>JAOPSE010000004.1:87150781-87750781 GCA_029449295.1 Zea luxurians | reverse complement strand
ACTTTTGGGTTAACAACTTGGGTTAATGTTAAAACCTGGCTCTCTACTAGTAATAATTACCTGATCAACTAAAAGCAACTGCTTGACCTTAACCCCACATAAAGCTAGTCCACTACAACCAAACGGGACATTTGCTGAGTATGTTGATGTGTACTCACCCTTGCTTTCACAAAACACCAGGTTGCCTTTGGTGCAATCTATGCTCAGGTAAAGAAGAAGGTGTCGAGGCAGATCTCCAGGAGTTCCAGGACTTCAACGAGTTCGAGGATTAGGCTAGCGACCTCGCCCAGTCAGCTGCCTGTGGTGGGTTGTTTACGTTGGCTACGTTTCGATTCTGTGTACTTTGATTTATATTATGTAAATGGCTCTAGTTTGTAATATTATTACTTACTCTTTATTGTAATTCGAAGCATTGTACTATGATGAGTCATTTATGTAATCGCTGTGTACGTGAATTACTGATCCTGTCACGTACATGGTTCGCATTCGGTTTACCTTCAAAACCGGGTGTGACAGTCGGCAAGCCGCGGCCTGCCTCTCCGGTGAGTCGTGCTGCAAAATTCGCCCGCTCCGGCGTCACTGAGTGTCACGTGTCACCGGACAAGCTCCTAGTTGTCGTAGCCCGCACCCGGTGAGCCACGCTGCCTGCGCCTGCATGCCACCCTGTGTCGTGCCTGTTGTGTGTCACTGCGCCCCCATGGGGAGGAGCCCCTACACGTGGTCGCTCCTGGCGTCGTGTCGTGATGCTAGCGAGTGGGCCTCGGTCGTGACCCTGTCTCGCCAGAGTGCCGCCTCGTCTCCCTAGTCAGTGGCAATACCACTCCATCTCCTCTGCATGAGTAGAGTCCTGCGTGGCCGCGGGTCGGATAAGAATAGTACCCAGATAGAGATCAGCTAGATACGGGTAGGATACGGGACAACTACTACCCGACAAATACCTAAAAATCCGGGTAGGATACGGGTACCCGGTTGGCGGGTACTCGACTACATTTGCTGGTCAACTCAATGGGCTGGGCATTGGTGTTTCACGTTTCATCGTTTAGTCTTTTAGGCCCAATCGGTCAATAGACCTAGGTCATCCTAGAGATGGCAATGGGTACCTGCTACCCGAAACCCGGTGGGTTTCTGCTCTATTAGGATATGAGTTTGGGCGAATTTCTCTACCCATGGGTTTGTTAATGGGTTCAAATAGAAACCCAACGGGTACGTGGGCATGGGATTGTTCTTGCACTACCCATACCCCCAAACCCACGGGTTTTTAAAACCCGCCTTAAAATCAACATACCTTACAAATATGTCTCATAATATTATTAATTGAATATGTTCTAAGTTAAATAAACTCCATGTAACAAAGTTTAAGCTAAAATTAGTTATCACTTATTTCTTTTATCCTAACTTATTAATATATTGACTATTATTTACATGATGAATTAATTTTTATGATGATGTTAGTGTGTATGGGAAACCCGTTGGGTACCCAAAACCTGTATGGGCATGGGTTTGGGCAAAATTTTATACCCGTCATGGGTATGAGTTTTTTAATGAGCGTGTTTTTCTTTATAAATATGGGTTTGAGCAAGTGATACCCAGCGGTTTTTACCGCC
The DNA here is from genome assembly GCA_029449295.1 of Zea luxurians. NCBI lineage: Eukaryota > Viridiplantae > Streptophyta > Magnoliopsida > Poales > Poaceae > Zea > Zea luxurians. The sequence goes on along the minus strand of JAOPSE010000004.1, from coordinate 87,749,177 downwards.
ATCTCTAGTCATCCCGTGAGCAGCTCTGAATGCTTGCGTCATGTGTCCTGGCCGCCTGCCGTCCCACGGTCACAGTCCCAAAGTCTAGCCGAATCCGCCACAACCTGGCGAGTCACCGCAGGCGCTGGACCTGCTGCCTGCCTCCTGCCTCTTGCCTGTTATATATTTGTGGACTTATGGATTATGGTTAAAAGAGAAGAGAATATATTCTGGACTTGTGGATTATGGTTAAAAGAGAAGAGACTATATGCTGCTATTTTTTTTGAAAAATTATGTTGTTGGTTCTATAATAAATTTATGATTAGTAACTTTGAAATGTATGGTGTCAATTTTATAGGTGTTTTTTCTATATTTGAGTTATCATATACATTATTATGTATTTTTTATTTTATTGGTTTGTTGGACGGTTAGATAGCTAATATTATTAGGACGGACTATCCAGCTAATATCTATTAACTATCCGGGTAATATCCAATATCCATTTCCTACCCGCCCCAATTATTACCCGATCTCGTCCTGTATCCGTCCCGAGTTTTAAGTATCCATATCTGTCATGTATCTGAAAAAATTACATTAGGGTAGGATACGAAATGACCTAGTATCCGCCTGTATCCGTCCCGTTTTCACCCCTAGGGATGGCAGTGGGTACGGATATGGGTAAATAACTCCGTTGGGTACCGATATGGTGGATTTTCATATCCACGAGTAGGGGTATGGATACTATATGGTATCCACGGCTAATAATTTCGCGGGTATAGATATCCATTGTGGATCATGTTGGCTTTAGAAGGTACTCAAGTGCTCTTTAACTGATGTTTAAGATGATCACTAGAAACACTTTGAAGAGTGACATCATTGGGATTTATGAGATTGAGAAGAAGGCCTTGAGCTTTATGCAGAATAATAATGCAAGATGTCAAATGAAGTTGAATGCCATGCAGCCATGCTCATTACAATAATTTCTTGTTGCATTTGAAAACTATATATGATTGTAATTTCATTCCATGAACATGTTTTATGATGTATTATACTGTCTTCGCTACTTCTACTACTTGCTATGAACTATGTCAATATGGTGAGATGCCGTTGTAAGCCTGGAATGCTATCTATTTACATTGTTGGAATGTTGAAATTTTGGTTTGGTGCTAAAATTATTATTTGATGTTGTTGGAATGTTAATTTGTGATAAATTTCTATTAGAATGCTGCTGGAATGTTGCTGGAATTTTAGTGGGCGGGCGGGTAACAGATATCCATTAGATAACGGATACACGACGGTATGGGTATGGATACAGATCCGTACCCACGAGCGTAAATGGGTATGAGTTGGGTTTTATCTCGTGAGTATGGATACGTGAACCATATATCCGCGTTCTACCCACCCGATTACCATCTCTAGGTAGAAAGAACTGTTGTGGGCCCCACCTGCATGCCGATCATCCATGATCCAATTGCTACACGTTCTGAAGAAAATGCCTGGGTCCCAACGCCCACAATCTTGTGGATCTTTTGCGCCTACGATCCCATGGCCCTCCGTGTGGCTATGGTTCAGCCGATAGAAATGCGCCACGTCGTAATAATCCATGGTTTAGTAATTATTCCATACACTTCACGTTACAAACCGTTTTGGCTCGTTTCAGTTGCGTTAACTTTGTTATAAAATTGTCTGCAAGTTAGTAATATTATTTTTATTATGTCACATGTTTTAAATAATTTATTAAATGTTTGTTGGATTAACATTTACTAAATTAGCGTTCCAATTAAATATAATTTATAGTTTTCAACTTGTGCTTTTATAAATAAACATTAACATGTGTAATATTAGCTTAAATACTTTTTATTTAACACTTGTTTAGTATAAACGCGACATTTGTTAGTGATCCTTGCGCGTGTCGCGCACGTCGTCATGTTGTCCGCATGTGTGGCGCTCGCCATCGCCGTTTGCAAGTGTTGTTGTTCGCGCGCGTCGTCACTTCTGTTCACGTGCTGTTTCACACGTGTTGTGCGCGTTGTCCACTCACGTTATTAAATCACTTCGCTATAATCACTAATGTTGAATTAATTAATTCTTGTTTAGCCATCGACTAATTTACAATTCAACTTATCTAAAAATATTTTATGCAAGTGATTCATACTAATTAAAATCAAGTTAGAAATATAGTCTACGCGCATTAATCACATAAATTCTTTGAAGGATAGATCCTCTCAACCATAGGTTTGACTGTCGCGTTTCTTTTCCTCACGTGACCACAGAAGCGAGCTCTATTTGGTATTAGATGTTTTATAATGTTTTTCCTTGTATGGTGTAATGTTTCTATATATGTATATGTTTATTTTCTTGTACATGTTCGTGTTCGCTCGTGAATAGACGTGATCTGTTTCTGAGCTTCAAGGAATCGACGATCAAGCTTTGTTGATCGGGAGATCACGTTTTTCGAGTTCTGCAATGTTGAAGAACCTGAGCATCTATTTGGTGAATGCAAGTGTCCTCTGACCTACTTATGTCCTATTCACATGTTAATTCATTTTCTGGCATTACATAATTGAAATCTAAGGGTTGACTAGTTTTCTATTCACCTTGTCCTTGATTACCTTTTGGGTTATTATGGTTAGCTTTATGCTAGTGCTCTACTTTAATCAATGAACATGATGAGGTACATTTATGATATGATGATTTTATTCTAGATATGATGATGAACTTGTGGTACTAAAGGGGGCTCGAGCTGTTTCCCAAGCACCTCTGGTAAGGACCTGTTCGTTGAGAGACCACCCAGGAAAACAATGCAACCATGACTCCATGAGGGTGGTATGGAATGTCCTTAGCCAAGTAATCAGGGAAGTCTTGTGTTGGGTGCTGGTTTTGGTTATTGGAGATGGAGGCATCTGTTATGGCTCTTATATTCTCGCTGAGGGATCTAAGTACGGGCGTCGTTTCCACGACTTTTTCCTGAGGGCGGAGGGTATAGGCTTGGGTACGTCATATGGTATCTATGCAGTGGTCATTTACAACATTCACATAGTGAGGTCGCTAGGGAAAAGCCACGTAGTGAAACCTTGCCTACTCACCTTGGAAGTGTTTAAGGGTCCATACAACCCGAGGCAAAAGGGATCATAGCTCATGGGTAAAGTGTGCAACCTCTGCAGAGGAATGAAATTGATATATCAGCCGTGCTCACGGTTAAGAGCGACCTTAGGATCCTCTTTGTTTAGAGATACAGATGGTTCGAGATACTATGGTTCTATTATGGATTTGGTTACAAATGATGATTGTTCTATTAATGATGTTTCTAACTATGGATTTTGGTATTTCCTCTATGAGGAGGTACTCTTTGGGATAATAACTTGGGATTGATGATAAAACTTGGCTTATATTAATGAATAAAACTTGACAAAGTAAAAGCAACCTGCTTTGAGCCTAACTCTACATAAAGCTAGTCCACCTCATCCAAACGGGACATTTCCTGAGTACATGATGTGTACTCACCCTTGCTTTCACAAAACACCAGGTTGCCTTTGGTGCAACCTATGCTCAGATAAAGAAGAAGAAGGCATTGAGGCAGATCTCTATGAGTTTCAGGACTTCGACGAGTTCGAGGATTAGGCTAGCGACATCCCCCAGTCAGCTGCCTGTGGTGTGTTTATTTACGTTGGTTATGTTTCTACTATGTGCACTTTGATTTATATAATATAAATGACTCTAGCTTGTAATATTATTACTTACTCTTTATTATTATTCAAAGCATTGTGCCATGATGAGTCATTTATGTAATCGCTCTGTATGTGAGTTCTGATCCTGTCACATACATGGTTCACATTCGGTTTGCCTTCCAAAACTGGGTGTGATAGAGAGAGAGAGTGTGTCACGCCTGATTTTTGGAAGGTAAATCGAATGCGAACCATGTACGTGCCAGGATCAGAACTCACGTACACAGAGATTACATAATTGGACATCATCACACACTGCTCGAATTAAATAACGGAAGGGTACTTAATTACATCAAGATGTCTGAGACATCCACAGAGTCTATTACATAACCATAGTGTTTAACATTAACATCAAAGTGCGGAGTAATGAAACATAGAAGATAAGCCTACACAAGCAGCTGACTAGGGGTTTGCCACTAAAATAAACTAGAACTCGTCGTAGTCCTGGAACTCCTCAAAGTCCTCCATGTTACCAACATCTCCTCCTGAGCACTGAGTACAGTGGGGACAACCTGGGGTGGGGTGGTTTGTAAAGCAAGGGTGAGTACACATCAACGTACTCAACAAATGTCCCGTTTGGCTAAAGTGGACTAGCTATATGTGGAGTTAAGGTTAAGTAGTTGCTTCTAGTTGGTCAACTTTTATTACTAAAAGTAGAGCCAAGTTTTAGTAATAAAACCCAGTTATTACCCAGAGGTACTCCCTCCCATTGGAAATACCAGAGATCAAAATTATAACCATCATTGCTAATCATCATCATAAAAGTAACCAAAGTGCTTCTAATCAAAGAGGATCCCAAGGTTGCTCTTAATCGTGAGCACGACTGATATACCAGTTTCTAACACTCTGCAGAGGTTGCACACTTTACCCACAAGCCGTGATTCCCATTCTACCCGGGGTTCTAGCCTCCCCATTGATCACTACCAAGGTGACCTAGCAGGGTCTCACTACGTAGCCTTTACAAAGATTCCCAGAGGTCATAGTCGCCCGTTAGGTTTCTCCAGTTCGATAAACACAGTACCTCTCCCCAAAGGAAGGGTGACTAACAAAACCAAATCAAAGAACCTCTGCAACCAGCCTCGGCAGAGCAAGTACTATCCCCGGACCCCATTGACGGCCCTACGGCGAAGCCAACTACTCCTCTGGTTCCTCTAATTAATCAGCTAAGGGCATCCCATTCCACCCTCATGGTTGCACTGTTATCCCGGGTTGTCACTCCCAAATAGGTCCTTACGGAGAGGTACTCAGGAAACAACCTGAGCCCCCTAATGTAATCACAAGAACCTCATCGGGATAACATCATCGTATCATAAATAATCACATCATGTTCATTGATTAAGTTAAAGCAATAGCATAAACTAACCATGATTAACCCAAAAAGGTAAACAAGGGTAAGGTAAATATAGACTAGTCAATCCTTAAGTTTCAATAATGTAATGCGGGACAGTAAATTACAAAGTAAAGTAGGACATGATAGGTCTGAGGACACTTGCCTTCACCAGGTTGTTGCTCAGAGGGATCTTCGGCAACACACTCAGGAACCACAAGCCGCTCTTTGTCTAAATAAAGCGATCATACATTCAATACATTTGGAAAGTACAAATGAACATCACATCAAACATGTACAAACATTGGAACACAACTCAAAAGAGTTATAAAATGGACTAATCTTAATTGGGGATTGATTACTCTTTAAGTGTTGGAACATAGCTCAAAAGGTAAAGTAGTAATTAGACAAATAAAATATTAAGTTATAAGATGAATTACTCTCATTTAGGTATTTCATTATCCTTTAAGTGTTATCCATAATTACATAACCTAATTCTATTCATTTCATTGAGACCTAAAAGTTAAACCAGAGGTGAATTCATGTAGTACATATTATTAATCTCACAAGATTAAATATACTTTAGCTCCTAGGATTTTCCTTTTATTTATTTCATTAAATGAATAAATCAACATATACTTTAATCCTATATTCTAAGTGTAAAATTAAAGTATATAGACTATAACTAATCATATTTTATTTGAACAGAGAATAATTTTATGAACATTTTGCAATTTGAAGTTTGAAATAAACAAGTTTTGAAGTTTGAAATATGAAATTTGGGCTAAATCTGTGATTAAATAAAAGTACAGGGGGTGTTGGGGTCTTGTTCTCAAATGCTATGAGTTAAGAACAAGGCAACATAAAATGTTAATGATTAAAGACCTTCGTCCTTCGAAGCATTATCTTCCTTAGGATATAATGATCTTCAAACGAAGGTCATGAAGGACGTACCTTCATCATCACAATATATATTAATGACAGAAGAAGGATGTTAAACATGAGAAATAACATGAATAATCATATAACATCATTAATATATCTTTATTATATTATCATGAATGAACATGAACAATATTGAATTACATTTGTACCTTCGGCTTGATAGAAGGCGAAAAGTCCAAGCGTGACGCACGAGTGAATACAAGTCAGCGTGAACAGTACGGGGGTACTGTTCATCTATTAATAGGCACAGGACGCAGCCTGTGTAAAATTACATTCATGCCCTTTATGTTTACTATTGACTTAAGAACAATCCAACGAGGACTAGATAGCCTTTTCCCCTTTAAATCGGTTCCTTTTTCTGCTGCTGAGCCGAAGCTTCTTTGCGCGTAGCTTCGGAGTTGATTCAACCTTCGTCCCGACCATGCTTTTCATATTGTGTACAGCTTTATTTCGTGGCTGAAGGTTCCTGTACATATATTACACTTGGGAAACATTTGTTAATCATGTTTTTGAGGACCTTCAGAAGACGAAGGCCCCAACAGTAGCCCCTCGCAGTATTAATTTGTTATAACAACGAATTCAGACTGCAACGTGAACGAAGGCCTTAAGCCGAAGGTCCGAAAAAACACCTTCCCTATTCTAGAATAGCAACAGTCAATGACAGACGGGGCCCTCCAAGTTGCAACGCACTGGGCGTATAAATATGAACCCACACCGGCAGCATTTGATACACCATTTCTGCTATTTGCGTTATTTTCTCAAACTTTTAGCTCTTGCTCACTAGCTCTCGCCTGATTTTCAAGCTTTTTGAGCTTCGGTTAAAGACGTGTTGGTGCCATGTCTGGGAGAAGATAACTGAGGAAAAGATGACTGAGGAGACAAAGCTAACTGAGGAGACGAAGTTGTTTGATGAAAAGAAAGCTGCGGATACGTTTATCGCCGGATTTTTTGAGTCTATGGCAAAAACGAATACAGAGAAGATTACTAAAGAGATAATGGAGGGTTTGTCTGAAGATATTGATGACAGTGATAGTTATGATGTGGATAGTGGAGATGAAGATTCTGAAGATCGGCTCTGGCGACCGAGCCATGCCGTCTTCGGAAAATCGACTATTAAACAGAGTCATATTGACAATATGAGAGGAAGGTACTTTCGTGACATGTCTATCGTGAGGGTTGGTGGAGACAACATTGTACCTGCTCCTGAGGAAAATGAAGTTGTTATTTATCGAAGCTTTTTGAAGGTTGGTCTTCGGTTCCCTTTGAGAAAGTTTGTGGTTGAAGTGCTGAAGATATACTAGATCTTCCTTCATCAGATCACCCCCGAAGCTATAATTAGGATGGGGATTTTTGTCTGGGCTGTAAGGAGTCAGGGGCTGAAGCCAAGCGCGAAGTGCTTCTGTAGTATGCACGAGCTTTTATATGAGACGAAGGCTACTGGCAAGGAACAGTACCACAACAACTTCGATTGTTATGGATTTATTGCTTGCCCCAATGCAAGCCACCCAGTGCCAACATTCTGGAAAAGATGGCCCGAGGCCTGGATGGAGGAGTGGTTTTACATTAAAAATGATTTAAAGAAAAGGGAAGACATCAAGGAAATTATCTAGCGCCCCATCTGGTCTCGCTTCGGCCTCCGAAGGCCGAAGGTGAATATTGATAGAGATGTTGAAGCATGCCAGAAGGCCTTTAGTACTGTGTGCTCCTTCATTGGCACGAGGGATTTAATTTAAGAATACATATCCTTCAGGGTGTGGCCACTTGTGGAAAGCTAGGATATGCCGAAGGAGACTACTGTCGAGTCCAATGAAAGTGGCCTAGTCCGATTGGAATATACCTTCAGATTTAGGGAGAAGTTTGATGAGCCAGATGATGACTGGTTGAAATGTATTGAAGCCACCAGCGACGAGCTACTTGGGACATATTCCAAGGCTGAAGATAATGCTCTGTCCGCAGCCTTCAGAGGTCGGGGCAAGAAAAGATTGAACAGGGTATTTGATGCGATTGGCTTCGTATACCCTGACTACCATTACCCGCTACAAGGGCAAGGGAAAAAGAGAAAGACTGCCGCTTCGGCCATCGCAGCTGTGCCGAAGAGCAAAAAGGTGAAGGTTCTGACCCACCGGTCGCGCTATATTGAACCGACCGCTGTGCTTGAATTTGGCGAGGGTACTTCTTCAGCTACCGAAGCAAAGAAAGGTGCTTCAATTGTGCAGAGTGTTGAATAGCCGATTGTAGCGCTGAAGGTGCCTACAGTCGGGCTAGCCGAATCTAGGGATGATAAGGCTGAAGAGCCACAGGCGGAAAAAGTGATAAAAACGCCAGAAATCCTGAGCCCACCGGAAGGGGCAGATTTGCCAAAGATGCAGAAAATTCCTGCCGCAACTCCCAAGAGGAGAAGGATGGCCAGCGTATTAGACGCTGTTATAGAGACCACGAACGCTTTAACTCCTGCTTCTACCAAAAAAATGCCGAAGCTGCCAAAAATCAAGTCGAAGCCGAAGCTGGGCCTTCAGCGCCTACTAAGCCGAAGACCGTCGTGCCTGAAGATAAGGTGGGTCGGCAAAGTTCAGATACCGGCAAAATGACAGAGCAAGTCATGACAGAAAAAGCAAAATCTCCTGTCCCCGAAGCCTTAGCTGAGGATACTGATTACATTGTTCGACATGCTTCGGGGAAGAAATTATCTGAAGAAGAAGTCTTGGAGGCCAAACACTATGCCCAAAGACTGAAATATCCAAAGGGGGCCTTAGTGTTCAATGGTAGTAATAAATATGATTTCTTGTACTGTCTCCTGGATAACAAAGAAATATCCGTTTACCGGGAGATGGCTAAGAGTATGGGATTTCCTAAGCTTGAAGAAGGCCTTTCGGTCTTATCGAAGGATGATCTTTGTTGGGGGCCTTCGGCTTCCGAAGGTCCTCAAAAACATGATTTAACAATGTCTCTGGAGTATATTGTATGAACAGGGATCTTCGAACAAAGGCCCACGATGTGAAGAAGCACGGAAACAACACGAAGGATGGAACAGAGCCGAAGCTGTACGCAAGGGAGCTTCAGCATGATGACAGAAAGGAGGAAACCGACTTAAAAAGGAAAAGACTATTTAGACCCTGATAAATTACTATAGAGTTGTTGTCACAGGCAAAGGGCTTGGATGTAATTTTACATGGGCTGCGACCCGTGCTTATAAATAGATGAACAGTACTCCCGTACTGTTCACGCTGACTTGGCATTCACTTTTGCGTCACGCCTGTATTCTCTTTCCTTCAAGCCGAAGGTACATTTGTAATTTATCATTGTTTACACAAGTAATATAAATGGAAATAAATTAATAATAATGTTTACAGAAATTATGTTACTTTCTATACTTTGTTTAAATGTTCTCCATCTTTCATCATGATCATGAAGGTATGTCCTTCATGACCTTCGTCCTAAATTCGTTATACCCGAAGGGAAATAATGATCTGAAGGACGAAGGGCTTTGATATTTAACATTTTATGTTGCCTTGTCCTCGATTCATAGCATTTGAGAACAAGTCCCCAACATTGGCGCCCACCTCCGGTGAACTCACTTCCATTTTTTGAGTCTTGAACACCTTCGGCAAGCATCACCTTCGTCATGCTGCCGAAAAAAGCTTCAGCGACAGGCGCTGGTACTCTACAGCCGCTGGATCCTAATCAGGACGTCCTTTCTCTCAGGGAGGCCCGAAGTCAAAAGAGGAAGGCTACCAGTCCACCGCCTCCGGAGGACGACTTGGACCAGGAAATCCAAAACCTAGAAATGCTTCAGCAACAAGTTCAACGGAAGAAGGAGAAGATGGCCCGTCTAGCTGACCTTCAGAGGCAGATAGATGAAGCGTCAGAAGAGGTTCGTCATCTTGTTCAAGATGACCAGAGCCGAAGGCCTTAGCGCAGAGAGCTCCATCAGGAGGGTTTCTACAATGAGGAAGACTGGTATGAAGATTTCCACCATGGAAATTTTGCTTTTGATGATACTTCTCCTTTGTCAACAGAATTACAGGCTACACCATGGCCCCAGTCTTACAAGCCACCTTAGCTCCCCATGTATGACGGTCATTCAGACCCGAAGCAATTCTTGATGAGCTATGAGGCAACCATATCTTCGTATGGTGGCAATACGGCAGTCATGGCAAAGTCTTTTGTCATGGCCGTCAAGAGTGTCGCTAAGACTTGGTACTCTTCTCTTCGGCCAGGGACAATCACCTCATGGCAAAAGCTGAAGGGTATGTTGATAACCAGCTTCCAAGGATTTCAGACAAAGCCAGTCACCGCCCAGGCTCTATTCCAGTGTACTCAGGATCACGAAGAATACCTTCAGGCGTATGTCCGAAGGTTTCTGCGTCTGAGGGCACAGGCGCCAACAGTGCCCAATGAAATTGTCATTGAGGCCATGATTAAGGGGCTTCGCCCAGGACCTTCAGCGCAGTACTTTGCCAGGAAGCCACCACAAACGTTGGAGAAGCTGCTCCAGAAGATGGACGAATACATTCGAGCTGACAATGACTTCCGTCAAAGAAGGGAGGAAGCATTCAGGTTCTCTGAAATGACCAGGGGCTTCGAAGGAAGATTTCACCCGAGGCACGTTAGGTCAATTCATAACTCTACTCAAACTGATGATCGAGGGAGCCAGCAGCAAAGGCCACAATACTCTTCACAAGCTTCGGGGCAGCAGCAAAGTTCTTTTCGGCCACCAGCGCCAAGGGGCAGAGGCGCCAGGGGCTTCGGGGGAAGGTTTGGAGATCAGCCAAGAAAAATTTACTGCCTATTCTGTGGTGAAGACAAGGGCCATACCACCAGGATGTGCCATGTTACCATCCAGAAGCAGAAGGAGATAGCAGAAGCAGCAGCGCAACAAAGTCAGCCGAAGCAGGTCATGCATACTGCTTCGTATCATTCGCCTTATATTCCAGAATATGTAGGCAACCACCCTATAACTTCTGTTGCTTCAGCAAGTCAACCCCAAGCATCTTGGCAGCAGCCTCCACCGCCACCGCCGACGCAGCGAGGACAGCAGCCAGAAGGGAGCCAGCACAATCACCTTCAGAGGGACTTCAGAGAGGAGTCCGAAGCTCGCACAGTCAATAGCACTGTGCCAGAGTCGAAGCACATTTATTGATAAATATCCTATCTCAACAGCAGTTTTTTCGCATTTTTACATTCAGTATTACCTTTTTGTTAATAAGGAACAATTATGAGGAGTTTAAGTGTCTTTTATCGTTTTTCAATTTCTTGTAACACTTTCGTCTTTTACCATAATAAAAATATGTCTTTTCCATAGGCTTGAGTTGCCGAAGCATACGAATTTATGGTGGCATGAAGGACCTTTGTATTATCAAACATTTGTTCTAACGGACATAGTACAAATTGTTCGAAACACTAAAAAGTCGTTCCTAAGGGAGCGCAGTGTAAGTTTTCTGAACCTACAGCGAAAAATAAACGCTGATTCCGCTGAAAGTAAAAGGTGAAGAAGCTCCTAAGGGAGGCTTACAGCGAAAAATAAACGCTGATTCCGCTGAAAGTAAAAGGCGAAGAAGCTCCTAAGGGAGGCTTACAGCGAAAAATAAACGCTGATTCCGCTGAAAGTAAAAGGCGAAGAAGCTCCTAAGGGAGGCTTACAGCGAAAAGTCAGCGCTGATATAAAAAGTGTGTGTGCTCTATTACAGGGAAATGTATCTGCGGCACAAATATCATTTTGCATAACATAACATCATCACATCATTCTGCATAACATAAGCATCATACAGCATATTGCATGTGGAACAAGAAGGGGATACAGTGTTGATCTTCGGAGAATATTTTGGAAAAGAGAAAATCGTGCTAAGGCACAAGATAAATCGAGACGAAGTGTAGCTTCATTAGAGAGGCAACACAAAACTTTTTTATAGCTTCGGAGAATATTTCATGAAGCTTGGATATTCTTCATCAGAGAAGTAAGCAAATTCTTGTGATATAGAAAAGATTTTCTTCACGAAGCATGAAAAGAAGGGAAGGTGTTTTTTCGCCGAAGGCTCAAAAAATGGTATGTATGCAAAATTTCATGCATCGTAAAGAATTAAACTATAAATAGATTATATATTACATTCAAAGTTACAATGTATTACACATATTATGTTCCAAATGTTTTTACAATAGCATTTAATCCTCCTTAAGAACTATTTCTGCAGCTTCGTTCAATAGCTGGTCGACAATCTTGTCCATAATGGCTTCGGCCATTTTTCTAATTTCATTGTCCCCCTTCGGGTGGGGGCCCGGAGATGCCTCAGCAGGTTCTGAGGAAAGAGAAGATACGGCTATATTACTATTACAAACCACGAACAAAGTCTGGAATTAAAAATTACAACATAATAAAAACCACTAATTAGTACCTATTTGCCCTTCGGGCTCTATACTTTTCTCAGCAGCCTCTATAATTTTTCTAGCATCGTGAATGCCTTTTTCGCTCCTTTGAACAATTTCTTGAGCCATTTCTCGTCCGCCGTTGTCCCAAATATCGGTGAAAAATTTTCCGCCGATCATGCTTGCTTCGGCTGAGGGGTCTTTAATGTCTTCGGAGGACAAAATAGCTTCGGATTGCGCTAAGGATTTTACATGCTCGCAACCTTTCTTCTCCAAAACAGTACCAATTCCTCTAGCACCCGAAAAAGCACATATGTCTCCGCGGCTATTCAGTATTTCCTCGAAGGCCTTAGCTTCATGGCTGATCCATTCAATCGGACCTTCGGGATTGCCCCTTGAGAAATTCTCTTCGCTAGAGAATGCGCCAACATTGGCGAAGCTGGATTTTATCTTCTTAACGCACTCTATGGATTTAACATAGCATCTTCTCTGGGATGCACGAAGCTCTTTAACATTTATTTCTAAATGATCGGCCCATTGATCACTAAGCTCTCGTTTTGTCTCTTCAAGTATACGTTCTTCTTTAGCCCTAGCTAGCTGTATCTGAAGATCTTTAATTTCGCGTTTTTGGGCTTCAGCCTGGGCTTTTGAGGCAGCTTCGTCCTCTTTTATCTTGTCCACCAATGTAAGCAGAATTTTATCCTTTTCCAGAGCTTCGTTTCTCAGCTTAATAACCTCTGATCGTAGGTTGTTGAAAGCAATATCATAGCTCTCGTCTTCGGCATTCTTTTGCGCTCTCAGCGCGTTGCTCAATATTAAACCCTATATATACAAGAATTAGTATAAGAATAAAAGAATGATTAAAAAATTGTAAATTTCTAAATATACAATTCTCGCACCTTCAGACTATTGTATGCAAGACTATCCGCAAGATCGTCCTTTGTCATAGCGCATAATCCAGCTTCAAGCTTCGGAAACCCCATACTTCTAGCCATCTCCCGACAGACTGATAATTCTTTGTTGTCCGGGAGGCAGTATAGGAAGTCATCTTCGTCTGTCCCATTGAACACTAGTGCCCCCTTCGGATATTTCAATTCTTTGGCATAGTGATTAGCTTCAAAAATTTCTCCTTCGGATAATTTCTTCCCCGAAGCGTGCCGCACAATATAATCGTATATTTTGGAAGGTGCTTCGGGGGCACCAGTGTCAGTTTCTTCAACCAAAATTGGCTCTGGTATTTTTATTTTTTCAGTTGCCTCTGCAATGTTCGTTTCTTCGGTTTCAAAAGGTTTTACCTTGGCTGGCTCTGAGGGCCCGACTCCAGTTGCAAATTGTTGCTTCGAAGCTTCAGCACCAACGGCTTCAGTAGACACTTCAGAAGTTTCAACAGTTTTCTTTGGAGTTATGCTCGAAGATTTAATAGTCTCCAAAACATCTAATACATTAACCATTCTTTTTTCTTTTTGGGGTTACGGTTGGACCTTTCTGGCTTTTTCCTGTCTCAATCTTTGCCGAAGGACTTAAAACCTCTGATGTTTTTGCTCTTTCAGTCCTTGGTTCTTCCATCTTTTCTGTTGCTGGCACTTTGGCCAGCCCTTTGATTTCTAGCAGCAGAGTCCTTGGTTCTTCCAATTTTCCTGTTGCTAGCACTTCGGACAACTCTTTGATTTCTGGCAACAGGGTTGGTTCTTTAGCTTCGGTGGCTGAAGAGGTCTCACCGGCGTACTCAGGTACCGTGGCTAGTTCAATATAGCGTGGCCGGTGTGTGGGAACCTTAACCCTTTTTCTCTTCGGCGCTGGCTCGCTAGGAGCAGCTGAAGCAGTTTTTTTCACAGCAGTTGTGCCTTTTCTTTTTTGCCCCCGCGCTGGATAGCGGTAGTCGGGGTAGACAAAACCAATTGCATCAAACACTCGGTTGAGTCTTTTCTTTTTTCGGCCTTCGAAGGCCGCTGACAATGCAGTGTCTTCGGCCTTCGAATATACCCCAAGCAATTCATCACTTACAGTTTCAATGCTTTTCAGCCAGTCGTCATCTGGCTCAACGAATTTATCTCCGAACTTAAATGTGTACTTCAGCCTGACTAGTCCACCTTCGTCAGTCTCTTTAATGGTCTCCTGCGGCATTTCCCATTTTTCCACAAGCGGCCATACTCTGAAGGCAATGTGTTCTTGGACCAAATCCCTCGTCCCAATAAAAGAGCAAACAACTCCGAAGGCTCTCTGACATTCTTCGGCTGCTTTATTCATTTCCACCTTCGGCCTCCACAGGCCGAAGCGTTGCCAGATGGGACGCATGATGATCTTCTTTATATCTTCTCGCGATTTCATGTCATTCTTCACGTAAAACCATTCTGTCATCCAGTCGCCAGGCCATCTCTTTCGAAAGGTCGGCACCGGGCAGCTTGACCCAGATCGGGAGCCGAAGCTGTAGCAGCCAAAGTTGTTATGATACTGTTCCTTACCCCAGGGTTTTGTCTCGTATAACAATTCATGTATGTTGCAGAATCTTTTCGCATCAGGTTCCAAGCCTTGGCTTCTCGCGGCCCACACGAAGATATTCATCCTTACGATTGATTCAGGAGTGAGTTGGTGAAGGTAGACTTCAAAAACCTTCAGTACTTCCACAACAAAACTACTTAAGGGAAATCGTAGTCCAGCTTTCAAGAAGCTTCGGAATACCACGACTTCATCTTCTTCGGGAGTAGGCACAGTTTTCTCCCCAATATCCGCCCTCACAATAGACATGTCTCGAAAATACCTTCCCTTCATGGTATCAAGATGACTCTGCTTAATGCTCGATTTGCCGAAGACTGTATGGCTTGGTCGCCAGGGTCGATCTTCGGAGTCTTCTCTACCACTTTCAACATCATAACTGTCGCTATCGCCAGTATCTTCAGACAAACCTTCCAAAATCTCCCTGGTAATCTTCTCTGTATTTGTCTTTGCCATTAATTCAAGAAAACCAAGATTCTTCTCTTCAGAAAGGCTCAGCCTCGACTCAGCGACAGCTTTCTTGTCTTCAGACATCTTCGAAAATCTCTCAAAGCCGAAGCTTAAAAATTTAAAAAGCCAACCAGGTGTTGGTGCGCAGGAGCTAAAAATTGAGTAAGCAAGAACAGATGGCAAGAAAGCGTGCCAAATGAACCCGTGGTGACTTCTTATTTATACGCCTAGCGTGTTGAGAACTGGAGGGTCCCGCTTGCCAGTGACTGTTGCTATTCTAGCAAAGGGAAGGTGTTTTTTCGGATCTTCAGCTTAAGGCCTTCATCCACGTCGCAATATAAATTCATCATTCTAATAAATTAAAATTGCGAGGGGCTACTGTTGGGGGCCTTCGGCTTCCGAAGGTCCTCAAAAACATGATTTAACGATGTCTCTGGAGTATATTGTATGAACAGGGATCTTCGAACAAAGGCCCACGATGTGAAGAAGCACGGAAACAACACGAAGGATGGAACAGAGCCGAAGCTGTACGCAAGGGAGCTTCGGCATGATGACAGAAAGGAGGAAACCGACTTAAAAAGGAAAAGACTATTTAGACCCGGATAAATTACTATAGAGTTGTTGTCACAGGCAAAGGGCTTGGATGTAATTTTACATGGGCTGCGATCCGTGCTTATAAATAGATGAACAGTACTCCCGTACTGTTCACGCTGACTTGGCATTCACTTTTGCGTCACGCCTGTATTCTCTTTCCTTCAAGCCGAAGGTACATTTGTAATTTATCATTGTTTACACAAGTAATATAAATGGAAATAAATTAATAATAATGTTTACAAAAATTATGTTACTTTCTGTACTTTGTTTAAATGTTCTCCATCTTTCATCATGATCATGAAGGTATGTCCTTCATGACCTTCGTCCTAAATTCGTTATACCCGAAGGGAAATAATGATCTGAAGGACGAAGGGCTTTGATATTTAACATTTTATGTTGCCTTGTCCTTGATTCATAGCATTTGAGAACAAGTCCCCAACAATCTTGCTTACAGCCTCGCGTACAATAGTATAAAGGTATAGAGGTTAATTTTGAAGCTAGAAAATGAAGTATTTTATTGCCATGCTCAACTCTTTCTTCTTCTTTGCAGGGCTTAATTCTTAATAATGCCTTGAGGGCTCAGAAGAGCGCCGAAGACGAAGGCTGTACAATGGCTCTTAACAACCTTCGCTCTGAGGTGATTGAATTGAGAAACGAAGGCCTAGAGAAAGACAAAATTTTGATTTCATTGGTGAACAAAGTAAATGAGGACGAAGCTAATTACAAAGCTCAGGCCGAAGCCCAGAAAATCGAAATTGAAGACCTTCGAAGACAACTGGCCGAAGCTAAGGAGAACTGCGCGCTCGCACAGGCTAATCAAAAAATCAGTGAATATTGGAAAAATAAGCTAGAGAAAAATGTTGAAGAACTTCACGAATCCAAGGAAAGGTGCTTTGAGAAATCCTTGGATTGCGTGAAGAAATTAAAAACTAGCTTCACCAAAGTGGGTGCGTACTCTGCTAAAGAATACTTCATACGAGGCGACCTCGAGGGCGTTGTTGAATGGATAAGTGGAGAAGCTGAAGCCTTCGAGGAAATTTTGAGTGATCGCAGGGATGTTTGCGCGTTTTCCGGTGTGCGGGGAATCTCAGCTATTCTGGAGAAGGCCGGTTGTGATCACGTTAAGGCCATAGCCAAAGCCAAAGCTGCCTTCTCCATAAACGATACGAAGGATCCTTCAGCCGAAGCAACTTTAATGGGAGGGAAATTTTATAACAATGTCTGGGTGAACGGTGGTCGAGAGCTGGCCCACGAGATTATAAAAAAGAGTGAAAAAGACACCCACGACGCCCGGGCAGAAGCAAAACAAGCCGAAGAAGCTGCAGAACGCGAAAAGCGTATAGGCATTATCTCTTGATTATTTTAGCTTCGGTACTTGCTTTGTGGCTTCGAACTAATCTGTTTACCTACTTCAGCTGAACTATCCTTGCCTCTAGAGTCGTACGATCCCCTTGCTGATCCAGAAATGAAGGAAGCATTGGAAATTATAAGCATGGCAGACTCCACTATCGACGAAGTCATCGTCGACAAACTCTTGAACGAAGTTGCAGAGAAAGTCCTTAGAGAAGAATAGATTTTACTGTAATAATATTTTGAAATGCTGGAATGTATGGAACAACTGAAGGAAGATTAGGCTTCTATTGTAACAAAACTATGTGACATTTGATGTATGTAACATTAAATCGAATATGTAAATTATTGTAATTTACTTCTTTGCGATGCATGAAATTTACACACATACCGTTTTTGAGCCTTCGTCGAAAAAACACCTTCCCTTCTTTTCATGCTTCATAAAGAAAGAGATCCCTTCTTATGACAAGGCTGATAAAACTGTATTTCCTGAAGCTTACTTCATGCCTTAGCACATTTTCAATTTGACGAAGCCTTTGCCGAAGATTGGCTTCGTATTCGATTCTTGTGTCGTTAATGCAATATGATGTATGATGTAATGTTATGCGGAATGATGTGATGATATGATGCAAAATGATGAGGATGCCGAATACACACACCCACATGCCCACACTGGAATACACAAGCTCTGCATCCCCTTAGGAACGACTTTTGAGCTTCTTCACCTTCTATTTTGGTGATATAAGTTCTGCATTCCCTTAGGAACGTCTTTTGAACTTTTTTTGCTTCTATTTCAGTGGTATAAGTTCTGCATCCCCTTAGGAACAACTTTTGAACTTCTTCGCCTTATATTTCGGCGGTATTTGGCTCTGCATTCCCTTTGGAACGACTTTTAAGCAGAAAACTTACACTGCGCTCCCTTAGGAACGACTTTTTGTAGCTTCGTCAATTTTGGCTCTGCATTCCTTTAGGAACAACTTTTGAGCAAAAGACTTACGCTGTGCTCCCTTAGGAACGACTTTTGTAGCTTCATTTATGCTGGCTCTGCATTCCCTTAGGAACGACTTTTGAGCTTCGTAAATCTGCGAAGAAGATACATTTCATTCTGGTAGAGGCAGAATCATTACAAGAAATTAAAACTAAGTTTTCATTGCTTATTCCTTATACAGAAAGCAAAATGGCGTAAAAAGTAAAAGTATTTCAGAAGTAGGATATTGCTCAGTATATGTGCTTTGATTCTGGTACAGTATTGTTGACTGTACGAGCTTCGGACTCCTCCCTGAAGTCACTTTGTTGTTGGGACTGCTGGCGCCCTTCTGGCTGCTGGCTTCGGGTATAAGTTGGTTGCAATGGTGGTGGCGGTGCAAGCTGAGGCCAGGAAGCTTGTGAATGGCTTGCCGAAGCAACAGAAGCTGCAGGTTGATTGCCCACATATTCTGGTATGTAAGGAGAGTGGCACGAAGCAGTATGTAAGACCTGCTTCGGCTGATTCTGCCGGGCTTCTGCTTCGGCAATCTCTTTTTGCTTCAGAATTGTGATCTAGCACGTTCTTGTAGCGTGGCCCTTGTCCTCACCACAGAATAAGCAATAGGTTTTCCTGGGCTGATCCCCATATCTTCCTCCAAAGCCCCTGCCGCCTCAGACCCTTGGAGTTGGTGGCCTGAAGGAGCTTTGCTGCCGTCCTAAAGACGGTGAGTTGTGTTGTGGCCTCTGAAGCTGGCCTCCTTTGTCATCGTTCTGACTAGAGCTGTGGATTGATCTAACATGCCTAGGATGGATTCTTCCTCTGAAGCCCCTAGTCATCTCAGAAAATCTATAAGCTTCTTCCCTTCTTTGGCGGAAGTCATTGTCAGCCCGGATGTACTCATCCATTTTCTAAAGCAGATTCTCTAGAGTCTGGGGGGTTTCCTAGCAAAATATTGAGTCGTAGGCCCTGGCCTAAGACCTTTGATCATGGCCTCAATGACGATTTCATTGGCCACCGTGGGCGCCTGTGCTCTCAGACGCAAGAACCTTCGGACATATGCCTGAAGGTACTCCTCATGGTCTTGAGTGCACTGGAACAATGCCTGAGCGGTGACTGGCTTCGTCTGAAACCCTTGAAAACTGGTGACCAGCATTCCTTAAGCTTCTGCCATGACATGATTGTACCTGGTCGGAGAGAAGAGTACCATGTCTGGGCCACACTTCGGACTGCAATGACGAAAGACTTTGCCATGACTACGGTATTGCCCCCGTACGAAGATATAGTTGCTTCGTAGCTCATTAGGAACAGCTTCAGATCTGAGTGCCCATCATACATGGGGAGCTGAGGTGGCTTGAATGATGGGGGCCATGGGGTAGCCTGCAGTTCTGCTGATAGAGGAGAAGCATCATCAAAAGCAAAATTTCCATGATGGAAATCGTCATACCAATCATCATCATTGTAGGAATTGTCTTGTCGAAGCTCTGGTTGTGGAGGTCTTCGGTCCTGGTCATCTTGAGTAAGGTGACATATTTCTTCAGTAGCTTCGTTGATCTTCTTCTGTAGATCGGAAAGACGAAGCATTTTCTCTCTCTTCCTTTCGACCTACTGATGGATAGCTTCAAGATCCCTTATCTCTTGGTCCAACTCCTCCTCCTGGGGTGTTGGACTTGTAGCCTTCCTCTTTTGAGTCCGAGCTTCACGCAGCGTGTCCTGGTTGATGTCTAGTGGCTGCAGTGCAGCCCCTAGCCCTGAAGAAGTTTTCTTCGGTGGCATGACGAAGGTCATGGCTTGCCGAAGGTGGTCGATTGAGTTCACCGGAGGTGGGCGCCAATGTTGGGGACTTGTTCTCAAATGCTATGAGTTAAGAACAAGACAACATAAAATGTTAATGATTAAAGACCTTTGTCCTCCGAAGCATTATCTTCCTTAGGATATAATGATCGTCAGACGAAGGTCATGAAGGACGTACCTTCATCATCGCAGTATATATTAATGACAGAAGAAGCATGTGAAACATGAGAAATAACAATAATCATATAACATCATTAATATATCTTTATTATATTATCATGAATGAACATGAACAATATTGAATTACATTTGTACCTTCGGCTTGATAGAAGGCGAAAAGTCCAAGCGTGACGCACGAGTGAATACAAGTCAGCGTGAACAGTACGGGGGTACTATTCATCTATTTATAGGCACAGGACGCAGCCTATGTAAAATTACATTCATGCCCTCTATGTTTACTATTGACTTAAGAACAATCCAACGAGGACTAGATAGCCTTTTCCCCTTTAAGTCGGTTCCTTTTTCTGCTACTGAGCCGAAGCTTCCTTGTGTGTAGCTTCGGAGTTGGTTCAACCTTCGTCCCGACCATGCTTTTCATATTGTGTACAGCTTTATTCCAAGTCCGAAGGTTCCTGTACATATATTACACTTGGGAAACATTTGTTAATCATGTTTTCGAGGACCTTTGGAAGATGAAGGCCCCCGACAAGGGGCTATTCAAAATAAACCAGGGGCCTGTGTGCTAAAACAAAGGACTGCGGGTTGATTTCCTAAAACCAGGTGGTTTCTTAAGCAAAACTTACACCCGAAGGGGTACGAGGTAACCTTGGCCATCGGATCAGATATCAATGACCAAGATTAGATCGTGCGGGTGCGGGCGCACAGACGCGGCTGACAAGCGGGGTCAGGGTGTCAGCGAGCCAGGGCGGGCTGACCAACCGGGCCCAAGGGCAGGGGCACGGGTGAGGGGGAGAGAGAGGGGCGGTCAGATCTAGATCGAAGGGCTAGGATTAGATCCGCCCGGGTTAAGTCTAAACCGCTCGATCTCGGACAGACACCCGAGATCTAACAGTCAGGGCAGACACGGGCGCAGTGGCGCCGCTCGGTCCCGTGGCAAGGGCTCGCCGGAGACGAGGGGGCTGGCCATGGCGGGGCACCAGAGGCTTGGGGTTTAGCTCAGGCGCGATCAGGGTGGTCTGGCGGACTCGGCCATGAGCATCACACCGGCGCAGGGGCACCAGAAGGCGCTGCACGTGGCGAGGCGGGCTAACGGTGGCGCGAGACAGCTTCGGCGAGCAATCGCGCAAGCAACAGAGCAGTAATGACCAAATTAAAGGTGAGGGCGGGTTGCTCACCTTGAGGGGAAGCGCTGGAGTCATGGGGCAACGACAGAGGCGCAAGGACGCGACGGGGCGACAGCGGCGGGGCTCTTGCTGCACAAGAATCGCTCCGGTGAGCGTGGACCGGACGAACCAGAGAAGGGAAGGACACACCGAAGGGTGTCCCGAGCAGCTGACGAGGCGGAACTCACTGTGACATGGGATGGGGCGTGGATGCGATGGTGACCGCAGAACGGACAGCAGTCGACGACGGGCGATGGTGGAGCTCTCTGCTTGGGTGGGTAGAGCGAGAGAGAGAGAGCGAGGGGGTTTGGTAGAGGGCGCAAATGAGCGAGGGGAGGTGGGCGAGCAGGGCGCGGGGCTCAAAAGGGGCACGGACGCGACAACGTGGCTGGAGAACACGCGGTCATGGGCGCGTCCACGGCGGGGAGATCGTGGGCGAGAGGTTATGGACGGCTGACAGGTGGGGATGGCGGGACAGAGAGAGAGAGAGAGAGTGGGAACGGGGGAAAAGAATGGTGCCGACAGCTCGGCCCCACAGAGCAGCGAGAGAGAGAGAGAGTGAGCGCGCTCGGGTTGGCGCCGACAGGCGGGGCCCACCTGTCAGGCACTGAGGGCGCGCAGGCGCGGGCGATCGCACGGGCTGGGCTTAGTGGGCTGGTTTGGGCCAAATTGGCTTTTTCCTTTTTCATGGAATTTCTATTGCTTTTTTCTATTTATTTTCTCTAGGGTTTTCAATTTAAATTCAAACCAAGATTCAAATTCAAACCAAATCAAATATGTGCAACAATTCAAAGAATATTTAGGCTCAATATGATGCAACATTCCATGACTCATATGTTTTGGGCAAAATAAAATAAATAATCCTTCACTAATTCAACTAACCCTAATTAAAAGAAGAGAGCGAGAAAACTAGAGAGAGAGAAACTAGAGTGAGATAGAGAAGAGTAACACCTGAATTTGGATGATCATAAGAAAGAAATTTTATACCCCCAAATTCAGGGTATTACAAACCTATCCCCCTTAAAAGAATCTCGCCCTCGAGATTCAGGGCTGGCTAGAAAAGAGTTCAAGGTACTTGGCTCTTAGATCATCTTCTCTTTCCTAGATAGTTTCTTCTTCTGAGTGATGGCCCCATTTGACTTTGCACATTCTGATGGTGTTCCTTCGAGTGACCCGATCTGCTGTCTCTAGAATTTGAGTTGGTTTCTCAATATACGTTAGATCTTCCTGGACTTCAAGGTCTTCCGTTGGCAACTGATCTTCTGGTACTCGCAAGCATTTCTTTAACTGAGACACGTGGAACACATCGTGTACTGCTGACAGATTCTCTGGTAAGCTTAGTTGATAAGCCACTTCTCCACGTCTTGCTTGAATCTGATACGGTCCGATATAGCGAGGTGCTAGCTTGCCTTTGACTCTAAACCTTTTGGTTCCTCTGATGGGTGATACTTTCAAGTAGATATAGTCTCCCACTTCAAAACTGAGTTCCCTTCTCCTGGTGTCAGCATAGCTTCGCTGCCTAGACTGTGCTGCCTTCAGATTTTCCCATACCATCCTGATATTCTCTTCAGCTTCAAGCAAAATCTCTAGACCGAATACCTGCCTTTCGCTGGGTTGGTCCCAATGCAACGAAGTTCTGCAATTCCTCCCATAGAGCGCTTCGAATGGTGACATCTTCAAACTGGCTTGATAGCTGTTGTTGTAGGAGAATTCTGCATAAGTTAGCCTCTTGTCCCAACCTAACTTGTCTTGCAAAGCACAAGCTCTCAACATATCCTCAAGAATCTAGTAGGTTCTCTCAGTCTGACCATCTGTCTGTGGGTGGTAAGCTGAACTGAATTTCAAGTGAGTACCCAAAGCTTCATGTAGCTGCTGCCAAAAGTGAGAGGTAAACTGGGTGCCTCAATCCGATATTATCTTCTTTGGAATACCATGCAAGCACACAATCCGAGACATGCATAATTCTGTCAACACTGCACTGTTATAGGTGGTCTTGACTAGTATGAAGTGGGCCGCCTTTGTTAAATGGTCCACTACTACCCAGATGGAGTCATAACCAGCTCGAGTGAGGGGCAGATCGACTATAAAGTCCACCCCAATCTCATCCCATTTCCACTGCGGAATTGCAACGGTTGCAACAAACCAGCGGGTCTCTTTTGTTCTGCCTTGATCCTCTGACAACTGTCGCATCTGGCCACATACTCTGCTATCTCTCTTTCCATACCATACCACCAGAATCTATTCTTCAAGTCTTGGTACATTTTCTCGCTACCAGGGTGTATAGAATACGCTGTCTCATGAGCTTCCTTGAGAATCAGTTCCCGGATCGATTTGATGTCGGGAACGCACAACCTATCCTTGAACCATACCACTCCTTCTGCATCTTCACGGAAATATGGACCTTTCCCATTGATGATTAGCTGTCGGATTTCGTTGATCTTCTCATCATCCTTTTGACCTTTCCTGATGTCTTGCTCCAGAGTGGGTTGTAGCTCAATTGCCGCTCCTTGAGTGTTGTTCAGAAATCCAAGACTCAACCCATCGAATTCCTTTGCTAGCTCGAACGACATCGGGTGAGCGGCCAACATATTGACTTTACTCTTCCTGCTAAGAGCATCTGCAACCACATTTGCTTTGCCTGGGTGATAATGGATCTCCAGCTCATAGTCTTTGATCAATTCTAGCCATCTTCGCTGCCTCATGTTTAACTCTGACTGAGTGAATATGTACTTGAGGCTCTTGTGGACCGTGTAGATATCACACTTCTGCCCTTAAAATAATGTCTCCAGGTCTTCAGTGCATGAACCACTGCTGCTAGCTCCAAATCATGAGTGGGGTAATTCTTCTCATGAACTTTCAATTGTCGGGACGAGTATGCCACTACTTTCCCTTCCTGCATTAACACACATCCCAGTCCAGTGTACGAAGCATCACAATATACTGAAAATGGCTTGTGAACATCTGGCAGAACCAATACCGGTGCTGTTGTCAACTTCTGCTTCAACATCTCAAATGATTCCAGGCATGCTGGGTCCACTTGAACTCAACCTTCTTTGCTAGCAAGGCTGTCATTGGTCTAGCAATCTTGGAGAAACCTTCAATGAAACATAGATAGTAACCGACCATTCCAATGAAACTCTTGATTCCTCAGACATCTTTTGGTGCTTTCCAGTCTAGAATCGCTGCTACCTTCTTTGGATCTACAGCTAGTCCATCTCGGTTTATAATATGACCCAAGAAAAGAACTTCATTGATCCAGAACTCGCACTTGCTAAGCTTGGCATACAACTGGCAATCTCGTAGCCTCCGAAGTACCTTCCTCAAATGTTCCTCATGCTCTTGCTCATTCTGGGAATATACGAGAATATCATCAATGAACACTACTACAAACTTGTCGAGGTAGTCCATGAACACACTGTTCATCAAGTACATGAAGTAAGCTGCCGCGTTCGTCAATCCGAATGACATAACCATGAACTCATATAATCCATACTTGGTGATGAATGCTGTCTTCGGTATATCTGTGGGTCGGATTCTGAGCTGATGGTAACCTGGCCTCAGATCTATCTTTGAGAACACACTGGCTCCTCTCAACTGATCAAATAGGTCTTCAATTCGAGGCAGGGGGTACTTGTTCTTGACGGTGACTTCATTCAAAGCTCTGAAATCAATGCACATCCTTTTCGTGCCATACTTCTTCTCTACAAATAACACTGGGGCTGCCCAAGGTGAGATATTTGGTTTGATGTAGCCTTTCTCCAACAACTCATTGATTTGCTTCTTGAGTTCCACCAACTCTAGTCCGGACACTCGATAAGCTCTCTTGGAAATAGGGGTGGTGCCTAGGATAAGATCTATGGCAAATTCAACTTTCCTTTCAGGTGGCATGCCTGGTAACTCCTCAGGGGATACATCGAGGAATTCTGACACAATCCTAATTGCTTCAATCGGATTGGACTCCTTGTCATCTACTGATAAATGGTGGCAGGCTCCTTCTTCTAGTTCAGGTAAGTATAGTTTAGTTACTACTTCCTTTCCAGATGGGGACACCAACTTAACTGTTCTCTTTTCACAACTGACATTGGCTTGATTTCTGTGTAGCCAATTTATCCCTAGGATGACATCTAACCCTTGAGTTCCCATTACTACTAGGCTAGCGGGGAAGTCTATCCCCCTTATTTCAATCCTTAGATTCGGACAAATCCTATCAGACTGAACTTTCCCCCAACTGAATTAACTCTTAAAGGTGGAATCATTAGTTCTAAGGGGATGTTATGTGATTCTACCCAAGATGTAGAAACAAAAGAATGTGTGGCACCAGTATCAAATAGTACTTTTGTTGGGTAGGATTCGACTTGAAACATACCTACTGCCACGTCCTGAGCATCTTGGATTGCTTCGGCCTCCAGGTGGTTCACCTTTCCACGGTTGTAGGCCTGACCACGGACTCCTGTGCTTGTTGTGGTGCTCCTTGTCTTGCTGGGGCATTGATTGCTGGCGGCTGCTGAGCTGCTTTCTTGGGACAGTTCTTCGCCCAGTGATTTTGTTCTCCATAGTAGAAGCATGCACGACCTCCTACTTGCGCTGGGGCTGCTTGGCCATTCTAGTTGGTTGCTAGGGCAGGAAGGCGAGCTGCCTGGTTGTTCTGACGCTGGTAGTGATTTCCTCCCGGCTAGGTGTTCTGACGGTACTGCTGCTGCTGTTGCTGAGGAATCTGCCTCTGGTACTGGTGTTGATGCTGACGCTGGTGCTAGTGACCTTGCTTGAATTGTTGGGGTGGGTTACCTGAGTAGCGGGGAC
Source organism: Zea luxurians (assembly GCA_029449295.1). NCBI lineage: Eukaryota > Viridiplantae > Streptophyta > Magnoliopsida > Poales > Poaceae > Zea > Zea luxurians. Next base: position 87,723,053 of record JAOPSE010000004.1, on the reverse strand, counting down.
GGCTGCTACTCCCGGCCTGAGATCCTCCAATCTTGCGCTTCTTATCCTCCATCTCCCGACGCTTCCTTTCAGTCATGATTGCTCTGTCTATCAAGTGCTGGAAGGTGGGGAAAGTGTGGTTCATGAGCTGGTAGTGGAGGGGATCAACCAATCCTCTCAGAAAGCAGTACTGCCTCTTGGCATCCGTGTTGACGTCTTCTCGGGCGTAGCGTGACAGCTACAAAAACTTATCCCTGTACTCACTAACGGAAAGGGACCTTGCTTCAGGGCGAGAAACTCCTCCTTCCTCACTATCATCAATCCTTCGGGCACATGGTAGCGACGAAAGTTGTCCCTGAACTCCTCCCAAGTAATGGCTTCAGGGTTGGCATGGATGGCGAGGTAAGACTGACCCCACGACTGTGCTGCTCCCCTCAGCTGTCGGGGACCATACAACACCTTCTCACGATCGTTGCACTAAGCAGTGTGCAACTCACGCTCCACGGTACACAGCCAATCTTCCGCGTCCATGGGATCAGCAGAGTGGGCAAAGACAGGGGGATGGCCCCTCATGAACTCTGCCCTATTGTCTCTGGGCACTTCTGGCATCTAAACTTGCACTGGAGGGTGAGGTGGGGGTGGCTGCTGCTGCACCTGCTGCATCACTGCTAAGGTCTGACCAATTGCTTGAACTACCTGAGTTTGCATCATGAACATCTGGTCGACTGTCATCTGGGGTGGCGGTGGCAACTGCTGCTGTTGGGCTGCATCCTCCTGGGGTGCCTGCTGTTCCGGCTGAGCACGCCTCGCACCTCTGCGCCTGTTCTCAGACATCTGTAGAAATCACACACATATCAGATCTGACTCTGCAGTCTTTCAGCATAAGAAAAGATATACGGAAATCCTCATAGCACTAACAAATGATCATATTCACTAACAGCTTCTCAGATAAAGAGGAAAGTGAAAATAAATGGATTACCCAACTAAATAACTGACTTTATTAATAACTACACCAAGTTGCAGGGGATACCCACACCTTGATGACAATCATTACAAAGATCCAACTTCATTACATGTTCATCATGACAAGCATCCAACATAAGATAAGCAAACTAACTCTAACTAAGACTGACTAGACTAAGACACTGAATTAAGCATTATTACAGACTCCGACTCCATCAATCTATGGATCTAAATCTATCCGGGTCCTACAGTCTAGGGTACCATAGTCGAAGCGACCATGGGGCGGTGAACGGTAAGGGTGCTGAATCTCGACAGGGGTGGGAGAACCACCATCCAGATAGTGGTGTGTCGTGCACTCAGCACGCAATTACGCAACCTCTGCCCGAACCTTGCCTAACTCATCAAGGGCGTGGTCCAACTCTGTGTTGAGCACAGCGGCCAGGTTGACCACGGTGTTCAGCCTGGGACTGCCCTCACCGACGGGCGAGACAATCACACCTCCAGCACTGATGGTAGAAAAGCGAGGGTAGTACTTCAGGTCAAGGCCGTCAGCTATCCCGCTGAACAACAAGCAATACTGAGAAAGTGCCCGTCGTGCTGCATCCTACATGGCTACCTCGGCAGTATCCCTCTCAATGATAGAATAGTGCTCTAAGAAGGCCTCTGCACCCCGAAGATCATCGTCCGGACGGCGCACCAAGCAAGCAGGCTCCCACTGGTCCGGGTATAACCCACGACGATGCTGGTAGACTACACAACGGTACTCGATGGACCAAGTGTGTCGGTCAAAGGCCCGACGCAATAGGGTGTCAAGAGCATTGTGGAAGTGACACCTGCTAGCGGCGTCACGAGTGATGGGTCTAGCGATCCATCCCTTCGGCTCCGGCTCCTCCGAGCGCTCCGTGTCGTGGCTCGAACTGCCACCGACGTCGTCGTCGTCTTCGTCTCCGTCAGGGTCTCTTCCAGCAGCCAGGATGCCCTATGGTGGTGCAGGGGGCATCTCTGGCTGAGGTGCAGGGGAAGGCGGCCTCTCAGACTCCACCTCTCGCTGAGGCGAGGGGGAAGAGTTCAGCTACTCCTGCTCCTGCTCCTGCTCCTGGCGTTGACGCTCCTGCTCCTCATGCAGGCGATGATGCAGTCTCTCCAGGTGACTGGACTAACCTGACACCGTGCGACACAGTGGATGCTCCGCCAGGCGAGAAGGCAAAAAGGGGATCACAGACTTACGTGCAGTGCACCTGATATGGGCCATCTACAAAAGACATCGTAAGCACAAGAGTAAGAGTAGAACTATGAGACCAGAAAGTAAACAGAAAGAAAAGTGAGACAAAACTTTTGAGATAAGTAAATAACATAGAGTTGGTCAAGATGACCAACTTTTGAAAAGACACTAAGGTCAAGGTAAGAGTAGGAGTCTATAGTCCTTAGGGCAACCATTCTAGTCTAGGTTAGCGGTCCGACAGTCAGCAAGGCTTTGATACCACTTATGTTACACCCGGTTTTTGGAAGGTAAACCGAATGCAAACCATGTACGTGCTAGGATCAGAACTCACGTACACAACGATTACATAATTGGACATCATCACACAATGCTCGAATTAAATAACGGAAGGGTACTTAATTACATCAAGATGTCTGAGACATCCACAGAGTCCATTACATAACCATAGTGTTTAACATTAACATCAAAGTGCAGAGTAACAAAACATAGAAGATAAGCCTACACAGGCAGCTAACTGGGGGTTTGCCACTAAAATAAACTAGAACTCGTCATAGTCCTGGAACTCCTTAAAGTCCTCCATGTTACCAACATCTTCTTGTCAGCACTGAGTACAGTGGGGACAACCTGGGGTGGGGTGGTTTGTAAAGCAAGGGTGAGTACACATCAACGTACTCAGCAAATGTTCTGTTTGGCTAAAGTGGACTAGCTGTATGTGGAGTTAAGGTTAAGCAGTTGCTTTTAGTTGGTCAAGTTTTATTACTAAAAGTAGAGCCAAGTTTTAGTAATAAAACCCAGTTATTACTCAGAAGTACTCCCTCCAAGAGGAAATAATAGAGATCAAAATTATAACCATCATTGCTAATCATCATCATAAAATTAACCAAAGTGCTTCTAATCAAAGATGATCCCAAGGCTGCTCTTAACCGTGAGCACGACTAATATACCAGTTTCTAACACTCTGCAGAGGTTGCACACTTTACCCACAAGCCGTGATTCCCATTCTGCCCGGGGTTCTAGCCTCCCCATTGATCACTACCAAGGTGACATAGTAGGGTCTCACTACGTAGCCTTTACAAAGATTCCCCAGAGGTCATAGTCGCTCGTTAGGTTTCTTTTGTTTGATAAACATAGTACATCTCCCCAAAGGAAGGGTGACTAACAAAACCAAATCAAAGAACCTCTGTAACCAGCCTCGGTAGAGCAAGTACTGTGCTCGGACCCCATTGACGGCCCTACGGCGAAGCCAACTACTCCTCTAATTCCTCTAATTAATCAGCTAAGGGCGTCCCATTCCACCCTCATGGTTGCACTGTTATCCCGAGTTGTCACTCCCCAAATAGGTCCTTACGAAGAGGTACTCAGGAAACAGCCTGAGCCCCTAATGTAATCACAAGAACCTCATCGGGATAACATCATCGTATCATAAATAATCACATCATGTTCATTAATTAAGTTAAAGCAATAGCATAAACTAACCATGATTAACCCAAAAAGGTAAATAAGGGTAAGGTAAATACAGACTAGTCAATCCTTAAGTTTCAATAATGTAATGCAGGACAGTGAATTACAAAGTAAAGTAGGACATGATAGGTCTGAGGACACTTGCCTTCACCAGGTTGTTGCTTAGAGGGATCTTCGGCAACACACTCAGGAACCACAAGCTGCTCGTTGTCTAAATAAAGCGATCATACATTCAATACATTTGGAAAGTACAAATGAACATCACATCAAACATGTACAAACATTGGAACACAACTCAAAAGAGGTAGTACTAAATAAAGGAGAATAAGATCAAGTTATAAAATGGAGTAATCTTAATTGGGGATTGATTACTCTCTAAGTTTTGGAACATAGCTCAAAAGGTAAAGTAGTAATTAGACAAAGAAAATATTAAATTATAAGATGAATTACTCTCATTTAGGTATTTGATTATCCTTTAAGTGTTATCCATAATTACATAACCTAATTCTATTCATTTCATTGAGACCTAAAAGTTAAACCAAAGGTGAATTCATGTAATACATATTATTAATCTCACAAGATTAAATATACTTTAACTCCTAGGATTTTCCTTTTATTTATTTCATTAAATGAATAAATCAACATATACTTTAATCCTATATTCTAAGTGTAAAATTAAAGTATCCAGACTATAACTAATCATATTTTATTTGAACAGAGAATAATTTTATGAACATTTTGCAATTTGAACCACTAAATTTGGAGTTCATATGAAAAAGATATGAAATAAACAAGTTTTGAAGTTTGAAATATGAAATTAGGGCTAAATCTATTATTAAATAAAAGTACAGGGGCTATTCAAAATAAACTAGGGGCCTGCGTGCTAAAACAGAGGACTGCGGGTTGATTTCCTAAAACCAGGGGGTTTCTTAAGCAAAACTTACACCCGAAGGGGTACGGGGTAACCTTGGCCATCGGATCAGAGATCAACGGCCAGGATTAGATCGCGCGAGCACGTGGACGCGGCTGACAGGCGGGGCCAGGGTGTCAGCGAGCCAAGGCGGGCTGACTAGCCGGGCCCAGGAGCAGGGGCGCGGGTGAGTGGGAGAGAGAGGGGCGGTCAGATCTAGATCGGAGGGTTGAGATTAGATCCACTCGGGTTAAGTCTAAACCACCCGATCTCGAACAGACGTCCGAGATCTAACGGCCAGGGGCGGACACAGGTGTGGTGGCGCCGCTCGATCCCACGGCGAGGGCTCGCCGGAGACGAGGGTGCTGGCCATGGCGGGGCACCAGTGGCTTGGGGTTTTGCTCAGGCGCGATCAGGGCGATCTGGCGGACTCAGCCATGGGCATCACGCGAGCGTGGGGGCACCAGAAGGCGCTGCACGCGGTGAGGCAGGCTAATGGTGGCGCGGGATAGCTCCGGTGAGCAATCGCACGAGCAACAGAGCAGTAATGACCAAATTAAAGGTGTGGGCGGGTTGCTCACCTTGAGGGGAAGCGCTGGAGTCACAGGGCAACGATAGAGGCGCAAGGAAAGACGGGGCGATGGTGGCGGGGCTCCGGCTGCACAAGAATCGCTCTAGTGAGCGCGGATCGGACGAACCAGAGAGGGGAAGGGCACACCGAAGGGTGTCCCGAGTAGCTGATGGCGAGGCGGAACTCACCGTGACACGGGACAGGGCACGGACGCGACGGTGATCGCAGAACGGGCAGCAGTCAACGACGGGCGGTGGCAGAGCTCTCTGCTTGCATGGGTAGAGCGAGAGAGAGGGAGAGGGGGTTTGGCAGAGGGCGCAAATGAGCGAGGGGAGGTGGGCGAACAGGGCGTTGGGCTCAAAAGGGGCACGGACGCGGCGACGTGGCCAGAGAATGCGCGGTCGTGGGCGCGTCCACGGCGGGGAGATCGTGGACGAGAGGTTAGGGACGGCTGACAGGTGGGGGCGGCGGGACAGAGAGAGAGAGAGAGAGTGAGCGCGGGGGAAAAGAATGACGTCGATAGCTCGGCCCCACAGAGCGGCGAGAGAGAGAGAGTGAGTGCGCTCGGGTTGGCACCGATAGGCGGGGCCCGCCTATCAGGCACCAAGGGCGCGCGGGCGCGGGGGCTAGGCTTATTGGGCTGGTTTGGGCCGAATTGGCTTTTTCCTTTTTCCTGAAATTTCTATTGCCTTTTCTGTTTATTTTCTCTAGGGTTTTCAATTCAAATTCAAACCAAGATTCAAATTCAAACCAAATCAAATATGTGCAACAATTCAAAGAATATTTAGGCTCAATATGATGCATCATTACATGACTCATTTGTTTTGGGCAAAATAAAATAAATAATCCTTCACTAATTCAACTAACCCTAATTAAAAGAAGAAGAGAGGGAGAAAACTAGAGTGAGAGGGAGTTATACCTGAATTTGGATGATCATAAGAAAGAAATTTTATACCCCCAAATTCAGGGTGTTACAGAGAGAGAGAGGAGAGTGAGGTGAGAGAGGGAGAGAGGAGATAGGTAGATAGAGAGGAAGGAGAGAGAGAGGAGACAGAGGGAGAGGGAGAGAGGAGATAGGTAGAGAGAGAAAGAGGAAGGAGAGATAGGTAGAGGGAGGCAGAGGGACAGATAGAGGACAGAGGAGGTAGAGGGAGAGTACGAGAGGAGATAGGTAGAGAGTGAGGTGGGAGAGAGATAGGAGAGAGGAGGGAGAGGGAGGCAGAGGGATAGATATAGGAGAGAGAGGAGACAGAAGGAGAGGCAAAGAGGAGATAGGTAGAGAGAGAGGAGGGAGAGAGAGTTTAGAGGGAGAAGTATACTAAATACTATAAAAAATATACTTCATGTAATATATAATAAAGTATATTAAACAATATATAAAAACTATACTAAATATCAAGTAAAAGTATTTCTGCTGGCGGTTCACTTGTGAACTGCCAGTAGAAACAAAGACAACCGCTAGTAGAAATGCTTTCTACAGGGAGTTGTCATAGAGAACCATAGTAGAAATGGCTTCTATAGTCTGTGGAAGCCATTTCTACTAGCGGTTCTCTATGATAGCCGCCAATAGAAACGATTTCTACTAGCGGTTGTCTTTGTGAACCGTCAGTACAAATAGCGCCTATATATAAGCGGGCACTGTAACACCCCTGGTGTTACTGTAACTAAAACTTGAGCATGGCATCATAAGCATTGGCATTGCATATGTTTGATACACCTAGAGTGCATTCACTAGGCAAAAATTTCAAACAAGTTGTATTGTTTAAGTGTTTTTGCAAATAGAACCCTGGATAGGAAGCTTAACCCTAAATAGGGATTACAGGGGTAAGACCTAACCCAAATTGAGAAAACCTAAAGGCTTTAGGGGAATAGTCATAAAATGATCCCAAACATAAACTTGAATCACATTTATACCCCTGGGATACCAGAAACCCTAATTGGAACCCTGGAAAACCCTAAAACCAAACCCTAGGGGCCTATGTGCAAAATTAGTCCACTTTTGGACTAAAGTGCAAAAACCAAGTTAAATAATTATCTTAAGTCATTTGGGTCACAAATATGTGAGTTTGCAAGTTAAACCCTGAGATTTGGACTTATGTGCAAAAGAGCCACACTCTTTCTCAAATGCCTAAGTCTGATTTCAGTGATAATGACTCAACTTTGGAGCCTTGTATCTTTCAAATTCTAGGATATTTGCCCTAGGTCACCACATCAAAATTGTAGCCCAATTATAGGAGCGTAACTTTGCTTAAGAGTGTGAGCAGAGTTGTTAAGAAAATATTGGAGATAATTAAGCCTAAAGATTGGCTGTCAGGCTGATTCAGTCTGAAATTCAGATATTTAGTGTAGCAGAGCCAACTTTGAGTATGAATTCAACCTTGATTTAGTACTCAAATGTGTTCAAGTCCTGTAGTCGAATTGTAGTTGGTTTGTAACTCTACAACTTTGGTACAGAGGGTTGATGAAGTTCACATGCAAATTCTAGAGAAAATGGAGCTCTAAGATGATCTGTCAGGCGACTGAACCAGATTTTTCCCATGGTACAGTGACTGCAGAAGATACCCCTCTTTCCCCTCCGCCACCGATGACCCACACGCCGTGATTCACGTCGTCGTTGGGATTTGTGTCCGCTGGCGGGGAGATAACTTCGGTGAAGTAAAGATCTCGCGGGGAGGAGTGGATAGGATCACACATCTGAGCTTATCGCCGTGATTCTTGTCACTGCGACGTGGGCGGTCTGCCTGTGCCGCCGTGGAAACGCCAGTGACCGCCGCCCTCCGGCCTTGTGCCGCGTGTTTACCCTTTCCACCGCATCGCCACAACTTACCCCTACTCACCGTTGATCGCCGGAGCAACTGCCACGCCTCTGGACACGTATTCACCGCGCCCAAGGTTCTTCCCTATCTCCGGCCGCCGCACATCTTCATTCAAATTAGCGGCCACCGCCCGCTAGCACTATAAATTGACCCCGCCCCAAACTCCGTAGGGTAGTAAGCTGTCCAGCCACCACGAATCAGCCACGGTCGTTCACTGGAATCCGCGAATTTGGAATTCTCCCCAAAACTGTTTCCGCCACCGTAGAACTCAACCCCGCCGTGGTCAGCCCAATTCGGGTCAGCTCCTCTCCTCTGCTCCCTTGTTTAGGCATTCGCATACGTCTGTGATGCTCGCCGACCCCTTTAATCAAACTGAACCGCCTGGGATCGCCGGGAACACAACACCTTAGCCGCCACGCTCACGGCCACCGTGGCCAGAGCTACGTAGTTGATCATAAGCGCAATTGAGCGAAGGGAAATACTCCTTAGGGGTAGAATCTGGTGTAAACTAAAGATTAGCGCCGGTCATCGCCTCCATCGGCCGGTGCAGTGGCTCGCCGGAGCTCTTCCGCGCGCTGCCGTCGTCGGGGACCTCACTTGTGAAGGAATAGAACGTTAGGGGTGTTTCTGCAATCCGTCCGCGACACATAGGAATAGTAAAAGAACTTATTTCCAGTAACCCAGAACCCCAGGGCCCTTTCTGCAAAGCCGCCAGGGCGCGGGCGCACGCGCGCGCTTTCCCCTCTGGACTGGGCCGCTTGGGCCGAAACCAGCCCATTACTGTTGAAGCCTTTTTCTTTTTCAGCAGAGCTTTGGAAATATGTTAAAAATTGTAGAAAAATCCTAAAATTGTGAAACCAATTTTCCTAGGCTTGTTATTTTCCCTAGAATTTAATAAAAATAGTTTTATGATTTTTAGAGGAAATAAGAAATTTTGAGGTATTTTAAGTAGTTAAAAGTGTTAGTTATAGATTTTTAGAAAATAGATAATAAGTTCAAAAATGCCCAAACTTTTTATATGAACTTAAAACATTGTTTAGAAGCCTTGGGTAGAGTTTGAATTGATTTGGACCATGTTTGATAACTAGAACCCAAAACCCCCCCTGCCCTTTAAACTCCTTTACCGACTCCGGAAACCCTAAGTTCTCGGAGTTCCGTGAAGGAAAGTTATATTCAAGACTTAGATAATAAATCTTTATTATCTTCGCACTCTCATGCGCATTACATGGCATTCATTCTTATATATGTATATATATGGTTATGTTAGAATGCGAAGAAGAAGTGGAAGTCACCGAAGAAAGGACACCACCACCCTCGGATTCTCAAGCAGGCAACTGCTTCTACTTCGATATTTGTGGATCCGAGCCAGACTCACCTGTGAACGAAGGCAAGCCCCGGTGCATTTGCCACCTCCCTTGATGTTTTTAAAATCTTTCTCACTTGCTTGCTGCATTAGGTGATAGGAGTTGCTTGATAAAACAATTCCTGCATTACCTTCCTTGAACTTGATTACCTTCCTTGAAACCCTGTTTTTACAAAAAGGTTTTACTATGCTTAGTATTGCTCTAGAAAAACAAAAGGATTTGTTTTACAAAAGATGATTGGCAAAGTGGGAGGGTTGTTTTCAAAAATGAAACTTGATGGTGGATTCATCATGGCCGTGATGGGTTCAACATCGGAAAAGATGTACCTCTGCCAGGTACCAAGATTTGGGCTTAAATGATTAAGCTGAGACCGGGCGGGTGACTTGCACGAGAACAGAGTCTCAGTGTAGTGTCTCCGTCTGAGTCGATTAAGGACCGTCTCGATGTAGGCTTGATGATCGAGGACCCTTTAACTGGTCACATGCCTCGTCATGGGTAAGCCTTGCCTCGGGCAGACTAAGGCCAGAATAAGATAACACGAAATGGGCGTGGAGCGATGGCGAGAGTAGCGTGTACCCTCCGTGGTAAGAGGCTGGACGGTGGTGTATCTGTGCTCTCGGTTTGCGTGAACCTGATCTGTTCTTAAGAACCCCGGTGGCGGGTTGACATATGCAAGGGTTAAGTGCTACATATGTCGTGTGATTGGACATCCTCAGCTGAGTATAATCGATTCGGATCGCCGTACCTTCGCGGTTATGAAGACTTGGTCATTGCCCTACACGTAGCATTCCACTAAAGATGATGGGTTTTTGTTAAGAAATTGGCTAGTGCAGGACCAGTGATTGAACTAGGGTAGAAAGAACTCTAGTTGCAGGTAAGTGTACTTAACTTGACAAATAAAATTGGATTTTTAAGGATCCACTTTAGTAAGCATTTCTGCAAAACAGAGTCTTTGATTATTGAAAAGCCTTACCTTGACTCCCATATAACCAGCATACCCTTGAGAGTCTTTTCTTTAGTCGGGTAAGACTTGCTGAGTAATTCCATACTCAGGGTTTATCCCTTCGTTGTTTTTAGGTGAGGAAGTAGCAGATTTCTGTTGCTTCTGTGCCAAGGTGGTTCCTAAGGAGGAGAAACAAGATTGAAGATGCGGGAGGACTTGGTCCTCCATCTAGAAAACTTTTGCTTAAAACTTATCGGGAGGAGTTTGTGCCTCCCTTGGTATGTGTAATAATACTACTCAGCACTCGCTTATATTTCTGGTCTGTAATAAACAGCTTGATCTTACTTTTTAATAAATGTAAGTTATGTAATCGCTTCCGCATTTCTTTATCTCCGATGTTCTGTAATGTCTGCAAGACGGGTGAAACGTTCCTGGTGAGGTAAGAAAGAAGATACCGAACTTGTCAAGTAGTTCAGGGGCACCTACAGGGTTGTCTGAGGTCCGTTGGACAAGGACAACTGTAGGTGGGCCTAATTACTTGGGAGGTTCCGTCACAGGCACGAGCGGCCGAAATTTTCCAAGTCCCTAGCACCAGTTTTTTGAACCTGATGTCGTCAGGCTACCCAATGTGCCACGACGCTTAAACCTTTACGCTGTCCCCGTGCCGCCGCCTCTAGGTACCTCCCTCTCCCTCTCTACCTTTCCCTTCTGCCACCGTCGTGTATGTCCCCAAGCACCACCTCCGCTTCTATCCCTTGCCACTGTGTATGTCCCGACTTCTATAGTCTTGAGAGAGAAGCTAACAAACAGAGAGGAGGGAGATGGAGAGATGGATAGGGAGAGCGAGAGGGAGAGAGAGAGAGAGGTGAGGAATAGTGATAATGTAATACTTAGAGTGATAGTGTAATACTTAGTCTATACTTAAAGTTCTAGACTTATAGTTCTACACTTGGTGTATTGATATATGTGATAATGTAATAATTAGAGTTCTATACTTGGTGTGTTGATATATGTGATAATGTAATACTTAGAGTTCTATACTTAGTCTATACTTGGTGTGTTCATATAGTACTTGATGTATTCATACAATATTTGTTGGGACAAAGCTTTGTTTTACTTATTTAGTGTATTCATACAATACTTGTGTCTACATACATACTTGGAGTATTTAAGATGTCGATATCCATTTTATTTTTATCCGGTCTAATCCGAACTCGATAATATCCACATTCGATCCGAACTCGATAATATCTGTTCTATACGACTCTCCCTCTCTATACGTTCTATACGATTCTCCCTCTGTGTATGTTCTATATGACTCTCCATCTCCCTATCTATATGTTCTATATGACCCTCCCTCTCTCCCTCTCTATATGTCATTTACGACTCTCCCTCTCTCCCTATAAGATTAGGGTTAGGGTTTAGGGTTTATGGTTAAGGGTTAGGCGTTAGGGTTTAGGGTTAGGGTTATAGTTAAAGATTAGGGTTAGGGTTAAGGGTTTAGGGTTATGGTTAGAGTCAGGGATTAGGGTTTGGGTTTAGGGTTTAGGGTTATGGTTAAGGCTTAGAGTTAGGGATTAGGGTTAGGGTTATGGGCTTAAGGTTAGGGTTAGAGTCAAGGATTAGGTTTATGGTTTAGGGTTAGAGTTTATGGTTTATGGTTAGGGTTTAGGGTTTAAGGTTCAGGGTTCACGGTTTAGGGTTTTGCCACCGTGTATGTCCCGACTTCTATAGTCTTGAGAGAGAAGCTAACAAACAGAGAGGAGGGAGAGGGAGAGATGGATAGGGAGAGGGAGATGAGAGGGAGAGGGAGAGAGAGGAGAGGAATAGTGATAATGTAATACTTAGAGTTCTATAATTAGAATGATAGTGTAATACTTAGTCTATACGTAATGTTCTATACTTAGAGTTCTATACTTGGTGTATTGATATATGTGATAATGTAATACTTAGAGTTCTATACTTAGTCTATACTTGGTGTGTGCATATAATACTTGATGTATTCATACAATATTTGTTGGGACGAAGCTTTGTTTTACTTATTTAGTGTATTCATACAATACTTGTGTCTACATACATACTTGGAGTATTTAAGATGTCGATATCCATTTTATTTTTATCCGATCCAATCCGATCTCGATAATATATGTTCTATACGACTCTCCCTCTCTATACGTTCTATACAATTCTCCCTCTCTCCCTCTCTATATGTTCTATATGACTCCCCCTCTCCCTCTCTATATGTTCTATATGACTCTCCCTCTCTCCCTCTCTATATGTCATATACGACTCTCCCTCTCTCCCTATAAAATTAGGGTTAGGGTTTAGGGTTTATGGTTAAGGGTTAGGGTTATAGTTAAGGATTAGGGTTAGGGGTAAGGGTTTAGGGTTATGGTTAAGGGTTATAGTTAGGGATTAGGGTTAAGGGTTAGAAATGGAGATTAGGGTTAGGGTTAGGGTAAGAGTCAGGGATTAGGGTTAGGTTTAGGGTTAAGGGTTCAAGGTTATGGTTAGAGTCAGGGATTAGGGTTTAGGGTTTATGTTTATGGTTAAGGCTTAGAGTTAGGTATTATGGTTAGGGTTCAGGGCTTAAGGTTATGGTTAGAGTCAAGGATTAGGGTTATGGTTTAGGGTTAGAGTTTATGGTTTAGGGTTTAAGTTTCAGGGTTCACGGTTTAGGGTTATGGTTTGAGTTAGGGATTAGGGTAAGGGTTTACTGTTAGGTTTATTATTATGGTTTGGGTTATTGTGCTCTTTCTCTATGTTCTAATGTAATCGTTATTTTGTTCGATAGATATCGTTAAGAGCGATTGGAAAAGAGGTGACAGAGAACTGAACAAGTTTCCTTACAGCTCCTATAAAATCTCAGATGTGAGCCCGAAAGGTCACCCTAGCTCCAGAAGAGGCACTACCTATGTTTCGGAATACACTTACGCCCCGTTTGGATCATTGGAATTGAGTTCCACTCTATTAATAGTAATTTAGGTGTATATCAATTAAGTTAATTCGATTTTATGCAAAATATGTTTATATACTATTATTAGCAAGATGTTGGAGATATTTATGTGCTACATTTTTAATGTAGAGGAGTGAGGCGAAGATTGTCATGTAAGTTATAGAGTAGAAACAAATTCTACTAATGCATAAAATCATTTCCCATCATCCACCCTATGAATTTGGGGTAGGCATATATCTGAACTTTGAAAAGTAGTGGAATGTCAAATTCCAAACTAAATAAGTTATTTATTCAGTGAATTCTAATTCCTCTAAAGTGAAGGGATCCAAACGCCCCGTTAGGTTCTTAGAGATAATCTGATAGTGGAAATATGTGTTAGATGATGTAAAGAACCCAATGTGGAATAAACGATTAACGAGGTTTGTTCTGCGTTGGGGTTTAGAAGAACTCATGAAGGAATACACAATGAAGCAGTTTGCAATCAATTTACGAAACTGGAGGTCTGAGATGAATACCAAAGAAAGGCCTGGACCCAACAAAAAATATAAAACCTCAGCAGGTCAGTGGGCAATATTTTTAGAGCAGAGGAGCAACCCTGATTTCATATCTCTAAGCGAGGCAAATTCAGAACTATCTAAGAAGAACAAGTACCACCACCACCTAGGCATAGGTGGTTACAAGCGTGAGATTTCATAAAGGGGATAAGCAGACACCGAGAAGAAGGCCACAGGGTGCTAGCGCTATCCGACTTACTTGGTGAAATGAAATCTAATTGGATCTGTGCTAGAAAACTAAGGGAAACTGAGGCTGGTGTATCTTTTGATGATCCCACTATCGAAGAAGTGGTAAAAAACATATATGCAATGGCAGCTAAGCAGAGCCAAGGAACATTTAATCCATAAAGGGAGAGACATCCTAACGGTTGGTCTCGTTAGCCTTCAGCATCCTAGTCGTGTACAAGGAATCTCGTCTAAGGAAGGATTCAGACCTTAGTGGGAAGGTCTGTACAAGAAACGTGATCGATACAAGGAAGAGGTGGCAGATTTTTTAAGGAGGCTAAGGAAGAGTTGAAAGATCTGATGTCTCAAATGCTATCGAATCCTCCTTTAGAATTGATGCAGCAATTGGTGAGTGCGATGTATGTTCAACAGATGACCAGTCCACAGATGCTAATAATTCCAGCAGCTCAACTCTCGTCTTCCACCGATTGTATGATTGTCCCTAGCTCTGTCGTGTCAACGGGAAATATGGTCTGCTATCCAATTGATGACTTCACAAGCCTGTGGCATGCACACTAGATATAAGATATGGTAGTACAAAGAAAGTAGCATCAGGACTTGTGATCCCATGACACAAGTTCCAAAGAAGCGACATTCTAGAAGATTATTGCATGGTAGAAGTGACGACGGTTGTCCAAGGATCGTCATCCCCTACCCAACACCTAACGCAAGAGTCATCACCTGCAGTTCCTATTGTACATCCATCATCACCACCTTAAACTTCACATGTTGCTCCTCATCCTCTTTCTAACCTACTATCTCCGCCACAAGCATCGCCATTCGGGGCTCCACCACCTTCTCCTCCTCATCCTCTTGGTGACCCACTTTCTACGCCAACAGCAAGGGATCCCCCTTCTCCACAGCCATCAATGTATCCACAATTATCAAAGAAATCTAAATTTTCTATACCAAAATTGGTGTCCCCGCATGAGAAAAAGAAGATTAAATCTACTACTGCTGGCACAACAAGATTATTGCCAGGGATTGCATGGAGATGCAAGTCACATAATATTGAATTGGCCAAGCATGAGGAGTTAGCAAAAAAGGCTGAGGTAATCATCGTAAAGGCAAAGAAGCCAACTAAGGTAATTATAAAGACGTGCCTAAAAATATGTGTCGAACAGGCCACTACTCACTTTTGAGAAACTAAGGAAGCTTCCGGTTGGTATTAAAAGGTTGCATGACTGGTACATGTAGACATCCTTAGTTGGCATTGACACCATCAGTGTACATGTACCAGGAAATGCTTTTCATGGTTTAAGGGATAAGACATTTATTGCATTAGAGGACATGTGGTTAACGATGAACCTTCAAAGACTCGACATGCAACTTGTAACGATATTTGCATTGTAAGTGTCACTCATACTTCCACATATATGTGTTATTATTAGTGAGTTGTATAAATTTTCAATATCTGACATGAATTTGTGCCTTGCAGAATGCAACATGATCAACAGAAGATCCTTTATGGTATCAATCCTGATGCTAGTGACGGTAGAAGGGTCGGGTATCTCAACCCAATATAGATATCCAAGCAAAATCACACATTCATAATAGAAAAATATAATTAAGAATTAAAAGGAAAAACTGACGAAGAAGTTGAGAAGCATATATACAAGATAAGGAGAAAGATTTTGAAGCTCGACACGCCACCTACAAAGAACACGCAATGCTTCAATTCTAGATAGGGAAGCCATAGTGGCCCCGTATAACTTTAAGTAAGTGTGATTTAGCATAAATAAAATTAATAATTTCAATACACATTTATCACAAATTTGATTCATACAGGGACCACTGGATATGCTTCCTCATTTATCCCAAGATTGGAAAGGTGTTGGTTCTCGATCCTTGGATTATGACCCTTCGACCTATGCAAAATTCCTCAACATCTTAGAGTTGTAAGCCTTTTCTATGCATGCATACATTTATCGATGAAAATTTGAGAATAACATGGTGATTCTATTTGAGATCATAGGGCTTGTAGATTCTATAAGATGAGAGGTGGAAAGTACGATACGTCAAAACAACGTGTGCCACTAGAAATCATCCATAAATGGTCGGTAAGTATGTGAATTTATGAATACATCGATTATACATTGTTTGAACTAAATAACTAATCTCCCCTTATGTAGTGCCACAAGCAACCACCTAAATCTGTACTATGTGGGTTCTATGTGTGCGAGTTCATGAGACAAAATGGACGATACATCACAAACCCTAGCCATGTATTATTAGTGATAGTCATGTATGTATTTATGTCATTAAATATGAAAATGTGTTATCGAGTGTAAATATATGATGTTTATAAAGTTTCTTACATGAATTTCAATAAGGAAAGCTAGAGAACATGACCGAAGGTGCATTGTATGGCATAATTGAGGATCTATGCACATTCATAATGAAAGAGACCATTCCCGTTGAAGGAAAAATTAGTAGACTATCTCTTAACCGAGATAGTTAATAGAGCTTAGGTGAAAACTTTGATGTATAGAATGTGTGATGGTTGTAAACACAACTCTTTGATGTATATAAATATATATATTTGTTTGTGTGTGTAAATAGATATAAAATTCAGTTTTGTTTTGAAAATTTGAAAAGAGGCGGGAAAACTACAATTGGCGGCCAAAAAAGAAAACCGCTAGTAGAATTGCATTTCCACTAGCAGTCTTATTAAGAAAACCACCAGTCGAATGCTATCTCCACTGGCAGTTGGATACTGAAAGGAAAATGTGCCCTTGGGTAATTTCTATAAATGTTTTGGTGATTAGATGCCTGTCGGTGGGGAAACCCACCGGCCGGGTGGCGGAATGCACCCGCCCTAATCCTAAGATGAGGAGGGGGCCTAAGCGGTTGCCTGTTTGGTGAATTCGGGATGAGCACAAGAGGACTCGAGGGATTATAGTGGTTCAGGCCGTTAGAGCATAATACCCTACCTCCACTGTGTGTAAGTTGTATTGAGTATGTAGAGCGTGTCCCTTGTAACGATGTGTGCCTTCCCTTTTATAGTTTAAGGGTGGCACATACAAGGATGCTGAGCCCCGACATGCGAGCCCAGGAGCATAATGGAAGAAATATATTATATGAATAACTAATGCTGACAGAGTAACGCATGAGTAATCAGCGAGAGTCATGATGGCTGCAGTCCATGCATCATTGATAGGTAGTAATCCTTTTCCCGGTAACACGGGAGTAATGGTGAGTCATTGCCGTCGGTATGGTAACGTGTGAGTAACTACATGGCCCACGTATCATGGACTGAGCACGCCGCCTGTCAGTGGAATGGACAGGCGCACGTCTTAACCGTAATGAATGCGAAGGCACGCGTAGCCAAGAGGCGTCATGCCAGGTTCCGCCCGTTGGCTTATGCCGCACACAGTATGCCACGTGGCAGCATCAGGTCTCCGCCTGAGCGAGGAGCAGGAGTGTATGCAGATAGGTCCAGATCCCACTAGACCAGGTCTGGACACGTGTCGGCTCCGGACCCCTGCCTAGGTCCTGATTAAGGCCCGGGTATGTTCTGTCCTGGAACCCTGGGACCCCACTGTGGGCGGCCCGGACCCCATACGGGGGGTCCGGATCCCATTCTAGGGGTTCGGTTCGCACATGTGGGGGTCCTGGGCCAAACTTGTAGGCCTAGACTGTATATACCGGGGTTCGGCACGGGTCCAGCACTCTCCCATGGGGGTCCGGACTCACTGTTGATGCCTTGGAGTACATCACTTTCTCTGGACACGTGGTGGCCCCGGACCCGCCTATGTGGTGGGGTCAGGCACTATTGCTGGCCCAGAGTAGTCGCCCGAGGCTGGGGCGAGTCATGGCCTGGTCCCACATACAGCCCTTTTACCACGCAACTAGAGATAGCCGCGTGGGTACTGTGTCTTTATACAGTAGTAAGGGGTACCCTAGTTTCAGGGTACCGAAAGTGGCCCCCGGGCCCACCTCAGGGGAGGATGCGAGCCTGCAGGTGGGGCCAAAGCTTGTACTTTGCCTCAACATGACCTGATCGGTGATTAGCGCATCGTTTTAGCGCATCTGCTGACGCGCCCGCTGTCAATCCGCCTTTAGTCATGTCAACTGCCATATCTGTCCCCGCGGCTAACTGACCCGCGGCCCCCACGCCTGGTGGTTTCGTCGGGCCACGCACGGGGTGCCTCGTTGTCGCTGCCTTGGTTTAAAAGATAACCTTTTGTCTTCTGCAGCGGCCCCGAGGCGGTGCGCTATCGCACGCGGTGGTTCACGCGGCGGCTCGCTCTTTCCGCACCCGAAGTTCGGCGCACAACCTGTATGACTTGTGGACCCGGGCCCCCGTGTCATAGAGTGGGCTGCCTGGGTCCTTGGTGCACGTCGGGCGGGATTTCCTGCGGCGATTCAGGGGCGCGCAGAAGGGTTTCCCTGAACAAGGACTCAGGTTTCCTTGAAAAAGTATTCACCCCACGTGCAGCAGTTACCTTTTCGCATTCTCTCCTAATCACCTTCGCCCCTTTGCCTTCATGCTCCTCTGTTCCACGCTTGCGCCGCCGCACACGCCATGGCTTCACTTGGTCATCCTGACTGTTTTCAGTCTGAGGAGGCGCTCAACCTGGTGCGCAGCCTGCTTGGGTGGAGCGCGCCAGGGCTCGCCGGAAGAATCCGCGCCGGCGCCATCCCCTTGGCGATCTCGTCGCCGGGGAGTTCATGTTGTTCACCTCCTACATCTCCTGCGGGTTGGCACTGCCGATGTTGCCCTTCTTCTTGCTGCTGCTGGAGGAGTTCGGGCTTCAACTTCAACACCTCACGCCCCACTCCGTCCTCCAGGCAGCCATCTTCGTCCACCTTTGCGAGATGTTCGTAGGTGTGGCCCCCTGTACTTCCCTCTTTCGCTACTTCTTCGTGTTGGTCAAGTCCGAGAAGACTAGGGACCACATCGGTGCCTACTGCCTACTACTTCCAGACGAGGTCAGATCCAGCCGTCGTCTACATCCCCACCTTTGGCGGCGCGAGGTGGGAAAACTGGCGCAGCGACTGGGTGATTGCCAGCGCCGTGGCCAACGACCGCCTCGTCCTGCCGAGCGATGGGCCAGCGCTCGACCACAAGAAGTGGAGGTCCAAGCCGTCCCTTTCGCCAGAGTTCCTGCCCATATTGGACAGGATAAAGGGCTTGGATACGGGTGGCCTAACATCAATGCACGTGGTCAGCGATCTCCTGAAGCGCCGGATTGCGCCGTTGTAGAATAGACCGCGCCTGTGCGGCTGGTTCACCGGCCCGAACGACATCAGCAGGATCCAGCTCAAGCCGGGCACCGATCTGTCCTAGGATGAGCTGGCAGTCCTGGTGGGAGGGATTACTGGGAAACTTTTGTCCCTGAGTCCCTGATACTCCCCCATAACATCCCTGCGCTCTGCGACGACCCAGGCCTTAGGACGGTGATCTTGGCCACACTGCCGACCCTCGACGAGACCGGCGGCTAGGACCCCCACCACAGGATCCAGATCTCAGGTGCACCGGTTGGAGGTCCCCAGCCTGCCGGTTTGGCTCCCAGCGCCAACCCCCGCCGTGGCCGCCAGCCCCTTGGACAAGGGTAAAGGGGCTGCAAGCAGCGCCTCCGCCCAGGTGGCTCCTGGGGGTCGGAGGAGGAGAGGCGACGCAGGCTGCGTCACGCTGATGGGTCGCTCGTTTCGGAGCCCCCAGAAGCGCCAGAGGACTGCAGGCGGGGCCGAGGAGGCCTGCTCCCGTGCCCACGGCGCGCAGAGGCGCGTCAATCCTCCGGTCCCGCCGCCAGCACCACCGTCTGGGGGTGATCACCCCCAGGGGCATCAGCAGTAGCCACAACAATAACAACAGCAGCCACATCAATAGCAACAACAAGAGCGGTGATCGCCTCGCTTCCAGGGTCATTGGAAGGTCCAGGGCCCCAAGTAAGTGTAGTCCCTTTTTCTTTGAACCTAATCATCATGCCAACAGGTCTTAACCCATCATCTGTTTGCCAGGGCTTCTTCCCCCTCTGCTCCCAAGGTCACACCCCCTTCGCCAGATACCAGGCCCACAGACGGGTTTGGCTCTCAGCAGCAGGAATCTGCTGAGAGTGGTGCTGGCGGTCCACCCCCAGCTACTACCAAGATAGCGCCAGCGGCTTCTCATGCCCGAGCCGGGGGTTTGACGGCAGCGGTGCCAGCGTCAGGCAGCATCGCAGTGGCGGAGGAGGTCCCAGCTGGGGGATCTGCGCCCGCTCCTGACACTGGGGGTGACGCAGGAGGCGCATCCAGCTCCAACCCCCCGCCTGCTCTGGAGGAGATGGAGGTGGTGTTCGGGCGATGACTCCGGTCTGGTGCCGAGCAAGAAGCTGCGCCAGTCCCCCTCCCTCGCATGCTGTCCCATGCCCACTAGGTCCTTAGTGACACTGGGCAGCAATCTTGCAGGAGTGGGAGGCGCTTGAGGCTGAGCACCAGCGCCTTAGTGACTGGCGCACCCAACTGGAGGAGCGCACCCGGTCGACGTCCCGACAGTTCCTCTCCGAGCGGTCCCAACTCGAGCGGGACCACAAGGAGTACAAGAGGGACCTCCAAAAGGTGTGCTCCATGGAGCTAGAGGTGTCCCAGAGGGAGAAGAAGGTGACCAGGAGGGAGGAGGCCGTGTCCCAGCGGGAGGCCCTCACAATAGAGTACTAGGCTAAGCTGAGCACCCTAGACCAGACCCTGGAAGCCCAGCGGGCCCAGCAGGTCAAGGCTATGGAGAGGCTGCAAAAGTGGTAGCAAGAGCTCGAGGGCAAGGCCAGCGACGTCGCCCTCGCTGAGGAGAACCTCAAGGCGAAGGAGCAGTCCTTGGACAGGCGGGAGATGGACCTTGCCAGGCGAGAGACAGATCTCGTCTTCAGGGAAGAAATGCTCATCCGGCGGGGCGAGTTGTTGGCCGAGCATGAGCTCGAGGCAGAGGAGAAAGAGAGGAAGCTGGAGGAGCAGATCCGCCAGTTCAATGCAGCGCAGGCGGCGCTGGGTCCCCAGACGATGGAGGCCACCAGGAAGGCCCTTGAAGATCTCCAAGCGGAGCACCGTGCTGGGGTCCAGCGTATTGCCGCGTGGGCCGGCGAGGCAAGCACGAAACTGGTGCCGCTAGGGATGAGCCCCATCCTAGTGTTGGAGCTACCAGCGTCGATCTCCGATGCGCTCCCGGTGCTGGACTCTGCCGCCGACCGCCTTCGGCGCCTGGATCAGATCCTCGGGGCCCGCTTGGAGGCAGAGGGTGGCAAGCTCTGCCGGGCGGTGGTTAAATACGTCTTGACGTGCTTCCGGAGTCACGACCTGGCCATATCCTTGGTGCCGGTGATCGCTGGTCCAGTAGCCGCCACAGAAGATGCCGCGCGGGAGAGCGTACAAGACGCCATGGAGCTGGTGGCCGAGCGCTTCCAGCTCGATCCTGCTGATGACCTGTAGAGACAAAGCTAGGGTTCCGCTGGGAAGCGGCTGTAACAACTTTTGGTGTTGTGTAACATACTTTAAGAACCGTTAATGGAGTTGAAACTAGAACTTATCTATATGTTATTTGCCCTTATGATGTGTAGCACCATCATCTTCTCTCTAGTACTTGGCCCCCTGGGAGGTAGGCTCGAAGTGTCGAGGCTGGATACCAGTATACCAAAGAGAAAATTGGTTGTTGGGTCCCTAAGGGGTAGTCTCTACAGTTTGAGACTACCTACCTCTGGACTGGACATGCACACAGCTTCGGGTTTGGAGTTTTAGGGGCACACCCATAGGACCCACCATCTGGTATCTTTCATCCTTTGATTTATGCAACAGGACCTGCAGGATTTAGCCTGGGAAACCAAGTCGTGTGCCTGGAATACTAGGGAACTCATTGCAGAGTGATGGAGCGTGCAGGCTTAGGGTACGGAACCATGCTAAGCAGCTACACAGCTCCAGACCACTTCAGGAGACGAGCGCCCATTCTCTAGAACTGGCTTCCAGGTTGCCGGACCCCCTGCAGCAGTAGAGGGGTCCTGAACTGCAAGCCTGGCTACTCAATTCAGATGTCATCATACCAGCGAGGGTGGGGAACTGTATGGGTGGGTTAGATAAAAAATAATGCTGGTTAACTGAAGTAGAATATAACCATCACAAAAGCACATCTGGGGGTAAATCTTTTCCTTATAACTTGATATACATGGGTGTAGACCAACAGACCGGGCTTACGAGGGCGGACCTCACTGGATTGACGTACACATATACACAACCTAGTTACAAAGAAAGAAAACTCAACCCTCCCAGCTTTGCTTTTATGGGTAGAACTTACGGATATGCTCTATATTCCAGGGATTGGGAAGAGGTACTCCTTTTGTTGTTGCAAGGCGGATACACCCGGGCCGGCATATTTCCGTCACCTTGAAGGGTCCTTCCCAACTAGGGGAGAGTTTGTGGAGCCCTTCTTGGTTCAGTACTCGCCTTAGGACTAGGTCCCCGACCCTAAGCTCCCTACTATG
The DNA here is from genome assembly GCA_029449295.1 of Zea luxurians. NCBI lineage: Eukaryota > Viridiplantae > Streptophyta > Magnoliopsida > Poales > Poaceae > Zea > Zea luxurians. Next base: position 87,700,639 of record JAOPSE010000004.1, on the reverse strand, counting down.
CACAAACCGTTGGTGGTAGCGCTTGAGCGCTTGGTTGTACCGTGCATTTTGGATTGCCGCTTGCCATCTGCGTTCATCGATGAAGTCCACGTCCTCACGCCATAGCTGTTCCTGCATAGACTCATCGCAAGACTGGACTCATGGGGAGCCCATAATGATTTCCGGGGGAAGGTAGGCTTTGGCCCCGTAGACCAGGAAGAACGGGGTCTCCCCGGTAGCTCGACTGGGTGTGGTCCGGTTCCCCCATTGTACGGATGGAAGCTCATTGACCCAATTTGCACCATGCTTTTTTAAGCAGTCATAGGTGCGTGTCTTGAGCCCCCTGAGGATTTTTGCGTTTGCCCTCTCCGCCTGGCCGTTGCTCCTAGGATGAGCCACAGACGCAAAGCAGAGCTGGGTGCCGATGCCCTCGCAATACTCTTGGAAGAGCCGACTTTTGAACTAGGTCCCATTGTCCGTAATGATACGGCTTGGGACCCCAAATCTGTAGACAATCGACTTAAGGAAGGCAACAACAGCACCTTGGGTGATACTGACCACAGGGGTGGCCTCCGGCCACTTTGTGAATTTGTCGATAGCGACGAAGAGAAAACGGTACCCGCCGACAGCCCTAGGGAATGGTCCCAGGATATCCACCCCCCATACAGCGAATGGCCAAGAGGGTGGAATCATTTGCAGAGCCTGAGCCGGGGTGTGTATCTGCTTTGCATGGAACTGACATGCTTCGCAGGACTTTACCAACTCAGTTGCATCCTGGAGAGCAGTTGGCCAGTAGAAGCCGTGTCGGAAGGCCTTACCAACTAGTGTGCGGGATGATGAATGGCTTTCGCATTCTCCTCCATGGATCTCCGTGAGCAGCTCATGGCCCTCCTCCTAGGTGATGCACCGCATGAGAATGGCGTTGGTGCCACAGCGGTATAGATCCCCTTCTACCACTATGTATCACTTAGCCAACCGCACTATGCGCTCTACAGTCACATGGTCTTCAGGAAGGATATTTTCTTTCAGGTAGTCCCGGATCTCAGAGATCCATGCATCGGGACCACTCTGAGCCACTGGCTGTGGCGCTAAGAGGTTGGCAGGACCCTCTGTAGCACACACAATCCTTGGTGGGTTCTGCGGATGGAACACCACTAGGACCGCTAGCTTCGAGGTGCTATTCTCGCCCCATTCACTCGGTTCAGCAGGCTGGGCGGTAGGTCTCAGCAGCCGTCTTTCGAAGACGCCCTCGGGCACGGGTGCCCAAGTTGATGCCCTCGTGGAGAGTTCATCTGCCACTGAGTTGTTAGCCTAAGGAACATGTTGCAGTTCCAGGGCAATGAAGTCCTTTTCCAGCTTCCTTACGTGGACGAGGTAAGCTGCGAGCCTGGGCTCGTTGCAGCTACATTCTCCGCGGACCTGCTTGATAATCATCTGGGAGTCCCCCTTCACAAGGAGCTGGCGGATCCCTAGGGATAGGGCCGCAGACAAGCCGAAGATCAGTGCTTCATACTCTGCCATGTTATTGATGGCCTTGAACTAAAGGTGCACCATGTACTTCACTTGATCTCCGCTCGGGTCGATGAGGACCACTCCAACACCGCCACCCTACTGGGGGCGGATCTGTCGAAGAAGAGCATCCAGTGGGGCTTGGTGAAGACCGGAGCCCTGGGCTCTGTAGGTATGGGGTCTGGATCGAGATCCGGACCCCCAGGAGCGCTCGGAGAAGGGGTCCATTCCACGATGAAGTCAGCTAGGACCTGGCTCTTGACAGCGTGGCAAGGCTAGAAGTCCAGCTGGAACTCAGCAAGCTCCACTGCCCACTTGGCAATGTTACCCGTGGCGTTAGAGTTGTGGAGAATGGCCTTTAACGGGAAGGAGGTCACCACCACAACTCTGTGTGCCTGAATATAGTGGCGCAACTTCCTGGACGCAACAAGTATAGCATAGATTAGCTTGTGCGTCTCAAGATACCTGGCCTTCGCCTCATGGAGGACTTCGCTGACGTAGTAGACTGGCTTCTGGATGGTTCGGACCCCTGCGGTTGTTTCCGAGTCCTCAATCTCCTGGCCTTCCGTCAACATTGTGGTGGTCGCACCACCACCTTCTCCTAGGGGAACTTTCTGACAACCCTGGGGTTGTTGTGCCGTCCTTTCAGCGACCAGCACCATGATCACTGCCTCTATAACCGCTGCAATGTACAAGTACAACGGCTCCCCCGGCTCTGGAGCTACCAGTATTGGTAGGGTCACACGCTGTTGCTTCAACTCTTGAAAGACTCGTTCTGCCTCCTCGGTATAAGAGAATGGCCCGGATTTCCGCAATAGCTTGAAGAAGGGTAATGCCCTCTCAGCCAGTCTTGAGATGAAGCAGCTAAGGGCGGCCAGTGACCCGTAAGATTCTAGACGTCCTTGATGTGGGCTAGAGGCCTCATTGCCTCAATTGCTTTGATCTTCTCCGAGTTTGCTTCAATGCCCCGTTGCGAAACCAGGAATCCCAGCAACTTTCCTGCGGAGACACCAAAGATGCACTTATCCGGGTTCAGCTTCGTGCGTGTTGCCCGCAGCTTGTGAAAGACCAGGGTTAAGTCTTCCACCAGGGTCAACCCTCTCTTAGTCTTGACCACGATGTCATCGACGTATACCTCTACCCTGTCCCTAATCAGGTCACCAAAAGTCTTACTCATCACCCGAACAAATGTTGGCAAGGCGTTTTTCAGACCATAAGGCATTACAACATAGCAGTAGAGCCCATCCACGGTTACAAAAGCGATATGCTTCCTATCTTTCCTAGACATCTGGATCTGATGGAAACCAGAGTAAGTATCTAGGAAGGACAAGAGGTCGCACCCAAAGGTAGAATCCACGATTTGATCTATTCGTTGAAGTGGATATGGGTCCTTGGTACAGGCCTTATTGAGGTTGGTGTAGTCGATGCACATCTGAAGCTTCCCGTTAGCCTTGGGAACGATGACTGGATTGGCCAGCCATACCGGGTGATGGACCTCTTCGATGAAGCCAGCTTCCAGCAGCTTCTGGACCCCCTTTCGGATGAAATCCTGCCGCTCAATGGACTGTCTTCGAGGCTTCTGACTCACTGGTTTGGCGTCAGGGTGGATCTTCAGATGGTGCTCGATCACCTCCCTAGGAATCCCAGGCATCTGCGACGGTTCCCATGCGAATACATCAGCATTTGCCTGGAGGAAGGCGATGAGCGCGATTTCCTATTTCTCCTCCAGATCGCCCGCGATGTGAGTGGTCTGGGAAGAATCCCCGCTGAGCCGGATGGTCTTGACGGGGACGCCATCTGCACCAGATGGTTGCACCTTGGGCACCTTGGCAGGCGCCTTGGTACAGGAAGTCGAGGGGTCCCTCCCCCCGTCATCCAGGCGAGCGGCTTCTGCCGCCAGGGCGTGCAACTTCTCGACAGCTGCAAGTGCAGCGGGGCGATCGCCCCGCACGGTGAGGACCCCAGCAAGGGACAACATCTTGAGGACCAAATACCCATAATGGGCGATGGCCATGAACCGGTACAGGGCCGGCCTACCAATGATGGCATTGAAAGGGAGGTTAACCTCCGCAACGTCGAACTGGACATTCTCAATGCGGAAGTTTTCCTCAGTCCCGAATGTAACCGGGAGTGCGATGCTCCCAAGGGGATACACCGGTTGAGGGCCCACTCCGGAGAACGGGCGAGAGGGTCCCAGTCGGGATCTCGGGATCTGCAGCTGCTTGGAAGCAACATGGCTGATGACGTTGAGCCCAGCCCCACCATCAATCAGCACATGATGCAGCTTCATGTTGGTGATGATAGGGGCGGTGATGAGTGGTAGTATACCAGCCCCTGCCATGTTATCGGGGCAGTCGGATGCCCCGAAGGAGATAGTGGTGCTCCGCCACCGCTGATGTGGGGCTGCCTTCGGGACCCCTAGGGTTGCCGAAAGGACCTCTCGGCGTAGGGACTTCACGTTCCTACGGGAGGTAAGCTCCCAGCTTCCGCCATACATTACGTACAGCTTCTTGCGGTGGTCGTTGTCGTCACCGGAATCGGAGTCTCCAGTGAGGATGTCCTTGAGAACTTGCTTGGGAGCTTGATACCCGAGGTCCCGTTCTCCCGTGGCACGTCACCTTCGTCGACCTTCTCCATGCCAGGCCGGCGTCGAGGCGGCGAGCCATCCTTGGAGGCCTGCTCGCGCCGCTCGCTGATGCGCTTCGCGAGCTTCAGGATCTCTCGGCATTCCAAGGCAGTATGGCGATTGTTGGGGTGGACAGGGCATGACCCACTGTCACTTCCCTGTTGCTGTCGCGCTTGCTGTGCTCGTCCCGGCCCCAGCCGGAGCTACAGCGACTGGAGCACCAGACTGCGGCCTATCGCGACCGCGGTTCTTCTTCTTCTTCTTGCCACCGCCCTGGGCGGTGGCACCTGAGCCGCCTGTCTGGGTAACTCTGGTTTGCGGCGCTGAGTGCCATGCACGGCCCTCAGCAGCTCTAGCACATTTGTCGGCCAGAGTGAAGAGCGTAGTGACAGTTTCCACGTCATGCGTCGCTAATTTCTCCAACATCTTCTTATCACGCACCCCCTGTCGGAAAGTAGTGATAATGGAGGAAATGGAGATGCGAGGTATAGTCCCCCGTACCTTGGTAAAGCGGGAGATGAAAGCCCAGAGAGTCTCCCCGGGTTCCTGCCTCACTGCATGGAGGTGAGCCTCCACGCCATGCTGCTGGTATGCATTGGCAAAGTTCGATGTGAACCGTGCATAGAGCTCTTCCCAGGAGTAGACCGACCCCAGGGTAAGGTTCATGAGCCAGGTCTGGGCTGGCCTGGTCAAGGCTACATGGAAGTAGCTTGCCATTACAGCAGTGTTTCCACCAGCTGCCGTAATAGCGGTGACGTAGACCTGCAAGAATTCCGACGGATTTGTTGTACCTTCGTACTTCTCCGGCAGGTGTGGCCGGAACTTGGGTGGCCAGGTCGCCGCGCAGAGATGATCCACTAGTGCGGCGCAGCCCACGCTGACCAATGGGACACCTGCCTAGGTTCGGGCATCCCTTGGAGTTTGTGGTGAAACTGGAGCGAAATCCTGGTCGGGGTTGCGACCCTAGAAGTTTTGCCGGCGCTCACGCGCCCTCTCCAGAGAGACTCGAGCATCCTCGCCCGCACGCCTACAGTTGAGCTCTGCCCGCAGGTCATCAGCCCTCTCCAGAGAGATTCGAGCATCCTCACTCGCACGCCGGTGGTTGAGCTCTACCCGCAGGTTGTCAGTCCGTGCACCCCTCACTGAGGGTGAGCACACAGATGCCGACGCCTCGCGTTGACACCGGAATGACCGAGGCCGGGGCCTGGCCGAGCCAGAATGTGCCATGCCGAGGAGACGGTCGACATCTTCACACCATTGTCTCATGGCCCCGGCGACGCCGTGGAACTTGGTGGGTTGCACAGCAACTCCCTGGCTATAGACAATGCCCCACCATGAGCAGCCCCCGATGGAGCCGTGGATGTCTGCGCGGGCGTGTGTTGCTGCACAGTGTGCATAGCAGCAGCACCAGGCGTAGGGCGGTAAGGGCCTCGTGGCACAGAAGATGCTGCCCCTTCCTCCATCAGGAAGTCCTTGGGAGCCAAGTCGCGGTGCTCGATGATCTGAACCATCGTGTCAAGCAAGAAAACAGGCGAAAAAACTAAAGCCAAAGCCCCCTACCTGGCGCGCAAAATGGCGGTAGAGAAATCCACCGGCCGGGTGGCGGAATACACCCGCCCTAATCCTAAGATGAGGAGGGGGCCTAAGCGGTTGCCTGTTTGGTGAATTCGGGATGAGCACACGAGGACTCGAGGGATTATAGTGGTTCAGGCCATCGGAGCGTAATACCCTACCTCCATTGTGTGTAAGTTGTATTGATTATGTAGAGCGTGTCCCTTGTAACGTTGTGTGCCTTCCCTTTTATAGTTTAAGGGAGGCACATACAAGGATTCCGAGCCCCGACATGCGGGCCCGAGAGCATAATGGAAGAAATAAATTATGTGAATAACTAATGCTGACAGAGTAACGCATGAGTAATCAGCGGGAGTCATGATGGCTGCAGTCCATGTAGCATTGATAGGTAGTAATCATTTTCCCGGTAACGCGGGAGTAATGGTGAGTCATTGCCCTCGGTATGGTAACGTTTGAGTAACTGCACGGCCCGCGTATCGTGGACTGAGCACGCCGCCTGTCAGTGGAATGGACAGGCGCACGTCTTAACCATAATGAATGCGAAGGCGCACGTAGCCTAGAGGAGTCATGCCATGTTCCGCTCGTTGGCTTATGCCGCACGCAGTATGCCACATGGCAGCATCGGGTCTCCGCCTGAGCAGGGAGCAGGAGTGTATGCGGATAGGTCCGGATCCCACCAGACCAGGTCTGGACACGTGTCGGCTCTGGACCCCCGCCTTGGTCCTGATTAAGGCCCGGGTATGTTCTGTCCTGGAACCCTGGGACCCCACTGTGGGCGGTCTGGACCCCATACGGGGGGTCAGATCCCATTCTAGGGGTCCAGTTTGCACACGTGGAGGTCCTGGGCCAAACTTGTAGGCCTAGACCGTATACGGGGTCCAGCACTGGTCCGGCACTCTCCTGTGGGGGTCCGGACTCAATGTTGATGCCTTGGAGTACATCACTTTCTCTGGACACGTGGTGGCCCCGGACCCGCCCATGTGGTGGGGTCAGGCGTTGTTGCTGGCCCAGAGTAGTCGCCCGAGGCTGGGGCGAGTCATGGCCTGGTCCCACATACAGCCCTTTTACCACGCGACTAGAGATTGCCGCGTGGGTACTGCGTATTTATACAGTAGTAAGTGTGATGGAATCTCCCAAGTCATTTGGCCCACCTACAGTTGTCCTTGTCCAACGAACCTCAGATAACCCTATAGGTGCCCCTGAATCACCTGACAAGTTCGGTATCTGCTTTTCTTACCTTTCCCAAGAGCGTTTCACCCGTCACGCAAACATTACAAGCATCGGAGATACAGAAATGCGGAAGCAATTACATAAACTTACCTTTATTTTAAAAGTAAGACAAAGTTATATATTATAGACCAGGATATAACCAATGAGTGCAGAGTATAATTATACAGAACCAAGGGAGGCAAAAACCCCTCCCGATAAGTATCAAACAAAAGTTTTTATGGAGGAACCCTTTCCTCCCACAGCTCTACTCTTGGTTTTCTTCTTTTGTGACCACCTTGGAACAGAAACAACAAAAGTTTGTTGCTTCTTCACCTAAAAACAACAGGGAATAAAACCCTGAGTAAGGAATTACTCAGCAAGACTTACCCGACTAAAGAAAAGACTCTCAAGGGTATGCTGGTTATAAGGGAGTCAAGGTAAGGTTTCTCAATGATCAAAGACTCTGTTTTGCAGAAATGCTTACTAAAAGTGGATCCTTAAAAATCCAGTTTTATTTGTCAAGTTAAGTAAAATTACCTGTAACTAGAGTTCTTTCTACCCTAGATCAATCTCTTGACCTGTACTAGCCCATTTCTTAACAATCCCTTCATCTTTACTGGAGTTCTACGTATAGGGCAGTGACCAAGTCTTCATAACCGCGAAGGTACGGCGATCCGAATCGATTATACTCAGCTGAGGATCTCCAATCACACGACATATGTAGCACTTAACCCTTGCATATGTCAACCTGCCACCGGGGTTCTTAAGACCAGATCAGGTTCACGCCAACCGAGAGCACAAATACACCACCGTACAGCCTCTTGCCATGGAGGGTACACGCTACTCTCGCCACCGCTCCACGCCCATTCCGTGTTATCTTATTCTGGCCTTAGTCTGCCCGAGGCAAGGCTTACTCATGACGAGGCATGTGACCAGTTAAGGGGTCCTCGGTCATCAAGCCTACATCGACACGGTCCTTAATCGACTCAGATGGAGACACTACACCGAGACTCTCTTCTCGTGCAAGTCACCCGCCCGGTCTCAGCTTAATCATTTCAAACCCAAAGTTTGGTACCTGGCAGAGGTACATCTTTTCCGATGTTGAACCCATCATGGCCATGATGGATCCACCATCAAGTTTTATTTTCAAAAACATCCCACCCACTTTTGCCACATCATCTTTTGTAAAAACAAAACATTTTGTTTTTCTAAAGCAAGGCTAAGCATCAAAAATCTTTTGTAAAACGGGTGATCAAGGAAGGTAATCAAATTCAAGGAAGGTAATGCAGGAATTGTTTTGACATTCAACTCCTATCACCTAATGCATCAAGCAAGTGAAAAAGGTTTTTAAAACACAAGGAGGTGGCAAATGCACCGAGGCTTGCCTTTGTTTATAGGTGAGTCAGGCTCGGATCCGCAGATGTCAAAGTAGAAACAATTTCCTGCCTGATGTTCCGAAGGTGGTGGTGGTGAAGTCTTCTCCTCTTCTACCTCAACCTCTTCTTCGTTTTCTAGATATGACCATATATATATATAGGAATGAATGCCATGTAATGCTCATGAGAGTGCAAAGATACCAAGAGTTTATTATCTAAAATCTTGAATACAACTTTCCTTCATGGAACTCCGAGAACTTAGGGTTTTCGGAGTTAGTAAAGGAATTCAAAGGGCAGGGGGTAGGGTTTTGGGTTCTAATTATCAAACAAGGTCCAAATCAAACCAAAATCTACCCAAGGCTTCTAAATAATGTTTTAAGCTCATATAAAAAGATTGGGAATTTTTGGAATTATTATCTATTCTCTAAAAGTCCAGAAACAATGTTTTAAGCTATTTTAAATACTCCAAAATTCCCTATTTATCCTAAAAATCATAAAACTATTTTTATTAAATACTATGGAAAATAAGGAATCTAGGAAAATTGGTTTGACATTTTTACGATTTTTCTATAATTCTCTACATATTTTCAAAGTTCCACTGAAAAAGAAAAAGGAAAAACTTCAACAATAGTGGGCCGATTCTAGCCCAGACGGCCCAACAAAACAGGGAATAGGGGTGCGCCCTCGTGCGCTCTGGCAAATTTGCATAGAGACCCTTGTTGAATGAATAATTCATTAAGAGTCCTTAGCTACTGTTTACCCTCTCTCTGACAGTTACACAAAGGTCCCTGGGGTTTTGTTTCTTCTCCATGGAGCTCCCTGACCGCGACGCGCTCGCTGATCACCCATGACGCGGCTTGTACAGGCCATGGCTGGCGATGGCTGCTACGGCTAACTACCGGGGAGGCATCACTGACCTAAGGTGACCTAGGAACACCCCTATATTTGACACAACCCCTACTGGAAATTATCAGTCCATGATCATGGCGGAAACCGAGCTCAGGAACACGCGTTCCCGCCAACTCCTGGCCGAACTAGGTAAACGAGTGCCACAGTGAGCTTCACAAGCATACAGAGACATGAAAACAATGTTTGATTTGGACGGTGTCTTACCAGAATGGATTGGCCACGGTTGAGCTGCTCTTCATGGTGGCGGAGACCAGTTTGGGGGAAGTTTGAAATTCAAGAGCTCAGGTGAATGATTAAGGGTGGGAGCGGGTGCTATGGCTTCACAAAGAACTCTAGTTTTACTGCACACACTTAATTTGAGAGAAGGGGGCAGAGGTAGCGTGAATTCGGCTTCAACTCAACTCACTGTGTGGGATGATCACACCCCGCCGTGGATCACAGGCTATTTATAGCCACGGCAGTCCAGCGATCACTGGACAAGCACCGCATGATTCACCGTGACGAGGGCCAGCGCTTAAGCACGTGGCGCGCATAGGCGACAGCTCGACGGTGGTGAGGGTTATCCGAGCGACCGACGAGTAAGGGAGGTACTGCGAGCCTAGCCACGGCAGAACCACGGTGATGGCGCGGTGGCCGCCGATTAACCGGGGCTTGCCACCTCCCCGCTTTAACGCCACGTCACAAAAGCCTTTTACCGTGGCCGACGACGACCTATCCCGACCGCCGTGGCGTTCTTATCATCGGCGAGATTTTTCTGAAGATCGGTGAACAGTGCGTCTGATTCAGTAAGAAGTTTGTCTGACAGCCCATCTTCGGATAAAAATAGCTCCAAATTTCATACGGCACCAAGCCCACACACCTATAACAAAGTTGTAGGTCTTTAAACCATCTCCATCTTTGATATAGCATCCCAAGATGAATCCTCACTAGATCATGGTCGAAATGGCTCTCAAACCTGGTCCTAGGCTACTGTCAGTCTGAAATTCAGAGTTTATCAGCCTGACAGTCCAACTTTGGGTTTAATTATCTCCAATTTCTTCTTAACAACTATGCTTACACTCTTAAGCAAAATTGTTCTCCTTTCATAGAGCTATAAAATTGATGTGGTTACTTAAGGTGAATTCTCACTGATTTGAAAGTTATAAAGCTCCAAAGTTGAGCTTATAACACTGATTTTAGACTTAGCATTTGTCACACCCGGGTTTTAGGGGCACCAAGACCCGGGCGCGAACATAAACACCAGGTATGCTGGGACCAAGTCTCACACATATGATGTATAGTGGCACAGGATCGAATGTCACATCTTTACTATATAACAGGAATTCTATACAAAATAAATAATTACATTATAAGGAGACAACGGTCCAGCAACCCAAAGTTGACTGGGAGACGACGGCCTAGACCTCTCACGAACACATCGCAGCATCCTCCAAGCGCCTCATCCTGTGGTACCTGTTCTTGACCTGTGGGGTGTGTGAGACAGCAAGAGTGAGCTCACATACGTTCATCGCTCAACAAGTTGTGGGGAATAATGTGCATGAACTCGCCAAAGGTGGGAGCTCACGTGAAGTGTAAGGCTTACCAAAGAAGATGGTTAGAGCTGAGCATTGCTTTTAAAGTAGGTCAAAATTTTATTAGCAATTACTAAGTATAAGTAAATACCAACCCAATTAATTAGTAGAACAAAAGTAACAACCTCACCTGCAATGCAATGCATATGACAAATTGAATTTAGTTCCATAATTTAATCATGTGAGTGTCCGAGCTGCTCATGACCGTGAGCACGGCTAGTATACCAGTTTTACACTCTGCAGAGGTTGCGCATCTTTACCCACAAGTCGTGTTACCCATCTGCCAAGAGACGGCCAATCCCATACACCTCTACCGAGGAGGCGAGGCAGGGTAACACTACGAGGCCTTTACAAAGTTCCACTAGCTTCAGAAAACCCGCTACAGTTTATAGGAAGTTCCAATGCAGGAATCCCTTGCAGGACCGCCATCGCAGCAAAATCCTCCCGAGGGCCTCCCTACACTGACCACTCCCCTACTGCCCTTGCCCCTTTCGGGTAAGGTAGTCTTCCACTAGCTTTCCTAATTAATCAGCCAAGGGCGTCCCATTCCACCCTTGTGGTAGCACTGTTTTCCCGGGTGGTTCTCCATGTTCCAATTAACATAATGATCTTATCATGAACAATAAATAACAACTGATAACAAATGTGTAATCATGAATAGAAATGTGTATCTCCATACCCAAAACCACATATAGCACTAGCAAGTACTACCCAGAAAGTTCAGTGGTAAACAAGGTATAAAGATAGACAAACTAGGGTAACCTATTGGGTCCCATCAAAATTAACCTATGCAGATCATTATGATTAATTAGAACATGAGTAGGTGAAAAGAAGTGATCAAGGGCACAACTTGCCTGGGACTTGAGATTCCAGGTACCAACTTGCTCTTCAGATGACACGTGACCTCGCTCTAGTCGTAGCAATACAAACAAACATTGTATAGGCAAAATTAACATTACACCAAACATAAGTACAAACTGAATAATAATAATCTACGCGTTGCTACGAGATCGTAGGAACAAGAATCACTAAATTTGGAGTTATAGTTATTTAGTTATGAATTTCTGAAGTTATTTAGTGCTTAGAATAGATTATTCCAAATGAACAATTTTATTTCAAGTTTCATGGCTAAACAGAGGTACTAGGTGATAAATAATATTAAAACAAAATTATTGAAACTGGAATGAGTCAAAAAGGAGTTAAAATGAATTAGTTATGAATTAAATAAGTTTCTGGATTTATTTTTGTATTAAAAACCAATTTCCAGAATTAATTCTCTAATTTTACTACTCCCTGGACTGCGCGCCAATAACAGATAAACACAGGGACTATTTCGTAAAAATTCCTTAGACTCAGTGTACACCGCCAGAGGACGGCGGGTTCGAATACGGAAAAGCCCAGGGGCTCTTCTGCAAGTCGGACGGGCTAAAGGGGTACGCCTAAATCTCGGCCATCCGATCAAATATCGAAGGCCAGGATTAGATCTTGGCCCATAGTGAACCGTTACGCGAGCATAGCCCTCGGATCACCGATCTACGACTCGAACATTGTCCACGACACCGCTCAATGCGATCCATCCGATCACAAATCAGTGGGCGGATTTTAATGAGCCGAAAGGGTATGCTAAGCCTAATCGTAGCCGTTCACACAGATCCAACGGCGCGGATGTTTACTCCCCCAGATCTAATCTCAGCCATCCGAGAAGGATCGGACGGCCCACGAGTCCTCTCCTACCCCTGGATGAATTCCGGCGACCCAACCAAAGCTCACGGCGGCGCGCCATAGCCGCGTTACTCCCTGTTGGCCTACGGTGCACGATCGATCGAGTCGCCAGGTGCAAAATGGAGGTAGTATGACGGTGAATTCAGGTAGACGGTTTGTACTCACAATGGGTTTCGTGGTGAGTCCGCCCACGTGATGGCGCGATCTCGCGGTGGAGACTCAGACACGGCGAAGAATTCCCGTGCACCCGATGCCTTGATCACCCGGTTTCTTCCCCGAGCACCACCGGCGCACCCTCCCGAACGCCCGAGACCGGATTATTGGTGCTGAGCAGTGCGAATGGCGGGACTCGACGACGGCGGAGACGTCTTCCCTCCGATCTCTTCCTCTCGGTGGCGCTGCGGCGAGGCGAAAGGAGCTGGGGCTCAAGGTAGAAGACGATAGGGGTGTAGCACGGGTTTTATACCCAGGACGCGCCCACGGTCGTAGGGAGAAGCCGAGTAATCCCCCACCGCCGAGCCCGGCGGTGTCCGCGCGGTCGTTTCGGAAGGTAGGTGGAGCACCTGTCATCCCGGGCCCACGCATCAGCGAACGGGAGAAGGGACGATCGCGAGGCAGCGACTGGACGGTGGGACCCGGCTGTCAGCAAGTGCGGGGAGGTAAGTGGGCCGCGGCCGCGAATGTGAAGAAGGACTGGGCCGAATTTAAGGCTGGCAGCCCAGGTGAGGTTTTTCTTCTTCTTTTTTTTTATATCTTCTCTTTTCTTTTATATTTCCATTTTCCTTTCTTATTTAAGTTTCAAATCAAACCGAGTTTTAAATTCTAAATTTCAAATTTATGCACAAGATAAACTTTCACATGATGCACAATTACTACATAGTATTTCTTCATTTATTTTATTATTATATTAACTAAGTAATGTTTTCAACATGAAGTACACACACCACATTATTATTTGAGTGTGTAGTTGGAGTAAAGGTATATTCAAAAGTTCTCCCTTTGTTTTGATAGGAACATTTTTCCAATGTCTAATCTTTATTATGATTTATTTTAACCATCGTTATTTTATTATGATCATTTACCTTTAAAAAGGGTGAATTATAAATTTTAATTATTTATCAATGGTACTTTGCTCAGATTTCTTCTACCAATCCCAAATTCAGAATTTGGGTGTTACAAATCCTACCCCCCTTAAAAATAATCTCGTCCTCGAGATTTGTAAGAAAAGGGATGTATACTCATATTGTTCTCGGAACATATGCACAAACAAAGGAATCTCGGCATGAGGCATAATTCTTTAACAAAACATAGGGTCAATAGACCTTATTGTTCCTTCTAAAATAATATCATATCATCTACTAACTAAAGTAACATCTAGATCTTACAAATCATCATAATTTATATCTATGTAGCTTGGTGAAGCTGGTGGTGGTGGTGGAGGTTGTTGTTGTTGTCTCTCCAACCGCGCTTGCCTTATTTCTTGACGGACCTGACGTATTTCCTCGCGTTCTTGTCTTATCTGATTTTGCATCTCGGTCACCAGGTCTGTTAATTGTTGTATTACCAGTCTTTGGGCAGCAACCACTTGATTGATTTCAACAGGTGGAGGATTTGGAGGATTCATTTCTGTTTGCTGTTACGTGATAATCTTTCCTTTCCTGGTATTGACCATGAAAGTTAGAGGCATATGGTAGTAGTTTTGCAAAGGAAATTATTCAATAAGTGGAATGAATAAGCTATTAGCTGGTTATAATCTGAAGATTCTTAAGTAGGGCTTAATCTTTGTTTTATGTTCAGATTGAGGTAACCAGTCGTATAAGGTGGGTATCCAAAGGTAGGATAGAATTTTGTCACGACTAGATATATATGGGTGAGATATACTACATGATGTAGGTCAAAATCTGGTTTGATGTCAGGTGGTGGTTGATAGATTATGCAATCCATTAAGACTCTATTGATTGGGTAAGTTATGTAACTTGTTATATAGGTCGAGTTGTTGTGTATGGCCAAGTTGATATAAGTCTCCAAATTAGGCTTAAGTGATTTAGGAGTATGGCCTTATCCTTTCCACTAGCATTAAGTAACTCACACTAGATTAGACCATATTAAATTAGATATGATCTAGATTAGACTAGTTTTAGTTAGATAGATTTATCAGGGTAAGATATATCTTGTTAGGATATGTTAGAATCTTTTGAGATAGGATGGGGTATACGGTGTAGATAGGTCAGAAGCTCTATTAGGTTAACACAGAGGGATTATGCAACTATCGGATGGGTAAGGTAGTTGCATATGTATATGGTCAAGTTAATCTAGGGCATCAATTTAGCTTAAATCATTTTTATAGGAGTGAGGTCTAATCCATTTCACTAGTACTAACTAATTTATTAAATAACTCACTTTAGATTGGATCATATTAGATTAGATGGGATCTAGATTGGTATCACCGGATTAGTCTAGACAATATCTAATTACTTTGAATTAGATCATGGTTGATATTTTAGACTAGGATAAATATGCTAATCAGGGTAGGATGAATTCATAAGGATAAGGTATAATCTTTTGAGGTAAATTAGATCTATTAGGATAACAAAATCTTTTCAAGATAAGATGAATTTATTAAGGCAAGAGAGTATCTTGTAAGATAAGATGGATCTATTAAGATAAGAGAGTGTCTTTTAAGATAAGAAGAACTTCTACGAGATAGATACCTTTTAGTGGAGGATAATCTAAGTTGTTTAGTTATCTTATGAATTCTATTTATGCCTATACGTATATGCAGATGTAATTGTGGACATTACTCCACAACTAATCACACTCAATCAAAGATCCAAATCAAACAAGTGTCATAAGAACAAACATTCAAGTTCATAGATATCTATAAAAATAGTTTTGTTTTTGTTCCTAAGAGTAGGTCTCCTTATTCCTAAAGGTCACTTTAGGCACAGGATTTCAAAGTGTGAAATCCACATTTGTCTTTAGAAAAGAAAAGATAAGAATAATCAGAGTAAGCGGAAATAGATGAGAAAGGATTAAGATAAGTTTAGAAAAGATCAGAGTAGCAAAGGTAAGTAAGTATTGGTTGTTCAGTTCTATCTAGGTTTCGTCCTACAGTCAACATTGCTCTGATACCACTTCTGTCACACCCGGGTTTTAGGGGCACCAAGACCCGGGCGCGAACATAAACACCAGGTATGCTGGGACCAAGTCTCACACATATGATGTATAGTGGCACAGGATCGAATGTCACATCTTTACTATATAACAGGAATTCTATACAAAATAAATAATTACATTATAAGGAGACAACGGTCTAGCAACCCAAAGTTGACTGGGAGACGACGGCCTAGACCTCTCACGAACACATCGCAGCATCCTCCAAGCGCCTCATCCTGTGGTACCTGTTCTTGACCTGTGGGGTGTGTGAGACAGCAAGAGTGAGCTCACATACGTTCATCGCTCAACAAGTTGTGGGGAATAATGTGCATGAACTCGCCAAAGGTGGGAGCTCACATGAAGTGTAAGGCTTACCAAAGAAGATGGTTAGAGCTGAGCATTGCTTTTAAAGTAGGTCAAAATTTTATTAGCAATTACTAAGTATAAGTAAATACCAACCCAATTAATTAGTAGAACAAAAGTAACAACCTCACCTGCAATGCAATGCATATGACAAATTGAATTTAGTTCCATAATTTAATCATGTGAGTGTCCGAGCTGCTCATGACCGTGAGCACGGCTAGTATACCAGTTTTACACTCTGCAGAGGTTGCGCATCTTTACCCACAAGTCGTGTTACCCATCTGCCAAGAGACGGCCAATCCCATACACCTCTACCGAGGAGGCGAGGCAGGGTAACACTACGAGGCCTTTACAAAGTTCCACTAGCTTCAGAAAACCCGCTACAGTTTATAGGAAGTTCCAATGCAGGAATCCCTTGCAGGACCGCCATCGCAGCAAAATCCTCCCGAGGGCCTCCCTACACTGACCACTCCCCTACTGCCCTTGCCCCTTTCGGGTAAGGTAGTCTTCCACTAGCTTTCCTAATTAATCAGCCAAGGGCGTCCCATTCCACCCTTGTGGTAGCACTGTTTTCCCGGGTGGTTCTCCATGTTCCAATTAACATAATGATCTTATCATGAACAATAAATAACAACTGATAACAAATGTGTAATCATGAATAGAAATGTGTATCTCCATACCCAAAACCACATATAGCACTAGCAAGTACTACCCAGAAAGTTCAGTGGTAAACAAGGTATAAAGATAGACAAACTAGGGTAACCTATTGGGTCCCATCAAAATTAACCTATGCAGATCATTATGATTAATTAGAACATGAGTAGGTGAAAAGAAGTGATCAAGGGCACAACTTGCCTGGGACTTGAGATTCTAGGTACCAACTTGCTCTTCAGATGACACGTGACCTCGCTCTAGTCGTAGCAATACAAACAAACATTGTATAGGCAAAATTAACATTACACCAAACATAAGTACAAACTGAATAATAATAATCTACGCGTTGCTACGAGATCGTAGGAACAAGAATCACTAAATTTGGAGTTATAGTTATTTAGTTATGAATTTCTGAAGTTATTTAGTGCTTAGAATAGATTATTCCAAATGAACAATTTTATTTCAAGTTTCATGGCTAAACAGAGGTACTAGGTGATAAATAATATTAAAACAAAATTATTGAAACTGGAATGAGTCAAAAAGGAGTTAAAATGAATTAGTTATGAATTAAATAAGTTTCTGGATTTATTTTTGTATTAAAAACCAATTTCCAGAATTAATTCTCTAATTTTACTACTCCCTGGACTGCGCGCCAATAACAGATAAACACAGGGACTATTTCGTAAAAATTCCTTAGACTCAGTGTACACCGCCAGAGGACGGCGGGTTCGAATACGGAAAAGCCCAGGGGCTCTTCTGCAAGTCGGACGGGCTAAAGGGGTACGCCTAAATCTCGGCCATCCGATCAAATATCGAAGGCCAGGATTAGATCTTGGCCCATAGTGAACCGTTACGCGAGCATAGCCCTCGGATCACCGATCTACGACTCGAACATTGTCCACGACACCGCTCAATGCGATCCATCCGATCACAAATCAGTGGGCGGATTTTAATGAGCCGAAAGGGTATGCTAAGCCTAATCGTAGCCGTTCACACAGATCCAACGGCGCGGATGTTTACTCCCCCAGATCTAATCTCAGCCATCCGAGAAGGATCGGACGGCCCACGAGTCCTCTCCTACCCCTGGATGAATTCCGGCGACCCAACCAAAGCTCACGGCGGCGCGCCATAGCCGCGTTACTCCCTGTTGGCCTACGGTGCACGATCGATCGAGTCGCCAGGTGCAAAATGGAGGTAGTATGACGGTGAATTCAGGTAGACGGTTTGTACTCACAATGGGTTTCGTGGTGAGTCCGCCCACGTGATGGCGCGATCTCGCGGTGGAGACTCAGACACGGCGAAGAATTCCCGTGCACCCGATGCCTTGATCACCCGGTTTCTTCCCCGAGCACCACCGGCGCACCCTCCCGAACGCCCGAGACCGGATTATTGGTGCTGAGCAGTGCGAATGGCGGGACTCGACGACGGCGGAGACGTCTTCCCTCCGATCTCTTCCTCTCGGTGGCGCTGCGGCGAGGCGAAAGGAGCTGGGGCTCAAGGTAGAAGACGATAGGGGTGTAGCACGGGTTTTATACCCAGGACGCGCCCACGGTCGTAGGGAGAAGCCGAGTAATCCCCCACCGCCGAGCCCGGCGGTGTCCGCGCGGTCGTTTCGGAAGGTAGGTGGAGCACCTGTCATCCCGGGCCCACGCATCAGCGAACGGGAGAAGGGACGATCGCGAGGCAGCGACTGGACGGTGGGACCCGGCTGTCAGCAAGTGCGGGGAGGTAAGTGGGCCGCGGCCGCGAATGTGAAGAAGGACTGGGCCGAATTTAAGGCTGGCGGCCTAGGTGAGGTTTTTCTTCTTCTTTTTTTTATATCTTCTCTTTTCTTTTATATTTCCATTTTCCTTTCTTATTTAAGTTTCAAATCAAACCGAGTTTTAAATTCTAAATTTCAAATTTATGCACAAGATAAACTTTCACATGATGCACAATTACTACATAGTATTTCTTCATTTATTTTATTATTATATTAACTAAGTAATGTTTTCAACATGAAGTACACACACCACATTATTATTTGAGTGTGTAGTTGGAGTAAAGGTATATTCAAAAGTTCTCCCTTTGTTTTGATAGGAACATTTTTCCAATGTCTAATCTTTATTATGATTTATTTTAACCATCGTTATTTTATTATGATCATTTACCTTTAAAAAGGGTGAATTATAAATTTTAATTATTTATCAATGATACTTTGCTCAGATTTCTTCTACCAATCCCAAATTCAGAATTTGGGTGTTACAGCATTTAAGAAAAAGTGTGGCTTTTTGCATATAAGCCCAAAACTCAGGGTTTAAATTGCAAATCCACATTTTTGTGATCCATAAGACTTAAGACACTTTATTATTATAGTTTTTGCACTTTAGTCCAAAAGTGGACTAATTTTGCATTTAACCCCCTAGGGTTTGGTTTTAGGGTTTTCTAGGGTTTCAATTAGGGTTTCTGGTATCTCAGGGGTGTAAGTGTAACTTAGACCCATACTTAAGAATATTTTATTACTATTTCTCTTAAACTTTAGGGTTTTCTCTATTTGGCTCTTGTTTACCCTTAAGAACCCTATTTAAGGTTAAGTATCCTATACTAGGGTCTTATTTGTAAAATGCCATAACAATACAACTTGTTTGAAAATTTTGCCTAGTCAATGCATTCTAGGTGTATCAAACATATGAAATGCTGATGCTCATGATGTTATGCTCAAGCTTTAGTAACAGTAACACCAGGGGTGTTACATCCTTCCCCTCATAAAAGAATCTTGTCCCGAGATTAAAAGTCCTAGGGTAAGTAATGGAAAAGGAAACATGTCATACTTTTATTTCCTTATTTCTGGTACAAAGCAAGGGTGGTTTGGGGATTTACTCCTTTATTACAGCAACTATACATACTTTACAAATTACAGGAGGCTAAAAAGCCTGGGAAATTCTTACCTAAGAAGTCTTGAGTTTCCCAAGTAGCCTCATCTTCGGAATGTTGGTTCCACTGTATCTTGTAAAACTTGAGAGTTTTTCTCCGGGTAATCCTGTCCTTTTGATCCAAGACTCGAATGGGATGCTCAGAATATGTCAAGTCTGGTTCAAGGACAACATCTGTCACTTCAATGGTTCGTTCTGGAACCCGAAGACACTTCTTTAGTTGAGACACGTGGAACACATTATGTACAGCAGACAAGGTTTCAGGTAGTTGAAGTCGATACGCCACTGGCCCATATCTTTCAAGAATGAGGAAAGGACCAATATATCGTGGTGCAAGTTTCCCTTTAACCCTGAAAGGCGATACGCCCTTCATTGGCGAAACCTTTAGGTATACATAGTCTCCCTCAAGAAAATATAAGGGCATTCGTCGTTTGTCTGCATAACTCTTTTGGCGGGCTTGAGCTTTCTTCAAATTATGTATTATTTTTTGAACCTTTTCTTCAGTCTCTTTCACCATATCAGGCCTGAAGAAGTACCTTTCACCAGGTTCAGACCAATTTAGCGGAGTACGACATCGTCGTCCATATAAAGCTTCGAAGGGTGCCATCTTGATACTTTCTTGATAGCTATTATTATATGAGAACTCCGCTAGTGGTAAACATTCATCCCATTTCTGTGGGAATTCCAGAACACCTGCCCATAGCATATCTTCAAGTATTTGATTGACCCTCTCAGTCTGCCCACTGGTTTGAGGATGATGGGCCGAACTGTGGAGCAATTTGGTACCCAGGGATTTATGAAGTTCTTCCCAGAATTTGGATAGGAATTGAGGTCCACGATCCGACATTATAGTCTTCGGAACCCTATGCAGACTAAGAACACGAGCAATGTACAGCTCCGCATAGGTGATGACGGGATATTTTACTTTGAGTGGGAGGAATTGGGCGATCTTTGTAAGTCGATCAATGATAACCCAAATGGAGTCAAAGCCTTTTGTTGTTCTGGGTAATCCCACAACAAAATCCATACTAATGTCTTCCCATTTCCATGTTGGTATTGGTAGAGACTGCAAGACCGGCAGCTTTCAAGTGTATGGCCTTGACATGTTTACAAGTGTCACATATAGCCACATAGCGTGTAATTTCGATTTTCATCTTCGTCCACCAATAATGCTGTTTCAGATCTTGATACATCTTAGTGCTTCCGGGATGAATAAAATAGCGACTAAAATGTGCTTCATCCAAAATTTGCTGGTGGAGCTCTTCATTATTTGGCACAACTATGCGATTGTTGAACCATACAACACCTTGATCGTCTTCTTTAAAACATTTGGCTTTTCCAGCTCTTATCTTCTCACAGATGTGTTTCATACCCTCATTATCCCTTTGAACATCCATTATCCTTTGTAAAAGGACTGACTCAAGCTGTAGTTGACTTAAGGCTCCTTGTTGGATCATTCCTAGGTTTAGCTTCTCCATCTCCTGGCATAGTGTATTGTCAGAGTTCTTCATCGTAAGACAGTGACAGGAAACCTTACGGCTAAGTGCATCTGTCACTACATTGGCCTTGCCTAGGTGATAGTTCATAATACTTAATAAGCTCAAGCCATCGCCTTTGTCTCATGTTCAACTCTGACTGGGTGAAGATATACTTCAAGCTTTTATGATCTATATAAATGTGACAGATATTACCCAGCAGATAATGACGCCAAATTTTCAGGGCATGAACCACTGCAGCTAGCTCTAGATCATGAGTGGGATAATGCTCCTCATGTCGGTGCAACTGCCTTGAAGCATGCGCGATTACTCGGCCTTCTTGCATTAATACACAGCCGAGACCACTGCCTGATGCGTCACAATACACATCAAAAGGCTTACTAATATCTGGTTGAGCCAATACCGGAGCAGTGGTTAATAATATCTTCAATTTCTCAAAGGCTTCATTACATTTTGAAGACCAGTTGAATTTAGTATCATTCTTCTATAGACTTGTGATTGGCTTCACAAGCTTAGAAAAATCTGGTATAAATCGGCAGTTTTAGCCAGCCAGTCCAAGGAAACTTCAGACTTGATGAACAGTTGTTGGGGGTTTCCACTCCAAGATATCCTTGACCTTGCTGGGATCTACCGCAATCCCCTTGGCAGATAACACATGTCCCAGAAATTGAATTTCTTCCAGCCAAAACGCGCATTTACTGAACTTAGCATATAACCGATGTTCCCTTAAGCGCGTTAACACAATCCGTAAGTGTTGAGCATGCTCCTCTTCATTCTTGGAATATATTAAGATATCATCTATGAAGACCACCACAAATTTGTCCAACTCGGGCATAAATACCGAGTTCATCAAATAAGTGAAGTGGGCAGGAGCATTTGTCACTCCGAAAGACATTACCAAGTATTCAAATAAACCATACCGCGTAGTGAATGCGGTCTTTGGTATATCCTCGGGCCGAATACAGATCTGATGATAGCCCGATCTGAGATCAATCTTAGAGAATACCCTCGCTCCGGTCAATTGATCAAATAAAATGTCGATCCGCGGAAGAGGGTACTTGTTCTTGATAGTGACCTCATTCAGGGGTCGATAATCCACGCACATCTGCAATGTTTGATCCTTCTTCTTGACGAATATGGCTAGACAACCCCATGGTGATGAGCTTGGCCGGATGAATCCTTTCTCTAGTAGATCTTGTAATTGAATCTTCAGTTCTGCCAGCTCATTTGGAGGCATTTGGTACGATCTTCTAGAAAGGGGAGTTGTACCGGGCTTCAACTCAATTACAAATTCTACATCCCTTTCAGGTGGCAGTCCAGGCAAATCTTCTGGAAAGACATCTGGGAACTCACATACTACCGGAATATCCTTGATCTCCGGTATAATGGCTTCATAGACTCTACCAGTAGTTTTGGTTGGAACGGGGATAAGCAAAAGAATTTCCTCATGGTTATGACTCAACCTGATGGTTCTCTGATCAGTGTTGAGGGTTGCTTTATGTTGGGCCAACCAATTCATGCCCAAGATGACATCTATGTCCTGGCCTTTCAGAACAATCATATTAGTAGGAAAGTCCCGTCCGGCCAGTGTTACAGGCACTTGGTAAGCCACTTCTATACTATACTACTCCTGCTTCTTGTCACTCTTAGTAGCTTCGCTATCGGGCATAGGAGACCACTCATCGACCAACTTCATAGAGGGAGGGGGCCTGAAAAGGTCCAATTCGCCACCAAAAGCTTCTCCCGCTACATGAGAAGGTCCGGCTTCGGTCCCGACAGGAGCCGCAGGTACATTGGGGTGTAGTTGTGAATACAGTACATGGACTTCTTCATGTAGAGTATTACAATAAGCCTGTAGGTTATCAATAGTTGAGCTAAGCTCTTCTATTCGGGCTCGAGCTTTTGCCTCCTTAGCCCAGGCAAGCGAACGAGACTGAACCACCCAGTCGAGTGCTAAATCTCGATCCGCGAGCTGATCTCGCAGGCAGCGGACGTCGCTTCTCAATTCATTGATTCTGTCGCCATCCGCGACCCATATGTCAACCCTGCGTTGGAGTTCTGTTTGAAGCTGATTAACTCTTGCTTCAAGATCCCCGATCGGATCATTACTCCCACTACTGCTATCCTCGTGTCTTAGGGCAAGTTGATGACGTGGAACGCCAATTGGGCCAAGACGCTTGCGAGCAGTTCCCCTCGTGCGCGGTGGCATTTTTCTAAGGGGAAAATTTTATTAGCATAGTTCTTAGCATGATGCATGTGTAATTACAGAATCAACCTTAGTTGATTCATGTGACACCCCAGTGTCACCTAGGGTTTTCTCTCAAATGCCAAACCAAGAATCATTATTTCATGTGAATCAAAGTAAGCATGAGCATCAAAATAACTTAAGTAATAAAGAATTCACCAAGCATATACTTAAAAGTGTCATGATCAAAACATTTGAGACTTTCAAAAGATAAGAATGTGCAACCCTAATTAAAGACCCTAAGTGAGCCCTATGAGCAAAACTCAAGAAAATAAGAAAAAGGGTATGGAAAGTTTAAAATTATGAATTGAGCCAATTATAAAAATTAAAGTATATTTAATGGGCAACAAGAAATGTTGAGAAAACTTAGCCAAAATAACTCAAATAAAACCCCAAATCAAGCTTCTTATGTGGGGACTTAATGGGAATTCTGAATTTCAGAATTCTGAAATTCAGACCTTGAGCCAAAGATCAGGGATGTTCACCTTGATCCCTAACTCGAATCCTAATGGCCCCATTGACAAAATTATGTCTAACTAACCCCTCTGTCGTGTGCCAGAAGATGGCATTGGGACGCGAGCCCTAGACACGACAAAACCTTGGATTTGCCTCGGATTTGGGCAGGGAGACAGACCAGATTTCCTGGCTCCATATCTCTGCGACCAGTAGGCAAAATCCTATGACCCCCACACAAGAATGGTAGCTTGTAGGGAGGAGAAGAGGTTTTGTGCACTGACCAAGGCGAGAGCAGGCTCGGATGAGCGACCACACGCGCCAGAACTTGGGCAGAACGCACGGGCACACGTGTTCGACCCTGGTCAGCACGCCAGAGCTCGCCCAACCCCCACGCGCGCTCACCCCGGCGTCCGGTCAAGTCCGTCGCGCGCCCACGCCCTCGGCTATGCCCGCCCGCGCCTATAAAGCCTCCCCGAGCGCACCTCTCTTCGCCCCGCACTCACCCTCACCGGCCAGCCACCATTCCTTAGCTCCGGCGAGCTCAATTCCGCCCGCCATTGCCGCCAGAGCTTCGGCCACCGTGGCCAGCCCACTCCAGCCACCCTCAAGCCAAGCCAGTGCTTCGGCTAGCTCCGCCAGTAGCCCATAAAGCTTGCCAAGCCCTCGGACCCGGCCGGACTTCACCGAAGGCCCGAGATCGACCTCACCGGACTTCGGTCTTCCGCCGCCGCGCGTGGACCGAGCTATCCAGTGAGTCCCCGCCCAATTCCTTGCACTCATATCTTCTCTGGCATCCCGTGGACCTCCCTGACCCATTTGATTGAACTATCTCGCCGTGACCAGGCCGGTCTCCTCGCCGCCGACGAGCATCCCCGCCTGCGCGCGTGGACCGACCGACTCCGGCCATCTCCGACAGTGTTCCGCACACCGTTGTGATCCCCGAGACCTCCCCTACGTCCTCGACCACTTCACCGGAGCAATCTCGCCGCCGGTAAGCCCCTCCGCCCTTTCTTCCACCGCGGTTACTGTTTGAGGTAGAAGAAGGACCTCGGGTTAGGATTTGTAGAACCCGAGGGGTTTTCTGTAATGTCAGTGACTCATGTGAATAGTAGCTTAAGGACTGATTCGCGAAGAAAACTTAGAAAACCCGCCAGGGACCCCAGTGCAAAGTGGATTTCCATTTAAACCAATTCTATTATTCTTTTAAATAACCAAAGAACTTAGAAAATCCATAACTTGATGAAATCTTAATAAAAAGTTGTCAAACCAATTTTGCTAGCTCCTGTATATTATAATCTATCATTTAAAAATAGTAGACCCTATGCTTTCTGTTCTAAATTTTAGAGTTTAAAATTAAAAACAGAAACCCACTAAACCTTGTTTAATTAAGGAAAATTAGTTTTTCTTCTGTGCTGAACTTAGGAAAATTTGTAGATGATCAAACCTCTTTTAGACACTGTTTAAAAATAATGGGAACCCCAGCATTGAAAAATATGATATAGTTTCTCATTTAAAGCTATTTTGTCTAAAACTTAGAGAAAATCAGAAAGGCATTAGAAATTAATGAACAGTGATTAATATTATTTTTCCTAGTTTACTTATGTAACAGAGAACCTAGGAAAAATACAGAGACCATTAATTTGGACCAGTTTTAAATTAAAATGATTTGTTTAGCCTTATATAGACTAAAAATCAATTATTAAAGAGGCAAAACTATAACCAAAATGCTTAATAAAAATCCAGTGGACTTATAACCACCAGAGCCCCACTACAAAAATACAGAGCACCCCAGCCCAACTTTTTAAGTAAGGAAAATAAATACAAAGTGATAATAAGGCATTTTCCAACTAAATCATGAACAACCCCTATTAATGTGATAATGGGCAACCAAAAATTAGCTAAGTCCATGATGAGATAAACTACTAGAGAAAAATGCAAACCCATTAAAAAGAAGCAAACTCATACCAATTGCCAATAATTTAAGAGAAAGGCCACTTAATTCAAATAATGCATACCACCCCTTCCCTTAAGCAAAAAGATGCCAAACTTCAAAATGATTTCTCTTGCACAAAATAATAACCAAGAAAAATAAGAACTCTGTTGTTTAATGTGTTTCAAATATAGTGATAGTAGAAAGCACTCATTTGGCTAGAAACTTGAGAAAACCATAGAAAAATAATTGAAAGGTAGTAATGACTAGAAATTTGTATCAAGTCATGTTATAGCACCTAAAAGCCAGCAAAAATAAGTTTTAGAGAATTACCCACTGTTAAATAATAGTTGTAGTTCAAAGCACCCCTTCTACCCTAAAATTTGATAATTTTATCTAGAGAAAACTATTCACTTTCTGATCCCCAAATTTTGAGACAGAGAAACACACACCAGTAACAAGCCACTGTAATTTTTGCAGAATTTTTAGAATTTTATAAAAGCAACTTGTAGTTCAAACCTACTCCAAAACATTAAAGAGAATAAAAGAAAAGGAAAGGAGAAGTAAACCTCACCCCAATAAGTCTAACTTGGGTACTTACCAATTCTCACTAAGACTTAAAAGGAATTCAGTGGAACCTCAAAATTGTAACCTACTTACCTTAGATAAGTCTAAACCAATTTACCAAGTATACCACCCAAGGGTTTTACATAAGTAAAGTTAACTTGTTTAAACTCAAAAGATCATACACCTTTAAAGTTGTAATTTCTAAAAGCACATATCATATCATGCATATATCTTACGCATTGCATTCATTAGATTGTAATCTTGCCGACGGAGAGTACGTGCTCATCCCCGAGCAAGGACCTGTCCAAGAGGAGGACCAGGAGCAGGCTTCAGAGGCTGCTATTGAGGATCTCCCCGCAGCCCCAGCAATTGAAGGCAAGCCCCGGTTTTATGCATAACCGTATTATTATATGCTACTTTACTACACTTAATGCTTGTAGGATTGCAATGTGCACTTAAGTGTAGGAGTTGCTTGAAACCTCTAGTTGCATGAACTTAGGATTCCTTTTTGAGATGAATACTAGTATGCTAGGTCGAGTAGCTGCTTGCTAATCAGGATCTCGGTAGAAGTCGAGTGATTTTTCTAGCACTCGCGCGAGGTCAGGAATCGATTGTATACATCTTGAAAACGGGATCTATGTTGGTCTATGGACTTGGATCCAGGGAGGATGCCTTGTCCATGAGACGGGAAAAATGGATTAAGGATTAATGTGTGGATACCTGAGTCAAGCTTTTGAACGTACTAAGCACATGCCGGGAAAAATGGTAACCGGTAAACCTAGTACCTGAGTGAAGCCGGGCGCGGACTTTATCCCTCATGCGACCTGAGACTGGGTCTCCCATGCTAGCTATGGTGGGTACAAGTGCGGTCACTGCACGGCGGCAGCCGGGGTCAGTGGAGCATTGTATGCCAAGGCGGTGAGGCCTGGACGCGAACGGGGAATCGATGGGGACGGTTGTCATGTGTGGGGTCGGAGTACCCCGACATGTCGTGTGTTTAGGTTTACCTTGCAAGGTTTAAAACTCGATTTGAATCGTCTGCTTCTCGCAGCTAATGAGACTGCTTGATTCCTTGTACTACATTGAGTAAGAAGTGAAATGTGGATTACATGAGATAACTTGTTGATTGAACTAAATGCTTGTTACCATGTATGCTTAGAAGGAGCAAATCTAGCTAAGTTAATGATGGTAGAATTTGAAAAGCTAAAAATTGATTTTAGAAACAGCTAGTGCTTTTGGCAAACCAAACCCCTCAGCCAAACAGCTGCATAGTCTAGAGGTAGAGGAGTAGACTCCTCACACCGGTTAAGTCTAGCTGAGTATTAGTATACTCAGCCTTGCTTGTGGCACCATTTTTGCAGGTACCATTCAGGAAATGGTTGATGGTGTGACTTGGCCTACCACCCTACCACCGGGTTGGACGGTCGAGTGGGATGTTGCTCCGGCAGGAGAGGAGCATGAGGAGTAGTGGGCTAGGCCTTGCCCATTTCCTCATTACCGACGACATCGATTATCCGCTGCACTTTATTTTGTGAACTTTATTTGCTACTCAAAAACTCCGATTTATGTAATAACTCAGTACTTAATTTGAGGTTTCCTGTTTTATTGTATTTCTTCTGTGACTCACCTTCGAGTGAGATTGTGGAATTCGATCCTGGTTAAGTGGCTCTATCAGACTAGATCTGAGGGACTGACGGGTTATTCCGATTTAAGTGTGTTACGACCCCTGGGGCGTGACTTAGGCACTTAAGCTGGAATAATTCGGGTGGTTCTGCCACAGCTGGTATCGGAGCAAATTCCACCACAGAGAAGGACAATAAACCATGAATACCAACTTTCAAAACCTAAAACTTGCCTAGAAACTGTTACGGATCGTCAGGACTAGACCGCTAGACCTAGGACGAAAGGCCTTAGGCATAGAGGGGAATATAGGTGGATAATTAATTATGCCCCGTGGGCCAATACTTATATTTTTAGGATGCCCTAAAAAGGCACCCTATTTTCTTTTGAGAGGCAACGTTTCTTCCAGCATGCATGCATTATAAAACACCAAGAAGAATTAAAAATTTGA
This sequence comes from Zea luxurians, assembly GCA_029449295.1. Lineage (NCBI taxonomy): Eukaryota > Viridiplantae > Streptophyta > Magnoliopsida > Poales > Poaceae > Zea > Zea luxurians. The sequence goes on along the minus strand of JAOPSE010000004.1, from coordinate 87,672,316 downwards.
GCTAACCCCCTTTCTTAAAACCATCCGGGCTCTCTTTTTCTTTTTCCTTCCACCATAATCTTTATCTTTGATTCCCTTCCGCAGATGAATTCACCCACCCCCGCCAGTGGAGAAGACTCTCGTTTCAGTTCTGACTTCCTTTCTCGCGATGGCTTTCCTTCCATCTTGTGGGAAGTGCTTAACTCCGCCGGTTACCCTACGCCCCCTTTGTACACGGTGCAGTTGTATGAGGAGCATCAGGTACCTTGTTGTCGGGTCTGGCTGACTTTGGAGGCTCATCCCCTTCAGCCGGGTTGGCGTTCTCTTGACTCTGAGACGATTGGACTTAGGACGGACGACACCGTTGAGGCAGCAGCCATGAAGATTCTGACGACTTTTTGTGGCTACCATCCCCTGGAGATGGTGATGCACCCTTTGGGACTCTTCCCTGCTGAGAAGGATGATCCCATGTGGTGTAACCGCGTGAGCCATGTGAAGGATGTGTGGGCAATGTATCCTGACTTGGTTGGGAGGGTCACTGTTCAGTGCATGAGTGCGCTGTACCGCCTTCAGGCCCTTCAGAGCGATGCTATGACACTTCTTGCTAACACCGCTCAGACTGCCAAGCTCACTCTCGACAGTCGGGAAGATTTTGTGGTCGACCTATCCACAGAGTTGGTGGAGAAGGATCTGCAGGTAGAGAGGCTGAGCCAGCGTATCACCACCCTGGAGCAGCAAGTGGAGATCCGAGACAACACTATCGATGTCTTGGAGAACCAGCTTCACAATGTGTAGAGGGAACTCGAGGAAGAAAATGACCACTTGGACATGCACCACCTAGAGATGGAGGCCAATGAAGCAGGAAGCGAAGGAGAAGAGGCTCCCGAGGAGCTAGGACCAGCCCCTGGTGCCAATGGGACTACCTCCGCGATGCCTCCTTCACCCATATCCAGTGTCGCTTCCACCGCTCAGGGTTAAGCAGTCGCTTTGACATTTTTTTTAGGAGGATAGAGACCTATGCGAGCTTAGTAGTATCACATTTTGGACTAGGCTTATGGGTACTTTCCCCTTATTGATGTAACCCTGTAACTTTTGAAATCTGTGGGATATTTGTCACCATGTTACCTCCATTTCGAACCCAATATTATGATTATGGCATTTTCCTTCCATATGAGATGATATCTTGCCGTTCGAAACTGTGAGTTGGGATAACATTGGCGACAATCTCTGTTTTCAGATGGAAGCTAGGCAGCGTCGCGGGCAGAACGAGCAAGCTCCCCCGCCACCTCCCCCAGCTCCCACAGTGCAGGAGCTGATGGCCCAGCAGAATGAGATTCTGCGACAGCTCTTGCAGCGCCAGCCCCACCAACAACAGCATGGTGGAGGCCAGCATCAGCGACCTCCGGCTATGGCAACTTACCAGGAGTTTCTGAGCATGCAGCCGCCCTTGTTCACCAAGGCAGAGGATCCATTGGACGCCGACGTGTGGCTTCGCGTCGTCGAGTCCAAGTTTCCCCTCCTCACGGGAGACTGCCCTGATGAAGCCAAGGCTCGCTTCGCCGCACAGCAGCTTCGTGGCCCTGCTCGGACTTGGTGGGATCACTTCCGTGCTATGCTCCCCGCTGATCGTGAAGTATCTTGGGAGGAATTCAAGACTGCCTTCAGAGGACACCACATCCCAGCTGGCATTCTTGATCGGAAGTTGAATGAATTTCTGGCCCTTAATCAAGGAACCCGCACGGTAATGCAGTATGCACAAGCCTTCAACGACTTATGCCAGTATGCAGGGTATCATGCTGATTCTGATGAGAAGAAGAGGGATCGCTTCCACAGGGGTCTCAATACCAAGCTGCGGGAACGACTCAACACTGTCCGGGCTGATAGCTTCAATGAGTTGGTCAACATGGCCATCTCCCAGGAGGATTGCATTGTTGCTCACCGGGTAGAGAAGAAGAGGAAGGCACCAATGGCAGCACCATCCGCTCAGGCTCAGAGGTTCCGGATTGTTTCTCACAATCAGAGCAGGGGTTTTCAGCAGCAGGCAGGCAGATGGGTGATCAGGCCACCTCAGCAGCAGCAGCAGCCGGCACCCAACCGCTACCCAGCTTCCGCCCCAAGGAACAATCAGCCTCCGCAGCAGCAGCAGTTCCGCCAGGGCAATGGGAACAAGTGTTTCACTTGTGGCAATGTGGGCCACTATGCCAAGAATTGTCCCAGGAACCAGCAGAGGCAGATGCCAGCACCAAATCAAGACAAGGGAAGAAAGCAGAAGGTGCAAGTCAGGCAAGGGAAGCTCAACTTCACTGCTCTAGAGGAAGTACCAGAAGGAGCTCCTATCATGACCGGTACCTTTTCAGTTTATAATCAACCTGCTTTAATTCTGTTTGATTCTGGTGCATCTCATAGTTTCATTAGCCAAAGGTTCAGTGCTAAATGCAAACTGCCATTCTCTCACTCAAAAGGGTCATTCATGATAGTCACACCTGGGGGTAAAATTGCAACTAATCAATTAAACCAAAGTGTGCCTATTCAACTGGGAAGCCACATTATCAAAACCACTCTTCTTGTGTTGGGATTGGAAAATGTGGACATTATTCTAGGGGCAAATTGGATGACCTTGCACCAAGTTGTGCTTGATATAGCCAGTCGTACCGTGGAAGTTAATTCTCTGTTCTGCGGGAACTTCACTTTAATTCTGCCTAGTCAGGGTTCTTCTCAGTCATGTGCTTTCTCTATGACGGAGTTACCCCTGAAGAAGATCCCAGTGGTCTGTGAGTATGCAGATGTCTTTCCTTATGAATTGTCGGGAATGCCACCGGACCGGGATATTGAATTCGCCATCGAGTTGCAACCGGGAACGACCCCAATTTCCAAGAGGCCCTACCGAATGCCACCCGCTGAGTTGGCAGAGTTGAAGAAGCAATTGCAAGAATTGCTGGATAAGGGTTTTATTCGCCCAAGCACTTCGCCTTGGGGATGTCCAGCACTGTTTGTGAAGAAGAAGGATGAAAGCTTGAGGCTGTGTATAGATTACCGCCCTCTTAATGCGGTAACTATCAAGAACAAGTATCCTTTGCCTCATATTGATGTTCTCTTTGACCAGTTGGTCGGGGCCAAGGTGTTTTCCAAGATAGACCTTCGCTCTAGCTACCATCAGATCAAAATACGAGCAAGTGATATTCCGAAGACGACATTCTCAACCAGATATGGGCTATATGAATTTTTGGTGATGTCATTCGGGCTGACAAATGCACCAGCATATTTCATGTATCTGATGAATTCTGTTTTTATGCCGGAATTGGACAAGTTCGTGGTGGTTTTCATCGATGACATTCTGGAGTACTCCAAGAACGAAGAAGAACATGTCGGGCATTTGCATGTAGTGCTTCAACGTCTGCGAGAGCACCACCTTTATGCCAAGTTATCCAAGTGTGATTTTTGGCTAAAGGAAATCAAATTCTTGGGTCACACTATCTCTCAGGATGGAATAGCTGTTGATCCTGATAAAGTGCAAGAGGTGATGAACTGGAGACCACCAACAACTGTTCGCCAGATTCGGAGTTTTCTGGGATTAGCTGGTTATTACCGAAGATTTATTCCGAACTTCTCTCGAATTGCGAAGCCTATTACTGAGTTGCTGAAGAAAGAAGTCAAGTTTGTGTGGAGTAAGAAGTGCGAAGATGCCTTTCATGCATTAAGGCAGCATCTGACCACAACACCAGTATTGGTGCAACCCGACAGCAGCAAGCCTTTTGATGTATATTGTGATGCCTCTGGCACCGGACTAGGTTGTGTCTTGATGCAAGACAACCGAGTCATTGCTTATGCCTCAAGAGCACTCAGGCCTCATGAGCAAAATTATCCCACTCATGACCTCGAGTTAGCAGCAGTGGTTCATGCATTGAAGATGTGGAGGCACTATCTATTGGGAACCCACTGCAACATCTTCACTGATCATAAGAGCCTTAAGTACATTTTTACTCAGGCTGATCTCAACATGAGGCAGAGAAGATGGCTAGAGCTGATCAAGGATTATGACCTGGAGGTACATTATCACCCAGGAAAAGCTAATGTGGTAGCAGATGCCTTGAGTCGAAAGTTGCAATGCAATTGTATTCTGATGGATTCTCGCATTAACACCTTGTGTGATGAGTTGAGCAAGATGCAAATTGAAGTGATTCCTTCTGGTTCTTTGTCTCACATTTCTGTTGAGCCAGCTTTGCAAGACCAGATTATCATGGCCCAGTTCAGAGACAAGGGAGTGCAAATTATCAAGAAGAATCTCCATCAGAAGGTTGAGAAGTATAATTGTTTCCGCCAGGATGAAAAGGGTGTGTTATGGTTCAAAAGCAGAATGGTTATTCCTAAAGACCAGGAGCTCAAGAGGAAAATTTTGGATGAGGCTCATCTCTCCAAATTCTCTATGCATCCGGGAAGCACCAAGATGTACCATGATTTGAAGCTTTTGTACTGGTGGACCAGAATGAAGAGGGAGATAGCCCAGTATGTATCAGAGTGTGACACCTGTCAGAGGATAAAGGCAAGCCACTTGAAGTCAGCTGGAGCCTTGCAACCACTATCCGTACCTTCGTGGAAGTGGGACGACATCAGCATGGATTTCATTGTGGGTCTGCCCAACACCTCTCGTCATCATGATTCGATTTGGGTTATTGTGGACCGATTGACGAAAGTGGCACATTTTCTTCCTGTGCACACCACTGATAAGGCTCAGAAATATGTAGAATTGTATATTGACCGGATCGTGTGTTTGCACGGATTACCGCGGACCATTGTTTCTGACCGAGGAGCCCAATTTGTTGCCAGATTTTGGGAACAATTGCAAGAGTCTTTGGGAACCAAGCTAATCAGGAGTTCAGCTTACCACCCACAGACTGATGGTCAGACGGAAAGGGTAAACCAAATTCTGGAGGATATGCTGAGAGCTTGTGCGATCGATTGTGGCAAGAACTGGGATAAGCACCTCTCCTTGGCAGAGTTTGCTTATAACAATAGTCATCAATCCAGCCTAAAGATGGCACCTTTTGAAGCTCTCTATGGAAGAAGGTGCAGGACACCACTCAATTGGTCTCAACCTGGTGAAAGAGAAGTTTTTGGACCTGATTTAGTGACTGAAGCCGAAAGGAAGGTCAAGCTAATCAGGAAGAATCTAGAAGCTGCTCAGGCCAGGCAGAAGAGCTATCATGATAAAAGAAGGAAACCTCTCCAGTTCGAGGTGGGAAGTTTTGTATACCTCAAGGTATCACCCACCAAAGGAGTGCAGAGGTTTGGGATCAAAGGCAAGCTAGCCCCTCGTTACATTGGACCTTATGAGATCATCGAAGCATGTGGACCCGTGGCATACAAGCTGAAGTTACCTTCAAAGATGTCTGCCATTCACAATGTATTCCATGTATCTCAGCTGAAAAAGTGTGTTCGATTGCCGATCGAGATCATAGCAGAGCCAGAATTGGAGATAGAGCCAGATCTATCGTACCAAGAGTACCCCTCCAAGATTCTGGATTGCAAAGAAAGATCAACTCGAGCTAAATCGATCAAGATGTTCAAGGTCCAGTGGAGTAATCACTCAGAGGAGGAAGCTACTTGGGAAACCGAGGAATTCCTGAGATCCAACTTCCCCGATTGCCTACCTAAGGAAGCTGGTACGTAATCACCCCCAACCCCTCCTCCTGCCCTTCGAATCTAATTTTCAAAAATATGATCTTAATTCAGAATGAAGAAACTATAAAATAAAACTTAAAAGGACTTCCTTCTGAAGTTGCAAAGAGAATGACATTCGAAGAGCAGTTTTACCCTAATAATAACAATAATCACCCATTTCCTATAAGTCTCACCCTTCGCTTCACCCTGGGAGGACTCTGGCCCGAATCTCGGGACGAGATTCCTTTAAGGGGGGAAGGCTGTGACACCCCAGTGTCACCTAGGGTTTTCTCTCAAATGCCAAACCAAGAATCATTATTTCATGTGAATCAAAGTAAGCATGAGCATCAAAATAACTTAAGTAATAAAGAATTCACCAAGCATATACTTAAAAGTGTCATGATCAAAACATTTGAGACTTTCAAAAGATAAGAATGTGCAACCCTAATTAAAGACCCTAAGTGAGCCCTATGAGCAAAACTCAAGAAAATAAGAAAAAGGGTATGGAAAGTTTAAAATTATGAATTGAGCCAATTATAAAAAGTAAAGTATATTTAATGGGCAACAAGAAATGTTGAGAAAACTTAGCCAACATAACTCAAATAAAACCCCAAATCAAGCTTCTCATGTGGGGACTTAATGGGAATTCTAAATTTCAGAATTCTGAAATTCAGACCTTGAGCCAAAGATCAGGGATGTTCACCTTGATCCCTAACTCGAATCCTAATGGCCCCATTGACAAAATTGTGTCTAACTAACCCCTCTGTCGTGTGCCAGAAGATGGCATTGGGACACGAGCCCTAGACACGACAAAACCTTGGATTTGCCTCGGATTTGGGCAGGGAGACAGACCAGATTTCCTGGCTCCATATCTCTGCGACCAGTAGGCAAAATCCTATGACCCCCACACAAGAATGGTAGCTTGTAGGGAGGAGAAGAGGTTTTGTGCACTGACCAAGGCGAGAGCAGGCTTGGATGAGCGACCACACGCGCCAAAACTTGGGCAGAACGCACGGGCACACGTGTTCGACCCTGGTCAGCACGCCAGAGCTCGCCCAACCCGCGCGCGCGCTCACCCCGGCGTCCGGTCAAGTCCGTCGCGCGCCCACGCCCTCGGCCGTGCCCGCCCGCGCCTATAAAGCCTCCCCGGGCGCACCTCTCTTCGCCCCGCACTCACCCTCACCGGCCAGCCACCATTCCTTAGCTCCGGCGAGCTCAATTCCGCCCGCCATTGCCGCCAGAGCTTCGGCCACCGTGGTCAGCCCACTCCAGCCACCCTCAAGCCAAGCCAGTGCTTCGGCTAGCTCCGTCAGTAGCCCGTAAAGCTTGCCAAGCCCTCGGACCCGGCCGGACTTCACCGGAGGCCCGAGATCGACCTCACCGGACTTCGGTCTTCCGCCACCGCGTGTGGACCGAGCTATCCAGTGAGTCCCCGCCCAATTCCTTGCACTCATATCTTCTCTGGCATCCCGTGGACCTCCCTGACCCATTTGATTGAACTATCTCGCCGTGACCAGGCCGGTCTCCTCGCCGCCGACGAGCATCCCCGCCTGCGCGCGTGGACCGACCGACTCCGGCCATCTCCGACGGTGTTCCGCACACCGTTGTGATCCCCGAGACCTCCCCTACGTCCTCGACCACTTCACCGGAGCAATCTCGCCGCTGGTAAGCCCCTCCGCCCTTTCTTCCGCCGCGGTTACTGTTTGAGGTAGAAGAAGGACCTCGGGTTAGGATTTGTAGAACCCGAGGGGTTTTCTGTAATGTCAGTGACTCATGTGAATAGTAGCTTAAGGACTGATTCGCGAAGAAAACTTAGAAAACCCGCCAGGGACCCCAGTGCAAAGTGGATTTCCATTTAAACCAATTCTGTTATTCTTTTAAATAACCAGAGAACTTAGAAAATCCATAACTTGATGAAATCTTAATAAAAAGTTGTCAAACCAATTTTGCTAGCTCCTGTATATTATAATCTATCATTTAAAAATAGTAGACCCTATGCTTTCTGTTCTAAATTTTAGAGTTTAAAATTAAAAACAGAAACCCACTAAACCTTGTTTAATTAAGGAAAATTAGTTTTTCTTCTGTGCTGAACTTAGGAAAATTTGTAGATGATCAAACCTCTTTTAGACACTGTTTAAAAATAATGGGAACCCCAGCATTGAAAAATATGATATAGTTTCTCATTTAAAGCTATTTTGTCTAAAACTTAGAGAAAATCAGAAAGGCATTAGAAATTAATGAACAGTGATTAATATTATTTTTCCTAGTTTACTTATGTAACAGAGAACCTAGGAAAAATACAGAGACCATTAATTTGGACCAGTTTTAAATTAAAATGATTTGTTTAGCCTTATATAGACTGAAAATCAATTATTAAAGAGGCAAAACTATAACCAAAATGCTTAATAAAAATCCAGTGGACTTATAACCACCAGAGCCCCACTACAAAAATACAGAGCACCCCAGCCCAACTTTTTAAGTAAGGAAAATAAATACAAAGTGATAATAAGGCATTTTCCAACTAAATCATGAACAACCCCTATTAATGTGATAATGGGCAACCAAAAATTAGCTAAGTCCATGATGAGATAAACTACTAGAGAAAAATGCAAACCCATTAAAAAGAAGCAAACTCATACCAATTGCCAATAATTTAAGAGAAAGGCCACTTAATTCAAATAATGCATACCACCCCTTCCCTTAAGCAAAAAGATGCCAAACTTCAAAATGATTTCTCTTGCACAAAATAATAACCAAGAAAAATAAGAACTATGTTGTTTAATGTGTTTCAAATATAGTGATAGTAGAAAGCACTCATTTGGCTAGAAATTTGAGAAAACCATAGAAAAATAATTGAAAGGTAGTAATGACTAGAAATTTCTATCAAGTCATGTTATAGCACCTAAAAGCCAGCAAAAATAAGTTTTAGAGAATTACCCACTGTTAAATAATAGTTGTAGTTCAAAGCACCCCTTCTACCCTAAAATTTGATAATTTTATCTAGAGAAAACTATTCACTTTCTGATCCCCAAATTTTGAGACAGAGAAACACACACCAGTAACAAGCCACTGTAATTTTTGCAGAATTTTTAGAATTTTATAAAAGCAACTAGTAGTTCAAACCTACTCCAAAACATTAAAGAGAATAAAAGAAAAGGAAAGGAGAAGTAAACCTCACCCCAATAAGTCTAACTTGGGTACTTACCAATTCTCACTAAGACTTAAAAGGAATTCAGTGGAACCCCAAAATTGTAACCTACTTACCTTAGCTAAGTCTAAACCAATTTACCAAGTATACCACCCAAGGGTTTTACATAAGTAAAGTTAACTTGTTTAAACTCAAAAGATCATACACCTTTAAAGTTGTAATTTCTAAAAGCACATATCATATCATGCATATATCTTACGCATTGCATTCATTAGATTGTAATCTTGCCGACGGAGAGTACGTGCTCATCCCCGAGCAAGGACCTGTCCAAGAGGAGGACCAGGAGCAGGCTTCAGAGGCTGCTATTGAGGATCTCCCCGCAGCCCCAGCAATTGAAGGCAAGCCCCGGTTTTATGCATAACCGTATTATTATATGCTACTTTACTACACTTAATGCTTGTAGGATTGCAATGTGCACTTAAGTGTAGGAGTTGCTTGAAACCTCTAGTTGCATGAACTTAGGATTCCTTTTTGAGATGAATACTAGTATGCTAGGTCGAGTAGCTGCTTGCTAATCAGGATCTCGGTAGAAGTCGAGTGATTTTTCTAGCACTCGCGCGAGGTCAGGAATCGATTGTATTCATCTTGATAATGGGATCTATGTTGGTCTATGGACATGGATCCAGGGAGGATGCCTTGTCCATGAGACGGGAAAAATGGATTAAGGATTAATGTGTGGATACCTGAGTCAAGCTTTTGAACGTACTAAGCACATGCCAGGAAAAATGGTAACCGGTAAACCTAGTACCTGAGTGAAGCCGGGCGCGGACTTTATCCCTCATGCGACCTAAGACTGGGTCTCCCATGCTAGCTATGGTGGGTACAAGTGCGGTCATTGCACGGTGGCAGCCGGGGTCAGTGGAGCATTGTATGCCAAGGCGGTGAGGCCTGGACGCGAACGGGGAATCGATGGGGACGGTTGTCATGTGTGGGGTCGGAGTACCCCGACATGCCGTGTGTTTAGGTTTACCTTGCAAGGTTTAAAACTCGATTCGAATCGTCTGCTTCTCGATGAGACTACTTGATTCCTTGTACTACATTGAGTAAGAAGTGAAATGTGGATTACATGAGATAACTTGTTGATTGAACTAAATGCTTGTTACCATGTATGCTTAGAAGGAGCAAATCTAGCTAAGTTAATGATGGTAGAATTTGAAAAGCTAAAAATTGATTTTAGAAACAGCTAGTGCTTTTGGCAAACCAAACCCCTCAGCCAAATAGCTGCATAGTCTAGAGGTAGAGGAGTAGACTCCTCACACCGGTTAAGTCTAGCTGAGTATTAGTATACTCAGCCTTGCTTGTGGCACCATTTTTGCAGGTACCATTCAGGAAATGGTTGATGGTGTGACTTGGCCTACCACCCTGCCACCGGGTTGGACGGTCGAGTGGGATGTTGCTCCGGCAGGAGAGGAGCATGAGGAGTAGTGGGCTAGGCCTTGCCCATTTCCTCATTACCGACGACATCGATTATCCGCTGCACTTTATTTTGTGAACTTTATTTGCTACTCAAAAACTCCGATTTATGTAATAACTCAGTACTTAATTTGAGGTTTCCTATTTTATTGTATTTCTTCTGTGACTCACCTTCGAGTGAGATTATGGAATTTGATCCTGGTTAAGTGGCTCTATCAGACTAGATATGAGGGACTGACGGGTTATTCCGATTTGAGTGTGTTACGACCCCTGGGGCGTGACTTAGGCACTTAAGCTGGAATAATTCGGGTGGTTCTGCCGCAATTCACACCTTCTATATGTTGCACTCTTACTAACTGGTATTTAAGATAAACTCTTTAGAAATACTCAGGTAAGAAGGGAAGAGATTTTCTGGATAAGTCTTTAGAAAATTCTTTTGAAGATGCCTCATAATATCTGCAGAGAAGGGCTTCGCTCCGATACCAGCTGTGACGGAACCTCCCAAGTCATTAGGCCCACCTACAGCTGTCCTTGTCCAACGGACCTCAGACAACCCTATAGGTGCCCCTGAATCACTTGACAAGTTCGGTATCTGCTTTTCTTACCTTTCCCAAGAGCGTTTCACCTGTCATGCAGATATTACAAGCATCGGAGATACAAAAATGCGGAAGCAATTACATAAACTTACCTTTATTTTAAAAGTAAGACAAAGTTATATATTACAGACTATGATATAACCTATGAGTGCAGAGTATAATTATACAGAACCAAGGGAGGCAAAAACCCCTCCCGATAAGTATCAAACAAAAGTTTTTATGGAGGAACCCTTTCCTCCCGCAGCTCTACTCTTGGTTTTCTTCTTTTGTGACCACCTTGGAACAGAAACAACAAAAGTTTGTTGCTTCTTCACCTAAAAACAATGGGGAATAAAACCCTGAGTATGGAATTACTCAGCAAGACTTACCCGACTAAAGAAAAGACTCTCAGGGGTATGCTGGTTATAAGGGAGTCAAGGTAAGGTTTCTCAATGATCAAAGACTTTGTTTTGCAGAAATGCTTATTAAAAGTGGATCCTTAAAAATCTAGTTTTATTTGTCATGTTAAGTAAAATTACCTGTAACTAGAGTTCTTTCTACCCTAGATCAATCACTTGACTTGTACTAGCCCATTTCTTAACAATCCCTTCATCTTTACTGGAGTTCTACGTATAGGGCAGTGACCAAGTCTTCATAACCGCGAAGGTACGGCGATCCGAATCGATTATACTCAGCTAAGGATCTCCAATCATACCACATATGTAGCACTTAACCCTTGCATATGTCAACCCGCCACCGGGGTTCTTAAGACCAGATCAGGTTCACGCCAACCGAGAGCACAGATTCACCACCGTCCAGCCTCTTGCCATGGACGGTACACGCTACTCTCGCCACCACTCCACGCCCATTCCGTGTTATCTTATTCTGGCCTTAGTCTGCCCGAGGCAAGGCTTACCTATGACGAGGCATGTGACCAGTTAAAGGGTCCTCGGTCATCAAGCCTACATCGACACGGTCCTTAATCGACTCAGACGGAGACACTACACCGAGACTCTCTTCTCGTGCAAGTCACCCGCCCGGTCTCAGCTTGATCATTTCAAACCCAAAGTTTGGTACCTAGCAATGGTACATCTTTTCCGATGTTGAACCCATCATGGCCATGATGGATCCACCATCAAGTTTTATTTTCAAAAACATCCCACCCACTTTTGCCACATCATCTTTTGTAAAAACAAAACATTTTGTTTTTCTAAAGCAAGGCTAAGCATCAAAAATCTTTTGTAAAACGGGTGATAAAGGAAGGTAATCAAATTCAAGGAAGGTAATGCAGGAATTGTTTTGACATTCAACTCCTATCACCTAATGCATCAAGCAAGTGAAAAAGGTTTTTAAAACACAAGGAGGTGGCAAATGCACCGGGGCTTGCCTTTGTTTATAGGTGAGTCAGGCTCGGATCCGCAGATGTCAAAGTAGAAACAATTTCCTGCCTGATGTTCCGAAGGTGGTGGTGGTGAAGTCTTCTCCTCTTCTACCTCAACCTCTTCTTCGTTTTCGAGATATGACCATATATATATAGGAATGAATACCATGTAATCCTCATGAGAGTGCAAAGATAACAAGAGTTTATTATCTAAAATCTTGAATACAACTTTCCTTCACGAAACTCCGAGAACTTAGGGTTTTCAGAGTCAGTAAAGGAATTCAAAGGGCAGGGGGTAGGGTTTTGGGTTCTAATTATCAAACAAGGTCCAAATCAAACCAAAATCTACCCAAGGCTTTTTAAGCTCATATAAAAAGTTTGGGCATTTTTGGAATTATTATCTATTCTCTAAAAATCCAGAAACAATGTTTTAAGCTATTTTAAATACTCCAAAATTCCCTATTTATCCTAAAAATCATAAAACTATTTTTATTAAATACTATGGAAAATAAGGAATCTAGGAAAATTGGTTTGACATTTTTAGGATTTTTCTATAATTCTCTACATATTTTCAAAGTTCCACTGAAAAAGAAAAAGGAAAAACTTCAACAGTACTAGGCCGATTCTAGCCCAGACGGCCCAACAACACAGGGAATAGGGGGCGCGCCCTCGCGCGCCCGCGCGCGCTCTGGCAAATTTGCACAGGGACCCTTGTTGAATGAATAATTCATTAAGAGTCCTTAGCTACTGTTTACCCTCTCTCTGACAGTTACACAAAGGTCCCTGGGTTTTGTTTCTTCTCCAAGGAGCTCCCTAACCGCGACGCGCTCGCTGATCACCCCTAATGCGGCTTGTATAGGCCATGGCCGGCGATGGCTGCTACGGCTAACTACCGGGGAGGCATCACTGACCTAAGGTGACCTAGGAACACCCCTATATTTGACACAACCCCTACTGGAAATTATCCGTCCATGATCATGGCGGAAACCGAGCTCAGGAACACGCGTTCCCGCCAACTCCTGGCTGAACTAGGTAAACGAGTGCCACCGTGAGCTTCACAAGCATACAGAGACATGAAAACAATGTTTGATTTGGATGGTGTCTTACCAGAATGGATTGGCCACGGTTGAGCTGCTCTTCGTGGTGGCAGAGACCAGTTTGGGGGAAGTTTGAAATTCAAGAGCTCAGGTGAATGATTAAGGGTGGGAGCAGGTGCTATGGCTTCACAAAGAACTCTAGTTTTACTGCACACACTTAATTTGAGAGAAGGGGGCAGAGGTAGCGCGAATTTGGCTTCAACTCAACTCACTGTGTGGGATGATCACACCTCGCCGTGGATCACGGACTATTTATAGCCGCGGCGGTCCGGTGATCAATGGACAAGGACCGCATGATTCACCGTGACGAGGGCCAGCGCTTAAGCACGTGGCGCGCACCGGCGACAGCTCGACGGCGGTGGGGGTTATCCGAGCGACTGACGAGCAAGGGAGGTACTGCGAGCCTAGCCACGGCAGAACCACGATGATGGCACGGTGGCCGCCGATTAACTGGAGCTTGCCACCTCCCTGCTTTAACGCCACGTCGCAAAAGCCTTTTACCGTGGCCGCCGATGACCCATCCCGACCGCCGTGGCGTTCTTATCGTCGGCGAGATTTTTCTGAAGATCGGTGAACAGTGCGTCTGATTCAGTAAGAAGTTTGTCTGACAGCCCATCTTCGGATCAAAATAGCTCCAAATTTCATACGGCACCAAGCCCACACACCTATAACAAAGTTGTAGGTCTTTAAATCATCTCCATCTTTGATATAGCATCCCAAGATGAATCCTCAATGGATCATGGTCGAAATGGCTCTCAAACCTGGTCCTAGGCTACTGTCAGTCTGAAATTCAGAGTTTATCAGCCTGACAGTCCAACTTTGGGCTTAATTATCTCCAATTTCTTCTTAACAACTATGATTACACTCTTAAGCAAAATTGTTCTCCTTTCATAGAGCTATAAAATTGATGTGGTTACTTAAGGTGAATTCTCACTGATTTGAAAGTTATAAAGCTCCAAAGTTGAGCTTATAACACTAATTTCAGACTTAGCATTTAAGAAAAAGTGTGGCTTTTTGCATATAAGCCCAAAACTTAGGGTTTAAATTGCAAATCCACATTTTTGTGATCCATAAGACTTAAGACACTTTATTATTATAGTTTTTGCACTTTAGTCCAAAAGTGGACTAATTTTGCATTTAACCCCCTAGGGTTTGGTTTTAGGGTTTTCCAGGGTTTCAATTAGGGTTTCTGGTATCTCAGGGGTGTAAGTGTAACTTAGACCCATCCTTAAGAATATTTTATGACTATTTCTCTTAAACTTTAGGGTTTTCTCTATTTGGCTCTTGTTTACCCTTCAGAACCCTATTTAAGGTTAAGTATCCTATACTAGGGTCTTATTTGTAAAATGCCATAACGATACAACTTGTTTGAAAATTTTGCCTAGTGAATGCATTCTAGGTGTATCAAACATATGAAATGCTGATGCTCAAGCTTTAGTAACAGTAACACCAGGGGTGTTACAGTAAGGGGTACCCTAGTTTCAGGGTACCGATAGTGGCCCCCGGGCCCACCTTAGGGAGGATGCGAGCCTGCAGGTGCGGCCAAAGCTTGTACTTTGCCTCAACATGACGTGATCGGTGATTGGCGTGCTGTTTTAGCGCGTCTGTTGACGCGCCCGCTGTCAATCCGCCTTCAGTCACGTCAACTGCCATATCCGTCCCCTCGGCTGACTGACCCGCGGCCCCCACACCTGGTGGTTTCGTCAGGGCCACGCACGGGGTGCCTCGTTGCCGCTGCCTTGGTTTAAAAGATAACCTTTTGTCTTTTGCAGCGGCCCCGAGGCGGTGCGCTATCGCACACGGCGGTTCGCGCGGTGGTTCGCTCTTTCTGCACCTGAAGTCCGGCGCACAACCTGTATGACTTGTGGACCCAGGCCCCCGTGTCATAGAGTGGGCTGCCTGGGTCCTAGGTGCGCGTCGGACGGGATTTCCTGCGGCGATTCAGGGGCGCGTGGAAGGGTTTCCCTGAACAAGGACTCAGGTTTCCTTGAAAAAGGATTCACCCCACGTGTAGCAGTTACCTTTTCACATTCTCTCCCAATGGCCTTCGCCCCTTTGCCTTCGTGCTCCTCTGTTCCACGCCCGCGCCGCCGCACACGCCATGGCTTCGCTTGGTCATCCTGATCGTTTTCAGTCTGAGGAGGCGCTCAACCTGGTGCGCGGCCTGCTTTGGTGGAGCGCACCAGGGCTCGCTGGAAAAATCCGCGCCGGCGCTGTCCCCCTTGGCGATCTCGTCACCGGGGAGTTCGTGCTGTTAACCTCCTACATCTCCTGCGGGTTGGCGCTGCCGATCTCGCCCTTCTTCTTGGTGCTGCTGGAGGAGTTCGGGCTTCAGCTTCAACACCTCACGCCCAACTTCGTCCTCTAGGAAGCCATCTTCGTCCACCTTTGTGAGATGTTTGTAGGTGTGGCCCCCTGTACTTCCCTCTTCCGCTACTTCTTCGTGTTGGTCAAGTCCGGGAAGACTAGGGACCACATCGGTGCCTACTACTTCCAGACGAGGCCAGATCCAGCCGTCGTCTACATCCCCACCTTTGGCGGCGAGAGGTGGGAAAACCGGCACAGCGACTGGGTGATTGCCAGCGCTGAGGCCAATGACCGCCTCGTCCTGCCGAGCGATGGGCCAGCGCTCGACCGCAAGCAGTGGAGGTCCAAGCCGTCCCTTTCGCCTTGCCCATATTGGACAGGATCAAGGGCTTGGCTACGGGTGGCCTGACGTTGATGCACGTGGTCGGCGATCTCCAGAAGCGCCAGATCGCGCCGCTGCAGAGGAGACCGTGCCTGTGCTACTGGTTCACCGGCCCAAACGACATCGGCAGGATCCAGCGCGGGCCGGGCACCGATCTGTCCTAGGACGAGCTGGCAGTCCTGGTGGGAGGGACTACTGGGGAAACTTTTGTCCCTGAGTCCCTGATACTCCCCAGAACATCCATATGCTCTGCGATGACCCAGGCCTGAGGACGGCAATCTTGGCCATGCTGCCGACCCTCGACGAGAGCGGTGTGGCGATTCGCCAGACCGGCGGCCGCGACCCCCACCGCGGGATCCGGGTCTTAGATGCACCGGCTGGAGGTCCCCAACCCGCCGTTGTGGCTCCCAGCATCAACCCCGCCGTGGCCCCCAGCCCCTTGGACAAGGGTAAAGGGGCTGCAAGCAGCGCCTCCACCCTAGGTGGCTCCAGGGGGTCGGAGGAGGAGAGGCAACACAGGCTATGTCGCGCTGACTAGTTGCTCGTTTCGGAGCCCCCCAGAAGCGCCAGAGGACTGTAAGCAGGGCTGACCAAGGAGGCAGCTCCCGGGCCCACGGCGCGCAGAGGCGCGTCAGTCCTCCGGTCCCACCGCCACCACCACCGTCTGGGGGTGATCACCCCCAGGGGCACCAGCAGCAGCCACAGCAACAGCAGCCGCAACAGCAGCAGCGGCGATCGCCTCGCTTCCAGGGTGACTGGAAGGTCCAGGGCCCCAAGTAAGTGTAGTCCCTTTTTCTTTGAACCTAATCATCATGCTGACAGGTCTTAACCCATCATCTGTTTGCCAGGGCTTCTTCCCCCTCTGCTCCCAAGGTCACGCCCCTTCCACCAGATAGCAGGCCCACCGACGGGTCTGACTCTCAGCAGTAGGAATCTGCTAAGAGTGGTGCCGGCGGTCCGCCCCCAGCTGCTGCCAAGACAGCGGTAGCGGCTTCTCATGCCCCATCCAGGGGTCCGGCGGCAGCGGCGCCAGCGTCAGGCAGCATCGCAGTGGTGGAGGACGTCCTAGCTGGGGGATCCGCACCCGCTCTCGACACTGGGGGTGACACAGGAGGCACGTCCAGCTCCAAACCCCCGCCTGCTCCAGAGGAGATGGAGGTGGTGTTCGGGCGATGACTTCGGTCTGGTGCCAAGCAAGAAGCTGCGCCAGTCCCCCTCCCTCGCATGTTGTCTCGTGCCCACCAGGTCCTTAGTGACACTTGGGCAAAAATCTTGTGGGAGTGGGAGGCGCTTGAGGCTGAGCACCAGCGCCTCAGTGACTGGTGCACCCAACTGGAGGAGCGAACCCGGTCGGCGTCCCGACAGTTCCTCTCCGAGCGGTCCCAACTCGAGCGGGACAGCAAGGAGTACAAGTGGGACCTCTAGAAGGTGTGCGCTAGGGAGCTGGAGGCTTCCCGGAGGGATAAGAAGGTGACCAGGTGGGAGGAGGCCGTGTCCCAGCGGGAGGCCCTCACAACAGAGTACCAGGCCAAGCTGAGCGCCCTGGACCAGACCCTAGAAGCCCAGCGGGCCCAGTAGGTCAAGGTTGTGGAGAGGCTGCAAAAGTGGCAGCAAGAGCTCAAGGGCAAGGCCAGTGACGCCTCCCTCGCCGAGGAGAACCTCAAGGCGAAGGAGCAGTCCTTGGACAGGCGTGAGACGGACCTCGCCAGGCGAGAGACGGATCTCGTCTTTAGGGAAGAAATGCTCACCCGGTGGGGCGAGTTGCTGGCCGAGCATGAGCTCGAGGCAGAGGAGAAAGAGAGGAAGCTGGAGGAGCAGATCCGCTAGTTCAATGCAGCGCAGGCGGCGCCGGGTCCCCAGGCGATGGAGGCCACCAGGAAGGCCCTTGAAGATCTCCAAGCAGAGCACCGCGCCGAGGTCCAGCGTATTGCCGCGTAGGCCAGCGAGGCAAGCACGACACTAGTGCTGCTAGGGATGAGCCCCATCCCAGTGTCGGAGCTGCCAGCGTCGATCTCCGATGCGCTCCCGATGCTGGACTATGCCGCCGACTGCCTCCGACGCCTGGATCAGATCCTCGGGGCCCGCCTGGAGCCAGAGGGCAGCAAGCTCTACCGGGCGGTGGTTGAATACGTCTTGACGTGCTTTCGGAGTCACGACCCGGCCATATCCTTGGCACCAATGATCACTGGTCCGGTAGCCGCCACAGAAGATGCAGCCCGGGAGAGTGTACAAGACGTCGTGGAGCTAGTGGCCGAGCGCTTCCAGCGCGATCCTGCTGACGACCTGTAGAGACAAAGCTAGGGTTCCACTGGGAAGCGGCTGTAACAACTTTTGGTCTTATGTAACATACTTTAAGAACCGTTAATGGAGTTGAAACTAGAACTTATCTATATGTTATTTGCCCTTATGATGTGTAGCACCATCAACTTCTCTCTGGTACTTGGCCCCCCTAGAAGGTAGGCTCGATGTGTCGAGGTTGGATACCAGTATACCAAAGAGAAAATTGGTTGCTGGATCCCTAAGGGGTAGTCTCTACAGTTTGAAACTACCTACCTCTGGACTGGACCTGCACATAGCTTCGGGTTTGAAGTTTTAGGGGCACACCCATTGGACCCACCATCTGGTATCTTTCATCCTTTGTTTTATGCAACAGGACCTGCAGGATTTAGCCTAGGAAACCAAGCCATGTGCCCGGACCTAGAGGATCATAGCTCCAAATACTAGGGAACCCATTGCAGAGTGATGGAGCATGCAGGCATATGGTACGGAACCATGCTAAGCAGCTACACAGCTCTGGACCACTCTAGGAGACGAGCGCCCATTCTCTAGAACTGGCATCCAGGTTATCGGAACCCCTGCAGTAGTAGAGGGGTCCTGAACTGCAAGCCTAGCTACTCAATTCGGATGTCATCATACCAGCGAGGGTGGGGAACTATATGGGTGGGTTAGATAAAAAATAATGTTGGTGAACTGAATTAGAATATAACCATCACAAAAGCACATCTGGGGGGTAAATCTTTTCCTTAAAACTTGATATACATGGGTGTAGACCAACAGACCGGGCTTACGAGGGCGGACCTCACCGGATTCACGTACACATATACGCAACCTAGTTACAAAGAAAGAAAACTCAACCCTCCCAGCTTTGCTTTTATGGGTAGAACTTACGGATATGCTCTATATTCCAGGGATTGGGAAGAGGTACTCCTTCTGTTGTTGCAAGGCGGACACACCCGGGCTGGCATATTTCCGTCACCTTGAAGGGTCCTTCCCAACTGGATTCGGGCATCCCTTGGAGTTTGTGGTGAAACTGGAGCGAAGTCCTGGTCGGGGTTGCGACCCTCAAAGTTTTGCCGGCGCTCACGCACCCTCTCCAGAGAGACTCGAGCATCCTTGCCCGCACGCCTACGGTTGAGCGCTACCCACAGGTCGTCAACCCTCTCTAGAGAGATTCAAGCATCCTCACCCGCACGCTGGCGGTTGAGCTCTACCCGCAGGTCGTCAGTCCGTGCACCCCTCACTGAGGGTGAGCGCACAGATGCCGACGCCTCGCGTTGACGCTAGAATGACCGAGGCCTGGGCCTGGCCGAGCCAGAATGTGCCATACCGAGGAGACGGTCAACATCTTCACGCCACTGTCTCATGGCCCCCAGCGAGGCCGTGAAACTTGGTGGGTTGCACAGCAACTCCCTGGCTGCAGACAACACCCCACCATGAGCAGCCCCCAACGGAGCTCTGGATGTCAGCGCGGGCGTGTGCTGCTGCGCAGTGTGCATAGCAGTAGCACTAGGCGCAGGGCGGTAAGAGCCCTGTGGCACAGAAGATGTTGCCCCTTCCTCCATCAGGAAGTCCTCAGGAGCCAAGTCGCGGTGCTCGATGATCTGAACCATCGTGTCGAGCAAGAAAACAGGCGAAAAACCTAAAGCCAAAGCCCCCTACCTGGCGCGCCAAATGGCGGTGGGGAAATCCACCGGCCGGGTGGAGGAATGCACCTGCCCTAATCCTAAGATGAGGAGGGGGCCTAAGCGGTTGCTTGTTTGGTGAATTCGGGACGAGCACAAGAGGACTCAAGGGATTATAGTGGTTTAGGCCGCCAGAGCGTAATACCCTACCTCCATTGTGTGTAAGTTGTATTGAGTATGTAGAGTGTGTCCCTTGTAACGCTGTATGCCTTCCCTTTTATAGTTTAAGGGAGGCACATACAAGGATGCTGAGCCCCGACATGCGGGCCCAGGAGCATAATGGAAGAAATACATTATGTGAATAACTAATGCTGACAGAGAAACGCATGAGTAATCAGCGGGAGTCATGATGGCTGCAGTCCATGCAGCATTGATAGGTAGTAATCCTTTTCCCTCTAACGCGGGAGTAATGGTGAGTCATTGCCCTCGGTATGGTAACGTGTGAGTAACTGCACGGCCCACGTATCGTGGACTGAGCACTCCGCCTGTCACCTGCTAAACTCCTCATAAGACTTTTGATTAGTAGAGCTGAATATAATGTCATCGACATATATTTGACATACAAAAAGATCATCATTACATGTCTTGGTAAAGAGAGTAGGATCAACTTTCCCAACCTTGAAAGCATTAGAAATGAGAAAATCTCTAAGGCATTCATACCATGCTCTTGGGGCTAGCTTAAGTCCATGGAGCGCCTTAGAGAGCTTGTAGACGTGGTTGGGATAGCTGTCATCCTCAAAGCCAGGGGGTTGTTCCACATACACTTCCTCCTTGATTGGTCCATTTAGGAAGGCGCTCTTCACGTCCATTTGGAACAGCTTAAAAGAATGGTGAGCAGCATAGGCCAATAACATTCAAATTGATTCTACCCTAGCTACAGGAGCAAAAGTCTCCTCAAAATCCAAACCTGCAAATTAGGCATAACATTTTGCCACAAGTCGAGCCTTGTTTCTTGTCACCACACCATGTTCATCTTGCTTGTTGCGGAATACCCACTTGGTTCCCACAACATTTTGCTTCGGACGTGGCATCAGGCTCCAAACTTCATTTCTCTTGAAGTTGTTGAGCTCTTCATGCATGGCCAACACCCAGTCTGGATCCTGCAAGGCTTCTTCTACCCTGAAAGGCTCAATAGAAGAAACAAATGAGTAATGCTCACATAAATTAGCTAGACGTGAGCGAGTGGTTACTCCCTTCCTGATATCACCCAGAATTTGATCCACTGGATGATTTCTTTGGATTGTTGACCGAATTTGAGTTGGAGGAACTTGTGAAGCTTCTTCCTCCTTATCCTGTTCTTCATGTGCTCCCCCTTGATCCAGCCATTCATCTTGAGGTACCTATTCCTCATCTTGAGTTGGGGGATGCACCAATGTAGAGGAAGAAGGTTGATCTTGCTATTGTTGTTCCTGCGGTCGCACATCACCTATTGCCATTGTTCGCATTGTGGTCATCGGAACCTCATCCTCATCTAAATCATCAAGATCAACTTGCTCTCTAGGAGAGCCATTAGTTTCATCAAATACAACGTCGCTAGAGACTTCAACTAATCCTGATGACTTGTTGAAGACCCTATACGCCTTTGTATTTGAGTCATAACCTAGTAAAAACTCTTCTACAGCTTTGGGAGCAAACTTTGAATGCCTACCTTTCTTCACCAAGATGTAGCATTTGCTCCCAAATACACAAAAATAGGAAACATTGGGTTTGTTACCGGTTAGAAGTTCGTATGATGTCTTCTTGAGGAGGCGATGCAGATAGAGCCGGTTTATGGCATGGCAGGCTGTATTCACACCTTTCGACCAAAACCGCTTAGGCGTCTTGTATTCTCCAAGAATTGTCCTTGCCATATCAATTAGCGTTATGTTCTTCCTCTCTACCAGTGACACCCCAGTGTCACCTAGGGTTTCTCTCAAAGTGCTAACCCATGAACCATCATCTTATGTGAACCAAATTTAAGTATGAACATCAAATTGACTTAAGAATAAAGGATCCACCAAGCCTATACTTAAAAGTATCATGTTCAAAACAAATGGGTTTTTCAAAAAGGCAAAATGTGCAACCCCAACAAAAACCCTAATTGAGCCCTATGAGCAAAATTCAAGAGAATGGGGAAAAGGGTATGAAAAATTTAGAATCATGGCTTGGGCCAATTATAAACATTAAAGTATATTTAATAAGCAACAATAAAGATTGAAGAAGCTTGGCCAAAATAATTCAAATAAAACCCCAAGCAAGCTTCTCATGTGGGGACTCAATAGGAAATTCTGAATTTCAGAATTCTGAATTTCATACCTTGAGCCAAAGATCAAGCGTGTTCACCTTCATCCCTAACTCAAATCCTAATGACCCCATTAACAAAAACGTGCCTAACTAACCCCTCTGTCGCCTGCCAGAAGATGGCATTGGGACGCGTGCCTCAGACACGTCAAACCAGAGATCTTCTCCCTATGTGCGGCAGTGAGACAAACCAGATTTCTTCCCTCTCTATCTCCTAATCCAGTCAACCAAACCTGCTAGCCTCCACACATAAACGACAAAGGGACCTGAGAGGAAGAGATCTCTCAACGGGATTATGGCCAAAATCTCAAAGATTTGGAGCCAATCCGCGCTTGAACTCGACCTCTCTCTGCGCTGCCTCGTGCTCGACGCTGTGCCAGGCGCCAGAGCGCGCACTGGCGTTCGCCGCGCACGCCCCGAGCGCTTGTCAGAGCCCCGCCCTCGGCCGTGCTCGCCCGCGCGTATAAAGCCTCCCCGGGCGCGCCTCACTCCTCCCCGCGCTCACCATCACCGGCCAGCCACCCCTCCTTTGCTCCGGCGAGCTCTTTCCCGCCCACCATTGCCGCCAGAGCTTCGGCCACCATGGCCAGCCCACTCCAGTCGCCCTCAAGTCGCGCCAGTGCTTCGGTTAGCTCCAACATAGGCCCGTGAAGCTCTCCAAGCCCTCGGACCCGGCAGAACTTCACCGGAAGCCTGAGATCACCCTCGCCGGACTTCGGTCGCCCGCCTGCACGCGTGGACCAAGCTCTCCGGTGAGCCATTCTTCAATTCCTCACGCGCACACCTTCCTTGATCCCTGGTGAAGCTTTCTGACCCATTTGATTGGTCAATTTCGCCCTGGATAGGTCAAACTCCTCGCCGCCGACGAGCTCCCCCGCCTGCGCACGCGGACCGACCAACTCCAACCACCCCCGACAGTGACCCGCACATTGTTGTGATCCTCGAGACCTCCCCTACGTCCTCGACCACCTCACCGGAGCAATCTCGCCGCTGGTGAGCCCCTCTGCCCTTTCTTCTGCCGCGGGCACTGTTCAAATTGGGGAAAGGACCTCGGGTTAGGATTAGAAGAACCTAGGGGGTTTTCTGCAATGTCAGTGACTCATTTGAATAGTAGCCCAGGGACTCATCTGTGAGGAAAACTTAAAACACCCGCCAGGGACCCTGTTGCAAAGTAGTTTTCCATTAAATCAATTCTGTTTAATCTTTTTAAATAAACAGAGAACTTAGAAAATCCATAACTTGATGAATTCTTAAGCAAAAGTTGTCAAACTAATTTTGCTAGACCCTGAATAATATGAGCTATCATTTAAAAATAATGAACCTTATGCTTTCTGTTCTAATTTTTAGAGTTTAAAATTTAAAACAGAAACTGACCAAACCTTGTTTAATTAAGGGAAATTAGTTTTGCTTCTGTGCTAAACCTAAGAAAATTTGTAGATGTTCAACCCTCATTTAAGCACTGTTTAAAAATAGTAAGAACCCCAGTATTGAAGAATATAGTGTAGATATCCATTAAAAACCATTTCTGCCCAAAACTTAGGAAAATCAGAAAGGCATTAGAAATTAATGAACAATGAGTGAAATTATTTTTCCTAGTTTACTTAAGTAACAGAGAACCTAAGAAAAATAAAGGGACCTCTAGTCCAAATCAGTTTTAAAGTGAAATGTGTTATTTAGAATTATTCCAACTAGAAATCAATTATTAGAATTACAAAACCAGACCCAAAATTGATAATAAAAATCCAGTGGACTTATAACCACCAGAACCCCACTGCAAAAATAATGAACACCCTAGCCCATCATTTTAAGTAGGGTAAATAAGTGTAATATGATAATGAGTCATTTTCTAAATAAATCATGAATAACCCATAATAATGCAATAATGGGCAAATAAAATTTTGCTAGGTCAATAATGAGATAGGCCACCAGAGAAAAATGCAAACCCATTAAAAAGATGCAAAATAATACCTATTGTTAATATTTTATAAGAAAGGCCATTTAATCCAATTAATGCATACCACCCCTTCCCTTAAGCAAAAAGATGCCAAACTTCAAAATGATTGATCTTGCACAAAATAGAAGCTAAGAAAAATCAGAATTCTGTTGTTTGATATTTTTCAAATACAGTGGTAGTAGAAAGCACCCTTTGGGCCAAGAACCTTAGAAAATCCCAGTAAAATAACTAATAAGAATTAATGACTAAAATTTTGTGCCAAGTCATGTTATAGCATCCAAATTCCAGCAAAAATAAGTCTTAGAGAATTACCTACTATTAATCGATAGTTGTAGTTCAAATCACCCCTTCTGCCCTAAAATTTGGTACTTTTGTCTAGAGAAAACTATTCACTTTTTGAACCCCAAATTTTGAGACAGAAAATTTTACACCAGTAATAAGCCACTGTAATTTTTACAGAATTTTTGAAAATTTACTAAGATAACTTGTAGTTCAAACCCACTCGAAAAACTTCAAGAGAATAAAGAAAAAGAAGGGAGAAATAAATCTCACTCCAATAAGTCCAACTTGAATTCTTGTCAAACTCACTAAGGCTTTAAAAATAATTCAGTGGAACCCCAAAGAAATTAAACCTACCACTTACCTTAGCTAAGTTTGACCCAATTTACCAAGTATACCACCCAAAGGTCTTACATAAGTAAGGTTTAACTTTATCTAACTCAAGTAGATCATACACCATCAAAAGTTGTAATTTCTAAAGCACATATCATATCATGCATATATCTTACGCACTGCATTCATTAGATTGTAATCTTGCCGACGGAGAGTACGTGCTCATCCCTGAGCAAGGATCTGTCCAAGAGGAGGACCAGGAGCAAGCTTCCGAGGCTGCTATCGAGGATCTCCCTACAGCCCCAGCTATGGAAGGTAAGCCCCGGTTTATATGCATAACCGTATTATTATATGCTACTTTACTACACTTAATGCTTGTAGGATTGTAATGTGCACTTAAGTGTAGGAGTTGCTTGAAACCTCTAGTTGCATGAACTTAGGATTCCTTTTTGAGATGAATACTAGTATGCTAGGTCGAGTAGCTGCTTGCTAATCAGGATCTCGGTAGAAGTCGAGTGATTTTTCTAGCGCTCGCGCGAGGCCAGGAATTGATTGTATTCATCTTGATAACGGGATCTATGTTAGTCTATGGACTTGGATCCAGGGAGGATGCCTTGTCCATGAGACGGGAAAAAGGAATTAAGGATTAATGTGTGGATACCTGAGTCAAGCGTTTGAACGTACTAAGCACATGTCGGGAAAAATGGTAACCGGTAAACCTACTACCTGAGTGAAGTCGGGCGCAGACTTTATCCCTCATGCGACCTGAGACTGGGTCTCCCATGCTAGCTATGGTGGGTACAAGTGCGGTCACTACATGGCGGCAGCCGGGGTCAGTGGAGCATTGTATGCCAAGGCGGTGAGGCCTGGACGCGAACGGGGAATCGATGGGGACGGTTGTCATGTGTGGGGTCGGAGTACCCTGACATGTCGTGTGTTTAGGTTTACCTTGCAAGGTTAAAACTCGATTCGAATCATCTGCTTCTCGCAGCTAATGAGACTGCTTGACCCCTTGTACTGCATCGAGTAAGAAGTGAAATGAGGTTACATGAGATAACTTGTTGATTGAACTAAATGCTTGTCACCATGTATGCTTAGAAGGAGCAAATCTAGCTAAGTTAATGATGATAGAAATTGAAAAGCTAAAAATTGATTTTAGAAACAGCTAGTGCCTTTGGCAAACCAAACCCCCTCAGCCAAACAGCTGCATAGTCTAGAGGTAGAGGAGTAGACTCCTCACACCGGGTAAGTCTAGCTAAGTATTAGTATACTCAGCCTTGCTTGTGGCATAATTTTTGCAGGTTCCATTGAGGAAATGGTTGATGGTGTGACTTGGCCTACCACCCTGCCACCAGGTTGGACGGTCGAGTGGGATGCTGCTCCGGCAGGAGAGGAGCACGAGGAGTAGTGGGCTAGGCCTTGCCCATTTCCTCGATACCGACGACATCAATTATCCGCTGCATTTTATTTCGTGAACTCTTATTTGATACTCAAAAACTCCGATCTATGTAATAATTCAGCACTTAATTTGAGGTTTCCTGTATTATTGTATTTCTTCTGTGACTTACCTTCGAGTGAGATTGTAAAATTTGTTCCTGGTTAAGTGGCTCTATCAGACTAGATCTGAGGGACTGACAGGTTATTCCGATTTAAGAATGTTACGGCCCCTGAGGCGTGACTTAGGCACTTAAGCTGGAATAATTCGGGTGGTTCCGCCACAGCTGGTATCGGAGCAAATTCCACCACAGAGAAGGACAATAAACCATGAATACCAATTTTCAAAATCTAAAACTTGCCTAGAAACAGCTACGGATCGTCAGGACTAGACCGCTAGACCTCGGACGAAAGGCCTTAGGCATAGAGGGAGAAATTGGTGGCTAATTAATTGGGCCCCGTGGGCCAGTACTTGTATTTTTAAGGATGCCCTAAGAGCACCCTATTGTTGGAGAGGCGACATTACTTTTAGCATGCATGCATTATAAACACAAAAGGGAATTAAAACTTGAGCTAACCCACTTCCTTAAAAACCATTCGGGCCCTCTTTTTCTCTTTTTCCTTCCACCATAATCTTTACCTTTGATTCCCTTTCGCAGATGAATTCACCCACCCCTGCCAGTGGAGGAGACACTCGTTTCAGTTCTGACTTCCTTTCCCGCGATGGCTTTCCTTCCATCTTGTGGGAAGTGCTTAACTCCGCTGGTTACCCTACGCCCCCTTTGTACACAGTGCAGTTGTATGAGGAGCAACGGGTACCTCGTTGTCGGGTCGGGCTGACTTTGGAGGCTCATCCCCTTTAGCCGGGTTGGCGTTCTCTTGATTCTGAGACGATTGGACTCAGGACGGACGACACCGTTGAAGCAGAAGCCATGAAGACTCTGTCGACTTTTTGTGGCTACCATCCCCTGGAGATGGTGATGCACCCCTTGGGACTCTTCCCTACTGAGAAGAGAGATGATCCCATGTGGTGTAACCGCGTGAGCCATGTGAAGGATGTGTGGGCAATGTATCCTGACTTGGTTGGGAGGGTCACCGTTCAGTGCATGAGTGCGCTGTACCGCCTTCAGGCCCTTCAGAGCGACGCTATGGCACACCTTGCTAACATCGCTCAAACCGCCAAGCTCACTCTTGACAGTCGGGAAGATTTTGTGGTCGATTTATCCACCGAGTTGGTAGAGAAGGATCTGCAGGTGGAAAGGCTGAGCCAGCGCATTACCACCTTGGAGCAGCAGGTGGAGATCCGAGACAACACCATTGATGTCTTGGAGAACCAGCTTCACGATGTGCAGAGGGAACTCGAAGAAGCGAATGACCACCTGGACATGCACCACTTGGAGATGCAGGCCAATGAAGCCGGAAGCGAGGGAGAAGAGGCTCCTAAGGAGCTAGGACCAGCCCCTGGTGCCAATGGGACTACCTCCGTGATGCCTCCTTCACCCGTATCCAGTGTCGCTTCCACCGCTCAGGGTTAAACAGTCACTTCGACACTTTTAGGCAGATAGAAACCTATGCGAGCTTAGTTAATGTCAGATTTTGGACTAGGCTTACGGGTACCTTCCCCTGATTGATGTAACCCTGTGAACTTTTGAAATCTGTGGGATGTTTGTCACCATGTTATCTTCATTTCGAACCTAATATTATGACTATGGCATTTTTCCTTCCATATGAGATGATATCTTGCCGTTTGAAACTGTTAGTTGGGATAACAATGGCGGCAATCTCTGTTTTCAGATGGCAGCTAGGCAGCGTCGCGGGCATAACGAGCAGGTTCCCCCGCCACCTCCTCCAGCTCCCACAGTGCAGGAGCTGATGGCCCAGCAGAATGAGATTCTGCGACAGCTCTTGCAGCGCCAGCCCCACCCTCAGCAGCATGGTGGAGGCCAGCCTCAGCGACCTCCGGCAATGGCAACTTACCAAGAGTTTCTGAGCACGCAGCCACCCTTGTTCACCAAGGCAGAGGATCTGTTGGACGCCGACGTGTGGCTTCTCGTCGTCGAGTCCAAGTTTCCCCTCCTCACGGGAGACTGCCCTGATGCTACCAAGACTCGCTTCACCGCGCAGCAGCTTCGCGGATCTGCTCGGACTTGGTGGGACCACTTCTGTGCTATGCTCCCCGCTGATCGTGAAGTGTCTTGTGAGGAATTCAAGACTGCCTTTGTAACACCTCAGGTGTTACCATGGCTAGAGCACACCTTGGTGCTAAGGACTGTGATCACATGTGGTAATAACTTAAGGAGAACATAAGAACCTTGGAGACCATGTGTTAACCCAGATTTCTAATGACCTAAGAAGTATTACTCAAACCTTTGTGCACTTACTACCTTGGGCAAGAGGAGGGAAACCCTAGACCTCTCTTGAACCCTATCTTCCAAAGCCATGGTTAAGAGGGGGGAGAGAGAGAGTGAGCAAATGTGCAAACCATGAGTAATCTTTAACCAAACTTTAAGTAACCGTATAACCAGCAATTGTGGGAAGGGAATATTGCAAAAAGACCCCTGGAGAAACCCCAAATTCATTCCCTAAGTAGAGAGAGAGCTAGAGCTCTCTAATTTTCTCTAAGTCAAAAACTACACCTACACTAAAGATCAACCGTGTTCACCTCGAAGCTGGCACCAAAACCACCTAAGTTCTATACCAAAAATGTGGCATACCACCTAGGGCACCCACTGGAAAAAGCTGAGCCCGAGATCTTGACGTTTGACATGCCTTGGCATGGTTTTTGTTGCGAGGTGGGCAAAGTGACATACCTGATTTGGCGACCGAAGATATCCCTACCTAGGCCATATCTGCCATGGCAACTCACGGATGAGAGACAGCCCTAGGTGCTAGGAAAAGACTCACGCCAAATTTTTGCCAAGATTCGCACGTTTGCGACTTGGGTGAGCTGTGGAACACGGGCAGAAGTAAAGCTCCACGTGTTCGACGCGCTCTGTGTGTGCCAGAGCACGCCCGCGCGCGCCCCGCGTCGCGCCAACGGCCAGCCGATGCCATGGCCCGCGCCCGCGCCTATAAAGCCCGCTCAGGCGTCGACCACACTCTTCCGCGCACGCTCAAACCTCACCGGAGCTCAGCTCACCGTTGTTTGCCCGTGCACGGCGTGTCCGCGGCCACCCGAGCCCCTGCCGCCGTAGACCGGCCAGCCCAGCCTTTCCCAACCCCGTCCGACCCCCGGAGACGACTGAGCACACCTCAGTGAAGCTCCCCGAGCGAGGAATCGAAGCCTGCTTCGCCGGAGAGGCCAGTCCACGGTCGCCGGAGTTCACAACCCCGCCGGAGTGCGTGGACCGGGTAATCCACTGAACCATTTTCTGATTCCTTGTGCACACGGTCTCTACGTCACCCCGTGAAGCTCACCGTGCCCTTGGATTGAACCAGATCGCCGTGATTTGGCCGGCACACCCGCCGCGGACGAAGACACCCGCCTGCGCACAGGGACCGAGCGATTCTTGCCATCCCTGTCATCGAGCCGTACATCGCTGTGACCGTCAGAGCCTCCCCGAGCCAACCCTGCCCCTCGCCGGACCTATTTCACCGCCGGTAAGCCGCGCCACCCTTTTCTTTCTTGCGGGTACTGTTTAAACCTAGGGAAGGACCGCGGGGGAGAAGGAAAGAAGTCTGGGGGTTTTTGTGAAATTTCAGAGACTCAAATGAATAGTAGCACGGGGGTATAACTGAGAGAGTTAGTTTGAAAATACCCCAGGGTCCTCGGTGTAAACTGCTTTTCCAGGAAACCTTTATTAATCTGATTTTAAATTTGAACAGAAACTTTAATAATTCATAACTTCTGTTTAGTTCACCCAAATTTGGTCAAACCAATTTTGTCATACTCTAAATAATGTAAACTACTTAGGAAAAATATAAAACCCCTATGTACTACAGAAAACTTTAGGGTTCTGATTTAATTATTGTTTTGACCAAAAGCTAAATAATAGGGATAAAAATAGTTGCACTATTTGGCTAGGGTTAGAAAAATTTGGAGAAGTTTATATCCACCTACTGACCTATTTAAAAATGTTAAACTTCTCTGTCCAACCCATTAAGCTAGTTTTTGCCATTTCATTTACAAAATGCTTAAGGTTAGGAAAAATAAAAAGGTGATTTAAATAATGAACCAGAGGGCACCCCTATTTTTATTAGAGTACTTATTCAATGTAGTTTACTAGAAAAATCTATTATACCCTGGTTTAGTATAAAGTAAGTAGGATCCCTTTTATTTTAAGAAAACAAGAAAAACTTAGAAAAACCCTACAAAAATAAACCCAAGGTGAAAACACCCCATCCCTTGGGATAATTAATATTTTGTTATTAAGAGCTTAGGAAAAATATGAAATCTGCTGTTTGACATTTTTCAAATAACCATGTAGTAGAAAGTGCCTTTTTGGCATTTAACTTTAGAAAATCACAACTAAACGACCATCCCTTAACTTTCTGTGATTTTTTGCACAGAAGCCTATTATTACTGTTAAATGCCAACAAAAATAACCCTTAGGGCAGAACCCAACCCTAATTGAGAGATGCAGTGCAAAGTGGCCCATTTTACACAACTTTTGTCATTTTTATCTAAAGCATATCCTTTCTATTTTAAACCCCAAATTCCTAGAATAGGCTATAATGACCCTTGGCAACCCACTGTAATTTTTACAGAATTTTTGGAAAATATTAGACCACTGTTGTAGTTCAACCTACCCTAGAAACCCTAAATGGGAAATAAAGAAAGGGAAAAATGAATAAGAGGAACTAGTGTCATCCTAAAACCCTTATTAACTTGTCCACTAAAATATATAGAGGCAATACAAATTCCCTATGCCTATCCCTAGCAAAACCTAAACCTAGAAGTGATAAGCATCAACCATTAAAAGCCACATATGACCCGGAAACCCTAAGTTACTCATTAACTTAGTTTTTCTTCTCTTAGCATAATGTTATTAAATCCTGCATAATCATGACATACATGTTCATTGCATTTCGATAGACTGTAACCTTGCTGACGGAGAGTATGTCCTCGTGCCGGAGCAAGGAGCTGCTCAGGAGGTAGCCCCAGATTCAGCACCAGAGGACCTGCCACTACTTTGGAAGGCAAGCCCTGGTTTTATGCATAACCTGTTATTTATGCTATTTTACTATACTTAATGATTGTAGGATTGATTGTGCACTTAAGTGTAGGAGTTGTTTGA
Organism: Zea luxurians; assembly: GCA_029449295.1. Classification (NCBI taxonomy): domain Eukaryota; kingdom Viridiplantae; phylum Streptophyta; class Magnoliopsida; order Poales; family Poaceae; genus Zea; species Zea luxurians. The sequence continues at coordinate 87,640,837 of JAOPSE010000004.1, read as the reverse complement.
AACCCTAGTTGCATGATCTCAGGAACCCCATTGAGATGAATACTAGTATGCTAAGTCGAGTAGCTGCTTTATTAATTAGGATCTCGGTAGAAGTCGAGTGATTTTTCTAGCACTCGCGCGAGGTCAGGAATTGGCTGTATCCACTTTCTTATCATATTGATGTTGGTTTGTGAGCAACAATCCATGGGGATTGGTTGTCCACGGGATGAAAATTTTGAATAAGGATTAAGGTGTGGTATCGTGAGTCAAGCGTTTGAACGTACTAAACACATACCGAGAAATATGGTAAATCGGTAAGCCTAGTACCTGATTGAACCTAGCAGTAGACTTTGCCCCTCACGCGACCTGAGACGTGGTCTCCCATTCCGGTTATGGTGGGTACAAGTGCGGTCACTGCACAACGGTAGTCGGGGTCAGTGAGGCATTGTACGCCAAGGCGGTGAGCCCTGATCTGCTGACGGGGAATCGATGGGGACGGTTGATGTGTGTGGGGACGGAGTGCCCTTACATGTCGTGTGTTTAGGTTTACCTTGCAAGGTTTAAAAACTCGATTCGAATCGTCTGCTTCTCGCAGCTAATGAGACTGCTTGATCCATGCTGCTACATTGAGTAACAAGTGGAATTGTGATGAGATGATACAAAAATGTTGATTGCTAAAAATGTTTGCTACCATGTATGAGTAGATAGTACATCTTTAGCCTTAAGAGAGTCACACTTAATTTGATAAGGTTAAAAACTTGATTTAGAAACCCAGCTAGTGCTTTTGGCAACCAAACCCCACAGCCAAACAGCTGCATGTCTAGAGGTAGAGGAGTAGACTCCTCACACCGGGTAAGTCTAGCTGAGTATTAGTATACTCAGCCTTGCTTGTGGCATAATTTTACAGGTTCTCTGGAGGACATGGTTGCTGGAGTGACTTGGCCGTCCATCTTGCCACCGGGTTGGACTGTCGAGTGGGACCCTACCTCGGCTGAGGAGGAGCATGAGGAGTGATGGGACAGGCTTGCCCATCTCTCTGTTTATTTATCGTTAGTTTTATTCCGCTGCATTTCGAACAATGATGACTACTTTTGCAAAACTCCGATGGTGATGTAATAATTTTAATACTCTTACATGCATGGTTTTATGCTTTATTGTATTTGCTCTGTGACTCACCATCGAGTGAGATTGTGGTACTTGATCCTGTCAGTGGCCGTGTCGGACTAGATCCGAGGGATTGACAGGTTATTCCCATTTAAGTGTGGTTTAGCCTCTAAGGCGGGGCTTAGGCACTTAAGTTGGAATAATTCGGGCAGTTCCGCCACAGCTGGTATCGGAGCTTGTACCACCACAGAGGAATCAATAAAATATAAATACCATCTTTTTCCAAAGTAAAACTTGATAGAAACAATGTTGGATAGATAGTAGGACGAGCAGGATAGACCTAGGACGTGAAGCCTTAGGAGGATAGAAGGGTAGTTAGGTGGCTAAGTGATTAGTCCCTACAGGCCACTTTAAGGGATGGCAGTTCTTCCCTATTCCCTCTAAGTTGATGTGAGGTCGTTCAGGACGAGCATGCATGCATCCTTAATTAAACTAATGGATAATTGGGTAAGAACTTTAATACAAAATGATGACCAACTAAGTGTCCTAATACCATTTTATAGTTGGAGAGAAGCTGAGTTTTATTTTGCTTGTTCTTTTTATAATTCTTTTTCTTTTACTTACGCTTAACCGTCCACAGATGGCTTCCCACGGATCCTCAGACGACGGAAATGCACTGTCCCACACTGATGGGCTTGCGCGAGAGGGCTTTCCCCGCATTTTGTGGGAGGTACTTCAGGGGGCCGGATACACGACGCCTCCTCAGTACGCGGTGCAGCAGTTCGAGAAGCACCGAGTGCCCCGCTGTAGGGTGAGGATGACCCTGGAGCCTCATCCCCTACAGCCAGGCTGGCGTTCATTGGACTCTGATTCTTTTGGATACCGGGTTGAGGACACGATAGAGGCGATTGCTCTGCATGGGTTGACCACTTTCTGCGGATTCCATCCCTTGGAGTTGTCTACCCACCCCATTGGCTTGTTCCCCGCCAAAAGGGAGGACAACCCAATGTGGAAGGATCGGGTGGAGCATGCCAAGGATATCTGGGCCATCTACCCAGGTCAGACTGCACACTTGACTGTACGGTGCATGAATGCTCTGTACCGTCTGCAAGTGATGCGCAGTGAGGTGATGTCCCATCTAATGGCACTATTGGAGGCGACAAAGATCACTTTGGACAACAGAGAGGAGCTTGTGGTTGATTTGTCCACTGAGATGGTGGAAAAGGACTTGCAGGTGGAGCAGCTATCCAATGATATCCAAGAGTTGGAGGAATTAGTGGGGACCAGGGAGAACACCATCGAGGTTCTCGAGGATCAGCTCATTAACACTCAACAGCAGCTGGATGAGGCTAATGAGCACCTGGATATGCATCACCAGGAGATCCAGGACATGGAGGCCAACGAGGACGTCGACATTGAGGGAGGGGAGGAGCCTGCCTCCAGTGTGGACACTGCTGGCTCAGGGAGACCACCTTCCCCCGAGTCGAGTGTTGCCTCATTCGCTCACTAGGTATCACGGATAGAGATGGAAGACAGTGATGGTAGGACTCCTCGCAGCTAGCTTAGCTTTTGCACCCTTGGGGTACTAGGCTAGATAGAGTTGAGTCTTTTTGGGACCCTTGATGTAATCGTGATAAACTCTTTTGGAAGCATGGTTGATGGATGCTGTTAGTTCTAATTTGGAACGAAAGTTTATGCCTTTTGAAATCCTTTTTGTTTATGTCGGAATCTATCAATTTGCTTTTGACTCCTTCACCGCGATTAAACCTTAAACTTGAAGATATGGTATTAAGAATACATGTGATTTTTCAGATGGCCGGGAGACAGTGTCGTGGCCAGAATGAGCGCATTCCTCCACCGCCGCCACCGCCTCCCACTCTGCAGGAGCTAATGGCTCAGCAGAATGAGATCTTGAGGCAGCTAGCTCAGCGTCAGCCACCACCTCAGCATTATGGTGGTGGAGACCATCAGCGTCACCCCGCAGCAGCTACCTACCAGGAGTTCCTCAGTACCCAGCCTCCATTGTTCACAAGGGCAGAGGACCCACTTGATGCAGATGTGTGGTTGAGAGTAGTGGAATCCAAATTCCCGCTACTCCATGGAGCTTGTTCCGAGGTCACTAAAGTCAGGTTCGCCACCCAGCAGCTTCGTGGACCCGCAAGGACTTGGTGGGACCATTTCCTTGCCATGCAGTCGGAGGATCGAGAGGTGGAATGGAGAGAGTTCAAGGCAGCTTTTAGGGGGCACCACATACCAGCCGGGATTATGGATCGAAAGCTCAATGAGTTTCTGGCACTCACTCAGGGCAACAGGACAGTGTTGCAGTATGCTCAGGCTTTTAATGACTTGTGCCAGTATGCTGGGTATCATGCAGATACGGACGAGAAGAAGAGAGACAGGTTTAGGAGGGGGCTCAGCACTAAGCTCCGTGACCGTCTCAACACCGTCAGGGCCAACAGCTACAATGAGTTGGTCAACATGGCTATCTCCTAGGAGGACTGCATCACCGCCCGACTGGCAAAAAAGAAGAGGAAGACCCCTGTGGCAGGACCCTCAGCTCAGCCACAACGCTTCAGGATTGTGTCCGACACTCAGAACAGGGGCCCCCAGCAGCAGCAAGGGCGATGGGTAATCCGACCGCAGCAGCAGCAGCAGGCACCCAACCGCACCCAGTTTCCAGCTCAGAGAAACAATCAGCAGCAGCAGAAGTATCGCCAGGCAAATGACAACAGGTGCTTCACTTGTGGCAACACCGAACATTATGCCAAGAATTGCCCCCGGAACCAGCAGAGGCAGGGGCAGAATGTGAATCAGAATCAAGGCAAGAGACAGAAGGTGCAAGTAAGGCAGGGCAGGCTAAACTTCACCACCATGGCTGATATTCCAGAGGGAGCACCCGTCTTGACTGGTATCTTTACAGTTTTGAATTATCCTGCTATTGTTCTTTTTGATTCTGGTGCATCACATAGTTTTATCAGTACCAAATTTAGTGCCAAGTGTCAATAGCCTTTTCACCACACCAATGGGGGCATTACAATCTCAACACCAGGAGGCAGGGTTGCCACCTATCAGATCAATAGACACGTACCAATTAAGCTGGGTAGTTTCATTTTCAAAACAACTCTCTTGATAATGGGATTGGATAGTTTGGATATCATCTTAGGGACTGATTGGTTATCACGACACCACGCGGTGATTGATGTTGCAGCCAGAGCCATAGAAATCCACTCCCCTTTGGATGGCGAGATCACCTTATATCTACCCGACCAGGGTTGTACCCGTTCTTGTGCCTTCGTTATGATAGAATCCCCAGTGGAAAAGATCCCAGTGGTCTGTGACTACCCAGATGTTTTTCCGGATGAATTGCCGGGAATGCCACCAGACCGAGATATTGAGTTCGCCATTGAATTGCAACCCGGGACTGCTCCTATTTCCAAGAGACCTTATAGGATGCCTCCCGCAGAATTGGCAGAACTGAAAAAGCAACTGCAGGAGTTGTTGGACAAGGGGTTTATCCGCCCAAGTACTTCACCATGGGGATGTCCTGCCTTGTTCGTGAAGAAAAAGGATGAGAGTTTGAGAATGTGTGTTGATTATCGCCCTCTCAATGCAGTGACTATCAAGAACAAATACCCACTGCCCCGCATTGATGTTCTGTTCGATCAGTTAGTGGGAGCCAAAGTGTTCTCCAAGATAGATCTTCGCTCAGGTTACCATCAGATCAAGATTCGAACCAGTGATATTCCCAAGACAGCCTTCTCAACCAGATATGGGTTGTATGAGTTTTTGGTGATGTCTTTTGGGCTGACCAATGCCCCCGACTTATTTTATGTACCTAATGAACTCAGTATTCATGCCAGAGTTGGATAAGTTCGTGGTCATTTTCATTGATGATATTCTGGTCTATTCCAAGAATGAGGACGATCACGCTGAGCACCTGCACATCGTGCTTTAGCGACTGCGCGATCATCGTCTTTATGCTAAGTTGTCTAAATGTGAATTCTGGCTGAAGGAGATTAAATTCTTGGGTCACACAATTTCTCAGGATGGGATATCAGTTGATCCTTAGAAGGTGCAAGAGGTAATGGATTGGAAACCCCCGACTACAGTGAAGCAAATTCGAAGTTTTCTGGGTTTGGCAGGGTATTATCGACGATTTATTCTGGATTTCTCCAGAATTGCCAAACCAATGACTGAACTGTTGAAGAAGGGAGTCAAGTATGATTGGAGCCAAAAGTGCGAAGATGCCTTTCACACTTTGAGGCAGCATTTGACAACAGCCCCAGTGCTGGCTCAACCTGACAACACCAAGCCATTTGAAGTTTATTGTGATGCTTCTAGTACGGGATTGGGTTGTGTCTTGATGCAAGATAACAGAGTCATTGCTTATGCTTTTCGAGCACTCAGACCCCATGAGCAGAACTACCCTACACATGATCTGGAATTAGCAGCTGTGGTTCATGCTCTTAAGATATGGAGACACTATTTGATGGGAGCTCACTGTAACATCTACACCGATCACAAGAGTCTCAAATACATCTTCACTCAGGCAGATCTGAACATGAGGCAGAGGAGATGGTTGGAGTTGATCAAGGATTATGATTTAGAGGTGCATTACCATCCTGGTAAAGCCAATGTTGTGGCAGATGCCTTGAGCAAAAAGGCCCAGTGCAATTGTATGAACATGGATGCAAGAGTTACCACCCTGTGTGATGAGTTGTGCAAGTTGAACCTGGAAATTGTTTCTTTAGGTGCCTTAAGTTATATCTCGGTAGAGCCCACAATGCAAGAGCAAATAGTCAGGGCACAGATTGAGGATAAGGGTGTTGAGGTTATCAAAGAAATGATCAAGCAGAAGGCAGAGAAATACAAGTGCTTCCGCTAGGACACAAGGGAATTCTATGGTTTGGAGATCGATTGGTTGTTCCCAAGGACCCTGAGCTCAGAAAGAAGATATTGGATGAAGCTCACCTTTCCAAATTCTCCATGCACCCGGGTAGCAACAAAATGTATCATGATCAGATCTTTATATTGGTGGACCAGAATGAAGAGGGAAATTGCCAAGTACATATCCAAGTGTGACACCTGCCAGAGGATCAAAGCTAGTCATTTGAAGGCAGCAGACCCTTTGCAACCCCTCCCCATACCATCTTGGAAATGGGAGGACATTTGCATGGACTTTATCGTAGATTGCCCAATACCTCCAGGCACCATGATTCCATTTGGGTTATTGTGGACAGGTTGACCAAGACCGCTCACTTCTTGCCAGTACACACCACCCACAGGACAGAGAAGTATGCAGAGATCTACATCGACTAGGTAGTTCGTTTGCATGGGATACCAAGGACTATAGTCTCAGATAGAGGAGCACCATTTGTGGCGTGATTTTGGGAACAATTGTAGGAATCACTTGGGACCCATGTCATACGAAGCTCAGCAAACCATCCCCAAACCGATGGCCAGACAGAAAGGGTAAACCAGATTTTGGAAGATATGCTAAGGGCATGTGTACTGCACTACGGAAAAGATTGGGACAAGTGTCTTTCCTTGGCTGAGTTTTCCTATAATAACAGCTATCAGTCCAGTCTAAAAGATGGCACCTTTTGAAGCTTTATATGGGAGAAGATGCAGAACCCCGCTGAATTGGTCTCAAGCCGGAGAGAGGGAAATTTTTGGGCCAGATTTGGTACTTGAAGCAGAGGCAAAGGTCAGAATCATCAAGAAGAACTTAGAAGCTGCTCAGGCGAGGCAAAAGAGCTATCATGACAAGAGGCGGAAGCCTCTACAGTTTGAAGTGGGAGATCATGTTTATCTTAAGGTATCACCCACCAAGGGTGTCCAGAGATTCGGGATTAAGGGCAAGTTAGCTCCTCGCTACATTGGACCCTACGAGATCAAGGAAGCTTGTGGACCCGTAGCCTATCAATTGGAATCGCCACCTCACATGTCAGTAGTTCACAATGTGTTCCATGTATCTCAACTGCGGAAATGTGTCCGCCTACCCACTGAAGTGCTACCTGAACCAGATCTTGAGATAGAACCAGACTTATCTTATCAAGAGTACCCAGTCAAGGTATTGGATCAGAAGGAGAGATCAACATGGGCAAGGTCAATCAGAATGTATAAAGTTTAGTGGAGTCACCATTCAGCAGAAGAAGCTACATGGGAGACTGAGGATTTTCTATGCTCCCGCTTCCCCGACTTTCTGCCCATAGGAGTCGGTACGTACCCCAAAACCCCCACCCCCACCTGCCCTTTGAATACAATTATAAGAAAAATTTAGATAACCAGGATAGTCTAAGTTGTGGATTTAGCTTAAAAAGGGCTTCCTTCTGAAGTTGCAAAGAGAATGACATTCGAAGAGCAGTTAACAAGAGAAACTTGAGTATAAGAAAGAGTAGCACACCCGCGTGCCTCATAGCACCCTCTAGAGGACTCTGCCTAAAATCTCAGGACGAGATTCCTTTAAGGGGGGAGGCTGTAACACCTCAGGTGTTACCATGGCTAGAGCACACCTTGGTGCTAAGGACTGTGATCACATGTGGTAATAACTTAAGGAGAACATAAGAACCTTGGAGACCATGTGTTAACTAAGATTTCTAATGACCTAAGAAGTATTACTCAAACCTTTGTGCACTTATTACCTTGGGCAAGAGGAGGGAAAACCCTAGACCTCTCTTGAACCCTATCTTCCAAAGCCATGGTTAAGAGGGGGGAGAGAGAGAGAGTGAGCAAATGTGCAAACCATGAGTAATCTTTAACCAAACTTTAAGTAACCTTATAACCAGCAATTGTGGGAAGGGAATATTGCAAAAAGACCCCTGGAGAAACCCCAAATCCATTCCCTAAGTAGAGAGAAAGCTAGAGCTCTATAATTTTCTCTAAGTCAAAAACTACACCTACACTAAAGATCAACCGTGTTCACCTCGAAGCTGGCACCAAAACCACCTAAGTTCTATACCAAAAATGTGGCATACCACCTAGGGCACCCACTGGAAAAAGCTGAGCCCGAGATCTTGACGTTTGACATGCCTTGGCATGGTTTTTGTCGCGAGGTGGGCAGAGTGACATACCTGATTTGGCGACCGAAGATCTCCCTACCTAGGCCATATCTGCCATGGCAACTCGCGGATGAGAGACAGCCCTAGGTGCCAGGAAAAGACTCGCGCCGGATTTTTGCCAAGATTCGCACGTTTGCGACTTGGGTGAGCTGTGGAACACGGGCAGAAGTAAAGCTCCACATGTTCGACGAGCTCTGTGTGCGCCAGAGCACGCCCGCGCGCGCCCCGCGTCGCGCCAACGGCTAGCCGACGCCATGGCCCGCGCCCGCGCCTATAAAGCCCGCTCGGGCGTTGACCACACTCTTCCGCGCACGCTCAAACCTCACCGGAGCTCAGCTCACCGTCGTTTGCCCGTGCACGGCGTGTCCGTGGCCACACGAGCCCCTGCCGCCGTAGACCGGCCAGCCCGGCCTTTCCCAACCCCGTCTGACCCCCGGAGACGACTGAGCACACCTCAGTGAAGCTCCCCGAGCGAGGAATCGAAGCCTGCTTCGCCGGAGAGGCCAGTCCACGGTCACCGGAGTTCACAACCCCGCCGGAGTGCGTGGACCGGGTAATCCACTAAACCATTTTCCGATTCCTTGTGCACACGGTCTCTATGTCACCCCGTGAACCTCACCGTGCCCTTGGATTGAACCAGATCGCCGTGATTTGGCCGGCACACCCGCCGCCGACGAAGACACCCGCCTGCGCACGGGGACCGAGCGATTCCGGCCATCCCCGCCGTCGAGCCGTACATCGCTGTGACCGCCAGAGCCTCCCCGAGCCAACCCCGCCCCTCGCCGGACCTATCTCACTGCCGGTAAGCCGCGCCACCCTTTTCTTTCTTGCGGGTACTGTTTAAACCTAGGGAAGGACCGCGGGGGAGAAGGAAAGAAGTCTAGGGGGTTTTGTGAAATGTCAGAGACTCAAATGAATAGTAGCGCGGGGGTATAACTAAGAGAGTTAGTTTGGAAATACCCCAGGGTCCTCGGTGTAAACTGCTTTTCCAGGAAACCTTTATTAATCTGATTTTAAATTTGAACAGAAACTTTAATAATTCATAACTTCTGTTTATTTCACCCAAATTTGGTCAAACCAATTTTGTCAGACTCTAAATAATGTAAACTACTTAGGAAAAATATAAAACCCCTATGTACTACAGAAAACTTTAGGGTTCTGATTTAATTATTGTTTTGACCAAAAGCTAAATAATAGGGATAAAAATAGTTGCACTATTTGGCTAGGGTTAGAAAAATTTGGAGAAGTTTATATCCACCTACTGACCTGTTTAAAAATGTTAAACTTCTCTGTCCAACCCATTAAGCTAGTTTTTGCCATTTCATTTACAAAATGCTTAAGGTTAGGAAAAATAAAAAGGTGATTTAAATAATGAACCAGAGGGCACCCCTATTTTTATTAGAGTACTTATTCAATGTAGTTTACTAGAAAAATCTATTATACCCTGGTTTAGTATAAAGTAAGTAGGATCCCTTTTATTTTAAGAAAACAAGGAAAACTTAGAAAACCCTACAAAAATAAACCCAAGGTGAAAACACCCCATCCCTTAGGATAATTAATATTTTGTTATTAAGAGCTTAGGAAAAATATGAAATCTGCTGTTTGACATTTTTCAAATAACCATGTAGTAGAAAGTGCCTTTTTGGCATTTAACTTTAGAAAATCACAACTAAACGACCATCCCTTCACTTTCTGTGATTTTTTGCACAGAAGCCTATTATTACTGTTAAATGCCAACAAAAATAACCCTTAGGGCAGACCCCAAACCTAATTGAGAGATGCAGTGCAAAGTGGCCCATTTTACACAACTTTTGTCATTTTTATCTAAATCATAGCCTTTCTATTTTAAACCCCAAATTCCTAGAATAGGCTATAATGACCCTTGGCAACCCACTGTAATTTTTACAGAAGTTTTGGAAAATATTAGACCACTGTTGTAGTTCAACCTACCCTACAACCCTAAATAGGAAATAAAGAAAGGGAAAAATGAATAAGAGGAACTAGTGTCATCCTAAAACCCTTATTAACTTGTCCACTAAAATATATAGAGGCAATACAAATTCCCTATGCCTATCCCTAGCAAAACCTAAACCTAGAAGTGATAAGCATCAACCATTAAAAGCCACATATGACCCGGAAACCCTAAGTTACTCATTAACTTAGTTTTTCTTCTCTTAGCATAATGTTATTAAATCTTGCATAATCATGACATACATGTTCATTGCATTTCGATAGACTGTAACCTTGCTGACGGAGAGTACGTCCTCGTGCCGGAGCATGGAGCTGCTCAGGAGGTAGCCCCAGATCCAGCACCAGAGCCTGCACCAGAGGACCTGCCTGCCACTGCTTTGGAAGGCAAGCCCCGGTTTTATGCATAACCTGTTATTTATGCTATTTTACTATACTTAATGATTGTAGGATTGATTGTGCACTTAAGTGTAGGAGTTGTTTGAAACCCTAGTTGCATGATCTCAGGAACCCCATTGAGATGAATACTAGTATGCTAAGTCGAGTAGCTGCTTTATTAATTAGGATCTCGGTAGAAGTCGAGTGATTTTTCTAGCACTCGCGCGAGGTCAGGAATTGGATGTATCCACTTTCTTATCATATTGATGTTGGTTTGTGGGCAACAATCCATGGGGATTGGTTGTCCATGGGATGAAAATTTTGAATAAGGATTAAGGTGCGGTACCGTGAGTCAAGCGTTTGAACGTACTAAACACATACCGAGAAATATGGTAAATCGGTAAGCCTAGTACCTGATTGAACCTGGCAGTAGACTTTGCCCCTCACGCGACCTAAGACGTGGTCTCCCATTCTGGTTATGGTGGGTACAAGTGTGGTCACTGCACGACGGCAGTCGGGGTCAGTGAGGCATTGTACGCCAAGGCGGTGAGCCCTGATCTGCTGACGGGGAATCGATGGGGACGGTTGATGTGTTTGGGGACGGAGTGCCCCTACATGTCGTGTGTTTAGGTTTACCTTGCAAGGTTTAAAAACTCGATTCGAATCGTCTTCTTCTCACAGCTAATGAGACTGCTTGATCCATGCTGCTACATTTAGTAACAAGTGGAATTGTGATGAGATGATACAAAAATGTTGATTGCTAAAAATGTTTGCTACCATGTATGAGTAGATAGTACATCTTTAGCCTTAAGAGAGTCACACTTAATTTGATAAGGTTAAAAACTTGATTTAGAAACCCAGCTAGTGCTTTTGGCAACCAAACCCCACAGCCAAACAGTTGCATGTCTAGAGGTAGAGGAGTAGACTCCTCACACCGGGTAATTCTAGCTGAGTATTAGTATACTCAGCCTTGCTTGTGGCATAATTTTACAGGTTCTCTGGAGGACATGGTTGCTGGAGTGACTTGGCCGTCCATCTTGCCACCGGGTTGGACTGTCGAGTGGGACCCTACCTCGGCTGAGGAGGAGCATGAGGAGTGATGGGACAGGCTTCCCCATCTCTCTGTTTATTTACCGTTAGTTTTATTCCGCTGCATTTCGAACAATGATGACTACTTTTGCAAAACTCCGATGGTGATGTAATAATTTTAATACTCTTACATGCATGGTTTTATGCTTTATTGTATTTGCTCTGTGACTCACCATCGAGTGAGATTGTGGTACTTGATCCTGTCAGTGGCCGTGTCAGACTAGATCCGAGGGATTGATGGGTTATTCCCATTTAAGTGTGGTTTAGCCTCTAAGGCGGGGCTTAGGCACTTAAGTTGGAATAATTCGGGCAGTTCTGCCACAGCCTTCAGAGGACACCACATCCCAGCTGGCATTCTTGATCGGAAGCTGAATGAATTTCTGGCCCTTAATCAAGGAACCCGCACAGTACTGCAATATGCGCAAGCCTTCAACGACCTATGCCAGTATGCAAGGTACCATGCTGATTCTGATGAAAAGAAGAGAGACCACTTCCATAGGGGTCTTAATACCAAGCTGCGGGAATGACTCAACACTGTTCGGGCTGATAGCTTCAATGAGTTGGTCAATATGGCCATCTCCCAGGAGGACTGCATTGTAGCTCACCGGGCAGAGAAGAAGAGAAAGGCACCAATGGCAGCACCATCCGCTCAGGCCCAGAGGTTCCGGATTGTTTCTCACAATTAGAGTAGGGGTTTCCAGCAGTAGGCAGGCAGATGGGTGATCAGGCCACCTCAACAGCAGCAGCCGGCACCCAACCGCTTTCCAGCTCTCGCTCCAAGGAACAATCAGCCTCCGCCAGGGCAATGGGAACAAGTGTTTCACTTGTGGCAATGTGGGCCACTATGCCAAGAATTGTCCCAGGAACCAGCAGAGGCAGATGCCAGCACCAAATCAAGACAAGGGAAGAAAGCAGAAGGTACAAGTCAGGCAAGGGAAGCTCAACTTCACTACTCTGGAGGAAGTACCTAAGGGAGCTCCTATCATGACCGGTATCTTTTCAGTTTATAATCAACCTGCTTTAATTCTGTTTGATTCTGGTGCATCTCATAGTTTCATTAGCTAGAAGTTCAGTGCTAAATGTGAACTGCCATTCTCTCACTCAAAAGGGTCATTCATGATAGTCACACCTGGGGGTTAAATTTTGACTAATCAATTAAACCAAAGTGTGCCTATTCAACTAGGGAGCCACATTGTCAAAACCACTCTTCTTGTGTTGGGTTTGGAAAATGTGGACATTATTCTGGGAGCTAATTGGATGACCTTGCACCAAGTTGTGCTTGATGTAGCCAACCGTACCGTGGAAGTTAATTCTCCGTTCTGTGGGAACATCACCTTAATTCTGCCCAGTCAGGGTTCTACTCAGTCATGTGCTTTCTCTATGACGGAGTTACCTCTGAAGAAGATCCCAGTGGTCTGTGAATATGCAGATGTCTTTCCTGATGAATTGCCAGGAATGCCACCGGACCGGGATATTGAATTTGCCATCGAGTTGCAACCGGGAACGGCCCCAATTTCCAAGAGGCCCTACCGAATGCCACCCGCTGAGTTGGCAGAATTGAAGAAGCAATTGCAAGAGTTGCTGGATAAGGGATTTATTCGCCCAAGTACATCGCCTTGGGGATGTCCAGCACTATTTGTGAAGAAGAAGGATGAAAGCTTGAGGCTGTGTATAGATTACCGCCCTCTTAATGCGGTAACTATCAAGAACAAGTATCCTTTGCCTCGTATTGATGTTCTTTTTGACCAGTTAGTCGGGGCCAAGGTGTTTTCCAAAATAGACCTTCGCTCTGGCTACCATCAGATCAAGATACGAGCAAGCGATATTCCGAAGACGACATTCTCAACCAGATACGGGCTATATGAATTTTTGGTGATGTCATTCGGGCTGACAAATGCACCAGCATATTTCATGTATCTGATGAATTCTGTTTTCATGCCTGAATTGGACAAATTCGTAGTGGTTTTCATCGATGATATCTTGGTGTACTCAAGGAACGAAGAAGAACATGCCGGGCATTTGCATGTAGTGCTTCAACGTCTGCGAGAGCACCACCTTTATGCCAAGTTGTCCAAGTGTGATTTTTGGCTGAAGGAAATCAAATTCTTGGGTCATACTATCTCTCAGGCAGGAATAGCTATTGATCCTGATAAAGTGCAAGAGGTGATGAACTAGAAGCCACCAACGACTGTCCGTCAGATTCGGAGTTTTCTAGGATTAGCTGGTTATTACCAAAGATTTATTCTGGATTTCTCTCGAATTGCGAAGCCTATAACTGAGTTGCTGAAGAAAGAAGCCAAGTTTGTTTGGAGTCAGAAGTGCGAAGATGCCTTCCATGCATTAAGGCAGCATCTGACCACAGCACCAGTATTAGCGCAACCCGACAACAGCAAGCCTTTTGATGTATATTGTGATGCCTCTAGCACTGGACTAGGTTGTGTCTTAATGCAAGACAACCGAGTCATTGCTTATGCCTCAAGAGCACTCAGGCCTCATGAGCAAAATTATCCCACTCATGACCTCGAGTTGGCAGCAGCGGTTCATGCATTAAAAATGTGGAGGCACTATTTAATGGGAACCCACTGCAACATCTTCACTGATCATAAGAGCCTTAAGTACATCTTTACTCAGGCTGATCTCAACATGAGGCAGAGAAGATGGCTAGAGCTGATCAAGGATTATGACCTGGAGGTACATTATCACCCAGGAAAGGCCAATGTGGTAGCAGATGCCTTGAGTCAGAAGTTGCAATGCAATTGTATTCTGATGGATTCTCGCATTAACACCTTGTGTGATGAGTTGAGCAAGATGCGAATAGAAGTGATTCCTTCTGGTTCTTTGTCTCACATTTCTGTTGAGCCAGCTTTGCAAGACCAGATCATCATGGCCCAGCTCAGTGACAAGGGAGTGCAGATTATCAAGAAGAATCTCCATCAGAAGATTGAGAAGTATAGCTGTTTCCGCCAAGATGAAAAGGGTGTGTTATGGTTCAAAAGCAGATTGGTGATTCCTAAAAACCAGGACCTCAAGAGGAAAATCTTGGATGAGGCTCATCTCTCCAAATTCTCTATGCATCCGGGAAGCACCAAAATGTACCATGACCGGAAGCCTTTGTATTGGTGGACCAGAATGAAGAGGGAGATAGCCCAGTATGTATCAGAATGTGACACCTGTCAGAGGGTAAAGGCAAGCCACTTGAAATCAGCTGGAGCTTTGCAACCCCTATCTATACCTTCATGGAAATGGGATGACATCAGTATGGATTTCATTGTGGGTCTGCCCAACACCTCTCGTCATCATGATTCGATTTGGGTTATTGTGGACCGACTGACGAAAGTGGCACATTTTCTTCCTGTGCACACCACTGATAAGGCTCAGAAGTATGCAGAATTGTATATTGACCGGATCGTGTGTTTGCACGGATTACCTCGGACCATTGTTTCTGACCGAGGAGCCCAATTTGTTGCCAGATTTGGGAACAACTGCAGGAGTCTTTGGGAACTAAGCTAATCAGAAGTTCAGCTTACCACCCACAGACTGATGGTCAGACGGAAAGAGTAAACCAAATTCTAGAAGATATGCTGAGAGCTTGTGCGATCAATTGTGGCAAGAACTGGGATAAGCACCTCTCCTTGGCAGAGTTTGCTTATAACAACAGTTACCAATCCAGCCTAAAGATGGCACCCTTCGAAGCTCTCTATGGAAGAAGGTGCAGGACACCACTCAATTGGTCTCAACCTGGAGAGAGAGGAGTTTTTGGACCTGACTTAGTGACTGAAGCCGAGAGGAAGGTCAAACTAATCAGGAAGAATCTAGAAGCTGCTTAGGCCAGGCAGAAGAGTTACCATGATAGAAGAAGGAAACCTCTCCAGTTTAGGGTGGGAGATTTCGTGTACCTCAAGGTATCACCCACCAAGGGAGTGCAGAGGTTTGGAATTAAAGGCAAGCTAGCCCCTCGTTACATTGGACCTTATGAGATCATCGAAGCATGTGGACCCGTGGCATATAAGTTGAAGTTACCTTCAAAAATGTCCACCATTCACAGTGTGTTCCATGTATCTCAGCTGAAGAAGTGTGTTCGATTGCCGACCGAGATCATAGCAGAGCCAGAATTGGAGATAGAACCAGATCTATCATACCAAGAGTACCCTTCCAAGATTCTGGATTGCAAGGAAAGATCAACTCGGGCTAAATCGATCAAGATGTACAAGGTCTAGTGGAGTAATCACTCAGAGGAAGAAGCTACTTGGGAAACCGAGGAATTCTTGAGATCCAACTTCCCCGATTGCCTACCTAAGGAAACTGGTACGTAATCACACCCAACCCCTCCTCCTGCCCTTCGAATCTAAATTCCAAAGATATAATCTTAATTCAGGATAAAGTAATCATGAAACAAATTTAAGAAGGACTTCCTTCTGAAGTTGCAAAGAGAATGACATTCGAAGAGCAGTTTGCTCTAATAATAACAATAATCACCCACTTCCTATAAGTCTCACCCTTCGCTTCACCCCGGGAGGACTCTAGCCTGAATCTCGGGACGAGATTCCTTTAAGGGGGGAAGGCTGTGACACCCCAGTGTCACCTACGGTTTCTCTCAAAGTGCTAACCCATGAACCATCATCTTATGTGAACCAAATTTAAGTATGAACATCAAATTGACTTAAGAATAAAGGATCCACCAAGCCTATACTTAAAAGTATCATGTTCAAAACAAATGGGATTTTCAAAAAGGCAAAATGTGCAACCCCAACAAAAACCCTAATTGAGCCCTATGAGCAAAATTCAAGAGAATGGGGAAAAGGGTATGAAAAATTTAGAATCATGGCTTGGGCCAATTATAAACATTAAAGTATATTTAATAAGCAACAATATAGATTGAAGAATCTTGGCCAAAATAATTCAAATAAAACCCCAAGCAAGCTTCTCATGTGGGGACTCAATAGGAAATTCTGAATTTCAGAATTCTGAATTTCAGACCTTGAGCCAAAGATCAAGCGTGTTCACCTTGATCCCTAACTCAAATCCTAATGACCCCATTAACAAAAACATGCCTAACTAACCCCTCTGTCGCCTGCCATAAGATGGCATTGGGACGCGTGCCTCGGACACGTCAAACCAGAGATCTTCTCCCTGTGTGCGGCAGTGAGACAAACCAGATTTCTTCCCTCTCTATCTCCTAATCCAGTCAACCAAACCTGCTAGCCTCCACACATAAACGACAAAGGGACCTGAGAGGAAGAGATCTCTCAACGGGATTATGGCCAAAATCTCAAAGATTTGGAGCCAATCCGCGCTTGAACTCGACCTCTCTCTGCGATGCCTCATGCTCGACGCTGTGCCAGGCGCCAGAGCGTGCACTGGCGTTCGCCGCGCACGCCCCGAGCACTTGTTAGAGCCCCGCCCTCGGCCGTGCTCGCCCGTGCCTATAAATCCTCCTCGGGTGTGCCTCACTCCTCCCCGCGCTCACCATCACCGGCCAGCCACCCCTCCTTAGTTCCGGCGAGCTCTTTCCCGCCCGCCATTGCCGCCAGAGCTTCGGCCACCGTGGCCAGCCCACTCCAGTCGCCCTCAAGTCGCGCCAGTGCTTCGGTTAGCTCCACCATAGGCTCGTGAAGCTCTCCAAGCCCTCGGACCTGGCAGAACTTCACCGGAAGCCCGAGATCACCCTCGCCGGACTTCGGTCGCCCGCCTGCACGCGTGGACCGAGCTCTCCGGTGAGCCATTCTTCAATTCCTCGCGCGCACACCTTCCTTGATCCATGGTGAAGCTCTCTGACCCATTTGATTGGTCAATTTCGCCCTGGATAGGTCGGACTCCCCCGCCTGCGCACGCGGACCGGCCAACTCCGACCACCTCCGACGGCGACCCGCACATCGTTGTGATCCCCGAGACCTCCCCTACGTCCTCGACCACCTCACCGGAGCAATCTCGCCGCCGGTAAGCCCCTCCGCCCTTTCTTCCGCCGCGGGCACTTGAGAGCACCTAGAGGGGGGTGAATAGGTGATCCTGTAAAACTTGAAACTTAAGCCACAAAAACCTGGTTAAGTGTTAGCACAATAATCGTCAAGTGGCTAGAGAGGAGTTTCAACAAAATACAATAACCACAAAGATATCAATCACATAGATGGCACGGTGGTTATACTGTGGTTCGGCCAAGACCAACGCTTGCCTACTCCACGTTGTGGTGTCCCAATGGACGAGGGTTGCAATCAACCCCTCTCAAGCGGTCCAAAGACCCACTTGAATACCACGGTGTTTTTGCTTTGCTTTTCTTTATCCCGTTTGCGAGGTATCTCCACAACTTGGAGTCTCTCGCCCTTACACTTGAAGTTCACAAAGAAGCACGGAGTAAGAGAGGGATGAGCAACGCACACAAGACACAAAATCAGAATGTCAACACGCACACAAGTCGCAACAAGAGCTCGCAACACAACCCGACGAGTTCACAACTCAACTAGAGCTCTAGATGCTATCACGAAGAAACAAATGCGTGGAATCGAAGTCTTGGTGCTTAGGAATGCTTTGAATATGCTTGGTGTACTCCTCCATGCGCCTAGGGGTCCCTTTTATAGCCCCAAGGCAGCTAGGAGCCGTTGAGAACATTCCTGGAAGGCAGATCTTGCCTTCTGTCGACTGGCGCACCGGACAGTCCGGTGCACCACTGGACACTGTCCGGTGCGGATCTCCTTTCTTATTTGGCGAAGCCGACAGTTGCAGATTAAGAGCCGTTGGCGCACCGGACACTGTCCGATGCACACCGGACAGTCCGGTGCTCCAATGTGACCGTTGGCTCGGCCACGCGTCACGCGCGGAATCCTCGGCCGACCGTTGCCCCGGCTGACCGTTGGCTCACCGGACAGTCCAGTGCACCACCGGACAGTCCGGTGAATTTTAGCCGTACGCCGTTAATCAACTCCCGAGAGCGACGAGTTCGCATGTGAACGGCTCACCGGACAGTCCGGTGCACCACCGGACAGTCCGGTGAATTATAGCCGTACACCGTCGTCGAAGTCCAGAGAGCAGCCTGTTCGCCAGAGCCAGCCTGGCGCACCGGACAGTCCGGTGCACCTAGACTGAGCAGACTTTGGCTGAACAAAGCCATCTCTTTTTCCAACTCGATTTTTCCTGTTTCCAGCACTTAGACACAATACATTAGTCCATAAAACAATGTACTAAGTCTAGAAACATACCTTTTGACATGATTTGCACTTTGTCCACCACTTTGCATAGATTAACACAAAAGCACTTGTGTTGGCACTCAATCACCAAAATACTTAGAAATGGCCCAAGGGCACATTTCCCTTTCAATCTCCCCCTTTTTGGTGATTTATGCCAACACAACATAAAGTAACTAGAACAAGTGCAATATCAATGCAAATGAAAACCAAAATTGTTTTGATTTAAATTTGGCATATATGGATCACTCTTTGCCACCACTTGGTTTGTTTTTTCAAATCAAACTCAAATTTCTATCTCTAAGTCAAACACACTTGTTAAGACATAAAGAGAGTCATTCCAAGAGAAATTGATTCAAGATTTCAAAAACTCCCCCTTTTTCCCAAAATCAACACTTCTCCCCACAAGAAGCCAACTTTTGACAAGAGAGACAATAAAAGAGTTTTGACAAACCAAAAGCTCTATTCTACTATTTTCAAAAACTCTCAAGTGGTAACTGATCCATTTATTGCTTTGGCCTTCATTTTCTCCCCCTTTGGCATCAAGCACCAAAACGGGATCAATCTTGGCCCTTTAACCCCATTGCCTCACAAAAAATCTTCAAATAAGAATACAAAGACAATAGGAGTACATGAGATGAACTTGGAATAAGTTACCCTCTCATCGGAGTGCAGTGGAAGTCTTTCATGGTCTAAGTCCACCTTTTCCCTTTCAAACCTCCTTTGAGACTAAATCAATCAAACTCAAGCACACGGTTAGTCTCAAAGGGTTAAGTTGTAACACAACTCCCCCTAAATATGTGTATCACTTGCAAAAGGACTTATGAGGTCCGGGGAGTGATTGTACAACTTGAGCACCACAGTAAGCAGCAAAATGCATAAGAAACATGATCAAAGGCATAAATACATGTATGCTATAAATCAATCCAAGTTCTACGAATCTAGGATATTTAGCTCACTACGCAGCCTGCAAAAGGTCTTCTCATCTAAAGGCTTGGTAAAGATATCGGCTAGCTGGTTCTCGGTGCTAACATGAAACACTTCGATATCTCCCTTTTGCTGGTGGTCTCTCAAAAAGTGATGTCGGATGTCAAAGTGCTTTGTGCGGCTGTGCTCAATAGGATTTTATGCTATTCGGATAGCACTCTCATTATCACATAGGAGTGGGACTTTGCTCAGATTGTAGCCAAAGTCCCGGAGGGTTTGCCTCATCCAAAGTAGTTGCGTGCAACACTGTCCTGCGGCAACATACTCGGCCTCAGCGGTGGATAGGGCAACGGAAGTTTGTTTCTTAGAATTCCATGACACCAGGGACCTTCCTAAGAATTGGCACGTCCTCGATGTACTCTTCCTATCGACCTTACATCCAGCATAGTCGGAATCAGAATATCCAATCAAGTCAAAGTTAGACCCCTTTGGATACTAGATCCCGAAGCAAGGCGTAGCGACTAAATATCTAAGAATTCGCTTCACGGCCACCAAGTGACACTCCCTTGGATCGGATTAAAATCTAGCACACATGCATACGCTAAGCATAATATCCGGTCTACTAGCACATAAATAAAGTAAAGACCCTATCATTGACCGGTATGCTTTTTGATCAACGGACTTACCTCCTTTGTTGAGGTCGGTGTGTCCGTTGGTTCCCATTGGTGTCTTTGCGGGCTTGGCGTCCTTCATCCCAAACCGCTTTAGCAAGTCTTGCGTGTACTTCGTTTGGGAGATGAAGGTGCCATCCTTGAGTTGCTTCACTTGGAACCCAAGGAAGTAGTTCAACTCGCCCATCATCGACACCTCGAATTTCTGCGTCATCACCCTGCTAAACTCTTCACAAGACTTTTGATTAGTAGAACCAAATATTATGTCATCGATATAAATTTGGCACACAAAGAGATCACCATCGCAAGTCTTAGTGAAAAGAGTTGGATCGGCTTTCCCAACCTTGAAAGCATTAGCAATTAAAAAGTCTCTAAGGCATTCATACCATGCTCTTGGGGCTTGCTTAAGTCCATAGAGCGCCTTAGAGAGCTTACACACGTGGTCGGGGTACCATTCATCCTCGAAGCCAGGGGGTTGCTCCACGTACACCTCCTCCTTGATCGGCCCGTTGAGGAAAGCGCTCTTCACATCCATTTGGTACAACCTGAAAGAATGGTGAGCGGCATATGCTAGCAAAATAAGAATTGATTCTAGCCTAGCCACAGGAGCGAAAGTCTCCTCAAAGTCCAAACCTGCGACTTGGGCATAACCTTTTGCCACAAGTCGTGCCTTGTTCCTTGTCACCACCCCGTGCTTGTCCTGTTTGTTGCGGAACACCCACTTGGTTCCCACAACATTTTGCTTGGGACGAGGCACCAGTGTCCAAACTTCATTACGCTTGAAGTTGTTGAGTTCCTCTTGCATGGCCAACACCCAGTCCGGATCTAGCAAGGCCTCTTCTACCCTGAAAGGCTCAATAGAAGAGACAAAGGAGTAATGCTCACAAAAATTAACTAATTTTGAACGAGTAGTTACTCCCTTGCTAATATCACCCAAAATTTGGTCGACGGGATGTTTCCTTTGAATCATCGCTTGAACTTGGGTTGGAGGTGCCTGAGGAGCTTCTTCCTCTCCAACTTGAACATCCTGTGCTCCCCCTTGATCATGAGCCTCCACGTGAGGTACCTGTTCGTCATCTTGGGTTGGGGGATGCACCATTGTTGAGGAAGACGGTTGATCTTGCTCTAATTGTTCCTGAGGCCGCACATCTCCAATCGCCATGGTGCGTATCGCGGCCGTTAGAACGTCTTCTTCATCTACATCATCAAGATCAACAACTTGCTCTCTTGGAGAGCCATTAGTCTCATCAAATACAACATCGCTAGAGACTTCAACCAAACCCGATGATTTGTTGAAGACCCTATACGCCTTTGTATTTGAGTCATAACCTAATAAAAACCCTTCTACAGCTTTGGGAGCAAATTTAGAAGTTCTACCTTTCTTCACAACAATATAACACTTACTCCCAAATACACGAAAATAAGACACATTGGGTTTGTTACCAGTTAGCAGCTCATACGAAGTCTTCTTGAGGAGGCGGTGAAGGTAGACCCGGTTGATGGCGTGGCAAGCCGTGTTCACGGCTTCCGACCAAAAGCGCTCGGGGGTCTTGAACTCTCCAAGCATAGTCCTCACCATATCGATGAGCGTCATGTTCTTCCTCTCTACCACACCATTTTGTTGTGGTGTGTAGGGAGCGGAGAACTCGTGCTTGATCCCTTCCTCCTCAAGGAACTCCTCCACTTGAAGGTTCTTGAACTCGAACCCGTTGTCGCTCCTTATCTTCTTCACCTTGAGCTCAAACTCATTTTGAGCTCTCCTGAGGAAGCGCTTGAGGGTCCCCTGGGTTTCAGATTTATCCTGCAAAAAGAATACCCAAGTGAAGCGGGAAAAATCATCAACTATAACAAGACCATACTTACTTCCTCCTATACTTAGATAGGCGACGGGTCCGAAGAGGTCCATATGAAGCATCTCCAAGGGTCTTGATGTGGTCATCACATTTTTGGTGTGATGAGAGCCGCCCACCTGTTTCCCTGCTTGACAAGCTGCACAAGGTCTATCTTTTTCGAAATGTACGTTAGTTAGACCTATCACGTGTTCTCCCTTTAGAAGTTTGTGAAGGTTCTTCATCCCCACATGTGCTAAGCGGCGATGCCACAGCCAGCCCATGCAAGTCTTAGCAATTAAGCATGCATCTAGACCGGCCTCTTCTTTTGCAAAATCAACCAAATAAAGTTTGTCGTCTAGTACACCCTTAAAAGCTAGTGAACCATCACACCTTCTAAAGACAGACACATCTACATTTGTGAATAGATAATTATAACCCATATTGCATAATTGACTAACAGATAACAAATTATATCCAAGTGACTCAACTAAAAACACATTAGAAATAGAGTGCTCGGATGAAATAGCAATTTTACCTAACCCTTTTACCTTGCCTTGGTTCCCATCACTGAATATTATTGAATCTTGGGGATCCTTGTTCTTGACGTAGGAAGAGAACATCCTCTTTTCCCCCGTCATGTGGTTTGTGCATCCGCTGTCGATAATCCAGCTTGTACCCCCGGATGCATAAACCTGCAAGGCAAATTTAGGCTTGGGTCTTAGGTACCCAACTCTTGTTGGGTCCTACAAGGTTAGTCAAAATTGTCTTAGGGACCCAAATGCAAGTTTTATCTCCCTTGCATCTTGCCCCTAACTTCCTAGCAATCACCTTCTTATTCTTTCTACAAATGGCAAATGAAGCATTGCAAGCATGATATATTGTAGAAGGTTCATTAACTTTCCTAGGAACATTAACAACATTTCTCCTAGGCATATTATGAACAACATTTCTCCTAGCAACATTTCTATCATGCATAACATGGGAACTAGAAGCAGTCATAGCATGAAAATCAAAAGCATCATAACTTCTAAAGGCATTCTTAGAATGTCTCCTACCATGATACATGAAAGCATGGTTCTTTTGCACACTACTAGCCATAGGGGCCTTCCCTTTCTCCTTGGCGGAGATGGGAGCCTTATGGCTTGTTAAGTTCTTGGCTTCTCTCTTGAAGCCAAGACCATCCTTAATTGAGGGGTGTCTACCAATCGTGTAGGCATCCCTTGCAAATTTTTAGTTTGTCAAATTCACTTTTGCTAGTCTTAAGTTGGGCATTAAGACTAGCCACTTCATCATTTAATTTAGAAATGCAAACTAGGTGTTCACTACAAGCATCAATGTCAAAATCTTTACACCTAGTGCAAATCATAACATGTTGTACACAAGAGTTAGATTTATTTGCTACTTCTAGTTTAGCATTTAAATCATTGTTAATTCTCTTTAAGCTAGAGATAGAGTCATGACATGTAGACACTTCACTAGAAAGCATTTCATTCCTTTTAACTTCTAGAGCAAGTGAATTTTGTGCACTAACAAATTTATCATGCTCTTCATATAAAAGGTCCTCTTATTTCTCTAAAATTCTATCCTTTTCATTCAAGGCATCAATCAATTCATTAATCTTATCTATTTTAGTTCTATCCAATCCCTTGAACAAACTAGAGTAATCTATTTCTTCATCACTAGACTCATCATCACTAGAACAATCATAAGTAGTACTGTCTCGAGTACATACCTTCTTCTCCTTCGCCATGAGGCATGTGTGACGCTCGTTGGGGAAGAGGGATGACTTGTTGAAGGCGATGACGAACAATCCGAGTCCCACTCCTTGCCAAGGTGTGCCTCGCCCTTAGCCTTCTTGTATGCCTTCTTCTTCTCCCGCTTGCTCCCTTGTTCCTGGTCACTATCATTATCGGGACAGTTAGCAATAAAATGACCAATCTTACCACATTTGAAGCATGAGCGCTTCCCCTTTGTCTTGGTCTTGCTTGGCTGTCCCTTGCGACCCTTTAGCGCCGTCTTGAAGCGCTTGATGATGAGGGCCATCTCTTCATCATTGAGCCCGGCCGCCTCAACTTGCGCCACCTTGCTAGGTAGCGCCTCCTTGCTCCTTGTTGCCTTGAGAGCAATGGGTTGAGGCTCATGGATTGGACCGTTCAACGCGTCGTCCACGTACCTCGCCTCCTTGATCATCATTCGCCCGCTTACGAATTTTCCAAGGACTTCTTCGGGTGACATCTTGGTGTACCTAGGATTTTCACGAATATTGTTCACCAAATGTGGATCAAGTACAGTAAAGGACCTTAGCATTAGGCGGACGACGTCGTGGTCCGTCCATCGCGTGCTTCCGTAGCTCCTTATTTTGTTGATAAGGGTCTTGAGCCGGTTGTATGTTTGGGTTGGCTCCTCGCCCCTTATCATCGCGAATCTTCCAAGCTCGCCCTCCACCAACTCCATCTTGGTGAGTAAGGTGACATCGTTCCCCTCATGAGAGATCTTGAGGGTGTCCCAGATCTGCTTGGCATTGTCCAAGCCGCTCACCTTATGGTACTCGTCCCTACACAAAGAGGCTAACAACACAGTAGTAGCTTGTGCATTTTTATGAATCTGTTCATTAATAAATATAGGACTATCCGAGCTATCAAATTTCATTCCATTCTCAACAATCTCCCATATGCTTAGATGGAGAGAGAGAACAAGTGACTACACATTTTGTGACTCCAAAATCCGTAGTCCTCCCCATCAAAGTGTGGAGGTTTGCCAAGAGGGATGGAAAGCAAATGTGCATTTGAACTCTGCGGAATACGAGAGTAATCGAAAGAAAAGTTTGAATTAACCGTCTTTCGTTTCTCGTAGTCGTAGTCGTCCTTTTGGGAAGAAGTTGACTCATCACTGTCGTCGTAGTAGACGATCTCCTTAATGCGTCTCGTCTTCTTCTTCCCATCTTTGCGTTTGTGGCCCGAGCCCGAGTCAGTAGGCTTGTCATCCTTCGGCTCGTTGACGAAGGACTCCTTCTCCTTATCGTTGATCACAATTCCCTTCCCCTAAGGATCCATCTCTTCGGGCGATTAGTCCCTTAGTGAAGAGAACGGCTCCGATACCAATTGAGAGCACCTAGAGGGGGGGTGAATAGGTGATCCTGTAAAACTTGAAACTTAAGCCACAAAAACTTGGTTAAGTGTTAGCACAATAATCGTCAAGTGGCTAGAGAGGAGTTTCAACAAAACACAATAACCACAAAGATATCAATCACAGAGATGGCACGGTGGTTATCCCGTGGTTCAGCCAAGACCAACGCTTGCCTACTCCACGTTGTGGCGTCCCAACGGATGAGGGTTGCAATCAACCCCTCTCAAGTGGTCCAAAGACCCACTTGAATACCACGGTGTTTTTGCTTTGCTTTTCTTTATCCCGTTTGCGAGGAATCTCCACAACTTGGAGTCTCTCGCCCTTACACTTGAAGTTCACAAAGAAGCACGGAGTAAGAGAGGGATGAGCAACGCACACAAGACACAAAATCAGAATGTCAACACGCACACAAGTCGCAACAAGAGCTCGCAACACAACCCGACGAGTTCACAATTCAACTAGAGCTCTAGATGCTATCACGAAGAAACAAATGCGTGGAATCGAAGTCTTGGTGCTTAGGAATGCTTTGAATATGCTTGGTGTACTCCTCCATGCGCCTAGGGGTCCCTTTTATAGCCCCAAGGCAGCTAGGAGCCGTTGAGAACATTCCTGGAAGGCAGATCTTGCCTTCTGTCGACTGGCGCACCAGACAGTCCGGTGCACCACCGGACACTGTCCGGTTCGGATCTCCTTCCTTATTTGGCGAAGCCGACCGTTGCAGATTAAGAGCCGTTGGCGCACCGGACAGTCCGGTGCTCCAATGTGACCATTGGCTCGGCCACGTGTCACGCGCGGAATCCTCGGCCGACCGTTGCCCCGGCTGACCGTTGGCTCACCAGACAGTCCGGTGCACCACCGGACAGTCCGGTGAATTTTAGCCGTACGCCGTTAATCAACTCCCGAGAGCGACGAGTTCGCATGTGAACGGCTCACCGGACAGTCCGGTGCACCCAGACTGAGCAGACTTTGGCTGAACAAAGCCATCTCTTTTCCCACTCGATTTTTCATGTTTCCAGCACTTAGACACAATACATTAGTCCATAAAACAATGTACTAAGTCTAGAAACATACCTTTTGACATGATTTGCACTTTGTCCACCACTTTGCATAGATTAACACAAAAGCACTTGTGTTGGCACTCAATCACCAAAATACTTAGAAATGGCCCAAGGGCACATTTCCCTTTCAGCACTGTTCAAATTGGGGAAAGGACCTCGGGTTAGGATTAGAAGAACCTAAGGGGTTTTCTGCAATGTCAGTGACTCATTTGAATAGTAGCCCAGGGACTCATCTATGAGGAAAACTTAAAACACCCGCCAGGGACCCCGTTGCAAAGTAGTTTTCCATTTAATCAATTTTGTTTAATCTTTTTAATAAACAGAGAACTTAGAAAATCCATAACTTGATGAATTCTTAAGCAAAAGTTGTCAAACTAATTTTGCTAGACCCTGAATAATATGAGCTATCATTTAAAAATAATGAACCTTATGCTTTCTGTTCTAATTTTTAGAGTTCAAAATTAAAAACAGAAACTGACCAAACCTTGTTTAATTAAGGAAAATTAGTTTTGCTTCTGTGCTAAACCTAAGAAAATTTGTAGATGTTCAACCCTCATTTAAGCACTGTTTAAAAATAGTAAGAACCCCAGTATTGAATAATATAGTGTAGATATCCATTAAAAACCATTTCTGCCCAAAACTTAGGAAAATTAGAAAGGCATTAGAAATTAATGAAAAGTGAGAGAAATTATTTTTCCTAGTTTACTTAAGTAACAGAGAACCTAAGAAAAATAAAGGGACCTCTAGTCTAGATCAAATTTAAAGTGAAATGTGTTATTTAGCATTATTCCAACTAGAAATCAATTATTAGAATTACAAAACCAGACCCAAAATTGATAATAAAAATCCAGTGGACTTATAACTACCAGAACCCCACTGCAAAAATAATGAACACCCTAGCCCATCATTTTAAGTAGGGTAAATAAGTGTAATATGATAATGAGTCATTTTCTAAATAAATCATGAATAACCCATAATAATGCAATAATGGGCAAATAAAATTTTGCTAGGTCAATAATGAGATAGGCCACCAGAGAAAAATGCAAACCCATTAAAAAGATGCAAAATAATACCTATTGTTAATATTTTATAAGAAAGGCCATTTAATCCAATTAATGAATACCACCCCTTCCCTTAAGAAAAAAGATGCCAAACTTCAGAATGATTGCTCTTGCAAAAAATAGAAGCTAAGAAAAATCAGAAGTCTGTTGTTTGATATTTTTCAAATATAGTGGTAGTGGAAAGCACCCCTTGGGCCAAGAATATTAGAAAATCCCAGTAAAATAACAAATAAGAATTAATGACTAAAATTTTGTGCCAAGTCATGTTATAGCATCTAAATGCCAGCAAAAATAAGTCTTATAGAATTACCTACAATTAATTGATAGTTGTAGTTCAAATCACCCCTTCTGCCCTAAAATTTGGTATTTTTGTCCAGAGAAAACTATTCACTTTTTGAACCCCAAATTTTGAGACAGAAAATTTTACACCAGTAATAAGCCACTGTAATTTTTACAGAATTTTTGGAAATTTACTAAGATAACTTGTAGTTCAAACCCACTCGAAAAACTTCAAGAGAATAAAGAAAAAGAAGGGAGAAATAAATCTCACTCCAATAAGTCCAACTTGAATTCTTGTCAAACTCACTAAGGCTTTAAAAAGAATTCAGTGGAACCCCAAAGAAAATAAACCTACCACTTACCTTAGCTAAGTTTGACCCAATTTACCAAGTATACCATCCAAAGGTCTTACATAAGTAAGGTTTAACTTTATCTAACTCAAGTAGATCATACACCATCAAAAGTTGTAATTTCTAAAGCACATATCATATCATGCATATATCTTACGCACTGCATTCATTAGATTGTAATCTTGCCGATGGAGAGTACGTGCTCATCCCCGAGCAAGGATCTGTCCAAGAGGAGGACCAGGAGCAAGCTTCCGAGGCTGCTATCGAGGATCTCCCTGCAGTCCCAGCTATTGAAGGCAAGCCCCGGTTTATATGCATAACCGTATTATTATATGCTACTTTACTACACTTAATGCTTGTAGGATTGTAATGTGCACTTAAGTGTAGGAGTTTCTTGAAACCTCTAGTTGCATGAACTTAGGATTCCTTTTTGAGATGAATACTAGTATGCTAGGTCGAGTAGCTGCTTGCTAATCAGGATCTCAGTAGAAGTCGAGTGATTTTTCTAGCACTCGAGCGAGGTCAGGAATTGATTGTATTCATCTTGATAATGGGATCTATGTTAGTCTATGGACTTGGATCCAGGGAGGATGCCTTGTCCATGAGACGGGAAAAAGGAATTAAGGATTAATGTGTGGATACCTAAGTCAAGCGTTTGAACGTACTAACACTATAGGAAACTGGTTAAAGAACGTGGGTGAAAAACCGTCGAACTTAATGTAATAAGCCGTCGAACTTACCGTAAGAACGTGGGTTTACCGACGAATATAGCCGACGGCAATTTTTGGACGAACTTAGAGAAGTAAGTTCGATGGCCCCGTCGAACTTAACATTAAGAACATGGGTACCGTCGAACTTAACATTAAAAACGTGGGTACCGTCGAACTTAACATTAAGAACGTGCGTTTTTAAGTTCGACGGGGACCGTCGAATTTGTTCCCATAAGTTCAACGGTACCCACGTTCTTATTGTTAAGTTCGACGGGGCCACGTGGCCGTCGAACTTATTTGGCCTCCGTGGGTCTGCATGGGCTGCGCATTAAGTTCGACGGTACCCACGAACTTAACGTTAAGAACGTGGGTACCCACGTTCTTAACCCTTTTCCAGAAAATAAAAATAAAAATTACAGAAATGAAAGATTAGACAAACATAATATCACATGCAACATAGAATATCACATACAATACAGATTTCAAACACATGGATATATGTTCATATCACAAATTCACAGTCCAAATACATAAGTTCACAAGAATTGGAGATTGTACCAGTAGTAATACAACACACAGGAATTGAAGATGCATGGGTCCATCAATCCCTCAAGACTCTGTTCCTAGCTAGACAGTATCCACCTATCACTAAGAGAAACATGTCAAGAATGGACACCCTAGCTCTACGTGTTGTCTGACTTCCAAAGACGACATCCTTCATTCACTCCAGAGCTCGCCTGTTTTGATGCTCCAGATGCGAGCTGTGCAGTCCTCCCCACCTGGCAACAAATGAACATGTTTTCTGAAATGAGGATTTCATGCCCTCCCTTGAAATAATCTTGCTAACTTCACATATATGAACCAACTAGCACACAGACAATTCTGTAAATCAAAACTCAACCTATACAATTTGTAATTCAATGTTAATCTATACTCCTTGGTGCGGCATTTAGGCTATCAAGTAAGAACGCAAACAAACTATTGTGTAAGTTTTTACTGGTCAATAACCACTTCAAAGAGCATCCCCTAGCGCTAAATGCTAAAAGAAAAGAACATTCATTTATTTGCATATAGCCAAATACACAGCTAAAATGAACATTTATTTATTTGGTCTTCAACCCTAGCAATTTTTACATATTTTTGTGAAGAAAAAAGCTTACCACCAAACACGAGCAGCACTGAACAGCCCCTTTCCATCATAAACTACTATCCCGTCTTTGTTGTAGATGCCAAGAGCAGATACAGCAGCTGAAAATGCCTTTTCAGATGGCAGCATGTGTGGTAACTGAACAAGGAAAAAATATATAACCAATGGATGTCAAATTTAATTGCAGATTCTTACCAAAGAGAGAAAAAGCAACTAGTTATACCAGACAGTATTAGTATCATCAACAAGCATGATTAGTGTATGAGAATAACTGTTTGTACACTATTTCATGAGAATGCTAAATTTGACCTAGGTATGAGAAGATCTAAAGGTATTTTGGTGACCAGATTAGTGTTGTGTCAAAAAATAATATTACAACTGAAAGTGCATAAAGAAAACACTTCCTGAACTGGGAGGAAGCATCCAACAAAACTTGATAAAACCTGGCTAATGGATGCTATAATCGAGCACTAACAAGATACTTGTAAGTTATAACCAATATAGATGAAATATTATGATATTACCTTCTTGCTCAAACCATTTACGGAGCTCATCTGGAGGCAATAGCTTTTGTGAGCTGTCAAGAACCTGAAGAAAGGCAAGTACAAATAAGCAATAATAAATAATACTTCTAGAGATACAAAACCATCTGTGGCAATACTCAGTATGGACAAAAATTCTTGGGGGCCTCCCTGCTGTATTTACGGTAAAAAACATGGACAAAATCAGATGGTGACATATAAACTTCTAGATAGAACATCCAATTCTCCATCCTATCATGGTACATGAAGTACCGCAGTATAAGGAAGAATTGCCCTCATTACAAGTGCATTTACCAACAACAAGATCTCTTAGTACGGCAACATTCTTCTATCATCCCTCCAAAGAAGATGAGGCTGCAACTTTGCTTTAAATGTGGTTGGACCAACCTCGAGAAACATATTAAGATTATGTATAATTGATATTAAACCATGGTTACAACTACTGAACCTGCTACAAATCACAAACTTAAACAATGAGTTTCTAATGGCGAAACAGGAACATCATTGATTACCAGCAGCAGCCATGCCTAAAGCAGCACCTAGCGCTTCCAGTAAACCAATTAGCATGAACTGTGGCTTCGGAAGCGCTAACATTTCTCTAGTGACAATCCCAGCACGAAATCTTATGAAGAGAATTGAGAAATACACTAGGACATACCTACAAACAATATGAAGTAGTTCAGTACTAGTACGTAGCAGTTTGCGCAAAGGAAATACACAAGGACTCTACTGATACAGAATTTGATCTAATCATCACACTTCATAAGCCCCAGGAAAACTTTACTTTGACAAGCGAGAACCAGCAACGTACGTCTAATAAATTTAACTAATACAGAAAACTACAATTGCACACAGTTACTATAGTACTATCTATTAGCACAAAAAATGCTTAACAGCCTATCACCCTCACACACGTTGCAGGCGCACTGGAAAAGCAATCATGTTTCAGGAAACATATTTTAGGCTGGATTAGCAGAATTTCATATGTGATCATGTCTGACAAGGTTATGCAGTATGTTTCAACTAAAACAACTGCAGAAATTTGCACATCTCAACTTCTACACATCAATCAGCATTGGTAGTGTGACGTTGAACAATAAATATGGAGAATGGGGAGATAATGACCATTACCTCCATTTTAGAACTACCTCAACAACTCTCTATCCTGACATAAATTCCCTCAACTTCATCAACTTGTCATTAAGTGTTGCCATGGTCACTACGAGAAGACCACGGCCTCAACATTGTCTGAATTGTGTGATACACACTGCATTGATCCCCACTGTCTGAATTGTGTGCCCCATCACCATTCTCTTGGCCCTAGGGATCATCCCAAGCACCCCCTCCAGCCTCTTGCAGTCACAATCGAAGCCGTCGGAGAACCTCCTCAGCCAGACCACGGCGTCCCGGCCTCACACATACTCGGGTGCCCTGGCATTGTCGCCACCCTCGCCGCGGATCCACAATCGAAATCCGAAGGTAATTTACAGTTTTTTTTGTTTTTCTTTTTGGTTGTAGCAGTATAGTCCTTCCCACAGAACTGAAGACTGGAAACTGGTTATAGAACGTGATCAAGATATGGAACACGCAACTGTAAGAGCACTTATATAGATTTAGAGTCACCTTTTCGAACAGTTGCCCACAAATACTGGTTAAAGAACTTGACAACCTGCAATGTCCTAACAAATGTAAGAGCACTTATACAGAACACGCCGTCAGCTTTGCCTGATCAAGATATGGAACAAAATCTAAACCACTACAAAGGAGTTCAATCAAAAAGATTTAGAGTCACCTTTTCGAACAGTTGCCCACAAATCTCAGTATGTGCAGCGTCCACAGTTTCTTGAGGGATGCAAAGACGCACTTGGAATGCCATCAGAGCTTCCACTTCCTCCTTGCTCAGCTCTCCATCAGCTACAAACTGCTGAAGCTTCTGTCTGTAAATTTCTGAAGTTTGAAGATGAATTAGTAAGCATGATGTTCTGAATACAAACAGAATACTGGCAAGGCCAGATTTTTTTGAATTAAAATCTAACACCATAACTCGGAATGGCCCTAGTTTGAATGGTATTAATATACTTATACATACAATTCGTAGTTTTATTATTATGAAAATAGATGCAAGCTTCTTCTGGTCAAAACATTTGTAGAATACTTTTTTGTTGGTAAATTTCATCCGTGATCATAGGCAATACGCTCAATATGAACCAAACACAAGTTACCTTTCCAAAACATATATAATACCTCCTGCAGTCAAGGTATAGTTTTGACAATATAGCAGTCTAAAATAACAATGCAGCAGTATCAGCATGACAGCACAAAGATTAGTGTATAGATGTCTTGTATAACATATTGTCACTGAGCAAAACCCCTTATTTACCACAACAGATAGCAGCGCTGTGGAATTAATGTTGCAGTCAAGCTAAAATTTTCTGATGGGGCCTATTCCAAATTGCAAGATATTCAATTTATTTACGGCTAAGCTCAATTGACTAGCTTGTGTGCACTTCTCCTCTCTTGGTTGCCTGTTGCATGCTGCCTTTTCTACCGGTCACCTATACATGTTTGATTTCATTTTCTGTAACTCCTTTTCTATTCATTCTTTTTTAAATAAAATGAACAGTAGGGGCCTCCCCTACTGTATTTCTCCTAAAAAAAGAACTAGAAGCAGGTTATGTTAATTTGTCCCCACACAAAACAAGCACCATCAGTAAACTAGAAATTAAATCACCTTCTTATCATCCACAATTCCATCTGAAAGTACTTCTGTAGCATAGGCCTTATAGAGTATCTTGAGATCATCAGCTCTCCTATCGTGATCATCCTCTCCAGCTATGCATGACAAGCACAAAAAAAAATCTTAAGCAAGGCCGAGCTCACTATAAAAGTATGATTGCAAAAGGTTTAACTGTTTTACCTAATGAAATAGGGCCAAGACCACGAGCAAAATTATCAGCTTCAGGGTGTTTGCTTAATGTTGTAAGCAAACTATTAAATTTAATTACAATATTCACTTCTTCCACAGCCTGAGTTAGACTATCCCTGCAATCACATGGTTCAGAGGTAAGATAACTCCACCAATGCTCTGAAATGGTAAGTCTGTATTTATAGGCATGCCAACATTCAGAGGATTGACCAAACTACATACTTCATACAGTGGACGGCTGACTCCACAATGTTACCGGATATATTGGCAAACACAAAAACTACGAGCTATAGCAGAGCAACCATCCATAGATATGTCATCAAACGAAGGTATTTCCATAGGAGAATTAAGGCTAGGTGACGTCTAGAAGCACTTCCTATGGACAATAGCTGGACCAGACTCCTCATACTCAGCCCTTGAGATCCACATCTACACAGGGAAAACAAGAACTTATGTCAGAACTTCACAAAATAGACTCAGATAGTAGATACAGAATAGCCGTCGGAAAACTTGGTGTTACCTGCTGAAATGTGCTCAGGGATGCAAGGATTGGTCATCCGATCCAGACACTGTACTTCCTCTCTAGTGGAGCGACGACCTTGATCTTCATGCTGCTTGGCGTGAGCGTGGTGATCTCCAATACATGCAAACGATTTGTGCAATAGCACAAGGAATGACACCAGTCCCTGAAGATTTAGTCAAACACATAGTCAGTTATTGAAAACAACACAGTGATTTCCTGACAACTGAAAACAGTTGCGACGGCTGATGCTGCTTAATTTCTACAGGTTTTACTGAGTAGTGCTGCTGCAGTTAGCACTTCCTATCGCGGCCAGTTATGATCCCTCACAACTGATGATCTGAAATGTCATTTTCTTATCAGAAGGCATTCGATGCATCTGACACTCGACAGCTCAAGAAGTCCAGCACATGAGCACAAGCACATCAATGTCCAATGCACAAACCTCATGACCCTTCCCCTTTTTGGTGGAAAGAATTCCATCTCCAGGATTTGTGGACATGAGTCATATAATATTTTCAAACATTTAAGAAATCTTGAATCAACATTTGGTTATAAGCCTAACCTGCTCTGCAAAAGAACCAAAATTTGCCAAAAAAAATTATAGCCAGATGGAACTACAAAAACAATAAGAACAATAAGGCCATAGTTTCGGAAGTTCCAAATCAGGACCAATACATTTTCGTGGTCATTAAACGACTAGATCCAAAAGTTCCTTTCTAAATTCTAATCACAAGGATCTCTGCAGTGTTCACGTGCACAGATGAACTATACGTCCATTACCAGAAGCTTATTATATCGAAAATTTACAAGGAGAGGAGATCTAGTGCAATACTACTAGCCACCTTGAAATAAACATAGGATCAAAGCATCCACAGGTCACCAAGGAAGTCTCAGCAACTTTGGCGAACCTTACTCCTACTACGGATCCAACACTTAATAGAACCAGCGAACCCCATTGCATGACTGCAACCTATCACCCAGCCTCTAGTATCCAGTCCTCTAAACATCGTCGGCAGCAACAAGAAACAGCAACACTAAAGAAGTACGGGAGGAGCCCTCGATTCGCTCACCTGTGATGGGGAGGAGGAGGTTGCGGCGGCGGCACGAAGTGTACCAGGCAAAGTACGGGAGGTTGCGGCGGGCGCGGTGGGCGGCGCGGGTGGGCAGCGCAGGTGCTGCTGGCGGTGGGCTGGAGGCGGGCGCGGTGGGCGGCATGGGTGAGCGGCGCCCTGGGCGGCACAGTGCTGCGCGCGGGCGGAAAAGAAAGCTGGTGAAAAGAGACTCGCGGCGCGGGATGAGATTTAGGTTTTTTTTTTGCTTAAGTTCGACGGTTTCGAGTTGGCCCACGAACTTAATTTAAGAACGTGGGTACCCACGTTCTTAATAGGCTAAGTTCGACGGTTTTGGCTAGGACCCACGATCTTAATTTAAGAACATGGGTACCCATGTTCTTAAAAAAACCCATGAACTTAACTGATATAAGAACGTCGGTACCCACGTTCTTAACAAAACCCACGAACATTTATCAGTTTCTTGTAGTGTAAGCACATGCCGGGAAAAATGGTAACCGGTAAACCTAGTACCTGAGTGAAGCCGGGCGCGGACTTTATCCCTCATGCGACCTGAGACTGGGTCTCCCATGCTAGCTATGGTGGGTACAAGTGCGGTCACTGCACGGCGGCAGCCGGGGTCAGTGGAGCATTGTATGCCAAGGCAGTGTGGCCTGGACGCGAATGGGGAATCGATGGGGACGGTTGTCATGTGTGGGGTCGGAGTACCCTGACATGCCGTGTGTTTAGGTTTACCTTGCAAGGTTAAAACTCGATTCGAATCGTCTGCTTCTCGCAGCTAATGAGACTGCTTGACCCCTTGTACTGCATCGAGTAAGAAGTGAAATGAGGTTACATGAGATAACTTGTTGATTGAACTAAATGCTTGTCACCATGTATGCTTAGAAGGAGCAAATCTAGCTAAGTTAATGATGATAGAAATTGAAAAGCTAAAAATTGATTTTAGAAACAGCTAGTGCCTTTGGCAAACCAAACCCCCTCAGCCAAACAGCTGCATAGTCTAGAGGTAGAGGAGTAGACTCCTCACACCGGGTAAGTCTAGCTAAGTATTAGTATACTCAGCCTTGCTTGTGGCATAATTCAGGAAATGGTTGATGGTGTGACTTGGCCTACCACCCTGCCACCAGGTTGGACGGTCGAGTGGGATGCTGCTCCGGCAGGAGAGGAGCACGAGGAGTAGTGGGCTAGGCCTTGCCCATTTCCTCGATACCGACGACATCAATTATCCGCTGCATTTTATTTCGTGAACTCTTATTTGCTACTCAAAAACTCCGATCTATGTAATAATTCAGCACTTAATTTGAGGTTTCCTATTTTATTGTATTTCTTCTGTGACTTACCTTCGAGTGAGATTGTGGAATTTGATTCTGGTTAAGTGGCTCTATCAGACTAGATCTGAGGGACTGACAGGTTATTCCGATTTAAGTGTGTTACGGCCCCTGAGGCGTGACTTAGGCACTTAAGCTGGAATGATTCAGGTGGTTCCGTCACACTACCACACCATTTTGTTGTGGTGTGTAGGGAGCAGAGAACTCGTGCTTGATGCCTTCCTCCTTAATATATTCTTCGACTTGCAGGTTCTTGAACTCAGATCCATTATCGCTCCTTATCTTTTTCACCTTTAGCTCGAATTCATTTTGAGCTCTCCTTAAGAAGTGCTTTATAGTTCATTGGGTTTGAGATGTCCTGTAGAAAGAACACCCAAGGGAAGCAGGAAAAATCATCAACAATGACAAGACCATACTTACTTCCCCCGATGCTGAGATAAGCAATGGGCCCAAAGAGATCCATATGTAGGAGTTCCAGTGGTCTTGATGTTGACATCACGTTCTTGGTTTGATGATTACTTCCGACTTGCTTCCCTGCTTGGCACGCTGCACAAGGTCTGTCTTTGTCAAAACAGACATCGGTTAGTCCTAACACATGTTCTCCCTTTAGAAGTTTATGAAGGTTCTTCATCCCAACATGTGCTAGACGGTGATGCCAGAGCCAGCCCATATTAGTCTTAGCGATTAAGCATGCATCTAGATCGGCATTCTCTTTTGAGAAATCAACTAAATAGAGCTTGTCGTCTAATACACCCTTAAAAGCTAATGAACCATCACTTCTTCTAAAGACAGATACATCAATATTTGTAAATAAGCAATTATAACCCATATGACATAATTGGCTAACAAACAGTAAATTGTACCCGAGCGATTCTACTAGAAACACATTTGAGATCAAATGCTCGGTTGTGATGGCTATTTTTCCTAAGCCCTTAACCTTGCCTTGGTTCCCGTCTCCAAAGATGATAGTGTCTTGGGAATCCCTGTTCTTGACGTAGGAGGTGAACATTTTCTTCTCCCCCATCACGTGGTTTGTGCATCCGCTATCAATAATCCAGCTTGAGCCCCCGGATGCATAAACCTGCAAGGTAATTAAGCTTGGGTTTTAGGTACCCAACTCTTGTTGGGTCCTACAAGGTTAGTCACAATAGACTTTGGAACCCAGATGCAAGTTTTGTCTCTCTTGCACTTAGGTCCCAAACTTCTAGCAATTACTTTATCATTTTTACATAACAGTATAAATGAAACATCACATGTTTGATAAAGAGTAGTTGGTCCAGTGGATGCCTTCCTAGGCGCATGAGAAGCAACATGATGGCGCCTAGGTCTATTTCTACCATGAGTATATGAAGAGCTAGTTGCAAACATGGTATGAGAATTAAATGCAGCATCATGACATATAGGAAAAATAACATGATTATGACACCTATCATGATGAGCAATATTAGTAACTTTCTTATCATAAAGATAGGCATGGTTCTTTTGAGAGCTACTAGCCATAGGAGCCTTCCCTTTCCCTTTGTTGAGACTGGAAGTCCTTTGGCTTGTTAAGTTCTTGGTCTCCTTTTGGAAACCAAGTCCATCCTCAATAGAGGGGTGTCTACCAATGGTGTAGGCATCCCTGGCAGATTTTAGTTTCTCATAATTATCCTTGCAAGTCTTAAGTTGAGCATTAAGACTTGCAACATCATTATTTAGCTTAAGAATAGTAGAGGCATGTTCGTTATAGGCATCAATATTAAAATCCTTGCACCTATTGCAGATAACAACATGCTCTATAGATGAACTAGCAAAATTTACTTCTTCTAACTTAGCATTTAAATCAACATTTAAATTCTTAAGCTTAGAGATAGAGTCATTACAAGCAGACAACTCAGAAGTCAATAGTTCATTTTTCTTAATTTCTAGAGCAAGAGATTTTTGAACATTAATGAATTTATCATGTTCCTCATAAAGAATATCTTCTTGCTTTTCTAGAATCCTATCTTTTTCATTTAGAGCATCAATCAATTCATTTATTTTATCTACTTTAGATCTATCTAAACCTTTAAATAGATCACTATAATCTACTTCATCGTCAGAAGATTCCTCATCACTAGAAGAAGTATACTTAGGTGTATCTTGTGTACATACCTTCTCCTCCTTAGCCATGAGGCATGTGTGTCATTCGTTGGGGAAGAGGGAGGACTTGTTGAAGGCTGAGGCAGCTAGTCCTTCATCATTGGAGTCGGATGAAGAATAGTCGGAGTCCCATTCTTTTCCAATGTGTGCCTCGCCCTTTGCCTTCCTGTAGTTCTTCTTCCTTTCCTTCTTCCCTCTCTTTTCTTGTGCCTGGTCATTGTCATTATTGGGACATTGTGCTATGAAATGACCAGACTTACCGCATTTGAAGCAGGAGCGCTTTCCCCTTGATTT
This sequence comes from Zea luxurians, assembly GCA_029449295.1. Taxonomy (NCBI): domain Eukaryota; kingdom Viridiplantae; phylum Streptophyta; class Magnoliopsida; order Poales; family Poaceae; genus Zea; species Zea luxurians. The sequence goes on along the minus strand of JAOPSE010000004.1, from coordinate 87,602,118 downwards.
GTTCTTGTTGGGATATTCCTTGCGTTCCTTCAAGGCGGTCTTGAAGCGCTTGATTATAAGCGCCATTTCGTCCTCGTTGAGCCCAACAGCCTCCACTTGTGCTACCTTGCTAGGTAGCGCCTCCTTGCTGCTGGTTGCTTTGAGAGCAACGGGCTGCGGCTCGTAGAGAGGAAGTCTGTTTAAAGCATCGTCCACATACCTCGCGTCCTTCACCATCATGCGCCTGCTCACGAATTTTCTGAGAATTTCCTCGGGCGTCATCTTGGTGTAATGGGGTTCTCATGAATAAGATTTATAAGATGAGGATCAATAACGGTAAATGACCTTAGCATGAGTCGGACGACGTCATGATCCATCCATCTTGTACTCCCATAGCTTCGAATCTTGTTGACCAGGGTCTTGAGCCTGCTGTACATTTGAGTTGGCTCCTCTCCCCTTATCATGGCGAACCTCCCTAGTTCACCTTCCACTAGTTTCATCTTGGTAATCATGGTGGCATCATTACCCTCGTGAGAGATCTTGAGGGTATCCCATATTTGCTTAGCAATGTCCAAGCCACTCACTTTGTTGTATTCATCCCTGCATAGAGATGCTAGCAAGACAGTAGTAGCTTGGGCATTTTTATGTATTTTCTCTTTAATCAATACATGATTGTTAGTGCTATCAAAATGTATTCCATTTTCAACAATTTCCCAAATACTAGGATGGAGGGAAAATAAGCGACTACGCATTTTATGACTCCAAAATGAATAGTCCTCTCCATCAAAGCTGGGGGTTTTTCAAGTGGAATAGATAGTAGATGGGCATTCGAATTATAAGGGATGCGAGAATAATCAAAAGAATAGTTTTGGTTAACGGTTTTCTTTTTTGACGAAGAGTCTTCGTCGTCGTCATCCCTTAGTGAAAAGAAGAGGAGGCATCGCTGTCGTAGTAGATGATCTTCTTTATATGCCTCTTCTTCTTTCCATCTCTCTTCTTATGACTTGAGCATGAGTCAGTGGGCTTGTCGTCTTTTGGCTCGTTAACGTAGAGGGTCTCCTTCTCCTTGTCGTTGATCACCATCCCCTTACCTTTAGGATCCATCTCTTCAGGCGGTAAGTCCCTTAATGAAGAGTATGGCTCCGATACCAATTTAGAGCACCTAGAGCGGGTGAATAGGTGATCCTGTAAAAATCAACACTAAATGGCACAAACTTTGTTTATGAAATGTTAGTGGAATCAAAATCAAGGTGCTATGTCTAGAAAGAGATGAATTCTTCACTTAATTGCTTTTCACAAAGTGAGTATTAGACTTAGAGCAATTATCAAGTGAGTAGAAGCAGAGAGAATCGCACAAGAATAACAACAGATGACACAACGATTATATCCTGTGGTTTAGCCAAGTAGAATACATGCCTACTTCCACGTTTTGGCATTGTTGGGGACTTGTTCTCAAATACTATGAATCAAGAACAAGGCAACACAAAATGTTAAATATTAACGCCCTTCGTCCTTCGAAATATTATTTGCCTTAGGATATAATGATCTTCAGACGAAGGTCATGAAAGACATACCTTCGAACATCGAAGGTATGAAGTTAATAGAAAGAAGTGTACAAAATACAAAAGATAACATAAACAGTCATATAGCATTATCAACTCATCTTCATTATATTATCATGAGAAAATAAAAAACAATATTGAATTACACTTGGTACCTTCGGCTCGACAGACAGCAAAGGTACGAGCGTGATGCAAAAGCAAATGTCTAGTCGGCGTGAACAGTACAGGAGCACTGTTCATCTATTTATAGGCACAGGACGCAGCCCATGTAAAATTACACCCATGCCATTTACATTTGCTAATGACTCTATAGTGATTCATCAAGGTCTAAATAGCCTTTTCCCTTTTAAGTCGGTTCCCTTTTCTGCTATCATGCTGAAGCTCCCTTGCGCATAGCTTTGGCTCTGCGTCAACCTTCGTATTCTTTGTGCTTCTCACACTATGGTTCTGATCCGAGTCCGAAGGTACCTGTTCATGTTTTTACACTCCAGAAACATTGTTAAATCATGTTTTTGAGGACCTTCGGAAGACGAAGGCCCCCAACAGGCGTCCCAATGGATGAGGGTTTCACTCAACCCCTTTCAAGCGATCCAATGATCCACTTGAATACCATTGTTTTCTTCCTTATGGTAGATGTTCCCTTTGTGAGGAATCTCCACAAATTGGAGTCTCTCACCCTTACAATATTGATCTCAATGAAAACCACAATAGTAAGGGAGGGAAAGAAACACACGCAAGAACTAGAGTCGCAGCAATGACACGCACACAAGTCAAGAAGTGAGCACACAAACACAGCGCGGCGAGTCTACAACTCAACAATGCTCAAATCTTAATCACAGTGATCCAGATGCGTGCTTGTGGTGTCTAGGCATCTTAGGATGTTCAATGGAGGCTTGGTGTTTTTCTCCATACGCCTAGGGGTCCCTTTTATAGAACCAAGGCAGCTAGGAGCCGTTGGATCTCCATTTGCTAGGCAATTCTTGCCTTCTATCGATTGGCGCACCGGACAGTCCAGTGCACCACCAGACATGAACAGTGCCTAATTTCTTTCCTTCTCTAGCGAAGCCGACTGTTGAGCCCTCGGTCCCCTTGGCACACCAGACACTGTCCGGTGCACACTGGACAGTCCGGTGCGGCATAGTGACCGTTGGCTCTAGCCACGCGTCGCCCGCTGATCGCGCTGCCGACCATTGGCGTGGACGCTGTTGGCTCGCCAGACAGTTCGGTGAATTTTAGCCGCAGCACCCTCTGCAATTCCCGAGAGCAGCGAGTTCATCGTTGAGCCAGTCTGGGCACACACACTGTCCGGTGCACACCGAACAGTCGGGTGCACCGAAAGTTGGTGCAAGTCTGACTAGACTTAACCAAACTTCTCCAATCCAATCTCATTTGATTTGACAAGGTTCCTAGCACTTAGAGGAATATGTTAGTACCATAAACAATTCACTAAGGCTAGAGTCATACCTTGATTCTTGGTTTGCATCTCTATAACACTTAGTGCCCATCACCTTAAAACAATATGTGTTGGGCATTGTCGGTACCCTGAAACTAGGATATCCCTTACTACTGTATAAAGACACAGTACCCACGCGGCTATCTCTAGTCGCGTGGTAAAAGGGCTGTATGTGGGACCAGGCCATGACTCGCCCGATCCTTGGGCAACTACTCTGGGCCAGCAATAGCGCCTGACCCCACCACATGGGCGGGTCCGGGGCCGCCACATGTCCAGAGAAAGTGATGTACTCCAAGGCATCAATAGTGAGTCCGGACCCCCATGGGAGAGTGCCAGACCCCAGCATATACGGTCTAGGCCTAGTAGTTTGGCCCAGGACCTCCACATGTGTGAACCAGATCCCTAGAATGGGATCCGGACCCCCCCGTATGGGGTCCGGGCTGCCCACAGTGGGGTCCTAGGGTTCCAGGACAGAACATACCCGGGACTTAATCAGGACCTAGGCGGGGGTCTAGAGCCGACACGTGTCCAGACCTGGTCTGGTGGGATCCGGACCTATCCGCATACACTCCTGCTCCCCGCTCAGGCGGAGACCCAATGCTGCATGTGGCATACTGCGCGCGGCATAAGCTAACGGGCGGAACCTGGCATGACGCCTCTAGGCTAAGCGCGCCTTCGCATTCATTACGGTTAAGACGTGCGCCTGTCCATTCACTACACCATGACACAATATTGCCCACGGACTGTCTAATGGTAAAACACCTAAATAGCGTCGAACAGTCTGTCGGTAAAGAGTTTTGGCGACAGACAATGTGTGTCGGCGAAAGTCCTGTCGGCAAAAAGATTTACCGGCAGACATTGATCTACCGACATACTATCTGTCGGTAATGTTTATGTTTTTGCTGGTAGCCATATCTTTGCCGTCGGACAGACTATAGCCGACATATTTTTGTGTCGACGCCTTGTGTGTCGCTAAAAGTCTATATGCCGACAGATTGTCTATTGTTATTTCCTATGTGCAGTTAAAAAAAGAATACATGCATACAAATATATGCTAATGAAATAAATAATAAACTGATTATGATGCACATTACAGGACAACTTGAATAATATGTAGCTCAGAATATATGAAATTTGATTACTAAAAGAATTGCAGGACAACTTGAATAATATGTAGCTCAGAATATATGTTTGGATTCCAACATATATTTGTTTAGAACACGTTTTCTGTGATGAACATATAAAAATAATAGCATACATGTTTCCTAAATTTTGAAGTGATCTTTCAGTTGTATTACATGCAAAAGTATAAAGATTCATCTAGCAAACTAAATTCTCTCCATCGCCTAGGTGTTACGCCAACAGCTACCATGCATGCGAGTAATCATTTTTTCACACTTCAAGCAATCCGATCCTTGCTTCCAGCTCCTCTTCCTACAAAATATTTTGATAATATATCAATTACTATATCAGTAGGTCCATATATAAACTCCCAACAGAAAATACAAACTGAAAGTGCAATAAAGGTTTATTAATACATATATTTATGTACTGAATGCACATGATTACAAAGAAATAGAACATGAATCACATCTCTCTTCATTAAATTATATATCATGTCATCTTACTTGTCTATGTGATATGTTATTTAATGAGAACGAAACTATTATGAAATACTCACACATAATGGCCTTATCACGAAAAAGAAAAAGGAAGGAAAAAAGTACTTGCGATTGCACGATGAAAAAGAAAAGAAAAGAGAAGACAGATGAGTTGCCCCCTGCCCTAACCCCCGTATGGCATATGCATTCCTTGCACCAACCAATGGAGCCCAGAGGAATTGAAGGCGACTGGAGCTATGGCCCTTGAAGGCGACTGAACCAACGGACAACTGGTTAATTGCAGCTTCGCTTCCCTTCGACGCCAGCTCACCACTCACTAGTTTGAGCAGCTCAGTTTCAAACAGCAACAACAATCACATGTTTCATAATTCATAGAATACAAAGAATGATCCATTGCAAACATAATTACATATTAGAGACAAGAATTGTCAACAAAATTAGAGAATGATTCAGATGCACAGTTATGCAATAGTACCATTCACTCTGTTTTTAATCCATCTCTACACTTATACACAACTATAAATGAAGAAAATATTTACCTGCTGCTGCTGTACAACCTTGGGTCAGTGTTGATTTTTTGTTACGACTCATCTAAAAATACAGAACATTAGAAGGTTGTTCTATTAATTACATAAATAAAATACAAGGTTGTAGTATTACCTTGTTCGTTGGCCATGCAACGGGCATAAAAAGTGCATCCCCCATACTCTCTACACCTAAGTATGGTCGTGGTAGAGTACTTTCCCTTTTTAGCACACGAGTCACAAAAACCTGTGTAAACTCCCTTTCAAGAGGAACATCTCCAACCTTAGTGGTTGGGTCGGTTGAGATAATATTTGCTATTGCAACAGGATCTTCTGATCTCATCATAGAATATAATATGACTTCTTTATCAACCTAATAAAATATGTGAAGTAAGATTACAAAGTTCAAATAATGAAACATAAATATGAAGTGATAGATGAGAATTACATGATTATCATCTACATTTTGAGGTGATCCATGATTTCTTCGAGGTACCATTGTTGCAATGTCTCGCCTGCGACTTTGCTCTTCAATAGTATTAACATCTTCACGATTCCTTGGACGGCCCATAGTGCTTGCAACTCGCCTAGTAAGCTGCAAGTCATCTTCAACCATATTTTGTGAATAGTCATTACCATTGTAATTATGTGCCACCTCATCTGACCAATGCACCCTTGAGTTCTAAAGAAAAATAAAAAGGGAAAAAGTGTTAGTGAGATAGAGAAAACAAGCCTAATTAACAGGATAGAAGGCGAACTGCTCGATATATGCTACACTGGCTAAACATATGCAATATTATATCTCCTGTCGAGAATTAGACCTATGTTGTGATGTGCTTTCTATATGTTGCACCCCTTGAGCTGCTACCATCATTTGATAAATTTGATCTATTTTTTCTTTCATTTGATTCATATCCTGTATTAAGGCTCTAACCTCTTGCTCAGACTGACTGCGAGCTTGCAATGCCATTTGAAGCTTTGTTGATATTTTTATTTGAGTTCCAGGGGTGCCTACATCTTGTGGAGTTGGTCCTAAGCCTAAACCACGAATACGACCTCTTGGTTCTTTCTCTCCAAAAACATGTGCATATAAATCACCATCTTCAATACTTCTGTCCTTCAGTTCTAGGTTCTCAGCAACAGCTTCTTTAAATTTATTCTTAAGAGGACCACACATATATTATCTTTTGTTAACTTATATTTTAATTATTACATAAATCAAAAAAAATGTGTGTACTCACAATGAATATTTCTACTCCAGGTAGAGGCACAATATCCCCTTCTTTGTTCTTACGCGTGTGTGTTCTAACATATGTTTCATCTCTTCTCATAGGGCGTCCTTGTTGCTCGGCCTACAAGAAAAAATGATTTGGTCGAGTAATTGACTAGATTTTTCATAAATTAAACTAATGATCATACAAACTAGTGATTATATTTTTTTACCAGTTCATGCCCCACACGAGCATAACTCTTGCTGCCAGCTACATGCGACATAGTCAGCTTTAAACGATTATCTTTACCTCTGTTTGTACGAACCTACAACATAAATAAGTTTAATGAAGGTTTATGTATCAAAAAAGCAATTCAAAACAAATCAGCAAGTACCTCGGCTTCTGGAGACATCCAATAAGTTATCAACCACTCCCAATCAGATTCTTTCACCCTTTCATCCCCTTTAGCAATAAGCTCTTCAAAACTCAATGTTTCATCAAAATATTTGTTCTTTAGGTCAGCCTTAAACTCTCTCCACTTTTTTGCTGCAGATGTTATAGCATAATCTATACCAGATTCATCCACTTCATAGTATTCCTGTTTCAACAAAAATGTAGTTCATTACCAAATCTACTGACAATAGGCTAAGCCAAATTATCTCACTAAATCAGATTACCTTCACTTTTGTCCATAACTCAAACTTCTTTTTAGAATCAACTAGTCTCCAATCCTCACAAGAAACCGGGATATTTTTCCTCACCAAAGTTCCAATGAAATTACCAAACTCTTTGCTTTTCCTACCAACTGGTTGTCCATATTCATTAAGGGTAATGCAGATTTTAGGCCCACCACTACTTGAATATATGTTCTTCTTCAAGGTTGGCCCCTTCCTTTCCTTATATTTTGATGCCCAATAGGTTGCTCTACTTATTACAGGAGATAAAACAGATGAAAACCTTTCTTGATAACTATTTTCAAAATTGCTACAATAAATTTAAAGTTTGTTTGATTTTTACCTTCATCATTCATGGGATTTTCAGATTCTTCATAACTATTTTCATAAGTACTATCCTCATGGTTATCATCAACAATATCCATTTCAGTCCTTGATCGCAAAGTAGGAGCATTAGTTGAAGCTGCTAATGTCCTTGTCTACACTCAAAGAAATGAAAACATTACTAATAATGAGGAGTACATGCCCGAGTAATAATGAGAGAATCAATAGAACTAGCATGCGAAATTGTATGTGTCGGACTGTAGCAGTTCTGTTCACGTGGATCACTAGAAAATGCCAGAAAATGGAACTGTCGAGTACATGCCATCGTAGGAAGTTGCAAGATGCAGCAAGGATCATGGATGAGATGGGAGCTGCTGGGGTGCAGCCAAATGAGGTTACATACTCTATGGTGATTGAAGCATGCTGCAAGGAGGGAAAATCCACAGAGGCGCGTGATTTGACAAGGAAGATGCTAGGGGCAGGATTTGTACCGGACACACCACTGGTCAAAGATCAGATTGCCATGTGCATAATAGAATGATGTGATATATAATGCATAATAGAATGAAATTAAAAACGCTAGTATGCATTCTATTGGCTCGATGTTTACAAATACTCTTACTGGCTGGATGTTTAGCCAATATGCGTTCTATAACTACTGATGGACATGAATAACAACTCATTTTTAGCAAAAATATTTTCATATACTAAGCGCGCAAAGACCCTTCTGATAGATCAAGTCTTTCTTTTTCCAAAAGACAAACGTAACATCAAAATTCAAAACTAATGGGAGATTGAGTATGGAGTGAACCCAATCCGGGACGTCTTGTCCTCTCCTCTGTAGGACCAACCAACGGGTGGTCCAAGAAAGAACGAAACTGAAGCCGCTGGTTCGGGATAACACAGAAAGGCAGGAAAGATCGTATTTGTGACACAGCTAAGGTATATAATATATTCGTTGTCTATAAAAAGCTACTATAATACTATAAACGAGCTTCTGTATGTCACCAGTTTATCAAGGAAAAAAGTGCATGACGAATGAGGAATCTACAAGTAGCAGGTTTGGATTAGCAGTCCATTAGGGATAAAGAAAGGAAAACAATTAACAAGCGTGGAGTGTAATAGTGGCAGTTTGAACAACTGGGATGCTTGACCTTTGGCTCCTCAGGTGTATTTTATTTGGAACAGACGTTCTATTCAGCATAGAACTTTGGTAGCTGGGATGCTTCTATTTGACGATCAGGCGGAAGCATCGAACATTCAGACGCGAGCTCTAAGCCGGCCGTAAGCAACGATTGGCTGACATTATGTCTCAGAGAGAACAACTGTCCTGTCCAACCATCTGTAGCAGACACAGCACGTCACAGAACTAAAGAACAGAGTCGTCCGAGACCGAACGAGTGGCAAGCGGCCGCATTACGAGCTGCATGCAAGTAAACTAATGTGGATGTAAGCCAGAAAGCTCTGAGTATGGAGGCAAAACTACAGAGAAGAATGCAACCAGATGATGTGACCATCAAATTGTGGGAAATTGAGGTTTGGAAAGGAAACAACCAGATGATGTGAGTATGGAGGCAAAACTACAGAGAAGCATGCAACAAAGTGATCTTCAATGGGAACCCCCTTTAGAGGGTTAGTCTAATTGACTTGAATACTTTTTCAGTATGCCTGAGTTCCACTTTGAAATATATTAACTTGTTGGTTTTGGAAACTCTATAAATGTACAATTAAATTAAATGTAAAAAAACATGAACTTATTAAATAGGGAAATATATTAACCTTGTGTTTCTTATTGGCTCGATGTGATCCATTTGCTTCATCATTAACCATAGTACTAGGTACATGGAGATTAAGAGATCTGATCCTCTTCACATTTTCTTTTATGTTGGCAGCCCTTTGTAGTTCATATTCATTGACCTCCGTTTCTTTACCCATTCCTCTTCCTCTTACAAACTTTCCTCCTGAATCAAGACATAAAGAGATTACAATCATGACAAAGAGATTACAACGTAAAATGAAACATTTTTGCATAAACAGATATAAACATATCTTATTTGCTAGGTTGGTTTTCAGCAATCATTATTCCATCTATATCAGTCCTAACACAACTACCACCAATAGATACATTAACTTGTGTGTTTGCATCCAAATCTGGCAAGAAAGAACCTACTTTTGTACTATTGTCTAGCCTTTCTTCCATATCATACATGTCACGTTGTTTTGACTTTAAAACAGCAAACCAATCAGCATCAATAGGATCTTGCACATAGTAAACTTGAGTTGCCTGAGATGCAAAAATAAATGGCTCATCTAATTCCTTGTCACCGGTATTGAATAAATGCTTGAAGTTGACCATTGTCACCGCAAACTTGTCTATTTTGACCCATTTGTCTCGTACTCGGTTATCAATCCAATCACATATGAACAATATTATTTTTCCCTGGTGATGGCAGTTCAGCTCAAGAATGTCTTTTATAACACCATAATAAGTTTTGCTCATTGATATTGGGTTATTATTGTTTGTCCCATCAAAACTTGCTGCATGTGCAACTAGGGCTACACCACTACACTGCACTGACCTACCCACATCATAAGAATGTGTATGGAAATTTATCCCATTTATAGTATAACTGTCATAAGAATGTGCAACCATGTTAAGCTCCTTAGCTAATATTGTTATCTCCTCAAGTAATTCTTCACCTGTTGTTTCCACCTGATGATATTGAAGATTGTTATTGCACTAAAAAAATAATGTGGAACTATATTCTATATAAACATTTTCCTAGATACTTACGTGTGACTTAAACCACTCGCGAAAAGTCTCATAGTGTAAACGACTGATTGCTCTTTGATTTTGATGACCAGCAGAGTAAAGGTATTCTATATGTTTACTAAACAAACATTATAATTTAGTAATCATGAAATAAATGGATGATACTGATTATAACATATAATGGTTAACTTACTTCAAGTAAGGCTCTATATGGTCATAGTTGAACAAGACATATCTATGTGCTTGAAGCCATGTTTTGTGGTCTAATGTGACACTAACTTACCAACCAATCCTCGACCTATGTTATGGAAGAAAGGGGTGGTATTGATTAAATCAACATCCAAGCCATCATCATTTCTTTTTTCCGGTTAAATCTAGTTTCACCATGTAAATAGCGAGAACAGAATGTGAGACTCTCATCAAATAGATAACTTTCTGCAATTGACCCCTCTGGGTGACTCCTAGTGCGAACATGGCCCTTACATCTCATTAAAAACCTATAAAGGAGAAATGACATATATGTTAAACCTTCCTTTGAGTAAAACTAAGTTTAATTTATTGCTAAAATATATTAAAATTTACCTCTCCACTGGGTACATATTACGAAATTGAACAGGGCCAGCAATTCTGACTTGAGTAGGGAGATGAACCATTAAGTGTACCATAATATCAAAAAAGGATGGCAAGAATATAGTCTCAAGAATGCTTAGAGTCTCAGCTATTTCTGACTCTAGCTTATGCATATCGCTTATACGAATAAGTGGCGAATAGATTTGCTTGAAAAAATTGCTCACACGAATCAACGCAGCACTAACTATTTCTGGTAAAATCCTTCTCACAGCAAGTGAGAGTAAATACTGTAACAGAACATGGTTATCATGGCTCTTTAGCCCAACAAGCTTCTTCTCCTTCACATCCACATTGTTTCTTATATCTGATGCGTATCCATCTAGAAATTTTACTCCTTTCAGTACCTCACAAAATAATGTCTTCTCAGACGCACTCATTGTATATGATGCTGGTGGTAAATATAACTTGTCACACACTGAAATAGGATGAAGCTCAGTTCGAATGCCTAGGGACTGAAGATCCAAATGATATTTCAAGTTATCCTTGTACTTCCGTTGAATGCCTAGGAGGGTGTTGACAATGTTATCACACACATTCTTCTCGATATGCATGACATCTAAATTATGTCGTAACATTAAATCCTTCCAATATGGAAGCCTAAAAAAATTGACCTCCTTTTCCATATGATAGTAGGATCCCCTTCCTTCTTTTTTGCTTTCTTTTTATGTTGGCAACCTTTCCCATGCACTGTGTGCATATTCTCTGTTTGCAATAAAATTTCCTCTCCAGAAAGTGGTCTAGGCGCTGGCCTATCCTCAACTTTACCATCAAACGAATCTAGATCAAATCTATATGGATGGTTTGAGCCCAGGAATCTACGGTGTCCCATATAACAATTTTTCATACCTTGTTTTAATCGTAGAGAACATGTATATGAGTGGCATTCAATACATGCTACTTCACCTGATGTACTACATGCTGCAATGTACCCTAGGCCTGGATAATCAGATATGGTCCATATTATTGCAGCACGCAATTGAAAATACTCATGCTTTGAAGAATCATAAGTTCTTACCCCTTTAACAAACATATCTTGCAGATCATCAATTAGTGGCTGAAAATAAATATCTATATCACTACCAGGAGATCTACGGCCTAGAATCAGCAATGAGATAATGAAATTTGTTCGCTTCATACACAACCATGGTGCAAAGTTATATGGGATGAGAATAACAGGCCAAATGCTATAGCTAACATTCATGGACCTAAATGGATTAAAACCATCTGTAGCTAAAGCAAGTCTAATGTTGCGACTATCAGAAGCAAACACTGGGTGCTTTTGGTCAAAATCCTTCCAGAGAGGTGAATCTGCAGGATGCCTTAGTAATCCATCTTGTATACGCTCCTCATCATGCCACCTCATGTCACTTGCTATCTTAGATGATAGAAATAACCTCTTAAGCCTTCTTTTTATTGGAAAATAACGAAGAACTTTGCATGGAACCTTGTGTACACGTTTTCCATTTAAACTTATCCTTTTTGATTTCCAGCGTGACCTTTCACATGTGGGACATGCATCATACTTAGCATACTCCTTCCTAAACAAAATACAATCATTTTCACATGCATCAATTTTTATATACCTGAGTCCTAGACACTTAATTACTTTCTTTGCTTCATTGAAATTTTTTGGCAATGCCAAGCCATCAGGGAAAGCCTCCATTAGTAGATCTAGTAGCATATCAAAACTTTTATCTGTCCACCCTCCAAGCAATTTCAAGTGAAGAATTCTTATTAAGAAATGCAACTTGGAGAACTTCTTACACCCTGGGTATAGCTCTTGGGTATTATCTATCGCTAACTGATTGATGGCTTCTAAATCTACATCAGTTTCATCTAAACCATATGATACTTCAAAATCCCCTTTATCATCTAGACCACCAGCTAAGCCTTGAACCAAATTGGCTATGTCATCTTCATCTGAATTGTTTACAGCCTCTGTATCATTGTAGTCATGACTATTAATAGGCATAGAGTCTTTTCTCCATGATAAGTCCACCTTTTGTATCCCTCTTGAAAGCCATCACATATCAAGTGCGCACAAACTTCATTTTCATCTTTCCATAGAGAATTAACATATTTTCTACAAGGACATAGAATTTTGTTTCCACCTATAGAATTGCTAAACGCAAACTCAATAAATCCAGCCACCCCATCTATGTAGACCTTCGTGTGCCTATGAAGATTAGGTACAAATACGATATATTGGTACAAGGTGATTACCACAAAATAATGGTTTATAGTGGATTGTCAAAAATATACCTAGGTTCATTCATCCACCTTTTATCCATGTTGTACCTTAATAAATAATAAGATGGATTGTACCCTTCCCAGCTTCATAATATAGGTGAAAAATGGTGGAAAAGGGGGAATCATTACAAGTATCAAAGATAAAAACCGAATTAAGTAGATTTCCTAGTGAAGATAGTTCTAATCAATAGAATATGGAAAAGTTAAGGCTAGAGATTACCACTTACCAATGGATGTGATCCAAGAATCTACCGTCGCCAGCTATCGACACACACTCCTTGCCAGCAGCCCGCCCGCACTCGTCCTCGTGGTAGTCGCCCACACTTGCCCTCGCCGGCAGCCTGCCCACACTACTGCTCGATGGCAGTCGACAGCTTGCGACTCGCCACCGTCCCCTTCTCCTATGATTAAAAGCATATCGATTTAATTTTGTTTTAAAAATAAAATGCATATAAAATTTTAAATAAAATAATGATGGTAAGACACAAGTGGATGGCTAAAACAATAGAACACACAATAATAATAATACTAGTAGCTGGTGCGCGCGTCGAGCGCATTGGGAAAATTCGGAATACAAATGATAGCAAGATTATATTCTTTAAGCAAGCTATACCTACATATTTTCGTGATATAAGTATTTGGCAAGATATTCATATATGTTGTAGATTATTATATCAAGATAGAAAGTAATGACAACATGATTTTAATTTACCAGATGACGTATTGGATATGTTTATCAAGTAAAAACAGCAGACTTTTGTTTTACTGGATAATGAAGTAGGACACAGCACACAAGCACGAACTGATGGGCAGTTGGTGCACCAAAAAAACCAAGCATCTTGGTTCAGTAGTTCTTTTTTATCTGAATTTGCTAAATCCTTCGACAGTTGCATTGTCTACGGGCAACCAATTTTGCAATCAACCATCCCTGTCATGTATGATGGATCCCCACAACTACGTACTACTTTCGTGCTGCTGCTGAAGCTGAACCTAGGAATGGAATGGTAGTCCCTCAACACATCAGTTTTCTTAGTCTAAATAATTTGATAGTGTACTACATCAACCTGAAATCAACCATGGTACTGCAATTTTCATTCTACAAATTTCAGGGATGAAACAAACAGTTTGTACTGCAATTTTCATTCACAAAATAGGCAAATGCATATTAGGCTATTGGGCAGTGAAAGAAGAACCATAAACATGATAGGCGATGTTGGAGATCTGGAACACACCTTGGCTTTCAGGTCGCCACAGGGAGATTCGCGCGGAGGTGTATGAATAGGAAGAAGGGCGTGAGGCAGTGGTGGACTGGCCGTGCTCGACGAAGGAGATCAGCAACAGGATGGCGGCCGCTCGAGTAGCTCATGAGTTTCCCTACAATGAATCAAATAAACCATGCATGAATTGTTAGACAAGTAGTATAAAGCATAATTTTGACATCCTATATATATTTAATAGAATGTACTTTGGACGTAACGTGGATCTTACCATATCATGAATAAATTAAGGACAATTGTAATAGTAGCATAAGATAGTTCCAATCAGTTCATGGGGGTCTAAAATAGCATCTCAATTGGTTTTCAAATGGAACACTAACTAAGTTACATTTGTTTTTAATGGAACACTAACCAAGATTCATTGGTTTTTTATTAACAAGTTATTATTGCAACATTCCATTTAAGTTATATTACTAAAAAAGAGAAGTATTGAGCTGTAACCTTTAAACACTACGGGTTCCTACAAAATTCTACCACACAAACAAGTATATGACCTTGCAATTTATTTAAACAGAGTTCAACATTGATCTAGTTAAAAACAGTTAGTAGATACAACTATACAACTAGTTTCCATTGACTAGAACTACATTGAGGCTCAAAAAACTGAAGACACACTAGGCCAATACCTAACAAGGCGATTTGGAACTAAGAGATTAAATCGACAGTAACATGCTTCAATACCATCTGTAAAAGGGGAGATCAGTGATAGGTACCTAGACTGACATCCTAACAGAAGTTTGAATGTAGCTCTGTTCAATGTTCACCTTCATTAAATGTTTTTTCATGCGCACAAACATGTTCCTAGCAGTAGTGCAGCCAGCTTTGTATCCAATGTTGTTGCTTAAAGGTGAATATCATAATCAATCTGTGGCGGAACCGCCCGAATTATTCCAACTTAATTGCCTAAATCACGCCTTAGAGGCTAGACCACACTTAAATAGGAATAAACCGTCAGTCCCACGGATCTAGTCCGATAAAGCCACTTAACCAGGATCGAATACCACTAGCTCACACGAAAGTGAGGTACAGAGAAATACAACAAAACATAATACCACAAATTTAAGAAGTACCATTAGTGATTACATTATCAGAGTTTCAGAAATAATAACCATAAATTTTGATGCAGCGGAAATAACTAACGGAGAAAACTGAGTAACATGGCGAAGCCTGGCCACGCTACTCCTCCTGGTCCTCTCCTGCGGAAGCAGTAACCCACTCGACCGTCTATCCCGGTGGCAGGGATGAAGGCCAAGTCACACCATCAACTAAAGTAAGGAGGTACCTGCAAAAATTATGCCACAAGCAAGGCTGAGTATACTAATACTCAGCTAGACTTACCCGGTGTGAGGAGTCTACTCCTCTACCTCTAGACATGCAGCTGTTTGGCTGAGGGGTTTGGTTTGCCAAAAGCACTAGCTGAGTCTAAAATCAAGTTTTAGCTTTTCAAGTTTTAGTATGATCCTTTTAAAACTAGATGAGTACCTAGCTATTCATACATGGTATCAAACATTTTATCAATCAACATGTTTTGCCAGTCACCTCATTTCCACTTATTACTCAATGTAGCAGCATGGATCAAGCAGTCTCATTAGCTGCGAGAAGCAGACGATTCGAATCGAGTTTCAACCTTGCAAGGTAAACCTAAACACACGACGTGGCAAGACACTCCGTCCCCACACACATCAACCGTCCCCATCGATTCCCCGTCAGCAAAGAGGGGCTCACCGCCTTGGCGTATAATGCCTCACTGACCCCGACTGCCGTCGTGCAGTGACCACACTTGTACCCACCATAACTGGAATGGGAGACCACGTCTCAGGTCGCGTGAGGAGGGCAATCTGCTGCCAGGTTCACTCAGGTACTAGGCTTACCGATTTACCATATTTCTCGGCATATGTTTAGTACGTTCAAACGTTTGACACACGGTACCACACCTTAATCCTTATTCCAATTTTCGTCTTGTAGACAACGCATCCCCATGGACCGTTGTCCACAGACCACAATCATTACGATATCAAAATGGATACAACCAATTCCTGACCTCGCGCGAGTGCTAGAAAAATCACTCGACTTCTACCGAGATCCCTAATTAGTAAAGCAGCTACTCGAACTAGCATACTAGTATCCATCTCAAAAGGAATCCTGAGTTCATGCAACTAAGGTTCCAGTCAACTCCTACACTTAAGTGCACAGTACAAGCCTACAAACATTATGTGTAGTAAAATATTATATATAAACGGTTATGCATAAAACCGGGGCTTGCCTTTAGTTTAACACTTAGATAGTGTTTGCTGGGGGAGGTACTCGCTTGGCGAGCATCCACTAGTTAAGTCCATCCTTCTTCAGATCGTCCACCAACTGCACCTTGTTGTTGGCACCATATCACTTGCATGATTGTCATCTATCAGTCCTAAATGAGATGCAAGATGCATATGTATGAATATAATGAAAGTAGCACAAAAGTATCACAAGATATACAAGGACACAGTGGCGAACTAAACAATAGAATGGAAGACACTGTAACAACCATGTGTTCGCTTTAGTTATCTACACATTATCGACGTTCAACCTTAACACCATTAAAAAGACGACAACATGTTATTTATTTATGCAACACAATTACAACATCACAAGCACGCACATTTTATTTATTTGGATACGACTTTTTATTAGTTCTCGTGATCATACAAAATCATCTCAAACAACACAAGTTTCACAGAGTATCTAGGCATCAATAACTACGAAACTCCTATCCATAGCCAACCACAGTAAGCAAGCACAATAATCATGGACACATGTTAACTTATGTTTAGACATTACAAAGTCTAGGTCCGTTAAGTGCTAACTAAGCATTTTTAGTCAAAGGGTGAACTAAACAATTAAATGCGCACTTGCAGATTTTTAGGATAGCAGCACAGCAGTAACTCGTTTAATCATAACTTTTCAACTATTAATCCAAACATAGCAAACTAGGACTTTCTGGAAGGCTTAAAAAGTGAACTACAATTTTGGTATTTTTACCTCCACAAGATTCAGCACTTAGCAAGTTCAAACAGAGCTAACACAATAGCTCTGTCCAGATTTGGACAGATTCAGACTTGCAACTTCAAAAATTCACAACTAAAGATTCAGACATCCAAACAAAGTGATCCTAGACTTTCTGGAAAGCTAATTAAATGTTCTACAAATTATTTATAAACATCACAAGGTGATTCAATATTTAACTAAGGATAAACATCACTAAAAGACTTTGCTCTCCAGAACTGGACAGATTCAGTCTTCATATTTGGAACATTCATAACTTAAGCTTCAGACTGAAAGTCGCCTAGAGGGGGGTGAATAGGGCAAAACTGAAATTTACAAAATTAATCACAACTACAAGCCGGGTTAGCGTTAGAAATATAATTGAGTCCGCGAGAGGGGATGCAAAACAAATCGCAAGCGAATATGAAAGTGAGACACAAGGATTTGTTTTACCGAGGTTCGGTTCTCGCAAACCTACTCCCCGTTGAGGAGGCCACAAAGGCCGGGTCTTTTTCAACCCTTTCCCTCTCTCAAACGGTCCCTCGGATCGAGTGAGCTTTCTCTTCTCAATCAAACGGGAACAAACTTCCCCGCAAGGACCACCACACAATTGGTGTCTCTTGCCTTGGTTACAATTGAGTTGATCGTAAGAAAGATTGAAAGAAAGCACGATTGCAAAAGCCAAGCGACAAGAGCGACAAATAACACACGAATCACTTTCTCTCTCAAGTCACTAATCACTAATTATCTCTTTTCTCAATTGTGAAACTTGGAGAGATGGAGGCTTTGAATGTGTCTTGGAATGGATTGCTAGCTCTTGTATTGAATGTTGAAGGGTGGAATGCTTGGGTGAAGTGAATGGAGGTGGTTGGGGTTGTATTTATAGCCACCAACCACTTCCTAGCCGTTGCTCCATTATGCCGACCGCGGACGGTCCGCCCGCCTGGTCCGGACGGTCCGCGCCTGTAGATCAACGGCTGAAAACGCAACGATCAGCAGTAACGGCTATATCAACGGCTATATTGCATTTAATGCGTCGTTAGATGTTAGATAAAGCCGGTCGTGGACGGTCCGGTCGTGCATCCCGGACGGTCCGCGAGGACGCTATAATTCATTTTTCCGAACCCGTCACCTTCGGGTTTTTCGGTTCCTCACCTACCGGACGGTCCGCGCCTGAGGCTGGACGGTCCGCGCGAGGTCACGGACGGTCCTTGCTTTTCCTCCGGACGGTCCGTAGTGCAGACTTGGATTTTTGCATTGGTTCTGTCCGAGGGTCATCCTGGTGTTGCGGACGGTCCGCCGCTAGGGCCCGGACGGTTCGCGCTTGGCCTGTTTTTCCAAAAAGCTTCTCCTGTCCGGAATAATCTACGGTATTCTGGACAGTCGATTTAGTATAGTTGTAGATGAACCTTGGGCACCTGTAGAACATATAATCTAGAGCAAACTAGTTAGTCCAATTATTTGTGTTGGGCAATTCAACCACCAAAATCAATTAGGAAATAGGTGTAAGCCTAATTCCCTTTCAATCTCCCCCTTTTTGGTGATTGATGCCAACACAAACCAAAGCAAGTATAGAAGTGCATAATTGAACTAGTTTGCATAATGTCAGTGCAAAGGTTGCTTGGAATTGACCCAATATAAATACCCATAGAGTATGCATGGATTGTTTCTTTATTTTTAACATTTTGGACCACGTTTGCACCATATGTTTTGTTTTTGCAAATTCTTTTGTAAATCCTTTTCAAAGTCCTTTTGCAAATAGTCAAAGGTAAATGAATAAGATTTCAAGAAGCATTTTCAAGATTTGAAATTCTCCCCCTGTTTCAAATGCTTTTCCTTTGACTTAAACAAAACTCCCCCTAAATGAGATCCTCCTCTTAGTGTTCAAGAGGGTTTTGATATATCATTTTTGAAATACTACTTACTCCCTCTTTTGAACACAATAAGATACCAATTTGAAATTTACCAATTGAAAATCTCCAATTTTAAAATTAGTGGTGGTGCGGTCCTTTTGCTTTGGGCTCATACTTTCTCCCCCTTTGGCATGAATCGCCAAAAATGGAATCATTAGAGCCCTCGAAGTACTTTCTTCCCCTTTGGTCATAAATAAATGAGTGAAGATTGTACCAAAGACGAAGTCCTTTTGCTTTGAATTCTCCCCAAAAAGATGGAGAGAGGCGCGGAGCGACGGCGAAGGATGAGTTACGGAGTGGAAGCCTTTGTCTTCGCCGAAGACTCCAATTCCCTTTCAATACATCTATGACTTGGTTTGAAATAGACTTGAAAAACGCATTAGTCATAGCATATGAAAGAGACATGATCAAAGGTATACAAATGAGCTATGTGTGCAATTTAGCAAAAGAAATTGCGCGAGTCTAGAATATTGAGCTCATGCCTAAGTTTGTTAAAAGTTTGTTCATCAAGAGGCTTGGTAAAGATATCTGCTAATTGATCTTTAGTGTTAATGTAAGAAATCTCGATATCTCCCTTTTGTTGGTGATCCCTAAGAAAATGATACCGAATGGCTATGTGTTTGGTGCGGCTATGCTCGACGGGATTATCCGCCATCTTGATTGCACTTTCATTATCACATAGCAAAGGGACTTTAGTTAATTTGTAACCGTAGTCCCGCAGGGTTTGCCTCATCCAAAGCAATTGCGCGCAACAATGGCCTGCGGCAATGTACTCGGCTTCGGCGGTGGAAAGAGCGACTGAATTTTGCTTCTTTGAAGCCCAAGACACCAGGGATCTTCCCAAGAACTGGCAAGTCCCCGATGTGCTCTTCCTATTGATTTTACACCCCGCCCAATCGGCATCCGAATACCCAATCAAATCAAGAGTGGATCCCCTAGGATACCAAAGCCCAAACTTAGGAGTATAAGCCAAATATCTCAAGATTCGTTTTACGGCCGTAAGGTGAGCTTCCTTAGGGTCGGCTTGGAATCTTGCACACATGCATACGGAAAGCATAATATCCGGTCGAGATGCACATAAATAGAGTAAAGAACCTATCATCGACCGGTATACCTTTTGATCCACGGACTTACCTCCCGTGTCGAGGTCGAGATGCCCATTAGTTCCCATGGGTGTCTTGATGGGCTTGGCATCCTTCATCCCAAACTTGTTTAGAATGTCTTGAGTATACTTCGTTTGGCTAATGAAGGTGCCCTCTTGGAGTTGCTTTACTTGAAATCCCAAGAAGTACTTCAACTCCCCCATCATAGACATCTCGAACTTTTGTGTCATGATCCTACTAAATTCTTCACATGTAGACTCGTTAGTAGACCCAAATATAATATCATCAACATAAATTTGGCATACAAACAAGTCATGTTCAAGAGTTTTAGTGAATAAAGTAGGATCGGCCTTTCCGACTTTGAAGCCATTAGCGATAAGGAAATCTCTAAGGCATTCATACCATGCTCTTGGGGCTTGCTTGAGCCCATAAAGCGCCTTAGAGAGTTTATAGACATGGTGAGGATACTCACTATCTTCAAAGCCGGGAGGTTGCTCAACATAGACCTCTTCCTTGATAGGTCCATTGAAGAAGGCACTTTTCACGTCCATTTGATAAAGCTTAAAGCCATGGTAAGTAGCATAGGCCAATAATATACGAATTGACTCAAGCCTAGCTACGGGTGCATAGGTTTCACCGAAATCCAAACCTTCAACTTGGGAGTATCCTTTGGCCACAAGTCGAGCTTTGTTCCTTGTCACCACACCATGCTCATCTTGCTTGTTGCGGAAGACCCATTTGGTTCCTACAACATTTTGATTAGGACGTGGAACTAAATGCCATACCTCATTCCGAGTGAAGTTGTTGAGCTCCTCTTGCATCGCCACCACCCAATCCGAATCTTGAAGTGCTTCCTCTATCCTGTGTGGCTCAATAGAGGAAACAAAAGAGTAATGCTCACAAAAATGTGCAACACGAGATCTAGTAGTTACCCCCTTATGAATGTCGCCGAGGATGGTGTCGACGGGGTGATCTCGTTGAATTGCTTGGTGGACTCTTGGGTGTGGCGGCCTTTGCTCTTCATCCTCCTTGTCTTGATCATTTGCATCTCCCCCTTGATCATTGCCGTCATCTTGAGGTGGCTCATTTGCTTGATCTTCTACTTCATCAACTTGAGCTTCATCCTCATTTTGAGTCGATGGAGATGCTTGCGTGGAGGAGGATGGTTGATCTTGTGCATTTGGAGGCTCTTCGGATTCCTTAGGACACACATCCCCAATGGACATGTTCCTTAGCGCGATGCATGGAGCCTCTTCATTACCTATCTCATCAAGATCAACTTGCTCTACTTGAGAGCCGTTAGTCTCATCAAACACAACGCCACAAGAAACTTGAACTTGTCCAGTGGACCTATTAAAGACTCTATATGCCCTTGTGTTTGAATCATGTCCTAGTAAAAAGCTTTCTACAGTCTTAGGAGCAAATTTAGATTTTCTACCTCTTTTAATAAGAATAAAACATTTGCTACCAAAGACTCTAAAATATGAAATATTGGGCTTTTTACCGGTTAAGAGTTCATAAGATGTCTTCTTGAGGATTCGGTGTAGATATAACCGGTTGATGGCGTAGCAGGCGGTGTTGACCGCCTCGGCCCAAAACCGATCCGAAGTCTTGTACTCATCAAGCATGGTTCTTGCCATGTCCAATAGAGTTCGATTCTTCCTCTCTACTACACCATTTTGTTGTGGCGTGTAGGGAGAAGAGAACTCATGCTTGATGCCCTCCTCCTCAAGGAAGCCTTCGATTTGAGAGTTCTTGAACTCCGTCCCGTTGTCGCTTCTAATTTTCTTGATACTTAAGCCGAACTCGTTTTGAGCTCGTCTCAAGAATCCATTTAAGGTTTCTTGGGTTTGAGATTTTTCCTGCAAAAAGAACACCCAAGTGAAGCGAGAATAATCATCCATAATTACTAGACAGTACTTACTCCTACCGATGCTTATGTAAGCAATCGGGCCGAATAGATCCATGTGGAGTAGCTCAAGCGGCCTGTCGGTCATCATGATGTTCTTGTGTGGATGATGGGCACCAACTTGCTTTCCTGCTTGGCATGCGCTACAAATCCTGTCTTTCTCAAAATGAACATTTGTTAGTCCTAAAATGTGTTCTCCCTTTAGAAGTTTGTGAAGATTCTTCATCCCAACATGGGCTAGTCGGCGGTGCCAGAGCCAACCCATGTTAGTCTTAGCAATTAAGCATGTGTCGAGTTCAGCTCTATCAAAATCTACTAAGTATAGCTAACCCTCTAACACACCCTTAAATGCTATTGAATCATCACTTCTTCTAAAGACAGTGACACCTACATCAGTAAAGAGACAGTTGTAGCCCATTTTGCATAATTGAGATACAGAAAGCAAATTGTAATCTAATGAATCAACAAGAAAAACATTGGAAATGGAATGGTCAGGGGATATAGCTATTTTACCCAACCCTTTGACCAAACCTTGATTTCCATCCCCGAATGTGATAGCTCGTTGGGGATCCTGGTTTTTCTCGTAGGAGGAGAACATCTTCTTCTCCCCTATCATATGGTTTGTGCATCCGCTGTCGAGTATCCAACTTGAGCCCCCGGATGCATAAACCTGCAAAACAATTTTAGTTCTTGATTTTGGGTACCCAAACGATTTTGGGTCCTTTGGCATTAGAAACAAGAACTTTGGGTACCCAAACACAAGTCTTTGATCCCTTGTGTTTGCCCCCAACAAACTTGGCAACTATTTTGCCGGATTTGTTAGTCAAAACATAAGATGCATCAAAGGTCTTAAATGAAATGCTATGTTCATTTGATGCACTGAGAGTTTTCTTCTTAGGCAACTTGGCATGGGTTGGTTGCCTAGAACTAGATGTCTCACCCTTATACATAAATGCATGGTTAGGGCCAGAGTGAGACTTCCTAGAGTGAATTCTCCTAATCTTGCTCTCGGGATAACCGGCAGGGTACAAAATGTAACCCTCGTTATCCTGAGGCATGGGAGCCTTGCCCTTAACAAAATTAGACAATCTTTTAGGAGGGGCATTAAGTTTGACATTGTCTCCCCTTTGGAAGCCAATGCCATCCTTGATGCCAGGGCGTCTCCCATTATAGAGCATACTTCTAGCAAATTTAAGTTTTTCATTCTCTAAGTTATGCTCGGCAATTTTAGCATCTAATTTTGCTATATGATCATTTTGTTGTTTAATTAAAGCCATGTGATCAAGAATAGCATTAACATCAACATCTCTACATCTAGTACAAATAGATACATGCTCAACGATAGATGTAGAGGGTTTGCAAGATTTTAATTCTATAACCTTAGCATGCAATATGTCATTTTCACTTCTAAGGTTAGAAATAGTAACATTGCAAACATCAAAATCTTTAGCCTTAGCAAGCAATTTCTCATTTTCAATCCTAAGGCTAACAAGAGAAATGTTCAATTCATCAATCCTATCAAGTAAATCAACATTATCATCTCTAGGATTGGAAGTTGAAACATTGCAAACATGAGAATCAACCTTAGCAATTAATTTGGCATTTTCATTTCTAAGGTTGGCAATAGTGTCATGGCATGTGCTTAGCTCACTAGATAATTTCTCACATTTTTCTATTTCTAGAGCATAAGCATTTTTAACCTTAACATGTTTCTTATTTTCCTTAATTAGGAAGTCCTCTTGAGAATCCAAAAGGTCATCCTTTTCATGAATAGCACTAATTAATTCATTTAATTTTTCTTTTTGTTCCATGTTAAGGTTGGCAAAAAGGGTACGCAAGTTATCCTCCTCATCACTAGCATTATCATCACTAGAAGACTCATATTTAGTGGATGATTTGGATTTAACCTTCTTTCTTTTGTCGTCCTTTGCCATGAGACACTTGTGGCCGACGTTGGGGAAGAGGAGTCCCTTGGTGACGGTAATGTTGGCGGCGTCCTCGTCGTCGGAGGAGTCGCTAGAGCTTTCGTCGGAGTCCCACTCCCAACAAACATGGGCATCGCCGCCCTTCTTCTTGTAGTATCTCTTCTTCTCCTTTCTTCTCCCCTTCTTGTCATCGCCCCTGTCACTGTCACTAGAAATAGGACATTTAGCTATAAAGTGACCGGGCTTACCACACTTGTAGCAAACCTTCTTTGAGCGGGGCTTGTAATCCTTTCCCCTCCTTTGCTTGAGGATTTGCCGAAAGCTTTTGATGACAAGCGCCATCTCCTCGTTGTCGAGCTTTGAGGCGTCGATTGGTTGTCTACTCGATGTAGACTCCTCCTTCTTCTCCTCCGTCGCCTTAAATGCGACCGGTTGTGCCGCGGATGTGGAGGGATCATCTAGCTCGTTGATCTTCTTCGAGCCCTTGATCATATACTCAAAGCTCACAAAATTCCCGATTACCTCCTCGGGAGTCATTAGTGTATATCTTGGGTTGCCACGAATTAATTGAACTTGAGTAGGGTTAAGGAAAATAAGAGATCTTAGAATAACCTTAACCACTTCGTGGTCATCCCACTTTTTGCTCCCGAGGTTGCGCACTTGGTTCACCAAGGTTTTGAGCCGGTTGTACATGTCTTGTGGCTCCTCCCCTTGGCGAAGACGGAAGCGACCGAGCTTCCCCTCGATCGTTTCCCGCTTGGTAATCTTGGTGAGTTCATCACCCTCGTGTGCGGTCTTGAGTAAGTCCCAAATCTCCTTTGCACTCTTCAACCCTTGCACCTTGTTATATTCCTATCTACTTAGAGAGGCAAGGAGTATGGTTGTGGCTTGGGAGTTGAAGTGCTCGATTTGGGCCACTTCATCCTCATCATAGTCTTCATCCCCTACGGATGGTACCTGTGCAATAAACTCAACAACATCCCATATACTTTTGTGGAGCGAGGTTAGATGAAATCGCATTAAATCACTCCACCTAGCGTAATCTTCACCATCAAATGTTGGTGGTTTGCCTAATGGGACGGAAAGTAAAGGTGTATGTTTAGAAATGCGAGGGTAGCGTAGGGGAATCTTACTATACTTCTTACGCTCTTGGCGCTTAGAAGTGACGGACGCCACGTCGGAGCCGGAGGTGGATGCCGATAAAGAATCGGTCTCGTAGTAGACCACCTTCCTCATCCTCTTTTTCTTGTCCCCACTCCGATGCGGCTTGTGGGAAGAGGATTTCTCCTTCTTCTCTTTGTGGTGTGAAGAAGATCTCTTCTCCTTCCCTTTGGAGGAGTTCTTCTTCTTCTCCTTCCTCTTGGTGCGGGACTCTTCCGATGAAGTGCTCCCGTGGCTTGTAGTGGGCTTTTCGCTGGTCTCCATCTCCTTCTTGGCGTGATCTCCCGACATCACTTCGAGCGGTTAGGCTCTAATGAAGCACCGGGCTCTGATACCAATTGAAAGTCGCCTAGAGGGGGGTGAATAGGGCGAAACTGAAATTTACAAAATTAATCACAACTACAAGCCGGGTTAGCGTTAGAAATATAATTGAGTCCGCGAGAGGGGATGCAAAACAAATCGCAAGCGAATATGGAAGTGAGACACAAGGATTTGTTTAACCGAGGTTCAGTTCTCGCAAACCTACTCCCCGTTGAGGAGGCCACAAAGGCTGGGTCTTTTTCAACCCTTTCCCTCTCTCAAAAGGTCCCTCGGACCGAGTGAGCTTTCTCTTCTCAATCAAACGGGAACAAACTTCCCCGCAAGGACCACCACACAATTGGTGTCTCTTGCCTTGGTTACAATTGAGTTGATCGTAAGAAAGATTGAAAGAAAGCACGATTGCAAAAGCCAAGCGACAAGAGCGACAAATAACACACGGATCACTTTCTCTCTCAAGTCACTAATCACTAATGATCTCTTTTCTCAATTGTGAAACTTGGAGAGATGGAGGCTTTGAATGTGTCTTGGAATGGATTGCTAGCTCTTGTATTGAATGTTGAAGGTTGGAATGCTTGGGTGAAGTGAATGGAGGTGGTTGGGGTTGTATTTATAGCCACCAACCACTTCCTAGCCGTTGCTCCATTCTGCCGATCGCGGACGGTCCGCCCGCCTGGTCCGGACGGTCCGCGCCTGTAGATCAACGGCTGAAAATGCAACGGTCAGCAGTAACGGCTAAATTAACGGCTATATTGCATTTAATGCGTCGTCAGATGTCAGATAAAGCCGGTCGCGGATGGTCCGGTCGTGCATCCCGGACGGTCCGCGAGGACGCTATAATTCATTTTTCCGAACCCGTCACCTTCGGGTTTTTCGGTTCCGCACCTACCGGACGGTCCGCGCCTGAGGCCGGACGGTCCGCGCGAGGTCACGGACGGTCCTTGCTTTTCCTCCGGATGGTCCGTAGTGCAGACTTGGATTTTTGCATTGGTTCTGTCCGAGGGTCATCCTGGTGTTGCGGACGATCCGCCGCAAGGGCCCGGACGGTCCGCGCTTGGCCTGTTTTTCCAAAAAGCTTCTCTTGTCCGGAATAATCTACGGTATTCCGGACAGTCGATTTAGTATAGTTGTAGATGAACCTTTGGCACCTGTAGAACATATAATCTAGAGCAAACTAGTTAGTCCAATTATTTGTGTTGGGCAATTCAACCACCAAAATCAATTAGGAAATAGGTGTAAGCCTAATTCCCTTTCACAGACCACCAAAAAGAGTGATCTAAGACTTTTTGGAAAGCTCAGCAAAATCACTACATAACTTTTATAATCACCAAGAAGTGATTCAATGTTTAACTAAATCAAACAACACAGTTTTCGAAATCTGTTCTGACGGTGGACAGAACAGAGCAAGCAGTTTGTAAAATTCATAACTCTTAAACTATCGAGCATATGGTTATGAAATTTTAACACAAGCAAGAACAGAAAAGCATCTACAACTTTATTATAACGACCATGAACAGATTGCAACATTAAATTGAGCAAACAATGCAGTTTCTGAAATCTGTACAGAATTTGGACAGATTTAGTTACTGAATTTGTAAAATGCATAACTCCTAAACGACCAGACTTATGCCTGTCAAATTTTAACACCAGCAAGGTAATAAAGTTATCTACCACTTTTCTATAGCACATATCTACAGAAAATACAACTTAGTTCATCAAACATACAGCACGACAAAAACAGAGCGTGCAGCCCAAAACAGCAATTATTAAAATTCAGCTTCTATTTACTTCAAAAATTGCCGCGTTCTAGAGACTCGACTTATTCTAACTTATAGCAAAGCACACTTAAGCATAGTAACACAATAGATAACGTGACGGCTACGTAGTCATGCCATCACTTCACCCCACAATCCCAAGTAATAAAATAACTCTAACCGAACTTGGCATTTAGCCGATCGATTCCTAACCCATTTTTCATACCACCACTACACGACATGCCTAATACGTTAAATGACTCGTTCACAATTCACCTACATCTTTACCAAAACATTCCCACATCTCTTGAAACTCAACCTAAGCTTCACTACACAATTTTAGGACATCTACTTAATTCATGAATATCCTCGTCACACACACCGACTCGATTTGAATTAACCACACATGTCTATCACATGAATGGAGCATTTCAACAAATATCCTAAAACAAACTAACTTCATCACACATCTTTCATTACAAACCTACTTGACTTATTTGAAGTGTCTACTCGAACCCGTGAGCACAATCATACACTATATGCGAAGCATAATTTAACGAACGCATAATACGCATCGTCATGACTTGACCTATAAATATAGAGAAAGCGATGACTACTCTGGCATGTCACCACCTCTCTATTTAAGCCAAGACAATTTCTACCATCGACTAAGAGTCGTAAGCATTAAATACCTTACTACTTTACATGCACGAATAAACTTCAACTTAACACAACTGACACCGATGGAAATTTTTTTACTAAACTCATCATACGCATAACCCTGTCTCGCATACAACCATATTATGGCGTGCACTCGAGACACTTCAATCAGTGTGGCGCGACCGCTAATATAAATGAACTCCGACACTCATGTCTTAACGATACATCCTCCACGCAAACTAGCATTCTCTAAACTACTCGTCACATCAATAAATATATCCCCTCTAAAATTACGAATCCCATCACATTGCTTAAAACAAATACACTTTTCACATAAACACATATCGATGTATTTCCCAAAACAAAATCCACATTTTGTAACTTAGTTTTCGCATCAAACAACGCATCGCATATTTTCCTATCAAAATAAAAATACCCGAGTCCTTTTCTATTTCATTTTCTTCCCTACACGCGTCCATTCATACAATTATACTTTCACACACATATAACCACATGCACATCATCGACCAAAACATAATTAGACAACTACAAATCGCGCACATCAATTAACCTCTTGTTCTCCAATCGCAAACGCGATCCTACCAATGCGCATAATCGAAACATTTTACGCACATCCATTCTAAATAATTAATCGAGTCGATCGAGAGCGACATGCATCGGCTCACCATAAACAAACCCAATCGGTGTTTGTAAGGACGATGGCGATTCCGATTTGCGCATAACTTCGAACGTCGACGAGCGTTGAACGACTTGCCTTCTCCCCGCAAAACACGGGGTTTGTCTCCTCCACAAAACAAAACAAGCAACACATACACAATTAATCACCGGAGAATAATGTCGATGTGGAATCAAACAAGGATTGTCGTGGTCTCACCGGGGGTGAACGACGACGACGACGGGGCTGCGCAAAAACAGCAAACAACAGGCGAGTGTCGACGACGTGCTTTTCACTGCGCTTTATAAAACAGCGAGCCCGCAGAGCGCGGAGACGCCGGGGCTGCTGCAGGAAATCGACGACGCGTGGCTTGCTGCGCATTTCGTCGAGCACATAGCAAGCACCGATGGGGCATTGCGCAGCAGCACGCAAGCAAGGAGGAAGCCGGGTCGCGAGCCATGGCGGGGATGCTCTAGGGCGTCTGCTGCAGCGCGCCATGGGAGAGGTTTGCGCCAGCGAGGAGAGGAGGGTCGAGCTGCTGCTGCTGTGGAGGAGAGGGAGTCCTTGCTGCTGGAATTTCTGGGTACCATGGGAGGAAGAGGTGGACGAGCTGCTGCTCGCCGTGGAGCAGGGGAGGGGCGCTGCTGCTGGGCTGTTGCTGCGTTCCAGGCGCTGCAACAAGGAGAGGAGCAAAGGAAGGAAGGGGGAGATTGTAGGGGGCACCATGGAGAAGTTTCTGCGCATCCTGCAGCAAGGGCGCCATGCCATGGCCGCCGGCGAGCTCATTGCTTGAGCTCGGACCAGGGGAGGTGTCGCGCCCTGGCTAGAGCAGAGGGGCTCGCATCTGGTCCCGACAGGTCGAGTTCGGCCAGGGGAAAAAGGGTGCCCGCGCCCATGGAGGAGAGGAGCTCGGCTGTTGGGCTGCTCGCCGGCCATGGAGAAGCCTCTGCACGCAGGGGAGAAAGGTTCCCTGCTGCTGGACGCTGCGGAGAAGAGGGAAAGCTCCCTGTGCTGCTGTGTGGGATGAGGAGCACGGGCAGAGGAGGCCGGCTGGAGCATCAGGAAGGGCGCTCGGCCATGGAGTCGCTGCCCCTGCGCTGACGTGCTGCTGCCGTGTGGGAGGACTGCTGTGCGAGGGAGAAGAAGACAGGGAAGAAGGAAGTTGGCGGCTAGGAAAAATGGAAGGGTGGGAGTGCAAAACAGCCAAGGCCAAGGGAGAGGGATCCGTATTTATAGAGAAACCCTTAGGTTAGGGTTTTAATTGGGCCAAATGGGCTAGAATGGGCTTGGCCCAAAGCACTCAAACGGGCTACGCTAATTTATTTTCCGGAATAAAAATGTTCCTGTGGATTTCATCTGTACGCAAAACAGAGCGAACTAGAGTTCGGACAAACGGACGATTGAGCGATTAATTCGGTCGAGAGTCTGAATTGAACTTTGCTCGGAAATAATTCCTCGTGTACTATTTTAGAAATAAATGTTTCTCTCAGACTTCTGATCGGCTTCGGATTTTTAGTCGGAGAAGGCGAATCGTGATATTTTAAAATTGCTGTCGATACGAGGTTTTGAGTTTGGTTCGAACATAATATATTTGGCCGAGTCGGATAAAATTGATTAGAGGACGACAAATTGAGTATTCCGTGTGAGAGTACGGACTCATATTTAAAATAGTCAGACATAGATCAATGTTCAAGGAATTAAACTCGGGCTCAGATCAATTAACAGTCGTTGAGAGTTTGATTAAATGAGCTTCAGATGAGATTTATAATTCGAGATGGATTATCGAGTTCGTATTCGTGCCGAGAATTAAAAGTTTTAACAGGCTCCAAAATTGGCCTTCTGTGAGATTGAATAAATCCAAAATTTTGTGAAACGTTCACAAGTAACTTGATAAATGGAGATAAACGCGATCGAGAAAATAGAATTTTCCACTGAGAGACTGAGATTAGGATAAATCTCCTGACACAACACGAAATAGACACCTGGGGTGTCACACAATCTACTACTATATAGTTCAGATAATGTTGCTTTCTGACAAGTACTATCTAGTTCACATAATTACTAGTAGCTGGCTCCCTTCCTAAATGTGAGTAATGTAATCATGATTTTACCTACAGATTGGTAGGGTAATCTTAATCTGGCCTTTTGTTTGGTCATGCCTATGCTATTTTGTGTGCCTTCATTGAAATAGCAATAAGAAATAGTGCGCCGACCAGATCGAAGTGGTTGGACCAGATCTGGCTGCAACAGTAACCCTAAGACTCAATACTCAATCCAGTAACTACAAAAAATCGGAGCACGCTTTGTTCACGAATCAAAGACAGTCGTAGATTCGTGGATTCTTACCAGATTTCTTGTACTCGCACAGACAAAGACTGGTGACACCTCGTGTTCCGTGTGGATGGAGTTGGGGACGAACATTGCCGCTTGGGGGAAGACGAGGCTGCAGTCGATGACGAACAATGACGGCGCGCGATGATTAGCCTGCTCCTTGGCGGCGGTGGATCAACAGAGGCCACAGGGTCGGGGCGCAGGACGACGGCCTCACTTGGCGGTGGCGGAGTCTAGGATAGGCTAGAGCAGGATGATATTTGGATTTGCGTACGGGTACCCGGCCGGCCGGCCGATCGACTGTTGGTCTTTTTTTAATTAAGTCCTAACCCAATTGCCGACAGATGATCCGATGCAATTGTTTCCGACAGACGTTGTGTCACGATTAATCATTTATACCGACAAATAGTCTATCACAATAGCTCGACATTTTTGCCGACAGTTTGTTTGACACCAAAATACTAAATACCGACGAATACTGTGATGGTAATATGTTGCGACAGACTAGTTGTCGCCAAAAGCCTATTTTTACCGATAGATGTTTGCCGCTAATTTTGTGACATGGTATAGTGAGGGTGATGATGCAGAAATTTGAGATGTCAATGATGGGCGAGTTGAACTACTTCCTTGGTTTTCAAGTGAAGCAACTCAAGGAAGGAACCTTCATCTCCCAACAGTGTATACTCAAGATTTGCTCAAGAGGTTTGGGGTGAAGGATGCAAAGCCCGCAAAGACACCAATGGGAATAGACGGACATCTAGACCTCAACAAAGGAGGTAAGTCCGTTAATCAAAAGGCATACCGGTCTATGATAAGATCTTTGCTTTATCTTTGCGCTAGTAGACCGGATATTATGCTAAGTGTATGCATCTGTGCTATATTTCAATCCGACCCCAAGGAGTGTCACCTTGTGGCCGTTAAGCGAATTCTTAGATATTTGGTTTCTACGCCTTGCTTTGGGATCTGGTATCCAAAGGGGTCTACATTTGACTTAATCGAATACTCAGATTCCGACTATGTCGAGTGCAAGGTTGATAGGAAGAGCACATCAGGGACTTGTCAGTTTTTGGGAAGGTCCCTGGTGTCTTGGAGCTCTAAGAAACAAACTTCTGTTGCCCTATCCACCGCTAAGGCTGAGTATGTTGACGTAGGACAATGTTGCGCGCAACTACTTTGGATGAGGCAAACCCTCCGAGACTCTGGCTACAATTTGAGCAAAGTCCAACTCCTATGTGATAATGAGAGTGCAATCTGCTTGGCGGATAATCCTGTTGAACACAGCCGCACTAAACACATAGACATCCGGCATCACTTTTTGAGAGACCACCAGCAAAGGGGAGATATCGATATTTATCATATTAGCACCGAGAACCAGCTAGCCGATATCTTCACCAAGCCTTTAGATGAGAAAAGGTTTTGCAAGTTGCGTAGTGAGCTAAATGTCTTAGATTCGTGTAACTTGGATTGATCTATAGCATACATGTGTTCTATGCCTCTGAACATGTTACTTTTAGCATTAATGTCTTTAATTGCTTATTTTTGGTGCTCAAGTTGTACGAGTCATCCCCCGACCTCACAAGTCCCTATGCAAATGATGCACATGTTTAGGGGGAGGATGTGCTACAACTTGACTCCCTTGAGACTAACTTGTTTGTTGAGTACTCTTGAAATAGTCTCAAAGGTGTATTGAAAGGGAAAAGTGAACTTGGACAAAGAAAGGGCTTCCACTGCATTCCAGTATACATGTATCTTGTCCCAAGCTCGTACTTATGTTCTCATTGCCTTTTGCGCTTATTTGACATTTTGGTGAGGCAATGGGGTTAATGGGACAAAAAGGTCTCCTGTTTTGGTGCTTCATGCCAAAGGGGGAGAAATTAAGGCCAAAGCAAATGAATCAGCCAACCACTTGTGAATTTCAAAAATTGTAGATTTAGAATCTTAGTGTTTGATCAAAACCCTCTTATTGCAAAATTATTCTCTTATAGGGGAGAAGTTTCGTTATGGGAAAAGGGGGGAGTTTGTGGCACTTGATCAAATTTACTCTTGAAAGATCTCTTGATTTGCCAAAACAAGTGTTTTTGATAGAGAGATAGGAAAAATAATTTTTTTGTGAAAATAAACCAAGTGATGGAAAAAGTGATCCAAATATGCCAAATCCTTTGTGAGATAAATTAGTCTTCAATTTGCACTCTTTAGCTTCTCTTTGAAAATGATGATGCACTTTGAGTTGCTTTTAATGTGCTGGCATAAATCACCAAAAAGGGAAATGTGCCTTGGGTAATTTCTATAAATGTTTTGGTGATTAGATGCCCAACACATATTGTTTTAAGGTGATGGGCACTAAGTGTTAAAGAGATGCAAATCAAGAATCAAGGTATGACTCTAGCCTTAGTGAATTGTTTTTGGTACTAACATATTCCTCTAAGTGCTAGGAACCTTGTCAAATCAAATGAGATTGGATTGGAGAAGTTTGGCTGAGTCCAGTCAGACTTGCACCAGCCTTCGGTGCACCGAATTGTCCAGTGCCCAGGCTGGCTCAATGATGAACTCGCCGCTCTCGGGAATTGCAGAGGGTGCTACGGCTAAAATTCACTAGACTGTCAGGTGGTGCACCGGACTGTCCAGTGAGCCAACATCGTCTATGCCAACGGTCGGCAGCGCGATCAGCGTGCGACGCGTGGCTAGAGCCAACGGTCACTATGCCACACCGGATTGTTCGCTGTGCCAAGGGGACCGAGGGCTCAACGATCGGCTTCGCCAGAGAAGAAAAGCAATCGGGCACAGTTCATCTCTGGTGGTGCACCGGACTGTCCAGTGCGCCAACCGATAGAAGGCAAGAATTGCCTACCAAATGGAGATCCAACGGCTCCTAGCTGCCTTGGGGCTATAAAAGGGACCCTTAGGCGCATGGAGAAAAACACCAAGCCTCCATTGAACATCCTAAGATGCCTAGACACCTCAAGCACACATCCGGATCACTGTGATTAAGATTTGAGCACTTGTTGAGTTGTAGACTCGCTGCGCTGTGTTTGTGTGCTCAATTCTTGACTTGTGTGTGTGTCATTGCTGCGACTCTAGTTCTTGCATGTGTTTCTTTCCCTCCCTTACTCTTGTGGTTTTCATTAAGATCAATATTGTAAGGGTGAGAGACTCCAACTTGTGGAGATTCCTCACAAAGGGAACATCTACCATAAGGAAGAAAACCGTGGTATTCAAGTGGATCATTGGATCGCTTGAAAGAGGTTGAGTGCAACCCTCGTCCATTGGGACGCCAAAACGTGGAAGTAGGCAAGTGTTCTACTTGGCCAAACCACGGGATAAAATCGTTGTGTCATCTGTTGTTATTATTGTGCAATTCTCTCTACTTCTACTCACTTGATAATTGCTCTAAGTCTAATACTCACTTTGTGAAAAGCAATTAAGTGAAGAAGTCATCTCTTTCTAGACATAGCACCTTGGTTTTGATTCCACTAACATTTCATAAACCAAGTTTGTGTCATTTAGTGTTGATTTTTACAGGATCACCTATTCACACCCCCGTCTAGGTGCTCTCAGATACGAGAACCGCCAGTGGAAATGCTATTTCCACTGGCAGTTTCATTAAGAAATGGTAGTTCTAAAATAACCGCCTGTGGAAAGCTCGATTTCCACTGGCCCATAGCACTGGCGGTACCAAAAAACGCTAGTATAAATAGGTTTTCCACCGCCACTACAGAGCTTCTCTATACTAGTGAGCCCGTCTATACATGACTCTCTATACATATTTTGTCTTAACTGCATTTATTATCTAGGGATTCAGGGTTGTCTTATGCAGTCTCTCAACTGTCACTTTTATTTGGAAAACCGTTCCAAGGGGTTAGGGTTATACATGCCCTAAAACTACTTCATCAAAGTATATGAGATATACTAAATATAATGGTAACATGTGTTTATCTTGTTAAAATTCTTAGTAGTTACCTTTCTTAGAAAAGGAAGACATAATAATTTCTTGTGCATTACAACGAGACGAAGCAAAGTCTTGAAACCAACATCTCCCGACCTCTGTTCCATAAAGAACACACAACCCAACACAACGAGATATCCTGAAGCCAAACACACTCAAGTGACTAGGGGTGGATATTGAGCCAGCTCGGTTCGTTATGGCTCGGTATTCAAACAAGCTAGCTCAGCTCGACTCGATAAAGTAGCGAGCTAGAAAACACGGTCGGCTCGACTAGTTTTGTAGCTCGAGCCAGCTCGTTTGACTCGCGAGGCACACATAACAAAACATGGCATGGCTTGAAAAAACAACATGAGTTCAATTTCAATTCTCAATCATACACAACATGAGTAATAACATGCAGATTACGACATTCACACTGATCAAGACATTCACACTGATAACATGAGTAGCAGGGTAGCAGCCTCCATAGTCCATATTTCATTATCCATAGCCCATAGGAGTATATCAGTCCATCACACATTAACAGTTATCACTGATAATAGATTACAATAGTTTGGACTTTAGATTCTTAATAAAAACACCAAAGGACTCAAAAGTTCTTAGGCCACGAAAATGCAAAACAATAAAAATCTTCTTGTAGCAGCCTGCAGACCATCAGCGCATCATACTTAGTCACTCAGACCATCAGTTTGAACACTTTTGAACCTGTGAGACCTACATTTCAGAATATGAAAATACCATCAAATTCTTTTGAACGTGTAGATGCAGACCATCAGTGCACGCATCTTGGAACCACACATTTTAGACTTTTGAACACGACATTGCACAACACACTTACTGTTACTAGTTGCTTCCAACCACATAGTTTGGGAATTCCACAGATTCAATATCATCATCATTTTCTCCTCCCTGTAATCAGTCCAAAATAAACATTAAATATGTTTAGGAAAAAAATAGTCAAAATAAATTAATGATCACATAGAAACATACCACAATGATAAGATTTTGTGAACCCCATATACAACTAGATGCACAAACTAGTTCCTGAACTATCGCTGGCTTTAAAGAACTCCTATAATCATCAAGAATCCTTCCTCCACAACTAAAAGTTGATTCTGATGATACACTTCCAGCAAGAACAACCAAGAATCTCTTTGCCATACTCGCCACAAGATATTAAACCATTTATGCTCTACCATCCTAAAAGAATACTCATGAACAATGATCATCTTGGCAATCAATAGTCTAGTGTGGTCATGATCATATTCATTAGGGTTAACAATAATAGATCCATCAGCTGCAGTAAATGTGAGAGTAC
The DNA here is from genome assembly GCA_029449295.1 of Zea luxurians. Lineage (NCBI taxonomy): Eukaryota > Viridiplantae > Streptophyta > Magnoliopsida > Poales > Poaceae > Zea > Zea luxurians. Next base: position 87,565,804 of record JAOPSE010000004.1, on the reverse strand, counting down.
CTTGAGGAAGTTGAGATTTTGGCTTAGCCAATTTGTTCTAAAACTGTGTGCACTTCTGTAAATGACGGTTTAGCTATGAAGTTGCCCCCTGGATGGTATGCATAGCTTTTATAACAGAATTTGCACGTGGCTTTTTGTCACCATAACCCCAAACTACTTCTTGGACTGAACATGGATCTCCTTAAAATATTGCCAGCAACTAGCACGCTTTCCTCTCTTTGCCTTATCTTTGGAAGGAGACAACTGACCACAATCCTTTGATCATTTTCTTCCTCGATTTGTCGTCTGAGCCTTTGACACATGATCGCCATCCTCTGATTCCTCCCCCTCCTCCTCCGCATCATCATCATCCCCCTCCTCTTGGCTTCGACCACCATCCCCCTCCTCATATAATTCATCATTCATATCGATCAAAATCTCTTCCTCTTCTTCATTTCACACATGCTGCACAAATTAACCAATTCATTATTTCTCAACTAGTGATCAACCCAAATACAACATTAGCTAGTGAACATAGAACACACCTTTTCTATAGATGTAGCAACCACAGCAGGAATTTGACTGTCAATTGAGAGCTAGAACCTCAACGAACTTGGCCCCACACACGATCACCTTGCATAGCTGATGGTAATGGCCTCTTCCCCATTCCCTTAACCTTGATCCGCGACTTGCATGTGATGGACGCACTTGGTTGTGGACTTCCTGCTCGTGGTGCTCATCCTCCATCACTTCAACGGCTCAACGCTACAACATTTGATTCAAACATAGGCACATGAACACAAAGTAGACTCAGCAGAGGAACACCAAACAATTTAATTCCATATTGAAACTTGAAAGAGGGAGAGAGAGATTACAACGTGTGCTATGTTGTGGTGCTGTGATGGTGGCCGCCTGGCTAGGAACCGGTGGGCCATGGCCGCAGGCGCGCAGCGTCTGGGCATGGCCGCGGCTTGATGGCGTCTAGGCGCGGGCGCGCGGCGGTGGCCGTCGCGGCGTGATGGCGACACAGCGTCATGTAGCCTGGCAGCCGACAGCTTCTAGGGTTTAACACTTTGGTGTGTGAGATATCAGATATCGTAGTGCTAGTGCTAGTGAGCTTAGGAGTTGCCGAGTTGGGCCTGTTCGAGTGCTGCACATGGCCAGTGAGTGGAGCAAAGTGCACACTTCATAGAGCATGGCCTACCCTATGTGCCTGCGTTGCTGTGTATGCCTGGCTCGCTTGGCCCGCGAGCCAGCTCGCGAGTTGGCTTGAGCTAGCTCATTTTAACACCGAGCTACGATGTTGTCTTAGCTTGCTACAAAATCAAAACGAGTCGAGCCGAGTCGAGCCACTAACGAGCCGAGTCGAGCAAGTTATCGAGCCACGAGTAATTTGTTTAGGCCTATGCATGCATACCTTGTTTCCTGGCCATCGAATCCCATCCAACGAACCAGAAATGCCCAGCACTATAGCATGGCTATAAAGCCCGCGATTTCAGAAGGGGCAAACCCTAATCTTATTCTTTCCACATCCCTCGTCGTGGCTTACACCGGCGCTCAGTCGGCTCCTATCTGTAATACTCAAAATTGTATAAGAGGATTATATAGTGAATTCCTTATCTTATGTGCCATATTTGCATCATAAAAAGAGCATACATGAAAGTTGGAGATGAATTAAAACAAATGATAAAAAGAATATGCATCATGTTGGAGTTTTATATGTTTGCACATTAAACAAAATAATAAGGATAACAACAAAGAGATAATAATTCTAAAGGTTGGATCAAACCCTAAATGAAAATTAGAGTTTGGAAATAAGAAAGAGAGAAGGGATATAAAAAAATATAGATAATATATATAAATAAACATATTCAGAGTTAATATCCCTAATCTCACAAATATAAGTTGAAGTGATGAGCCATAGAAGTTTGAATTTAAGTTTGAATTCAAATTTAACTTGGAAATGGAGAGAAGAAATGAAAGTAAAAATGGAAAAGAATTAAAGGGCTTCATGGGCCGTTCTGCCTGATTTCGGCCCAGCTACGAAAGACCAGCAAGCCAGCCCACCGAACCACACTATCCCGCGCCCCTCTCATCTTTTCGCTGACCTGTGGGGCCCGCCTGGCAGCCGGCTCCTGCGCGCGGGACGCTTCTCCGTGAATCACTGTCAAGCCGGGCCCGTACGACAGCCAGGGCGCCTCACTCTTCTTCTCCCCTAGCTGATGCGGCGACCGCGGTGGACTGGATGCTCAACGAACCGAGCGATTCTCTCGCTTCGGCCGAACTCCCACTGCAACGGCCTCCCCGTACCCGCCGCACGAATCTGCGGACCCAGCTCCTCTTGAACCTCCCCATAAGAATCACAGGCGCGGCATTCTTCTCTACTCTTACCTCCTTCTCCCATCGCGAGCTATCCGAACGCCGCCGCGCTAGTTTTCCTCCTCTCGCTCCTTCCGGTGTCGGCAAAGAAGAATTTGGGGCTCGCCAAAGGGTCGTGTCTGCGCGCGCTTGTACTTGGGCACTCGGTGCCTCGGTGGGACGGCAATTTCTTCCCCGCGCTCCTCCTCTACCGTGGAATTGCCCTCGCGTCGTGGTGCGGCTCCTTCACCTCACCGTTGCCGGTAAAAAGCACTCTCCTGGGTCCGCCACATTCTCAATTTCGCATAGCCTTGGGTAATCGTGGTTAAGCAACGGCATTTTGGGCGTCCGTGATTGCCCGCCTCGGTGCACGGCCGGTGTGTCCGCGCATTCTCGTAGCTCGATGATCTGGCGCCATAATTAGTTGTGAGATTACCTTCACCGGTTTCGCCACCTTCTCCACTACGTTGTGACCCATTTAATTTCGGAATGGGTCATCGTGTCCCCTGCGGCCGAACTCCGGCTTCGCGCTGCCGTGGATGATGCGCACTGCCGAGCTAGGGGGGATGCGGTGTTTGGTGACGGGGAAGACTCCCATGAGCCGTTGATCGACTAGCTAACGACCAGGATTGGGCATAGGGCAGTGATCGTTGGATACCGATCGTGTGGTTATGTGTAGATCTTGCTCCATTGAACCACAACCGTTGATCCCTGATCTGTGGGTTCACAATGTGTACCGGTTCACGGATAGGGAACTGTAATCTGGGTCGTTGACAACATATCCGACGGCTATAGTGCACCGTATCCTTTGAGTCGTCCCGATTTACAAAAGAGACCCTGCATTTTAGATGAATTAACCCGCAGTCCACCCTGTACAGCACTCTGAGTCTTAGGATGAATTACTCCGAGGTCCCTGTGTTTTCCAGAAATGGACGCCTAGTCCAGGAATCAATGAAATCAGAGAAAATCCATTCTAAATTCATTTTTAATACAAAAATAATGGTAGGAACTTGTAAAATTCATATAAAATTCATATGAACTCCAATTTGGACCATTCCAGTTCCTATAATTTTGTAATAGTATTCTATATTAAATAGTACCACTGTTTTTACATGAAATACACATTTAAATTTATTTCCCACTTAATCCTATATATATTAAATGCATAAAAACCTCCAGAAATTCATAACTTAAAACCTATAATTCCAAATTTAATGATTTCAGTTCCTGTGATCTTATTTTAATGTCTAGTTTATTACTGTATATTCCATTTGCATGTTTGATGTGATGTTAATTTATGCTATGCTATGTATGTATTGTGTTGATACGAGTAGACGAGCAAGCCACTATGGAATCTGAGGTTCAGCAAGTAGAGACAGCTGAGCAGGAGCTCGTGGAAGGCAAGTTGTGCCCTTGATCACTTCTTTTACCCATTCATGTTCTTATTATTCATAATGATCTGCATAGGATAATTTTGCTGGGACCCAATAGGATGCCCTAGATTTTGACTATCTTTATACCTTGCTTCACCACTGGTTTTACTACTAAAGTTTTGGGTAGTACATGCTATTGCTTTATGTGGATTTGGGTATAGAGATATTCATCACTCATTGTTATACTATTTATTGTTATCTGTTTTATTCTTCCTTGTTCATGTTAAGATCATTATGTTAATGGGAACATGGAGAACCACCCGGGAAAACAGTGCTACCACAAGGGTTTAATGGGACGCCCTTGGCTGATTAACTAGGAAAGCTAGTGGAGGGCTACCTTACCCGAAAGGGGCAAGGGCAGTAGGGGAGTGGTCAGTGTAGGGAGGTCCTTGTTTGATTTTGCTGCGATGGCGGTCGGCAAGAACCCTGCACTGGAGCTTCCTATAAACTGTAGCGGGTAGTCTGAAGCTAGTGGAACTTTGTAAAGGCCTCGTAGTGGTACCCTGCCTCGCTTCCTAGGTAGAGGTGTATGGAGTCTGATCAACTCCGTGGCAAATGGGTAACACGACTTGTGGGTAAAGATGCGCAACCTCTGCAGAGTGTAAAACTGGTATACTAGCCGTGCTCACGGTCATGAGCGGCTCGGACACTCACATGATTAATATATGGAACTTAAACTTAACCTGTCATTTCATTGCATTTGGGATTATTTTATTATTACTTTTACTTATTATTACTATGGTCTGGTATTCACTTACACTTAGTAATTGCTAATAAAATTTTGACCAACTTATAAAAGCAATGCTCAGCTTCAGCCTTTATTTCATTGATCAGCCTTACACTTCATGAACTCCCACCTTTGGTGAGTTCATGCCACATTATTCCCCACGACTTGTTGAGCTATGATCGTATGTGAGCTCACTCTTGCTGTCTCACACCCCCCCCCCACAGGAGAAGAGCAGGTGGTCGAAGAGGAGCCGCCTAACACTGAGGAGTTCGATCTGATCTAGGTGGCGTTTCTCAGTCGACATTGGCGCCGACGATCCTTAGTTTGTTTTTATTTATTATTTATTTTGTAATAAGTCTTCCGCTATGTAATAAATACTCTGATGTTTCATGACATTTATCTCTATACACTCTGTTATTATATATGTTGTCTTCTTGGCGCATGTATGAGATGCACCCGGCCTTGTTCTTTAAAACCGGGTGTTACAGAAGTGGTATCAGAGGAATGTTGACTGTAGGACAAGACCTAGATAGAAATGGACAACCCTTACCTACTTATCTTACTCTGATTCTTTCTATACTTATCTTGATCCTGTCTCACCTCCTACTTTCTACTCTAATCATTCTTACCTTTTCTACTCTAAGACACGATGGATTTCACACCTTGGAATCATACATTTATGAACTCTTTCATAGATAGGAGACCTAAGACAAAATTAAAACTATTTTCTCTATTTAAAAAATGTTGGTTGGTTGTTCTGATGATAAATGTTTGATTTGCTTCTTTGATTGATTGAAACATTATAGTTGGGCATTTTAGCATGTACCACCATAAGGTAATGTATTAGTTTTAGAGGATAACACACTAATCTACTTAGCTAATAAATCCCCCGCAGTAACATTTCTCGTAATTACTCGTCTTGTCTACAATTCTTCCTTTCTTACCCTGTGTTTCTAACCTAGATGGGCTACCCTATAGTGTTAGAAGAGAGCACTATAGATGTGATCCTTGGTATGTCATGGTTAAGAAAGGCAAAGGCAGTATATACACTGTGCTAAGAGAACCGTAGAACTCACCAGTTCCAAAGGACAAGGATAGGATTTGAAGTTGAAGTTGCAGTAACTACCACCATCAGACTAGCAGCATTCTGAGTAGATGAGAAGTTTGTGGGTGACAACATCCGTGTAGTTAGAGATTTTCTGGATGTCTTTCTAGAGGAGTTATTAGGGATGTCACTAGATAGGGAAGTTGAGTTTGTCGTGGATCTCTTACCTGAGACTGCCCCTACTTTCAAACGGCCATATAGGATGTCCATAGAAGAACTAAAGGAACTTAAGAAGCAATTAACGAAATTATAAGAGGCTGAGTACATTCGTCCAAGTTCTTCACCTTGTGGAGCACCGGTTCTATTTGTACAGAAGAAGGATGGATCACAACGGATGTGTGTGGACTATAGATCACTTAATGATGTTACTGTGAAGAACAAGTATCCGTTGCCCCGTATTGAGGATCTATTTGATCAGATGAGAGGTGCTAGGGTATTCTCGAAGATTGATCTCCGATCGGGATACCATCAGATGAGGATTAGGCCATCGGATATTCCCAAGACGGCTTTCTCGACTCAATATGGATTATATGAGTTTACTGTTATGTCGTTTGGATTGACCAATGCACCGGCTTATTTCATGAATTTGATGAATAAGGTGTTTATGGAGTATTTGGACAGATTCGTCGTGGTATTCATCGACGATATTCTTATTTATTCTCAGAGTGATAGTGATCACGAGGAACATCTAAGGTTGGTGCTACAGAAGCTGCGAGATAATCAACTCTATGCTAAGTTTAGTAAGTGCGAGTTTTGGATTGATAAGGTGCCATTCCTTGGACATATTATTTCTAATGGAGGAATAGCAGTGGATCCTGCTAAGGTGAAGGAGATTATGGAGTGGAGAGTGCCCACTACAGTTACTGATATTCGGAGTTTCTTGGGACTCGCTGGATATTATCAGAGATTTATTGAAGGGTTTTCTAAGATTGCCAAGCCTATGACATCGCTTTTGGAGAAAGGAAGAGAATTTAAGTGGGATGAGAAGTGCCAAGAAAGCTTTGATCAGTTGAAGGAGAGATTGATGTCACCTCCAGTATTGATTATGCCAGATTTGCAGAAAGGATTTGATATTTATTGTGATGCATGTGGCCAAGGACTTGGATGTGTGCTTATGCAAGAAGGTCATGTGATTGCCTATGCATCTCGCCAGTTGCGGAAGCATGAATTGAACTACCCCACTCATGACTTGGAATTGGCAGCAGTTGTGCATGCACTTAAGATTTGGAGACACTATATTATGGGAACTAAGTGCCAAGTATATACGGATCATAAGAGTTTGAAGTATATATTCACTCAGAAGGATCTCAACCTTAGGCAACGCCGTTGGTTGGAGCTTATTAAAGATTATGATTTGGAGATTCATTATCACCCGGGGAAGGCGAATTTGGTTGCAGATGCCTTGAGTCGGAAGGAGCACGTTCATTCTGCCTTCGTTGTCCAGCTACCCGATGAATTAGCAAAAGATTTTGAGAGGCTCAACCTGGGAATTGTTACTCACACTGAAGGAGTTACCATTGAATTGGCACCTACCTTGGAGCAAGAGATTCGTAAAGGTCAGGTTGGTGACGCTAAAATCCAAAAGATTAAGGATCTGATTACTGAAGGAAGAGTCCCTGAATTCACGGAGGATGAGTAAGGCACTATATGGTTCAAGGATCGGATATGTGTTCCAGAGATTGATAGCCTCCGTGGGACTATATTGAAGGAAGCCCATGATTCTGATTATTCTATCCACCCTGGAAGCACTAAGATGTATCAAGATTTGAAGCGAAAGTATTGGTGGTATGGATTGAAAAGGGATGTTGCTGCCCATGTGGCTAAGTGTGATGTGTGTCAAAGAGTTAAGGCCGAACATCAAAGACCCGCTGGACTATTGCACCCATTGAAGATACCCGAGTGGAAATGGGAAGAAATTGGTATGGATTTTATTGTTGGACTACCCCGCACTCCAGCAGGATATGACTCTATTTGGGTAATTGTGGACAGATTGACAAAAGTGGCTCATTTTATACCTGTGAGGACTAATTACACGGGAGCCAAGCTAGCAGAATTGTATATGACTCGGATAGTTTGTTTACATGGAGTGCCTAAGAAGATCGTGTCTGATCGAGGATCACAGTTTACTTCTCGATTTTGGAAGAAGTTGCATGAGAGCTTGGATACAAAGTTGAATTTTAGTTCAGCCTACCATCCTCAAACTGATGGACAGACAGAGAGGACTAATCAAGTGCTGGAAGATATGTTAAGGGCTTGTGCTCTCAAGCATGGTGGCAGTTGGGAGAAGAGCTTACCCTATGCTGAGTTTTCTTATAATAATAGCTACCAGGCCAGTTTGAAGATGTCACCGTTTGAGGCTTTGTATGGTAGAAAATGCAGGACTCCCCTATATTGGGATCAAACTGGAGAAAGACAGTTCTTTGGACCTGAACTTATACAAGAGGCGGAAGAACAAGTTCGAATGATAAGGGAGAATTTGAGGATTGCACAATCCAGGCAAAAGAGCTATGCTGATAATAGGAGAAGACTACTGGAGTTTCAGGAGGGTGATCATGTCTATTTGAAGGTGTCACCACTCCGGGGTATGAGGAGATTTAAAGTTAAAGGAAAGTTGTCCCCTCGCTTCATTGGACCTTTCTTGATCTTAAAGCGAGTGGGTGAAGTTGCATATCAACTGGAGTTACCCGATCACCTATCAGATGTACATAATGTATTTCATGTATCTCAGCTAAAGAAGTGCCTCAGGGTACCTGAGGAGCAGCTACCACTGGAGAACCTTAGTGTTCAAGATGATCTGACTTTTGCTGAGTACCCCATCAAGATTTTGGATACTTTGACTCGAGTTACAAGAAACAAGGTGATAAAGATGTGCAAAGTACAATGGAGTCACCATGGTGAAGATGAAGCCACTTGGGAAAGAGAAGAAGAGCTTCGTATAGACTTCCCCCATCTTTTCCCTAGACCTTCTTAAATCTCGAGGACGAGATTATTTTTAAGGGGGGTAGGATTTGTAATACTCAAAATTGTATAAGAGGATTATATAGTGAATTCCTTATCTTATGTGCCATATTTGCATCATAAAAAGAGCATACATGAAAGTTGGAGATGAATTAAAACAAATGATAAAAAGAATATGCATCATGTTGGAGTTTTATATGTTTGCACATTAAACAAAATAATAAGGATAACAACAAAGAGATAATAATTCTAAAGGTTGGATCAAACCCTAAATGGAAATTAGAGTTTGGAAATAAGAAATTGAGAAGGGATATAAAAAAATATAGATAATATATATAAATAAACATATTCAGAGTTAATATCCCTAATCTCACAAATATAAGTTGAAGTGATGAGCCATAGAAGTTTGAATTTAAGTTTGAATTCAAATTTAACTTGGAAATGGAGAGAAGAAATGAAAGTAAAAATGGAAAAGAATTAAAGGGCTTCATGGGCCGTTCTGCCTGATTTCGGCCCAGCTACGAAAGACCAGCAAGCCAGCCCACCGTACCACACTATCCCGCGCCCCTCTCATCTTTTCGCTGACCTGTGGGGCCCGCCTGGCAGCCGGCTCCTGCGCGCGGGACGCTTCTCCGTGAATCACTGTCAAGCCGGGCCCGTTCGACAGCCAGGGCGCCTCACTCTTCTTCTCCCCTAGCTGATGCAGCGACCGCGGTGGACTGGATGCTCAACGAACCGAGCGATTCTCTCGCTTCGGCCAAACTCCCACTACAACGGCCTCCCCGTACCCGCCGCACGAATCTGCGGACCCAGCTCCTCTTGAACCTCCCCATAAGAATCACAGGCGCGGCATTCTTCTCTACTCTTACCTCCTTCTCCCATCGCGAGCTATCCGAACGCCGCCGCGCTAGTTTTCCTCCTCTCGCTCCTTCCGGTGTCGGCAAAGAAGAATTTGGGGCTCGCCAAAGGGTCGTGTCTGCGCGCGCTTGTACTTGGGCACTCGGTGCCTCGGTGGGACGGCAATTTCTTCCCCGCGCTCCTCCTCTACCGTGGAATTGCCCTCACGTCGTGGTGCGGCTCCTTCACCTCACCGTTGCCGGTAAAAAGCACTCTCCTGGGTCCGCCACATTCTCAATTTCGCATAGCCTTGGGTAATCGTGGTTAAGCAATGGCATTTTGGGCGTCCGTGATTGCCCGCCTCGGTGCACGGCCGGTGTGTCCGCGCATTCTCGCAGCTCGATGATCTGGCTCCATAATTAGTTGTGAGATTACCTTCACCGGTTTCGCCACCTTCTCCACTACGTTGTGACCCATTTAATTTCGGAATGGGTCATCGTGTCCCCTGCGGCCGAACTCCGGCTTCGCGCCGCCGTGGATGATGCGCACTGCCGAGCTAGGGGGGATGCGGTGTTTGGTGACGGGGAAGACTCCCATGAGCCGTTGATCGACTAGCTAACGACCAGGATTGGGCATAGGGCAGTGATCGTTGGATACCGATCGTGTGGTTATGTGTAGATCTTGCTCCATTGAACCACAACCGTTGATCCCTGATCTGTGGGTTCACAATGCGTACCGGTTCACGGATAGGGAACTGTAATCTGGGTCGTTGACAACATATCCGACGGCTATAGTGCACCGTATCCTTTGAGTCGTCCCGATTTACAAAAGAGACCCTGCATTTTAGATGAATTAACCCACAGTCCAACCTGTACAGCACTCTGAGTCTTAGGATGAATTACTCCGAGGTCCCTGTGTTTTCCAGAAATGGACGCCTAGTCCAGGAATCAATGAAATCAGAGAAAATCCATTCTAAATTCATTTTTAATACAAAAATAATGGTAGGAACTTGTAAAATTCATATGAACTCCAATTTGGACCATTCCAGTTCCTATAATTTTGTAATAGTATTCTATATTAAATAGTACCACTGTTTTTACATGAAATACACATTTAAATTTATTTCCCACTTAATCCTATATTAAATGCATAAAAACCTCCAGAAATTCATAACTTAAAACCTATAATTTCAAATTTAATGATTTCAGTTCCTGTGATCTTATTTTAATGTCTAGTTTATTACTGTATATTCCATTTGCATGTTTGATGTGATGTTAATTTATGCTATGCTATGTATGTATTGTGTTGATACGAGTAGACGAGCAAGCCACTGTGGAATCTGAGGTTCAGCAAGTAGAGACAGCTGAGCAGGAGCTCGTGGAAGGCAAGTTGTGCCCTTGATCACTTCTTTTACCCATTCATGTTCTTATTATTCATAATGATCTGAATAGGATAATTTTGCTGGGACCCAATAGGATGCCCTAGATTTTGACTATCTTTATACCTTGCTTCACCACTGGTTTTACTACTAAAGTTTTGGGTAGTACATGCTATTGCTTTATGTGGATTTGGGTATAGAGATATTCATCACTCATTGTTATACTATTTATTGTTATCTGTTTTATTCTTCCTTGTTCATGTTAAGATCATTATGTTAATGGGAACATGGAGAACCACCCGGGAAAACAGTGCTACCACAAGGGTTTAATGGGACGCCCTTGGCTGATTAACTAGGAAAGCTAGTGGAGGGCTACCTTACCCGAAAGGGGCAAGGGCAGTAGGGGAGTGGTCAGTGTAGGGAGGTCCTTGTTTGATTTTGCTGCGATGGCGGTCGGCAAGAACCCTGCACTGGAGCTTCCTATAAACTGTAGCGGGTAGTCTGAAGCTAGTGGAACTTTGTAAAGGCCTCGTAGTGGTACCCTGCCTCGCTTCCTAGGTAGAGGTGTATGGAGTCTGATCAACTCCGTGGCAAATGGGTAACACGACTTGTGGGTAAAGATGTGCAACCTCTGCAGAGTGTAAAACTGGTATACTAGCCGTGCTCACGGTCATGAGCGGCTCGGACACTCACATGATTAATATATGGAACTTAAACTTAACCTGTCATTTCATTGCATTTGGGATTATTTTATTATTACTTTTACTTATTATTACTATGGTCTGGTATTCACTTACACTTAGTAATTGCTAATAAAATTTTGACCAACTTATAAAAGCAATGCTCAGCTTCAGCCTTTATTTCATTGATCAGCCTTACACTTCATGAACTCCCACCTTTGGTGAGTTCATGCCACATTATTCCCCACGACTTGTTGAGCTATGATCGTATGTGAGCTCACTCTTGCTGTCTCACCCCCCCCCCACAGGAGAAGAGCAGGTGGTCGAAGAGGAGCCGCCTAACACTGAGGAGTTCGATCTGATCTAGGTGGCGTTTCTCAGTCGACATTGGCGCCGACGATCCTTAGTTTGTTTTTATTTATTATTTATTTTGTAATAAGTCTTCCGCTATGTAATAAATACTCTGATGTTTCATGACATTTATCTCTATACACTCTGTTATTATATATGTTGTCTTCTTGGCGCATGTATGAGATGCACCCGGCCTTGTTCTTTAAAACCGGGTGTTACACTATCTCGTCTACTCTCTATTCTTTGTTATGTCATTGCTCAACACCGGCGAGTGGAGGGTCGAGTTGGCAGCTGTTTCTTGCTCTTCTCTAAGTTCTGTTTACTCTGGTGAGCATTGAGTAGACATCTCTTCTTCCCTCAATCTATCTCCGATGACTTTCTCTGTTTTGTGTTCCTCACAAAATCTAGTCGATTGTCGTCCTAACAACAGTGAAGTAGGGCCCCTCGACCCTTACCGCCGGCATGCACATCCCCTAGAGGGTGGGCGCACCACCGTCAGTTGGGTCCAATGGTGGTCCTTGGTCAGTAGCGAGGTAAAACCTGGCCGATTTGGTTGTTTCTATGAAATACGCACCTGGATCTAGCCCACAAGAACTCGACTCCTCCTCTGTGTTGTATGAATGCATCGAGTTCTTGGGGTCTCATATGCGTGGATCTAGGCCCCCTTGCACGTTTTCTGTCGAACGTTTCTTGTGTTTTCTACTGAGATTCGGTCCATGGATATCATGGACAGTGCCTATGCACCTTGATCCCGTCGGTTTATGGGGAAATAGTTAGGGTTTTCTATCCCTAATCTGTTCTACGCCTTTTTGTGGTTTCTATTCTTTCTTGGTCATGGATTACAAGATCCTGATCCCTTCAGTGCGGCCTATGTGACCAAATTTGGATTTGGGTTAGCAAACCCTAACCCTACACCGCAGGTGACTATTACGCTCGGTTCATGGGTATGGCCGAGACTCTGTGTCTCTTTATAGTGGCCTAAAATCGTAGACTTAGGATTAGGTAAACCTTAACCCAAGAGATCTAAACTATGTTTATTTCTTTTCTTGATCTAATCTCTTTCTGTTCTTGGGTGATGAACGATGATGAGTAAAACATAGTTCAATCACATTGATCCGAGACCGTTCTTTGATCTCAAAAACCAAATGCAGGTTAGGAGATCTAGGGGTGTTAGGGTAGCTTTGATACCATTGTTAGATTCTGTGGTGCCTAGGATCGATTCCTAAGCCCCTAGAATACCAATCCGTAAATTGGGAAATCCTCGATGATGAGTAGATCTGTTCCACTAAGAGGAATAGGGGGACATACCTTCATTGTTGTTGTGTTGCGGCATCCTGGCTTGGTGTTGATGGAGAGTGGCCACCCCGGCGTCACCTCCATTGCCCTGCAGAGGAACAACAGGCACCGGGATCCGGGCCATCGATGGTTGTCGTGCTTCCAGTCACTCTAACGCCTAGGCGATGGGACCTCACTGTGGGATTAGGGTTTCGGGCGAGTACCACACATTAGCTTTTCCTGTGACCCCTTAATCCTTTATATAGCGTCGTGTGACTAGGGGCTCCAACCAAGGTTAACGTGGGCCCTCCCAATCAAGGGCCTGATTAAGAAGATGTACAATGGGGTTAAGCCCAATCAGTCATTGATGACCGGCTGTAGAGAACACACCCAACACTACTATATCCTAAGGAAGAGAAAGAAGGTATTATTACATGATCAAGATACTAATTCCAATATTTGGTTTCATGAAGGACAAAAGAGCGCATTCGACATCGCCTCCCTTTGGCAATAAATTCCTTAAAGTGTCTTACAATGATTTAGCCGAAGCAGCGAAGAACTTCTCTGAATCTAACCTGATTGGAAGAGGAAGCTATGATTCAGTATACAGAGGGAATATGATGTAAGATAATACTAAACTAGAAGTGGTTGTCAAGGTTATTGATCTCGATATGATATAAGGGGAGCAAAGCGAAGTTTCTTATCATAGTGTGAAGCATTTGGAAGCATTCAACATTGTAACATAGTTCCTATAATAACAGTGTGCTCCACAGTTCAAGCCAGAGGCGAATTCAAAGATCTATTTTATGGATACATGCCTAATGGAAATATGGACACATGGTTGCATAGAAAAGGAGATGGGGGAGAGGTACGTCCAAACCATATGAGCTTAGCTCAAAAAATATGCATATCAGTCAACATAGCTTATGCTTTGGACTACATACACAATGACAGTTGGAAGTAGATCATCCAATGTGATGTGAAGTCGAGCAATGTCCTCCTCGACGATACATGAATGCTCATCTAGGGGACTTTGGCATTGCAAGCTTCTATTGTATCACTACAACGACTGGACGAGACGCATGGAACATGACTTCACTTGGTGTGAAGGGAACTATTGGATACATAGCTCTAGGTATCGTGCTTTATTTCATGGCTATGACTCTCACATATCAAAAACAACATTATTGCAAGAGTTACATACATGAACTTTATATCTTACTTTTATTTCAGAGAATGCTTGGAGGTGGGCGCTGTCGGTGTTTTGGGTCCGACCGCGCACCCGGGGTTGCCCCTCAAGGTGCTTTTTTGAGTAGGACGGTGTTACCGACTGTAGCTTGATGGTTCGTGCTAGATGCACGAGAAACAGTGGACAGTTGTGTACAGGTTCGGGCCGCTTTGAGATGCGTAACACCCTATGTCCTAGCGTGAGTACTTTATGCGATGGGTTACAAGGGGGTTCTCTGGTGTTGGAAACGTAGAGAGTCGGGTGGATGGCTAAGTAATGAGGTAGATAGATGTCTTTGAAGGGGTGCCCCCTGGATCTTATATACTCGACCGTGGGGCAGTACATGTCAATAATAGTGAACTGACTGAGTCTATCCTCCTATAATTCAGCCGACTCATCCTCGCTCGGTTCCGATGTACAGGGCTCCCACGCGGGAAGGTCGGGTCACTGTTGTGATCACTACTCGAATTCGTCGAGCCGTCTAGGCTTGCGTCGATCTGATCTTGTATCGATCCACTTCACTAGGCGTTCTTTCCCAAGCCCACAAAGGGACGACCTCGTGAATTATTGGGCCCATGAGCCTTTCGTGAGGTCTTTTATCCTTCTTGTGGACCTGGGGGAAATCTGTCCTCCACAAGCCCCCGATTTTTGGGTTGATTTTGAAATAACCGGCCCAAAGATCCAAGGTCCAGCTTGCAGTCTTCGATTTTAACAAGAAATGCCTTGGAATTAAGCCTGCCGGGCCACTACTTTTGAACTCTGAGTGATCCAGTAAAAACGATTTTTTACTGTCTTTTTCTGCTATTATCCCTCGAGATTTGGTGTTCTGTCTCAGGTTCATGCTTCAGAGGTCAGCATTTTGTAATGTAGAACTTCGAAATTCATTCCCGAGCTTCGAGTGGATCTTTGCAGATAATCCACTCGAAGGTCTTCATTCTAAGTCTTCTCAGAAATCACTTTTATCTTCCACTTGTGCTTTTTCAGATGTCAGCCTTGTCTTAGTTTCACCCTACGCTTTAGAGGTTAGCATTCTGCCTCTCGGGGTAGATGATTCATTGGGTGCACCGGGGTGTAGCCCCCGAGCTTTGAGTGGATTTTTGAAAATAATTCGCTCGAAGGTCTTCATCTCGTGCTGTCTTTTTTTCCTTAGAAATCATTCTTTCCTTTTGTCGAATGCTTTAGTGGTCAGCATTATATCATCAACATTATGCTTTAGAGATCAGCATTCGTTTTTGTCTTCAAAATCGAGCATGAGATATGCCCATATCTTGCTGGGTCTTGCAATTTATTTGATCTATGACTGATTGGACGTTCGATAGGTAGCCTTTGGCTAGTCTTCATATCACTTCGTGCTTCAATGCTTCTATCGATTAGACTTGTACCTCATCGGCCATATTTGGCTTTCCTTTGATCCCTGCTGATATCTTCCTTCTGTCTTGAGGTATTCATTGCATATACTGTACGGATGTGACTGTTTTGGAAAATCAACTGAAAATTCCTGGACGTCCCCCCCCAATGGGTGTAGGCAAGGGACGGCTTGGTATGCTGAGCGTTTAGCAAACTGCTTCTGAGTAGTAACTTGATGTGACCGCGGGTGTAATCATATCGCCCGAGCAGTTGACTGGAGTCCCAATGGGTGTCGTGTTACGTGGAACGGCGTCAGCCGCCTGACGTGTCTTCAGACGGTTTGAATTGCATATTGAATTTTTACGACTGTTCGGTGGCCGTGGTAGGAGGTGAGATGTTGTCTTCTTCTTCTATAAATAGTGTTCTTGCTTCTCCGGCATTTTTACATCTCTTACTGCTGCTTGTTGTTTGCTCTCCTCTCTTTCCTTCTACTCCATCATGGGCAAGAGCAAGAAGGGTGGTAGTTCTTCGCATCACTCCGGCGACAATCGGAAGCGTGAGCCGACTCCTCCCTCGGAGGACTTAGGCGACTCGGAGTACTCGGAGGAGGTGTTCTCCTCCGAGTCGGAGGGCTCTCCGGTCCACGCCTCTCCCCCGGCGTCGTCTGATGATTCAAACGACTCCTAGGGGATCGCCACGGAGGTGTGGACCTACATCTGGGTCGTCGAGCGCACCGGGCTCGAGGGCTCGGATGAGTCGGAGTACTCCTTGGACGAGGAGAACTCCTCGGACTCGTCCGAGGAGGGCGGCGGCGGCGATGGCGGTGACGGCGACAACGACGGAGGCGATGGTGACGGCGGCGGCGACAGCGGCAAGGGCGCTGACGGCAGCGGCAAGGGTGGTAGCGGCGACGGCGGCGACGGCAGCAAGGGCAGCAGCAGGGGCAGCAACAAGGCCAGTGGCTAGACGCCACTAGTTTTAAATGTTAGTATAGGTTAGTAGTAGAAATAGTATTAGTGAAATAATGTAATAGTAGTTAGTAGTATAGTGTAGTGAAGTATGATGTAGTAGTGGGGAGGACATCAACTCATAATGAGTTGATTTGTAAGTTCAGTGGTGCTTCCCTTATAATGAAGAATGATTTCGCCTAACTCTGTGTGCACCATTTTGCCTTCCTGTCAATCGTCGATCGTATTAATGCTTACTGCAGATGTTCTTTCCGAATGTAATGCTTGAGTAGCGACTTAGGATCGTCGAGTCGCGCTTCAGACTGCCTTCTTCGCGATGTCAGCACTTTAGTGGTAGCGGCTGAGTCCTTTGGAGTCATGTTGTCACTTTAGGAACGCCAGCCGAGTTATTATTGGCGATGTCGGCGCTTTTAGAAGTGATAGTCGAGTGATAGCGGGCCACGTCGGTGTTTTAGAAATAACGACCGAGCGGTTACTGGTGATGTCGGTGTTTTAGAGGTAACAATCGAATCCTTTGGAGCCACGTCACTGCTTTAGGAATAACAGTCGAGTGACTGCTAGTGTAGTCGGCGTTTTAGAAGTAACAGCCGAGTGATAACGGGCCACGTCGACCGCTTTGGAAACAATGGCCGAGTGAAGTCTAGTAACGTCGGCGTTTTTAGAAATAACAGTTGAAATAAAATTGGGCCGCGTCGGCCGTTTTGGAAATAACGGCCTAGTGATGACATGGCACGCCAGCATTTTAGAAATAACGGCTGGGTGATGACTGGGCGCTTTTTAGAAATGGCATCTGGCCCGAGAAAAATCCCATATGTACTGCACTATCGCACACCTCTGCATTCTATGCCCTAGTTTTGCTTTTCTGCATCCAGGCCTTCTCTGCTCTCTTGCAATATTGCTTCCGCTTCGCTCGCTAGCAAAGTTGAGATGGCGCCCAAGCGGAAAGCCCAGAGTTCGTCCGTCGCAATCATTCCTCGTATCGATCCCAACAGTCAGTTGCCTTTCGCAGGTAACCACATGTCTGTTGTCTCTGAATCTGACCTTCTCCATCTCGTATCTATCGGAGTTCTTCCCCCGAAGGAACTCTGTTCCTGGCGGATCTGTCGTGGGGTCACTGTTCCGACAGAAGACACCCACGAATCTGTCATTTACGTTCCTTTTCTCATCTGCGGCCTTGCTCTTCCCATTTCTCCTTTCTTCCGCGGTCTCCTTGATTTCTATCGCTTGAATCTGACCCATCTGAATCCCAATTCCATTCTACAAGTTTCTGTTTTTTTCATTTGTGTGAAGCTTTCCTTGGTATTCTGCCACACTTCGGCCTATGGAAGTACTTGTACCACTGTCGGCCTGGGATGGCCGGAGGGCAGCACCAGCTTGTGGGGGCGCGAGTTTGGAGATGCACCGTGGGAGGAAGACCGACTACCTCGACATCCCACTCAAGGACAGCATCAAAGGATGGCGCCTGGAATGGTTTATCTTGGAGAATCATGGGAATTCCCTCCCCCCACGGTCAGGGAGGCAGCCAGATGTTCGTACTCCGAGTTGGACCGAATCCCCCACAGACCTGGAGGTGGCTGAGGCAGGGGCTCTGCTTGCTAAGGTTGGGTTGTTGAAATAGAGGGGTTTGACTGCAGAAGCTGTGGTCGCCGATTTCATTTTCAAGAACATTCAGCCACTGAAAGATACAGCATACCCAGCTTATCTGTATCGAGGCCTCGCTGATTCAACCCGGGTTACCAACAGAAGGATTCCTGCTGTGGATTTGGTGAGCCAACTCGAGATGATACTCAGAGGCAAGGTGTCGAACATCGGCGCTCCTGTTGCATACTCGGCCTGGAATTTGCCTCCTTCCAAGGCCTTTACCAGTTTTGTGTCAAATCCTCCTGCTGGTGATAGCGGTTTGGGCTTAGAGTGCGACCCTCTCCCGAAGAGGTTAGTGCTTTGGTTGCCTCACTTGGCGAAATCCCTGACGACGAGAGGTAGGTTCATTTTGAGGTACCTTTGAATCCAAGTGATGCAGAGATAAGTGCCATGCTGGATATGTTGGCTGAAGATTCCTCTGATGCAGCCCCTGCTGAAACACTGGCGGTAGCACCCATCCCAGAGGCTGGCAAAGCTTTGGATATTCAGAGGTCTGATAGTGTTCGCCCGAAGCGACCTCGCCGAGCCAATCAACCAACTTCTCCTGCTGAGGGGAAGAAAAAGAAAAAGAGACGTCTTCGCCGAGTGTCATGCTTGGATCAGGATGCCGGTCCTTCTGCTAATACTGCTGAGGAAGTGTCGGTGCTGGTTTTTGCTGAAGCTGACCCCAATGGGTGTGACTCGATTGATGCTGACCCCAATGGGTGTGATCTAGATGATGCTGAACCCAATGGGTGTGATCCGGCCAAAGCTGACCCCAATGGATGTATCGTCCGCATTGTTGATGAAGATGAGGAAGAGGAGGATGAAATCCATCTAATTCGGAAGAACAGCCGGCGCTACATAGACAGCGGGGAAAGTAGTGGTGTTCCTTCTCCAGCTTTGTCTGCCCTCATTGGTCTGCAAGAATTGTCTCTGGCAAACTTTGATCAGACTCTTGAAGACATGGTCCCAGAAGATCTGTTGTCAGAGCCGTCAGATGGTGGCATGATGGATGTTTGTGCTGATGTGCCTGATGCCGGGTTGGAGTTATCCCGAGCGGTGTCCCGTGCCTCATCGACCTTGGGGCACGGTCTTAAGGGTCAGGAAGCTGGTCTGGATTGCTCTGCTCCCATGGAAGTGGTTGAAGGTCCTTCAGCCTTAGAGGTGGCTGTTACGGAAGGCTCGGCCCTCAAGGATGGCGTTAACGCTTACCCAGCCCCCGAGGGTGTTGCCGGAGATGGTCTGGCTCGGATGGGTAGCGCGAGCTATGACCCAGCTCTCGAGGGTGTCCAAGTGGGTTCTCCCTCTCATACTTCCATGGATGTTCATGTAGGATCTTCTCCTCCGCATTCTGGTTGTATGGCAGTAGCACGAGCTTCGGGTCAGGAAGTCGCCTTAGAGGCCGGCGCTCCTGATGACAGAGTTTTGACTTCTGCTGATGACACTGACATGGTTCCCACTAGTTCATTGAGGGTTGTTCCGGTTGATGATCCTTCATCGAGCCATCAATTGACTTCCCACGACTTGGGAGTTCCTTCGTTCTTCTCCAACCTCCAGGTAATTTGGTTTCTTCTGGTCTGACTTTACTCCAGGTAGACTACTGTTATTGTACTCATCTGTTCTTAATGTCAGGCATTGGTGGACGAGATGGCTGGTCAGCTGAGGTTGCAGGGTGCCTCTGTCCCAGAAGGAGCTTTGTCTCTGACGCATTGGAATCTAGTGCTGCTTCAGCGGCGGGTATCTGAATTGGAGATGGCAAATGCTGGTTAGTGCCCTTTGTTTCTTCTTTGCCTACTTGACTGATCTGCTTTTTAGCTAAACACCCTTGCTTGACTATTTCTTGACAGATATGGCCCGGCGGTACTCTGATCTTGAAGAAAAGTATTCTCAGGGTCAGGCTGAACTGGCCCGGGTTTCTGCTTCTCTGAATGATGTTAATACGCTGAACTCCACTCTCAATGCTCAGCTTGACTCTGAGAAGGTGGCCACTGAATTAAACTTTCACTTGGCTTTATCTGTTGTGTTCTTAGTGCTTGCTTGACGTTGGAGAAACTAATTCTTGTCTGCAGGAGGAAAAACGTGCTCTTGCCACTTCTCGCGACAACCTTGACAAGTTTTACCGCGACGCTAGCAACTCGTTGACCATCTTGGAGAGGAGCCATCGTTTCACCATGGAAGACTTGGATAACCATCGTTATAAGCTGCAAGAGTCCCTGGATGATATGATTCACCTCAGGCAATTGGTGTCGAACAAGGATACTGTCATCAAGGATCTGCGTGCTTCCAAGAAGTCAGTCGTCCAGGAGCTAGAAGCCGCTCGGTTGGCCGTCAAGGCTGCTGAAGATACTTCTGCTACTCTGAGGGCCCAGCGCGACAGAGCTATGGACAAAGCCATTCGCGTGGGGCGGATCCTAATGAGGAGACCCGGCGTGGTTGTTCCTGACGACATAGTGGCAGATGTGAATGCCGCTCCTGATTCCTCGAGTCGTCCCTCTTTGTCGGTTGCTCCTGAGAAGAACATTACCAAATAGAAACACTGAATGCTTTGAATATGTGGTTAGTGTGCTTGGATATTTTGTTAGAAAACACTTTTTAATACTGAATGTCGTTATTGTTTTCCCGTTGTTAGAATACAACAGTATCTTCAATCGTAGAAGTAAATGTAGTATGATGGTTTTGAAATTTCTTCGTGGGGCATAGAGGTCGCCCTAAGATGAGTAATCGCAAACGTGCTTGTGTTGGATTAAGTAGACGCGAGTGTGCCGTGCCGATTTAAGTCATTACCAACTTAAACCGACCGCTCCGTTAGTAGGGTATAGTGATCACCCTGAGTCAAGTAAGCGTGAGCATGTCGCACCGCCTTAAGCAGTTGTCAACTTAAGCCGATTGCTCCGTTAGTAGGGTATAGTGGTCACCCTGAATTAAGTAAGCGTGAGCATGTCGCACCACCTTAAGTCATTGCCGACTTAAGTCGATTGCTCCGTTAGTAGGGTATAGTGGTCACCCCGAGTTAAGTAAGCGTGAGCATGTCGCACCGCCTTAAGTCATTGCCGACTTAAGCCGATTGCTCTGTTAGTAGGGTATAGTGGTCACCCCGAGTTAAGTAAGCGTGAGCATGTCGCACCGCCTTAAGTCACTGCCGATTTAAGCCAATTGCTCCGTTAGTAGGGTATAGTGGTCACCCCGAGTTAAGTAAGCATGTAGGTTGACAGTGAATAATTTAAGTGCCTTTGAAGTCTTTTTATTGATGATATATTTCCCATTTTACATAATACATTGTCGTCCCAATAGCTTTTGAGATATAGCTAAGGGTAAAACTTCCTGAGATGTTCTATGTTCCATGAGTTCCCAATTTCCGTGTCGTCCATTTGAGTGAGACGATATGATCCAGGCCGAGTGACTTCTGCTACTATGAACGGTCCTTTCCATAGTGGTGACAGTTTGTGCCGTCCCTCCCCCGTTAGAATTCGGCAGAGGACGAGGTCTCCCACTGCAAAGGATCGATGGCGTATGGCCTTGTCATGATAGCGCCTCAGAGTTTGCTGATATCGGTATCGCAGAACCTCCTAAGTTATCGGGCCCACATGCACCTGTCCTTGTCTCAAAGACCTCAGATGGCTATGCATGTACACCAAACAACTTAACAGGATCTGTCCGAGTGTCCCAAGGACCCCGGATAAACGACTTACTGCCAAGATCGCAGGATTAAGTAAACACAAATCACACACCAATATTTGCAGCGGAAATTTTTTATTACAAAATGGTTATAAGTTACAACATTTACAAGTTATAACAAGATTACAATATATATCATCGAAGTTGATTACAAAAGAAATTGATTCAAAAAGATTACAATTTGAATGTATAAAACATTTATAAGTTTTAAAATATATGCTAGCTTAAGTGGCAATCCTCAATAAAGAAGCTAAAGATGGAATATACTTATATAAGAAGACCGAGCCCACCGGCACTTAGCACCATCCACAACAGAACAAACTTATAACCTGAAAAACAACAGGGAATAAAACCCTGAGTACGCAATTACTCAGCAAGACTTACCTGACTAAAGAAAAGACTCTCAAGGGTATGCTGGTTTGTTGGGAATCAAGGTAAAGCTCATCAAATTTCAAAGACTCGTTTTTGCATAAAAGCTTACTAGTAGTGGATCCTTATGCCAAAATTTTACTTCACAAGTTAAGTACTTTTCCTGAATCTAGATTTGTCTGGTCTAGAGCATTCACTTGTCCTACACTAGCTTCATTTTATCAACTTTAATTTCACTTGTTATCTACGCTGAAGGTCGAAGATCCAGTCTTCATATCCGAGAAGTTCGGCAATCCGAATCGATTAATACCCAGCTAGGGATCTCCAACCACACGACATATGTAGCACTTAACCCTTGCATATGTCAACTCGCCCACGGGTTTCTCAAGACCAGAACGGGTCCCCGCCAACCAAGAGCTCAGTACCCCACCATCCAGCCTCTTGCCAGGTGGATACACGATACTCTCGCCATCTCTCCACTCCCATTGCGGGCCGGCCTTTCTGGTATTGGTCCAACCGAGGCTAAGCTTACCCATGATGAGGCATGTGGCCAGTTAAAGGGTCGTAGATCAGCAGGCCAACAATCGGAACGGTCCTTAATTGACACAGACGGGCGACCTTTCCTACTCAACGTCTGGTCTCATTTTATTTAAACCATTTCTCCCATTTTTGGTACCCGACAGGGGTACTCTTTTCTGAATGATGAACCCACTCCGGCCGAAGGGGAATCATCACCATAAGTTTGCTTTGATTTTTAAACAAAAGCCCATAACAGTGTTCCACATCATTCTTTTTAAAAGAATCAATTTTTTATTTCTCTAGGCGGGGCTAAGCCTCATTAGTTCTCTTTATAAAACAGGTAGCAAGGAGGAGAATCAAATTCCAAGGAATGATAATGCATCAATTGTTTATTCACTCAACTCCAATCACCTAATGCAGCAGATAAGTGATAAAAGTTTTTAAAACAACAAGGAGGTGGCAAATGCACCGGGGCTTGCCTGGGATAACACTAGGTTAGTGTTGTTAGATGATGCTTGCTTGGCGAGCATCTCCCATTCTAGCACTCGATCAGATCATCAATCTTCAGGTTTATTCATCAGCATCACCATGAGACAAATCTAGCTCTTGTCCTCCACATCACGTGATCAATTAGTGTACCTAAATGATATGCATAATGCACATGTATGAACATAGGAAGGAATAATAAGGCTAAACAATGTCACAAGGAAGAAAACTCAATATTAAAGGCAAGATCTCACCAACATACATAATCAAACATGAGAGAAAATCTACACAATCATGATCCTCGAGTTAATCGGACCTAATTCAAACATTAGGCAACGTAACTAAACATAAGCCTTAAGCTAAAGCATAACATCGATAGGTTACTACTCGTAGACTTATCAATTTCGGATACTTAACTAGGTTTATGAATAGAAGTATTTCAACTAGTTCTTAGAACTACTAATCTAACCTATTAGGTATAACACATCAACTAAACAAATTATTACACCATTCGATCAAGCAAGTAAACATTATCAAGATCATAGACATTTGTAAGACTATAAGCAATAAAGGGTAACATCACGGATAGACGAGAGAAGTGCTAAATTTTACTACTTGCATTACTATTTCATTATGCACATACAAGGCCTAAACAGTCACTAGCTCAAATACATTCACCAAGGCATTTACTTCCTTCTCTACAAACATCAATCAAAGATCAAGAATGGACTAATCCTACCTAGCCAAACAAGAATGACTCCAAACAGTCAATTTAACACATGCAGATTTTCTGGACAGCACTCAACAGTCAATTGTTTTGCTCATAACTCATAGGATATTAATCCAAAAATAGTGAATTAAGAATTTATAGAAAGCTTATGGAATCCCCTATAACTTTTGTATTATAAGCACAACATGATTCGACCTTTAAAAAGGTCAAACAGAACTAAACATAAATTCTACCCAGATCTGGACAGAATTCGACTACTTACTTCAAAAATTCATAACTGGAGTTTCAGGCATCCAAATCAGGTGATCCTAGACTTCTTAGAAAGCTAATAGAATTGTCTACAATTCATTTATAAACACCTCAGGGTGATTCAGTGTGTATCGAAGTCAGTTAATACAAACAAGCATTGTTGTCCAGATTTTGACAGCTTCAAACATCACATTTCAAACAGCCATAACCTGATTTCTAGACCACCAAAAAGGGCGCTCCAAAATTTGTTGGAAAGCTTAAGCAAAGTACTATAATTCTTCTATAATTACTAAGGGCTGATTCTCAGTTTAGCTTAGCCAAACAGTCCAATTTTCGAAACCTGTACAGAATTTGGACAGATTCTGAAACTGGACTTGGAAAAATCATAACTTCTAAACCACAAGACCTATGGTCATGAAATTTTAGCACAAGCAAGATAAAGAAGTTATCTGCAACTTTTATATATAACACTTTCACAGAAAATATGATTTACTTCACTAAACTACCTGCATACTAAAATTGAACACAGTACAAACAGCAAGTCCAAACAGCAAAAATTCAATTTAGTTCCTATTTTAGTTAACCACAGCTTACCAACGCATCAATCAAAGCATTCCTTGCCTAAACAGAACCATCCTCTGTGTTTTATAACATCCATTTAATTATACTTGACATATGTACTCTCTAAAGCACTCCTCGTAAAATCTGCACCTAATACCTAAACTTCCCCTCAAACAATACTTCTACTATCCAATCATGACGTCAAAAAAAATCATGGCACACAACCAAATTATTTCATCATACATCAAATACCATTACAGCAATAATTATATAACCAAATCATTCATTAACTAAGTAGTCGAAGAAACGACTTGGCTCACCACATCATGCTCCGACTCGATTTCAGCGAGAACGAAGACAGCCACCAGTTCGAGCATATCATCGAACACCTAAGGAGCGTTGAACTTAACCTTCTTCTCCACCTAATTCTCCAAGGATTTTACTCCATATCGGACACATCAACACACATAAAACATCACATCAGCAGGATATTAACAAGAACTAGTAAAACAACTAAGGGATTTAGAGATCACCATGGGAGCAGCAGAAATGGCTGGGCGAGCTAGGTTGGGCGACCATGGGACTTGTGCTTGGGAAAGGAGATGGAAGAGGGGCTATCCATGGCAACAAGAGAGGGGGTTGGCGTCCATACCATGGGAAGGAGCAGGGAGGGCGCTGGACAGAGGGTAGGGGCGAGCTCCAGGGAGGAGTGTCGAGCTGCAGCAGGGAGGGGCGGCAATGGCAGGAAGGGGACAGCGCCATGGGAGAGACATCGAGAGAGCAAGGATGACTGGCTAGGGTCTGTAGGATCGGCGCCTAGAGAGGAGGCGACGTGAAGAAGCTGACTTCCTATGCGCAGGGGATGAGGGAGAGATCACGGGTGAAGAAACTAGAAGCCTCTGTCCTGCATACACGGATAAGAAGAAGACGATAGTGGCCAAGTGAGAAAAAAATGTGAATTCTCCTCTCTTAAAAACAGAAACATAATTGTTTTCCTATTAGGATTTGGATAAAAGGATGAGATCGGCACCAGAAATGGTGGCTTCGCGAAGGGGATAAGTCAGATGGTTTAGGCGGTGGAAGGAAGAAAAGAAATTCAGATTTTTGCTCTTTCTCCAATTCTTGTTACAAAAGACTACATAGATAATTTAGTTCTCAGATTAAATCTGCACGTGATGTAAACCGAACGAAACAAAAGATACCTGTCAAACTAGTACAGACTGCGCTTGATTTAATTTAGAGCAGATAATTTTATCCGCAGTCTGAACAGGGAAACAGATTAATTATGAATACTCAGTTCGGTTCGATTTAGTTATCTCGGTCCGATTTAGTTTTTGCATCAATATTGTTGTCGTCGAGTTCTAATAATATTTGTTTAGGACGACAATCACCAGAGTGGGTCGGGGCTCCAAATTCATGTTCTCTTAATCCATAATTTTTAAACTGGCACTAGACTCGACATTTCGTGAAATAAATATGTAAGATTGATGCAGCATCGAAATTATAATCCTTTCGGAATCGACGTCACGCAACTTTCACGGGAGCGAAAGGTTGTGCGCTGTCCAGACACCGGTTAGCACCTGCCACGCGCCACGATGCCAGGCCACAGAAAGACATGTGCAACGCAAGCTTGAAATAATTTGAAACACAGTTTAGGAACTAGATCCGCTTTAAAGAATTAGAGTTTAGGCCAGACGTCGATGGCTCAACCCAAACGATATTGGATTCGATGTTCCAGAAATTACTAAAGTCTGAATTTTTACAAAAAAAATTGATTTGAAAAATTTAGACAGATGGAGATAGACACGATATCAAAATTGTGATAAACGAGGAGGATTAAAATTTAGTGATCTTTACATTCACCGCTATCACGTGTTAACGTCCGCACTCGTGGTCGAGTAGACGACAAACACCTGGGGTGTTACAATCGGGCTGACTGGATTATCGTATTCAGTCGTTCTTCTTCTACTACATCAACATCCTCCAGCCTAGTAGCCTCAACTTCTGCTATGTTTTCAAAGATTAACCTTGGTGCCCCAAACCTGAGATCGGCGGGTAGCACTGCCTCCGAACCATAGACCATAAAGAAAGGCGTGTTTCTATGGGAATTAGGCTTACACCTATTTCCTAATTGATTTTGGTGGTTGAATTGTCCAACACAAATAATTGGACTAACTAGTTTTGCTCTAGTGTATAAGTTATACAGGTGCCAAAGGTTCACACTTAGCCAATAAAAAGACCAAGTATTGGGTTCAACAAAAGAGCAAAGGGATAACCGAAGTGTGCCCTGGTCTGGCGCACCGGACTGTCCGGTGTGCCACCGGACAGTGTCCGGTGCACCAGGGGACTTCACGCTGAACTCTTCACCTTCGGGAAAATCCAGAGGCGCTCCGCTATAATTCATCGGACTGTCCGGTGTACACCGAACAGTGTCCGGTGCCCCAAGGAAGAGCAGCTCTGGAACTCGC
Source organism: Zea luxurians (assembly GCA_029449295.1). Taxonomy (NCBI): domain Eukaryota; kingdom Viridiplantae; phylum Streptophyta; class Magnoliopsida; order Poales; family Poaceae; genus Zea; species Zea luxurians. The sequence continues at coordinate 87,538,500 of JAOPSE010000004.1, read as the reverse complement.
CCGCCTCGTGAATTCGCTCCGCTATAATTCACCGGACTGTCCGGTGAGCCAGCGGAGCAACGGCTACTTCGCGCCAACGGTCACCTGCAGGCGCATTTAATGCGCGCCAGAAGCGCGCAGAAGTCAGGCATGCGCACGCTGGCACACCGGACACTCTACAATACATGTCCGGTGTGCCACCGGACATCCAGGCAGGCCCAGAAGACAGAGCTCCAACGGTCGGAACCCAACGGCCTTGGTGACGTGGCTGGCGCACCGGACATGTTCGGTGTGCACTGGACTGTCCGGTGCACCATGCGACAGACAGCCCCACCAAACGGCTAGTTTGGTGGTTGGGGCTATAAATACCCCCAACCACCCCACATTCAAGTCATCCAAGTTTTCCCACTTCAACTACTTACAAGAGCTCTAGCATTCAATTCTAGACACACCCAAGTGATCAAATCCTCTCCAAACTCCACACAACGCCCTAGTGATTAGTGAGAGAGATTTGCTTGTGTTCTTTCGAGCTCTTGCGCTTGGATTGCTTTCTTCTTTCTTTGATTCTTCATTGCGATCAAACTCACTTGTAATTGAGGCAAGAGACACCAATCTTATGGTGGTCCTTGTGGGAACTTTGTGTTCCAAGTGATTGAGAAGAAAAGTTCACTCGGTCCGAGGGACCGTTTGAGAGAGGGAAAGGGTTGAAAGAGACCCGGTCTTTGTGACCACCTCAACGGGGAGTAGGTTTGCGAGAACTGAACCTCGGTAAAACAAATCCACGTGTCTCACTCCTTATTCGCTTGCGATTTGTTTTGCACCCTCTCTGGCGGACTCAATTATATTTCTAACGCTAACTCAGCTTGTAGTTGTGATTATTTTTGAGAACTTCAGTTTCGCCCTATTCACCCCCCTCTAGGCGACTTTCAATTGGTATCAGAACTCGGTGCTTCATTAGAGCCTAACCGCTCGAAGTGATGTCGGGAGAACACGCCAAGAAGGAGATGGAGACCGGCGACAAGCCCGCTACAAGCCACGGGAAGGCTTCATCGGAAGGGTCCCGCAACAAAAACAAAGGGAAGGAGAAGAAAGCCTCCTCCCACAAGTCGCATCGGAGTGGCGACAAGAAAAAGAAAATGAGGAAGGTGGTCTACTACGAGACCGATACTTCATCACCTTCCACCTCCGGCTCCGACGCGCCCTCCATAACTTCTAAACGCCATGAGCGCAAGAAGTTTAGTAAGATCCCTTTACACTATCCTCGTACCTCTAGACATACTCCATTACTTTCCGTTCCATTAGGCAAACCGCCAACCTTTGACGGTGAAGATTATGCTAGGTGGAGTGATTTAATGAAATTTCATCTAACCTCACTCCACAAAAGTATATGGAATGTTGTTGAGTTTGGAGCACAGGTACCATCCATAGGGGATGAGGATTATGATGAGGACGAGGTGGCCCAAATCGAGCACTTCAATTCCCAAGCCACAACAATACTCCTCGCCTCTCTAAGTAGGGAGGAGTACAACAAGGTGCAAGGACTAAAGAACGCCAAGGAAGTTTGGGACGTGCTCAAAACCGCGCACGAGGGTGATGAACTCACCAAGATCACCAAGCGGGAAACGATTGAGGGGGAGCTCGGTCGCTTCCGTCTTCGCCAAGGGGAGGAACCACAAGACATGTACAACCGGCTCAAAACCTTGGTGAATCAAGTGCGCAACCTCGGGAGCAAAAAGTGGGATGACCACGAGGTGGTTAAGGTTATTTTAAGATCACTTATTTTCCTTAACCCGACTCAAGTACAATTAATTCGTGGCAATCCAAGATATACACTAATGACTCCCGAGGAAGTAATCGGGAATTTTGTGAGCTTTGAATTTATGATCAAGGGCTCACGGAAGATCAATGAGCTTGACGGTCCTTCTACGTTCGAAGCTCAACCGGTCGCATTCAAAGCGACAGAAGAGAAGAAGGAGGAGTCTACACCGAGTAGAACACCCATCGACGCCTCCAAGCTTGACAATGAGGAAATGGCGCTTGTCATCAAAAGCTTTCGCCAAATTCTCAAGCAAAGGAGGGGGAAAGATTACAAGCCCCGCTCCAAGAAGGTTTGCTACAAGTGTGGTAAGCTCGGTCACTTTATTGCAAAATGTCCTATTTCTAGTGACAGTGACAGGGGCGATGACAAGAAGGGGAGAAGAAAGGAGAAGAAGAGGTACTACAAGAAGAAGGGCGGTGATGCCCATGTTTGTCGGGAGTGGGACTCCGACGAAAGCTCTAGCGACTCCTCCGACGACGAGGACGCCGCCAACATCGCCGTCACCAAGGGACTTCTCTTCCCCAACGTCGGCCACAAGTGCCTCATGGCAAAGAACGGCAAAAAGAAGAAGGTTAAATCTAAATCCTCCACTAGATATGAATCCTCTAGTGATGAAAATGCTAGTGATGAGGAAGATAACTTGCGCACTCTTTTTGCCAACTTAAACATGCAACAAAAGGAGAAATTAAATGAATTAATTAGTGTCATCCATGAGAAGGATGATCTCTTGGACTCCCAAGAGGACTTCCTAATCAAGGAAAACAAGAAGCATGTTAAAGTTAAAAATGCTTATGCTCTAGAAGTTGAGAAATGTGAAAAATTATCTAGTGAGCTAAGCACTTGCCATGAGACCATTGACAACCTTAGAAATGAAAATGCTAGTTTAAATGCTAAGGTTGATTCTCATGTTTGTGATGTTTCAATTCTCAATCCTAGAAATAATAATGATGATTTGCTTGCTAGGATTGAAGAATTAAACATTTCTCTTGCTAGCCTTAGGATTGAAAATGAGAAATTAATTGCTAAGGCTAAAGATTCTGATGTTTGCAATGTTACAATTTCCAATCTTAGAGATAAGAATGATATATTGCGTGCTAAGATTGTTGAACTTAATTCTTGCAAACCCTCTACATCTACCGTAGAACATACCACTATTTGTACTAGATGTAGAGATGTTAACATTGATGCTATACATGATCACATGGCTTTAATTAAACAACAAAATGATCATATAGCTAAATTAGATGCTAAAATTGCCGAGCATAACTTAGAAAACGAAAAATTTAAATTTGCTAGAAGTATGCTCTATAGTGGGAGACGCCCTGGCATCAAGGATGGCATTGGCTTCCAAAAGGGAGCCAATGTCAAACTTAGTGCCCCTCCTAAGAAATTGTCTAACTTTGTTAAGGGCAAGGCTCCCATGCCTCAGGATAACGAGGGTTACATTTTGTACCCTGCCGGCTATCCCGAGGACAAAATTAGGAAAATTCATTCTAGGAAGTCTCACTCTGGCCCTAACCATGCTTTCATGTATAAGGGCGAGACATCTAGCTCTAGGCAACTAACCCGTGCTAAGTTGCCTAAGAAGAAAATTCCTAGTGCATCAAATGAACATAACTTTTCATTTAAAACTTTTGATGCATCTTATGTTTTAACTAACAAATCCGGTAAAATATTTGCCAAATATGTTGGGGGCAAGCACAAGGGGTCAAAGACTTGTGTTTGGGTACCCAAAGTTCTTGTTTCTAATGCCAAAGGACCCAAAACCATTTGGGTACCTAAAGTCAAGAACTAAACATGTTTTGTAGGTTTATGCATCCGGGGGCTCAAGCTGGATTATCGACAGCGGATGCACAAACCACATGACAGGGGAGAAAAAGATGTTCTCCTCTTACGAGAAAAACAAGGATCCCCAACGAGCTATCACATTCGGGGATGGAAACCAGGGTTTGGTCAAAGGTTTGGGTAAAATAGCTATATCCCCTGACCATTCCATTTCCAATGTTTTTCTTGTAGATTCATTAGATTACAATTTGCTTCCCATATCTCAATTATGTCAAATGGGCTACAACTGTCTATTCACTGATGTAGGTGTCACTGTCTTTAGAAGAAGTAATGATTCAATAGCATTTAAGGGAGTGTTAGAGGGTCAGCTATACTTGGTAGATTTTGATAGAGCTGAACTCGACACTTGCTTAATTGCTAAGACTAACATGGGTTGGCTCTGGCACCGCCAACTAGCCCATGTTGGGATGAAGAATCTTCACAAGCTTCTAAAGGGAGAGCACATTTTAGGATTAACAAATGTTCATTTTGAGAAAGACAGGATTTGTAGCGCATGCCAAGCAGGGAAGCAAGTTGGTGCTCATCATCCACACAAGAAAATCATGACGACCGACAGGCCACTGGAGCTCCTACACATGGACCTATTCGGCCCGATTGCTTACATAAGCATCAGCGAGAGTAAGTACTGTCTAGTTATTGTGGATGATTATTCTCGCTTCACTTGGGTGTTCTTTTTGCAGGAAAAATCTCATACCCAAGAAACCTTAAATGGATTCTTGAGACGGGCTCAAAATGAGTTCGGCTTAAGGATCAAGAAAATAAGAAGCGACAACGGGATGGAGTTCAAGAACTCTCAAATTGAAGGCTTCCTTGAGGAGGAGGGCATCAAGCATGAGTTCTCCTCTCCCTACACGCCACAACAAAATGGCGTAGTGGAGAGGAAGAATCGAACTCTATTGGACATGGCAAGAACCATGCTTGATGAGTACAAGATTTCGGATCGGTTTTGGGCGGAGGCGGTCAACACCGCTTGCTACGCCATCAACCGGTTATATCTACACCGAATCCTCAAGAAGACATCCTATGAACTCCTAACCGGTAAAAAGCCCAATATTTCATATTTTAGAGTCTTTGGTAGCAAATGCTTTATACTTGTTAAAAGAGGTAGAAAATCTAAATTTGCTCCTAAGACTGTAGAAGGCTTTTTACTAGGATATGATTCAAACACAAGGGCATATAAAGTCTTTAACAAGTCCACTGTACAAGTTGAAGTTTCTTGTGACGTTGTGTTTGATGAGACTAACGGCTCTCAAGTAGAGCAAGTTGATCTTGATGAGATAGGTATTGAAGAGGCTCCGTGCATCGCGCTAAGGAACATGTCCATTGGGGATGTGTGTCCTAAGGAATCCAAAGAGCCTCCAAATGCACAAGATCAACCATCCTCCTCCACGCAAGCATCCCCACCAACTCAAAATGAGGATGAAGCTCAAATTGATGAAGGAGAAGATCAAGCAAATGAGCCACCTCAAGATGACGACAATGATCTAGGGGGAGATGCAAATGATCAACACAAGGAGGATGAAGAGCAAAGACCGCCACACCCAAGAGTTCACCAAGCAATCCAACGAGATCACCCCGTCGACATCATCCTCGACGACATTCATAAGGGGGTAACCACTAGATCTCGGGTTGCACATTTTTGTGAGCATTACTCTTTTGTTTCCTCTATTGAGCCACACAGGATAGAGGAAGCACTACAAGATTCGGATTGGGTGGTGGCGATGCAAGAGGAGCTCAACAACTTCACTAGGAATGAGGTATGGCATTTAGTTCCACGTCCTAATCAAAATGTTGTAGGAACCAAATGGGTCTTCCGCAACAAGCAAGACGAGCATGGTGTGGTGACAAGGAACAAAGCCCGACTTGTGGCCAAGGGATACTCCCAAGTCGAAGGTTTGGATTTCGGTGAAACCTATGCACCCGTAGCTAGGCTTGAATCAATTCGTATATTATTGGCCTATGCTACTTACCATGGTTTCAAGCTTTATCAAATGGACGTGAAGAGTGCCTTCCTCAATGGACCAATCAAGGAAGAGGTCTATGTTGAGCAACCTCCCGGCTTTGAAGATAGTGAGTACCCTAACCATGTTTATAAACTCTCTAAGGCGCTTTATGGGCTCAAGCAAGCCCCGAGAGCATGGTATGAATGCCTTAGAGATTTCCTTATTTCAAATGGATTCAAAGTTGGGAAGGCCGATCCTACACTCTTTACCAAAACACTTGAAAATGATTTGTTTGTATGCCAAATTTATGTTGATGATATTATATTTGGGTCTACTAACGAATCTACATGTGAAGAGTTTAGTAGGATCATGACACAGAAATTCGAGATGTCTAAGATGGGGGAGTTGAAGTACTTCTTAGGATTTCAAGTGAAGCAACTCCAAGAGGGCACCTTCCTAAGCCAAACGAAGTATACTCAAGATATTCTAACCAAGTTTGGAATGAAGGATGTCAAACCCATCAAGACACCCATGGGAACCAATGGGCATCTCGACCTCGATGTGGGAGGTAAATCCGTCGATCAAAAGGTATACCGGTCGATGATAGGCTCTTTGCTATATTTATGTGCATCTCGACCGGATATTATGCTTTCCGTGTGCATGTGTGCAAGATTCCAAGCCGACCCTAAGGAAGCTCACCTTACGGCCGTAAAACGAATCTTGAGATATTTGGCTTATACTCCTAAGTTTGGGCTTTGGTATCCTAGGGGATCCACATTTGATTTAATTGGTTATTCCGATGCCGATTGGGCAGGGTGTAAAATCAATAGAAAGAGCACATCGGGGACTTGCCAGTTCTTGGGAAGATCCTTGGTGTCCTGGGCTTCAAAGAAGCAAAATTCCGTAGCTCTTTCTACCGCCGAAGCCAAGTACATTGCCGCAGGCCATTGTTGCGCGCAACTACTTTGGATGAGGCAAACCCTTAGGGAATATGGTTACAAATTAACCAAAGTTCCTCTTCTATGTGATAATGAGAGTGCAATCCGCATGGCGGATAATCCCCTTGAGCATAGCCGCACTAAACACATAGCCATTCGGTATCACTTTTTGAGGGATCACCAACAAAAGGGAGATATCGAGATTGCATACATTAACACTAAAGGTCAATTAGCCGATATCTTTACCAAGCCTCTTGATGAACAAACTTTTAACAAACTTAGGCATGAGCTAAATATTCTTGATTCTAGGAACTTCTTTTGTTGATTTGCACACATAGCTCATTTATATACCTTTGATCATGTCTCTTTTTATATATGCTATGACTAATGTGCTTTCAAGTCTATTTCAAACCAAGTCATAGGTGTATTTAAAGGGAATTGGAGTCTTCGGTGAAGACAAAGGCTTCCACTCCGTAACTCATCCTTCGTCATCGCTCCGAGCCACTCTCCATTTTTGGGGGGAGAGGGCATGAAGTCAAAGCCAAAGGACTCCGTCTTTGGTATAATCTTCACTCATATTTTATGTATGACCAAAGGGGGAGAAAGTAATTATACGGGCTCTAATGATTCCATTTTTGGTGATTCATGCCAAAGGGGGAGAGAATATTAGCCCAAAGCAAAAGGACCGCACCACCACCTAATTTTAAAATGATTTTCAAATGGAAATTTCAAATTGGTATCCTATTATGTTCAAAAGGGGGAGAAAGTAGTATTTCAAAATTGATATATCAAAACCCTCTTGAACACTAAGAGGAGATTTCATTTAGGGGGAGTTTTGCTTAATCAAAGGAAAAGCATTTGAAACCGGGGGAGAAAATGTCAAATCTTGACAATGCTTCAAAAATTCTTATTCATTTACCTTTGACTATTTGCAAAAGAACTTTGAAAAGGATTTACAAAAGAATTTGCAAAAACAAAACATGTGGTGCAAGCGTGGTCCAAAATGTCAAAAATTGAAGAAACAATCCATGCATATCTTATAAGTGTTTATATTGGCTCAATTCCAAGTAACCTTTGCACTTACATTATGCAAACTAGTTCAATTATGCACTTTCATATTTGCTTTGGTTTGTGTTGGCATCAATCACCAAAAAGGGGGAGATTGAAAGGGAATTAGGCTTACACCTATTTCCTAATTGATTTTGGTGGTTGAATTGCCCAACACAAATAATTGGACTAACTAGTTTTGCTCTAGTGTATAAGTTATACAGGTGCCAAAGGTTCACACTTAGCCAATAAAAAGACCAAGTATTGGGTTCAACAAAAGAGCAAAGGGATAACCGAAGTGTGCCCTGGTCTGGCGCACCGGACTGTCCGGTGTGCCACCGGACAGTGTCCGGTGCACCAGGGGACTTCACGCTGAATTCTTCACGTTCGGGAAAATCCAGAGCGCTCCGCTATAATTCACCGGACTGTCCGGTGTATACCGGACAGTGTCTGGTGCCCCAAGGAAGAGCAGCTCTGGAACTCGCCCGCCTCGGGAATTCGCTCCGCTATAATTCACCGGACTGTCCGGTGTACACCGGACTGTCCGGTGAGCCAGCGGAGCAACGGCTACTTCGCGCCGACGGTCACCTGCAGGCACATTTCATGCGCGCCAGAAGCGCGCAGAAGTCAGGCACGCACGCGCTGGCACACCAGACACTCTACAGTAAATGTCTGGTGTGCCACCGGACATCCAGGCGGGCCCAGAAGACAGAGCTCCAACGGTCGGAACCCAACGGCCTTTGTGACGTGGCTGGCGCACCGGACATGTCCGGTGTGCACCGGACTGTCCGGTGCACCATGCGACAGACAGTACCACCAAACGGCTAGTTTGGTGGTTGGGGCTATAAATACCCCCAACCACCCCATATTCAAGTCATCCAAGTTTTCCCACTTCAACTACTTATAAGAGCTCTAGCATTCAATTCTAGACACACCCAAGTGATCAAATCCTCTCCAAACTCCACACAATGCCCTAGTGATTAGTGAGAGAGATTTGCTTGTGTTCTTTCGAGCTATTGCGCTTGGATTGCTTTCTTCTTTCTTTGATTCTTCATTGCGATCAAACTCACTTGTAATTGAGGCAAGAGACACCAATCTTGTGGTGGTCCTTGTGGGAACTTTGTGTTCCAAGTGATTGAGAAGAAAAGCTCACTCGGTCCGAGGGACCGTTTGAGAGAGGGAAAGGGTTGAAAGAGACCCGGTCTTTGTGACCACCTCAACGGGGAATAGGTTTGCGAGAACCGAACCTCGGTAAAACAAATCCACGTGTCTCACTCCTTATTCGCTTGCGATTTGTTTTGCACCCTCTCTCGCGGACTCAATTATATTTCTAACGCTAACTCGGCTTGTAGTTGTGATTATTTTTGAGAATTTCAGTTTCTCCCTATTCACCCCCCCTCTAGGCGACTTTCACCATGCAAAGCTCGACTAGGTTGAGTTCTCAGGCTCCAAACAACATACGGCAGCTCTCTGATCCACTTCCCTGCGAACTTTTCATTCTTGTCGAAGACTTTCTTTCTGAGCGCCTCCAATATCATCCCGTTGGCTCTTTCCACCTGCCCGTTGGCTCTTGGGTGCGCCACCGAGGCATATTTGATCTGAATGCTCTTTTGTTCGCAGAAATCGAAGAACTCTGAACTTGTGAAGTTGGATCCTAGGTCGGTTATGATTCTATTCGGTATTCCGAACCTGAATATTATGTCTTGTATGAATTCTACTGCCTTAGCTGAAGTTAGAGAAGCAATGGGTTTGAACTCTATCCATTTAGTGAATTTGTCGATAGCAACCAGTACATGATTGTATCCTCCTTGACCTTTCTTGAAAGGTCCAATCATATCCAATCCCCAGCACACGAACGGCCAAGTTACGGGTATGGTTTGCAGTTGCTGTGCTGGTAGATGCTGCTGTTTTGATAAGTACTGGCAGGCTTCGTACCTCTAAACTAACTCGGCATCATCATTCTTTGATGTTGGCCAGTAGAAACCCGACCGGAAGACCTTCCCAACCAGGGTTCTGGATACTGCGTGTATCCCACATTGTCCAGCATGGACCTCTTCTAGCAGCTGCTTCCCTGTATCTGAGAGAATGCATTTCATGAGGACTTCTGATGCACCCCTTCTGTATAATGTTTCCCCAATGAGAGTATAATGAGCTGACTGCCTTGCAATTCTTTCTGCTGCATTTTTGTCATCTGGTTCCTTCTCATTTTTATGTACCTGATGATCGGCTCCCTCCAGTCATCAGAATTTGACTCTGGTTGGCTCAGGGTATTGCATTCTTCTACCCAATCCAGTGAAATGCTCGGGTGTAGTATTTCTTGAACAAAACTCCAGGCGGGACCTGAGTCCGACTGGATCCTAGCTTGGATAATATATCAGCTACCGTGTTTCGATCTCTCTCCACATGATGAAATTCCAGACCTTCAAATTTGTCTTCTAGTTTCCGGGCAGCAGTGCAGTATTTTCCCATGGAATCATTCGAGCAATCACATTCTTTGTTTATCTGACTTATGACCACCAGCGAATCTCCATATACCATCAGTCTCTTGATGCCCAGTGATATGGCAATGTTCAGTCCATGAATCAGAGCTTCGTATTCTGCTGCATTGTTAGATGCTGGAAATAACAATTGAAGAGCATATTTGAGTTGTTCGCCTCCAGACGCAATAAAGAGGATCCCTGCGCCTGCTCCTTGTAGCTTCAACGAGCCATCAAAATACATTCGCCATACTTCTGCGGTTTCCGGGTTATCCGGCACCTGTTGCTCGGTCCACTCTGATACAAAGTCAACCAGTGCTTGAGTTTTGATGACAGTGCGAGGTCGAAATTCAATGTCATGAGATCCCAGTTCACAGGCCCACTTGGCTATTCTTCCGATGGCTTCTTTATTGTGGAGAATATCCCCTATCGGAAATCCAGTGACTACTATGACATTGTGGTTGTCGAAGTAGTGACGGAGCTTCCGTGCAGTTAGAAGTACTGCATATAATAGCTTCTGAACTTGAGGGTATTTCTTCTTCGAGGGTCCCAGAACTTCACTAATGAAATAGACATGATGTTGTACTGGGTATGCATGTCCCTCTTCTGCTCGCTCGACTACCAACGCGGTGCTTACCACGTGAGTCATGCAAGAGATGTATAATAGCAGATCTTCAGCCGGTTGAGTCGGCGTGGCTCGGCGCGGCGGTTTTAGAACTGGTGGTGTTGTCAAGAATTTTTTTCAGTGCATCTAGAGCTTCCTATGCTTCTGAAGTCCACTAGAATTTGTCTACCTTCTTGAGCAACTTATAGAATGGTAAGCCTTTTTCTCCCAGCCTTGATATGAATCTGCTCAGAGTTGCCATACATCCGGTGAGTCTTTGTACTTTCTTCTGTGATCGTGGTGCTTCCATCCTCATGATAGCCTCGATCTTTTCTAGATTGGCTTCAATTCCCCAGTGGCTAACAATAAACCCGAGCAACTTTCCTGCTGGTACTCCGAAGACACATTTTTCGGATTAAGCTTCCATCGGTATCGCCGTAGACTGTTGAAGACCAGCTGTAAATCTTCAATGAAGTTTTATGAAGTCTCTGTCTTGATCGCCACATCATCCACATAAGCTTCCACACGCTTGCCCCAGTGGTCGGCTAAGCATGTCTGAATAGCCCTCTGATAGGTTGCTCCAGCGTTTTTGAGGCCAAACGGCATGGAGGTATAGCAGAAGGCTCCAAACGGGGTGATGAATGTTGTTTTTTCCTTGTCTTTTTTGTCAAGCTAATCTGATGATACCCAGAGTAGCAATCCAAGAAAGACAACACAGAACATCCGGCGGTTGAGTCCACCACCTGGTCTATTCTAGGAAGTCCAAAGGGATCCTTCGGACAGTGTTTGTTGAGATCCGTATAGTCGACGCACATGCGCCAATCCACTTTATTCTTTTTGAGTACAAGAACAGGGTTGGCTAACCACTTAGGATGTAACACCTCTCTAATGAATCCGGCCGCGACCAAGCGAGCCAGCTCGGCACGGATGGCTTCTCTCTTGTCGGGCGTGAAGTGTAAAGCCCAAAAAATTTGTACGAGGTAAAAAAATACATGCATTTATATAAAGTGTTTTGAGAATTATTTGATATTATTTTCTTTGTGCATACTCAATTAAGGGAATTAAAGTAGTAAAATAGCAAATGAATAAATATAAAGATATAATTGTAGTTCATGCAGAATTTTTGTATGTGCATATTTAAATGGAAATTTGAAATTGGAAATGAGATTAAATAAAAGAAAATGAAAAAAAGAGAAAAGAAAGGAGATTAGGAACTGGCCTACTCGGCCCAGCCACCACGGCGGCCCATCATCTCCCCGCGCGGCGCTTGTGACTGGCATGTGGGACCTGCGTTCCAGTCTCTCGACCTGGGACTCCCCTCGCGCGCCGCGCGTGCGTATTCTCTGTGGTGTGGGCCCATGTTGCCATTCTCTGGAACACGCGCACCCTCCCCAACTGCTGTCGGGTGGGACCGGAGCGTCAGCTCCTTCCTCTCCACCGTAACGGACGGATAGGAATCCGGGCATAGGAGCCGCTTCGAAACAACCTCCGCCGAAGCTCCCGGGCCGTGAATCCGATCTTTTTTCCCCCTTTCTCGGGTCGGCCTGGCATGTCCTCACCTCGCAGCTATAAGACCGATCCCCCGTACCATCTCGCCATCTACCTTGAGCCACGCCGAGCGGTGTTAGAGGAGGGAGGGCGAGTGCAGGAGAGAGAAAACCGAGAGCAGGGTGTGCTGCCAGCGTCGTCCTCGTTCGCGACTGGTGGTCTGAGGTCTATGACGTTCCTGGAAGCTTCATGTGGTTGCGGGTAGAACGCCCGTGGCCGGATTGGGAGGGAAGTTGAAGCCGCCACCATCGATTGGAGATTTTGCCGTTGATTCTACCTCTGCACGGGGAATAAAAGGCCACTACGAGTACCTGCGCATGGTCGAAGTCGTGGGCCGTCCGATCGAGATCTGGCGCCTGGAACTCAAGCTCGGCCATAATAAATCCGATCCGTTGATTCTGGATCTGAGTGCTTAGATTACATATCGGTTCAGCGGTGTCTTGATTTAATCTCGTGCGTCCAACTCTAATCCAACGGCAGATATCCACCCATACCTCTTCGCGTGGTCAACTTGCAAATCAACCCCTCTATTTTCACAAAAACAACCCACCGTCCTCGCGGGAGTAGTCTAAGTCTGGTAGAGTTTTATAAATTTAACCTTAGGCTCTTTGATATTAGTGTCCTCGGTCCAGAACACTTAGGATATTCAGAAATTAATAAAGAATAGGTTTTTAGTAAAAAAAATAAATCCATAAACTTGTTTAATCCATATTTAATTCATTCTAACTCTGAATTGACCCATTCTAGTTTCTATAATTTTTTTATTAATATTGTTTATCACCTAGTACCTTTGTTTAACCATGAAACTTGAATTAAAATTGCTCAATTGAATTAATCTATTCTAGGTGCTAAATAATTTCAGAAATTCATAACTCAATATCCGTAACTCCGAATTTAGTGATTCTTGTTCCTACAATCTCGTAGCGACGTGTAGAATATTATTACGCAGTTTATTCTTATGTTTGGTGTGATGTTAATTTTGTCTATACATGTTTGTCTGTATTGCTACGTTTAGTAGTGAGGACTCGTGTCATCTGAAGAGCAAGTTGGTACCTGGAATCAAGTGTCAGGCAAGTTGTGCCCTTGATCACTTCTTTTTACCCAGTCATGTTCTGATTAATCATAATGATCTACATAGGTTAATTTTGATGGGACCCAACAGGTTACCCTAGTTTGATTATCTTTATACCTTGACTCCACTAAACTTTTTGGGTAGTACCTGCTATTGCTTTATGTGGTTTTGGGTATGAGGATTACACTATTCATGATTATACTTTTGTTATCAATTGTTATTTATTGTTCATGTTAAGATCATTATGTTAATTGGAACATGGAGAACCACCCGGGAAAATAGTGCTACCACAAGGGTTTATGGATGCCCTTGGCTGATTAACTAGGAAAGTTAGTGGATGATTATCTTACCCGAAAGGGGCAAGGGCAGTAGGGGAGTGGTCAGTGTAGGGAGGTCCTTGGTTGATTTTGCTGCGATGGCGGTCAGTCGAGGCACTCCTGCACTGCAGCTTCCTATAAATTGTAGCGGGTTTTCTGAAGCTAGTGGAACTTTGTAAAGGCCTCGTAGTGTTACCCTGCCTCGCCTCCTAGGTAGAGGTATATGGGATTGGTCGTCTCTTGGCAGATGGGTAACATGACTTGTGGGTAAAGATGCGCAACCTCTGCAGAGTGTAAAACTGGTATACTAGCCGTGCTCACGGTCATGAGCAGCTCAGACATTCATATGATTAAATTATGGAACTTAAACTCAATTTGTCATATGCATTGCATTGCAGGTGTTGTTATTACTTTTGTTCTACTACTTAATTGGGTCGGTATTTACTTATACTTAGTAATTGCTAATAAAATTTTGACCAACTTTAAAAGCAATGCTCAGCTTCAACCATCCTCTTGGTAAGCCTTACACTTCACGTGAGCTCCCATCTTTGGCGAGTCCATGCACATTATTCCCCAGAACTTGTTGAGCGATGAAGTATGTGAGCTCACTCTTGCTGTCTCACACCCCAACAGGTCAAGAACAGGTACCACAGGATGAGGCGCATGAAGGATGATGTGACGAGTTCGTGAGAGGTCTAGGTCGTCGTCTCCTAGTCAACTTTGGGTTGCTGGGCCGTTGTCTCCGTATAATGTAATTATTTATTTATTTTATATAGAACTCCTATTATATAGTAAAGTTGTGACATTCGATCCTATGCCATGATTCCTCATATGTGTGAGACTTGGTCCCAGCACACCTGGTGATTATGTTCGCGCCCGGGTCTTGGTGCCCCTAAAACCCGGGAGTGACAGAAGTGGTATCAGAGCAATGTTGACTGTAGGATGAAACCTAGATAGAAATGGACAACCCTTACTTACTTACCTGTGCTTACTCTGATTCTTTTCTAAACTTATCTTAATCTACTCTCATCTATTTCCGCTTTACTCTGATTACTCTTACCTTTTCATTCTAAAGACAAATGTGGATTTCACACTTTGAAATCCTGTACCTAAAGTGACCTTTAGGAATAAGAGACCTACTCTTAGGGACGAAAACAAAATTATTTTTTTGAGGTATCTATGCACCTGAATGATTGTTCTTATGATATTTGTTTGATTTGGATCTTTGATTGAGTGTGATGGGTTGTGGAGTAATATCCACAATTACATCTGCATATACTTATAGAAAAAAATGCTTATAAAAATAACTAGACAAACTAGATTATCCCTCATTAAAGTATCTAGCCTAACAATATCCATCTCATCCTAAAAGATTCTATCCTACACTAATAGATCCATCTTATCTTAAAAGACTCTCTCTTATCTTGATAGATCCATCTCATCTTGAAAAGATTTTATGTCATACTAATAGATCTAACTGACCTCAAAAGATTCTACTCTATTCTTAGGGATTCATCTTGCCCTAATTAGCGTGTTTATCCCACTCTAGAATAACAACCATGAGCAGCTAACCCAACCAATAGAGTCTTGATGGATTGCATAACCTATTAACCCCCACCTGACCAACCAGATTTTGACCTACATCATGTAGTCTATCTCACCATAGCTATCTTAACCATATTCTCCAACCCTGATGATACACACTAACCTTGAATCAATGAAACCAAGACTGGAGAAGAAAAGATCAACCTTATCAAGGAAGGAGAGAAGTCAAACTCAATCTTCAGATGCATTACCACTCAACACAGAATTCTTTCTCACCATAAACTTTCTTACCTTAGGCTACTCTTGCCCTAACCTATCTTTCATCCTACACAATAAGGTGACTATACCTATAGATACTCATGCTTTCATAACCACTTTCTGAATAACATGACACTTCTTAGAGGTTAAAGGCTAAACTATAAATAAAGTTTTTTTACATCCCTGTCCTTAGAAATCTCGAGGACAAGATTATTTTTAAGGGGGTAGGATTTGTAAAGCCCAAAAATTTGTACGAGGTAAAAAAATACATGCATTTATATAAAGTGTTTTGAGAATTATTTGATATTATTTTCTTTGTGCATACTCAATTAAGGGAATTAAAGTAGTAAAATAGCAAATGAATAAATATAAAGATATAATTGTAGTTCATGCAGAATTTTTGTATGTGCATATTTAAATGGAAATTTGAAATTGGAAATGAGATTAAATAAAAGAAAATGAAAAAAAAGAGAAAAGAAAGGAGATTAGGAACTGGCCTACTCGGCCCAGCCACCACGACGGCCCATCATCTCCCCGCACGGCGCTCGTGACTGGCGTGTGGGACCCGCGTTCCAGTCGCTCGACCTGGGACTCCCCTCGCGCGCCGCGCGTGCGTATTCTCTATGGTGTGGGCCCATGTTGCCATTCTCTGGAACACGCGCACCCTCCCTAGCTGCTGTCGGGTGGGACCGGAGCGTCAACTCCTTCCTCTCCACCGAAACGGACGGATAGGAATCCGGGCACAGGAGCGGCTTCGGAACAACCTCCACTGAAGCTCCCGGGCCATGAATCCGATCTTTTTCCCCCTTTCTCGGGCCGGCCTGGCGTGTCCTCACCTCGCGACTATAATACCGAGCCCCCGTACCATCTCGCCATCTACCTTGAGCCACGCCGAGCGGTGTTAGAGGAGGGAGGGGGAGTGTAGGAGAGAGAGAACCGAGAGCAGGGTGTGCTGCCAGCATTGTCCTCGTTCGCGACTGGTGGTCTAGGGTCTGTGACGTTCCTGGAAGCTTCATGTGGTTGCGGGTAGAACGCCCGTGGTCGGATTGGGAGGGAAGTTGAAGCCGCCACCATCGATTGGAGATTTCACCGTTGATTCTATCTCTGCGCGAGGGAATAAAAGGCCACTAAGAGTACCTGCGCATGGTCGAAGACGTTCCAGGCAAGAAGATCCTCTGGTGGCATGTGAATTGCTCACCGGAGTTTGGCGGGAGTGGCAGATCCGCACCACTGCGTGGCCGACCCTTGCGCCGTCGTAGTCTGCTGGTGAGAACCTCCTCCACTGATCCACCATTAACTTAGCTTCAATTAGCACCTAGCGGACTCTACAATCGATCACCAGGGGTCTGGAGCACCTGGCTCCGGCGGGTGCGCCGCTGGGCTAGAAACGCACCGCCGCCTGGTTGTGGCATGAGGAAGAAAAGGCGCAGGGCGTTGATCTTGTGATCAACGGCTCCGGTTGGACGATAGTGTGATGAGTTGTGGGCCGTCCGATCGAGATCTGGTGCCTGGAACTCAAGCTCGGCCATATTAAATCCGATCCGTTGATTCTGGATCTGAGTGCTCATATTACATATCGGTTCAGCGGGGTATTGATTTAATCTCATGCGTCCAACTCTAATCCAACGGCAGATATCCACCCATACCTCTTCGCGCACGTCAACTTGCAAATCAACCCCTCTATTTTCACAAAAACAACCCACCGTCCTCGCGGGAGTAGTCTGAGTCTGGTATAGTTTTATAAATTTAACCCTAGGCTCTCTGATATTAGTGTCCTCGGTCCAGAACACTTAGGATATTCAGAAATTAATAAAGAAATAGGTTTTTAGTATAAAAATAAATCCATAAACTTGTTTAATCCGTATTTAATTCATTCTAACTCTGAATTGACCCATTCCAGTTTCTATAATTTTTTTATTAATATTGTTTATCACCTAGTACCTTTGTTTAACCATGAAACTTGAATTAAAATTGCTCAATTAAATTAATCTATTCTAGGTGCTAAATAATTTCAGAAATTCATAACTCAATATCCGTAACTCTGAATTTAGTGATTCTTGTTCCTACGATCTCGTAGCGACGTGTAGAATATTATTACGCAGTTTATTCTTATGTTTGGTGTGATGTTAATGTTGTCTATACATGTTTGTCTGTATTTCTACGTTTAGCAGTGAGGACTCGTGTCGTCTGAAAAGCAAATTGGTACCTGGAATCAAGTGTCAGGCAAGTTGTGCCCTTGATCACTTCTTTTTACCTAGTCATGTTCTGATTAATCATAATGATCTACATAGGTTAATTTTGATGGGACCCAACAGGTTACCCTAGATTGATTATCTTTATACCTTGACTCCACTAAACTTTTTGGGTAGTACCTGCTATTGCTTTATGTGGTTTTAGGTATGAGGATTACACTATTCCTGATTATACTTTTGTTATCAGTTGTTATTTATTGTTCATGTTAAGATCATTATGTTAATTGGAACATGGAGAACCACCCGGGAAAACAGTGCTACCACGAGGGTTTATGGACGCCCTTGGCTGATTAACTAGGAAAGCTAGTGGATGATTACCTTATCCGAAAGGGGCAAGGGCAGTAGGGGAGTCGTCAGTGTAGGGAGATCCTTGGTTGATTTTGCTGCGATGGCGGTCAGTCAAGGGACTCCTGCACTGGAGCTTCCTATAAACTGTAGCGGGTTTTCGGAAGCTAGTGGAACTTTGTAAAGGCCTCGTAGTGTTACCCTGCCTCGCCTCCTCGGTAGAGGTGTATGGGATTGGCCATCTCTTGGCAGATGGGTAACATGACTTATGGGTAAAGATGCGCAACCTCTGCAGAGTGTAAAACTGGTATACTAGCCGTGCTCACGGTCATGAGCAGCTCGGACACTCACATGATTAAATTATGGAACTTAAACTCAATTTGTCATATGCATTGCAGGAGTTGTTATTACTTTTGTTCTACTACTTAATTGGGTTGGTATTTAATTATACTTAGTAATTGCTAATAAAATTTTGACCAACTTTAAAAGCAATGCTCAGCTTCAACCATCCTCTTGGTAAGCCTTACACTTCACGTGAGCTCCCATCTTTGGCGAGTCCATGCACATTATTCCCCACTCTTGCTGTCTCACACCCCCACAGGTCAAGAACAGGTACCACAGGATGAGGCGCATGAAGGATGCTATGACGAGTTCGTGAGAGGTCTAGGTCGTCGTCTCCCAGTCAACTTTGGGTTGCTGGACCGTTGTCTCCGTATAATGTAATTATTTATTTATTTTGTATAGAACTCCTATTATATAGTAAAGTTGTGACATTTGATCATGTGCCATGATTCATCATATGTGTGAGACTTGGTCCCAGCACACCTGGTGATTATGTTCGCGCCCGGGTCTTGGTGCCCCTAAAACCCCGGTGTGACATGAAGCGACGTAATTTTTGTCATATCGGCCTCGCCTGGGGGTAGACCTTCAATTTGTGCTCGGCCAGTTCTCTTGGGACTCCTGGCATATCCGTAGGTTGCCATGCGAATACGTCTCGGTTATCTTGCAAAAACTGGACGAGCGCACCTTCCTATTTGTCATCTAGGCTGGAGCTGATGATAGCTGTTTTGCGTTCGTCGGTGAACCCAAGATTGATTCTCTTGGTTTCTTCAGTCGGCCGAATAGAGGTCACGGCTTGAGCTTCATTCGCAGGTACTGCGAGATCTTCCTCAGGCTTTGAGTTCGCCTGCGCAGAAGAAGTCGCCGATGGTTTGGTGGTGAGGGCCGCCTGAATGGCCACTCGGAAACATTCTGCGGCGCCTTGGAAGTCAGCGCGCACAGTTATGATCCCTTGTGGTCCTGACATCTTTAATATCTTGTATGTATAATGTGGAATGGCCATGAACTTCGCCAATCCAGGCCTCCCGATGATGGCGTTGTATCCAGTCGAAGTTTGCCACCTCGAACCTTAGGAACTCGGTCCTGTAGTTTTCTGGAGTTCCGAAGGTGACTGGCATGTAGATGTGGTCCAGCGGATATTCTCCCTCAGTTGGCACAATGCCGAAGAAGGGTGTGTCCGACTCGTGGAGCTCTTTGAGGGGAACTCCCAAGCCTTGGAGCGTCCCGAGGAAGGTGACGTTGATGCTGCTTCCCCCGTCCACTAATACCTTCTTTACCCTGCTCTCTCGGAACATCGGATCGACGAGGAGCGAGTACTTGCCTGGGTGGTCGAAGTTGAGCCACTGATCTACCCGGGTGAAGGTGATCGGGTGCTTAGACCATCGGTACGGGGCGGGAGGACCGGTAGCCGCCACCAGTATTTGACGATCGTTGAGCTTTTGTTGTCTCTTGTTTAGCTGCGACCCGTGTCCACCGAAGATGACGTTGACCTCTCTGTCAATGCGCGGGAAGGCTCCACCTCCTCCCTCCTCCTGCTGCTGGGGTTGTCGCGGTTCTCCTGGTCCTCCTCGTGGCGAGGGAGGTGGTAGAGGTTGGAAGGGTCGGCCGTTCCCCACGGAATGCTTGAAGTCTCTGCAGTTCCGGAGGGTGTGGCGCATGTCTTTGTGGTACGGGCACTGGGCGTCGAGGATGTCATCCAGCGTGCGTTCGCCTCAGCGAGGTCGTCCTCGGGCGCGAGAGGCGGGCGGTCCGGCGGTGTGGACCTCTTCACGAGGCCTCTTCTCCCAGCGTTTGTCGGGTTGCTGGTTCGTGTCGCGTCACGATGCTGTCGGTGCAGGCTTTGCTCCTCCGATGAGGTCTAGAGCTCGTTCATCTGCGGTGATGTAGAGGTCGGCTTCCTGGAACAGCTGCTCCGAAGTGGTTGGCGCCTTTTGTAGTATGGCTCGGACGAAGGCCGAGTCATTGGATCCCCGGTAGAAGTCCTCGATCACTGCTGCTTCCGCGACCTCGGGGATACGATTTCTCATGGTCTGGAATCTTTTGAGGTACGACCAAAGAGTTTCGTCCCCCGACACTTGATGGATTTGAGGTCCCATGGTTGCGCCGGTTTGTCGGAGAGAGATTGGAAGTTGGCGGTGAAGCGCCGACTGAAGTTGCTCCAGTCGTCGATGCAGTGTCGAGGTAGGTGTCGCAGCCATTGCAGCGCATCTTGCCCAAGGACGATAGGCAAGTATGCAGTCATCACATCCTCGGTTGCCCCAGCGGCTCGGGCAGCGGTGGTGTAGACGGCCAGCCAGCCTCCCGGATCCTGCTTAGGTTCATATTTGTCGACATTGGAGACCTTGAAGTTAGGGGGCCATTGAATGGCCCTGAGGCGCGGAGTAAGCGCCAATACTCCACAGTTGTCTTCTTGTCGTCGGTGATGATGTATTTCCCGGGGAGGGGAGTGGTTGTCGTGGTGCCTCGACCGTCCCCGGGTGATGCCACCAGTTGAAGTCGTGGCCGACTCGGTCCTGGTAGCCTGACTCCGTGCTGGGATGCCGTGATCCCGGTCGTACTCTTCCCGACGATGGATCTCGTTCTCGTGTCGTCATTCGCGTGAAGCGTTGATGGAGCTCCGTGAGTCCCGCCGACTGTTGATGGCGTGTCGTAGATCGTTCGGCGGATGGGCGAGGGGTAGAAGGTGGTTGGCTGCTTGAGTGAACAGCCGCCGATAGCCCTCGGCGTCGGGAGTCCGGGGGAGGCCATCAGCTATCCAAGCCAACACTCCACTGACTTCACTCGGCGTGTTCATGGCTCGGGCGAAGTCGGGGTTCAAGTTGCATCCGAAGAGTGGATTTTCTCGACGTTGCCTCGTTTCCTGCTCGGCCTGTTCTTGAGCCTGCCGACGATCACGTCGTCGAGAGTTCCTTCTTTCTCTGAGGACCCGTTCTTCCGGAGTTTCTCCCACTTCGGAGACCTCGTCTCGCGATACGGGTTGCTCTGGATCCGGTTCTCCGGCCTCGTGATGTCGCCGAATATTTCGGCGTCGGTTCCTCCGCCGGCGAGACTCCCGATGAAGAGGTTCTTCTCCTGGTGCAGTTGGTTCATCGTTGGAGATAGGATTCGATTCCACTCTTCCCCCGATGAAGAGTACGTCGGGGTAGAATGGAGTAGCTGTCGCGACAATCTTCTTTCTGTCCTCCTTTGAGGACGGAGGCACAGAAAGAGCAGCTTGACGACCCTTGGCCTCATTCGCTTCTTTCCTCCTTGTGATCCGTGTCCATTTTTCTGTCGGAGAGGTGGACAGCGGGGTTCTCCGGTTAGACGGACCCTCGGCTCCTAGCTTGCTGAAGGTGATTTTTTCTCGAAGCGTTGGAGGTTGCGCTTTTCCCTGCTTTGCTCCGATTTTCTCGGAGATCTTTGAGGAAGATTTTCTCTCCGGTGGATACGCGATGCGATGCAGAGTTCCCTCCTCATCTACTACGGATGAGATAGTTCCAAAGCAGAACACGGATCCAGGGCAGAGGATAATCTTGTGCTGGAAGGTGATGGCCATTGAGCTAGCTTGGATCGATGACACACCCCCTACCTGGCGCGCCAGCTGTTGGTGTTTTGGGTCCGACCGCGCACCCGGGGTTGCCCCTCAAGGTGCTTTTTGGAGTAGGACGGTGTTACCAACTGTAGCTCGATGGTTCGTGCTAGATGCACGAGAAACAGTGGACAATTGTGTACAGGTTCGGGCCGCTTTGAGATGCGTAACACCCTACGTCCTGGCGTGAGTACTTTATGCGATGGGTTACAAGGGGGTTCTCTGGTGTTGGAAACGTAGAGAGCCAGGTGGATGGCTAAGTAATGAGGTAGATAGATGTCTTTGAAGGGGTGCCCCTAGGCCTTATATACTCGACCGTGGGGCAGTACATGTGGATATGATAAAAACGTGTGCCTAAATAATAGTGAACTGACTGAGTCTATCCTCCTATAATTCAGCCGACCCATCCTCGCTCGGTTCCGATGTACAGGGCTCCCGCGCGGGAAGGTCGGGTCACTGTTGTGATCACTGCTCGAATTCGTCGGACCGTCTAGGCTTGCGTCGATCTGATCTTGTGTCGATCCACTTCACTAGGCGTTCTTTCCCAGGCCCACGAAGGGGCGATCTCGCGAATTATTGGGCCCACGAGCCTTTCGTGAGGTCTTTTATCCTTCTGGTGGACCCGGGGGATATCTGTCCCCCACAAGTGCCCATCAACATGCGGGGATATATACAACTTTGGAGTTTTACTTTTAGAAATGTTGACTGGAAAGAGACCAACGGACCCTATTTTTGAAAACGGACTTAGCATTATTAACTTGGTTGAGAGGAGCTTCCCAGTTTAGATACTATAAGTGATAAATGCTTCACTACAGGATGAATGCAAGCCCGCCTCAACAATAGTTTATCATTGCTTGTTATCTCTAGTAGAAGTAGCATTGTATTGTACACGTCAGTTCCCAAGTGAGCGGATGACCATGAGAGAAACAACCAGTCAAATTAGTGCAATCAAGGTTTCCCATGTTAAAGGAAAAGATAGGGCAGCCTCATTGCAATATACTTGATAGAGAGTGAGTTTCCAATTAAGTACTTATGAGTCCCTCTTTGTGACATGTGAGAGCTCATTTGTGATACCAAGCAACCTTAACATAAGCCTTAAATGAAAACAAATTGAAAACACTCCATTTTTCAATGAAACCAGCTGCATGATTTGGCCCATGCCCATCTTCATGAACCACACCAAGAACTTCTTTGACGGAATCCCACATTTGAGACAAACAAATCAAAGTAGTATGATGTAAGCCACATCTAGTATCCCTAGATATAGCAAGGATTGTTTCTTGATTCAAGCCTCTTCCTATAGATGCCTCACCCTTTGCAAGCCTATCCAAAATACTTTTATGATAGCTTTCAGCCAACACATATATCCTCTTGCAAGATGCACTTATGTGGTCACAATAAAACATACATACTCAAAGAAATAATGAATTGAAGAGCAACAATTTGCAATAGAAACAACCACTAGTTGCGGTTGATGGCAAAGCAATAGACATAGAAAGCATATGGGTTTTCATATATAATAATTTTTGTAAGCCACTAAATTCACCTCTCATATTTGAAGCTCCATCATACCCTTGCCCTCTTATCCTAGAAATAGATAATTTGTGTCAATCAAGATTACCAAATAAAAAACCCTTTAATGCATCCAATGTAGTGTTAGTCACATGTACAAGAGCAAGAAATCGTTCTATAATGTTCCCTTGAGAATTCACATATCTAAAATATAAAAGGTATATTAATTAAGACAAAGTCTGCAATAGTGTAATAATACAAAATGACATAATAAACATGCTACTAACCTTAAAATATCTGCCATTTCTCTTTAACTAATATGTCATGTAATTCATCAACAAGTATGGCAAAATGTCTACCACCAAGATCTCACATAATCATGTCAGTTATTTCTTCTGCGCAACTTTTTGCAAGATCCTTTTGAACATCAGGGGAAGTCGTTTTACAATTTAATCCACCACGATCAAAAGCATTTCTCACTTCTTCATTGCTATCGTTGAGCCAGTTTATCAACTCTAAAAGGTTACCTCTTTTTAAAGAGGTGGAGGATTTAGCATGGTCACGAAAAGACATGCCTTGATCTAAGAGAAATCTTGAACAACGAAGAGTAGAACTCAAGCGGATTTGGTGCAATTCTTTTGCTAGTTGTCTAGCACTAATAAATACACTTGCCACACTTTGTCTCTGATTTTTAAAATCATCGCATTTCTGAACACACTGACTGTGAGCACTACCTACACCACCAACATGTTGTGGCAATGATTTATATGCATGTTCCAATCAGTCAATCCTTTTTTGGTAAACACATCATATCCAAAGTGTTATGCCCTTCCAGGTTGCTAGGAAGCCCTAAAAGCAAAATGTAGCATTAGCGAATTCACCGTATTCTAGCCAATTATATTTCTTATACCAAGATGAGAAAAGGGCTCTTGAATCACATCCAAATTGTGAGCCGGGAAAATTCAAAGAAGGTTGTGTTGGACCCTTCAATATATATGCACTTATAACTTGATCTTGAATTTCAGGAGCATACTCATAAATTTGCTTTCTAAGAGCTGGATCACATATTATCGGGATTGAACTCAATATTACCCATGTCATTGTTTTGATATGGCTAAGGATCTTCCCAAGTTTCTGGCAGGTCCGAGTATTAGCAGGCATAGGTCCACCGCCATGGTATCGTAGATCAACCAAGAATCGCCTCATTTTTTATTCATGAAATTCACAATAAAATTTTCCATCTCAAATCTTTAACATAAATAAGTTAACATGGCAAATGATTTATTTTGAGTAAAGTTCATGCAAATTTGTCTACTATTATTTCTTACCTGTGTTTTACCCGACGGCTCCTTCAACTTGCAGCTTGATGTGGTAAATTTTGTAGACTGTAGATTGCAATGGTGATTCATCGGCTCTCGGATTCCAACTCCAATCTCCGGTCTTCAATCTCTAGGACTCTAGGTGACGTTGCTTGCCTTCACCAACGGCCAGCGCCCAGCAAGCCCACTCCCCGTTCAATCTTGCCTACTCATGTTTAGGACGAATTGGGAACGTCGCCTGCCTGACTCGCCGTTGAAACAGGGAGATGAAACATTGCAGGCTGTGACGGAATGGTAGCTACCAAGGGGTAGTACGTGCATCTGTCTAGGTCTAGCAAGCTAGGCTAATATGCTTATGAGCGATGAACTAGTTCGTTCGTGGGCCATGAGATTAGAGCTTGTTCGGTTAGCTCTCGATCCATGTGTATTGAGTGGGATCGGATGAGTTTGAATCCCAAATAAGTCAAACTTTTTCTTAAATTTTTCCAATCTCATCTAATCTATGTGTATTAGGAATAACCGAAAAGGCATAAATCTGTTGGAGGTTGCCTGGAAAACTGCAAGGTCAGGGAGCTGGTCGACGAAACCTCGCAGCTCCGGGGCGGAGAGGCCAAAACCATGGAAGTTGATGGATATGACAGTGAGGTCGTCCTTGCTGTGTGCGGACGGAGACGAGCAGGAGAAGCCGAGGTAGCTCGCCTTGCCACAGATGTCATGGCCGGCCCAAGTGGATGTAATGTTCCTGGGGTCGCATGCATGTGATGGTGTTCTTGAAACGCTGGATGGCCAGGTAGGCTTGGTAAAGCTGCTCGTTTGGGAAGTCGCCGGGAGATAATGCTGCATCAGCGGAGTATGCAACTAGCAGGGTGGAGAACAGCAAGACGAACAAGGGAACAAGTCTGAGATGGCATGCCATTGTCTTCGGATGCTCAGTAAGCTGTGCTAAGAATTTCAGAGACACTAGTACACAGAGCCTCTATAGTAGCGGCTCTAAAACTATTTTCACTGGCGTTTTTCAGTGCCGCCAGTGCTAGGGGCCAGTGGAAATCGCCATTTTTACTGGTGATTATTCAAGAAACGCCAGTGGAAATAGCATTTCTATTGGCGGTTTTCTTAAGCAACCGCCAGTGGAAATAGCATTTCCACTGGCGGTTTTATTAAGAAAACCGCCAGTGGAAATGTTATTTTCACTGGCGGTTTGTTTTATTTAGCCGCCAGTGGAAAGTTTCCCGCCTTTTTTTAAATTTTCGTACTGAAATTTATATATTTACACACAAAAACATATATATATATATTGATATTGATAAACATGTAGTATTGATATTAAAAGCAACATGGAATTAAATTCTATCATACATTTATATACATCAAAGTCTTGTTTACAACTATGTATGCATCACACATTATATACATCAAAGTTTTCACTTAAGCTCTAATAACTATCTCGGCTAAGAGATAGTCTACTAATTTCTGTTAGTATTCTAAACTCTGGCAAAGCTAATGTTCCGGAAGCATCGTGATATTTCCCTTCTGCGGGAATGACCTCTTTCAATATGAATGTGCACAGGTCCTCAACTATGCCATACAATGCACCTTCAGTCAAGTTCTCCGGGCTTCCTTGTTGAAATTGCTATAAAGGAAGTTTATAAACAACAACTATTTATACTCAATAATAACACATTTGCATCTTTAATGACATAAATACATACGTGACTATTACTAATAATACCTTACCAGGGTTCGTGATGTATCGTCCGTTCATTCTCATGAACTCGCACACGTAGAACCCACATAGGACCGATCCGGGTGGTTGCTTGTGGCACTACATAACGAGAGATTGGTTATTTAGTTGCAACATTATCCTATGTACGTACATGTATGATATATATTCATAAATTCACATACTTACCGGCCAGTTATAATGGATGTCTAGTGGCACACCTTTTTTGGACGTGTCGTACTTTCCACCTCGTAGCTTATAAAACCTAAATGCCCTGCGATCTCAAATAGAATCACCATGTTATTCTACAATTCTCATCGATATAAGTATGCATGCATAGAAAAGGCTTACAGCTCTAAGATGCTGAGGAATTTTGAATAGGCCGAAGGCTCGGTGTGCAAGGAGTCGAGCACCAACACCTTTCCAACCTTAGGATAAATGAAGAAGCATATCCAGTGGTCCCTGTACGAATCAAATTTGTGATACATGTGTATTAAAATTATTAATTTTATTTATGCAAAATCACACTTACTTAAAGTTGTACGGGGCCACTATGGATTCCCTATCTTGAAATTGAAGCATTGCGTGTCTGTTGGGGTCGTGCTTCGGTGCGCCGAAGGTCCCACACGAAGAAGCAACTTCGGCTGAAGTCGTCTCCAAAAGATGGCCGAAGGTTCCTTTTTATGGAGCTTCGGCGTTACAAACCGACATAGAAATAGAATGACCTTTTTATCCATAAGAGGTCTGAGTCAATGTTGTAAACTTTTGTAAGGGGCATAATTGTAATTTGTCACAGGCTGCGACCTATGCCTATAAATAGATGAACAGTACCTCTGTACTGTTCACGCGAACCTGTCATTTGCCTTCGCATCACACTTGTACTCCTGCCTTCCTCAGGACCGAAGGTACATTTGTCATTTATATTCATTCGTATTAATAGAAATGGAAATGATTCTATGTTAACATTTGAATGTCCATTTTATACCTCATGATTTATATGAATGCTTCACCCTACGTTATTATGTTTACGAAGGTGCGTCCTTCGTAACCTTCGTCCGAAGTTCCTTATGTCCCGAAGGGATATAATGAAGTGGAGGACGAAGGACCTTAATATTTAACATTTTCTGTGTTGCCTTGTTCTTAACTCTTAGCATTTGAGAACAAGCCCCCAACATTGGCG
This sequence comes from Zea luxurians, assembly GCA_029449295.1. Lineage (NCBI taxonomy): Eukaryota > Viridiplantae > Streptophyta > Magnoliopsida > Poales > Poaceae > Zea > Zea luxurians. Next base: position 87,510,930 of record JAOPSE010000004.1, on the reverse strand, counting down.
CCCACCTCCGGTGAACTCACTTCCACTTTTCTGAGCTGATGGCTTCGTTCAACAACCAAGCTGGAGCTGCTTCGGCTTCGAAGCTGGTGCTCCCGATAACAGGCGGTTCCTGCTCAGAGCCGGCTAACAAGAAGCAGAAGAAGGAGGCTCAGAGAAGGGTGCAGCATGTTGGAGTGCAGGGACCCTTCATCAAGTCAAAATGGTCCCATATTCCAATTACCTTCTCTCAGGAAGACCTTCAGCTTAAGGATTATCCCCACAATGATGCCATGGTTATCTCTTGCGTGATCAAAGGATTTCTGGTCCACAATGTCCTAGTTGACACAGGCAGTGCAGCTGACATTATATTTGCTAAAGCCTTCAGACAAATGCAAGAGCCCGAAGACAAGATTCATGATGCTACGCACCCTCTTTGTGGCTTCGGAGGGCGGCAGATTGTGGCACTTGGGAAGATTACCATGCCGGTAACCTTCGGATTTGTCAACAACACAAGGACTGAGCAAATTGTGTTTGATATTGTTGACATGGAGTATCCTTACAATGCTATCATCGGCCGTGGCACTCTTAATGCCTTCGAAGCAATTCTTCACCCAGCTTATCTCTGCATGAAGATACCTTCGGACCAAGGACCTATTGCTATTCATGGAAGCCAGGAAGCTGCTAGAAGGGCCGAAGGAAGCTGGACTGACTCCAAGGCAATCCATAATATAGATGGAGCTGAAGCTTGTGAACAGTACAAATTCAGGAGGGAGAAGGCAGCTTCAGCGGATCAGCCGAAGCCTATGTTATTGTGTGAAGATGTAGCAGAGCAGAAGGTGTTGTTGGGCTCGCAATTATCTGAAGACCAGGAGAAAACCTTGATAAGGTTTTTATTCAACAACAAAGATGTCTTTGCATGGTCAGCTAATGATCTCTGTGGAGTAAATCGGGATGTTATTGAACATTCGCTCAATGTTGACCCATCCTTCAGACCCCGAAAGCAGAGGCTTCGGAAAATGTCTGATGACAAGGCCGAAGGGGCTCGCAATGAAGTGAAAAGACTCCTCAGTGCAGGAGTTATCAGAGAAGTGAAGTATCCAGAGTGGCTAGCTAACACTGTTATGGTGAAGAAGGCCAATGGCAAGTGGAGAATGTGTATTGATTTCACAGATCTCAACAAGGCTTGTCCGAAGGATGAATTCCCGCTGCCAAGGATAGATTCTTTAGTTGATGCAGCAGCTTCTTCGGAGCTCATGAGTCTCCTGGACTGCTACTCAGGCTATCATCAAATATGGATGAAGAAGGAAGATGAGCCGAAGACTAGTTTCATCACCCCAAGTGGTACATATTGCTATCTTCGGATGCCCGAGGGGCTCAAGAATGCTGGAGGGAGTTTCAGCAGAATGACGGCGAAGGTTCTCCAATCTCAGATAGGCAGAAATGTGTTGACTTATGTCGATGACATCATCGTAAAGAGCACGAAGCAAGAAAATCATATTGCTGATTTGCAGGAGACCTTCGCCAGCTTCAGACAAGCTGGGCTGAAGCTGAATCCAGAAAAATGTGTCTTCGGAGTGAAGAAGGGTAAATTTCTTGGATGTTTGGTTTCAACGAAGGGAATCGAAGCTAACCCAAATAAAATCGAAGCTATACTTCGAATGGAGCCACCAACCACAAGAAAGGGGGCCCAAAGATTGACAGGAAGGCTGGCATCTCTCAACAGATTTATATCCAGATCAGCAGAAAGAAACTTACCATTCTTCGAGGTGCTGAAGTCAGCTGAAGTCTTTCAATGGGGCCCAAGTCAACAAAAAGCCTTCGAAGAGCTGAAGCAATACTTAATAGATCTCACAACATTAACTCCACCAACGCCAGGGGCTCCTCTGTTGTTGTATGTGGCAGCTTCGCACTTAGCAGTAAGTGCGGCACTTGTTCAGGAGAAGTTTGATGGACAAGTCAAGAAGCAGGTCCCAGTATATTTTGTGTCTGAGGTCCTCAGTGTCTCAAAGAAAAATTATACAGAGCTGGAGAAGGTGTTGTATGCCGTTTTAATGGCATCCAGGAAGCTTCGGCATTACTTTCAGGCATACAACATTATTGTTCCTTCTTCGCAGCCGTTGAAGGACATCATGAGGAATAGAGAAGCTACTAGGCGTATTGGAAAATGGGCTGCGGAACTCAATGAATTTTACATTGATTATGTGCATAGATCCTCAATTCAGTCTCAAGCATTGGCAGATTTCATTGCCGACTGGACGCCAGGGGCCCAGGACGAAGAAGCGAATAAAGATGCCGAAGCATGGACAGTGTTTTGTGATGGCTCTTGGGGAACCTTCGGAGCAGGTGCAGCTGCTGTGTTGGTCTCTCCGTCCAAGGTTAAAACTTGTTATGCAGCAAGACTTGACTTCAGCTGCACAAATAATATCGCTGAGTACGAAGCCTTGCTCCTGGGTCTTCGGAAACTAAAGGCAATGGGAATCAGAAGGGCGATTCTTAAAACTGATTCCCAGGTTGTTTCGGGTCATATTGACAAAAGTTGCAAGGCTAAAGACCCGAAGCTTGAAAAGTACCTAGACACGGTCCGTAGGATCGAAGCTTCCTTCGAAGGATTTTCTGTTAAGAATATCCCTCGAGGACAAAATGAGCATGCTGATTTGTTGGCCAAGTCTGCGGCACAGGGGCTGCCGCTACCTTCGGATGTGTTTTTCGAAACAATAAAGGCACCTTCAGTGGAGCTACTTGAAAGAGCAGTCCTTAACATTTCTCCTGTCTACAGCGAAGATTGGAGAACTGAAATAATCTCTTACCTTCAGGGAAACTTTCTATCAGATGACGAAGCTTATAATAAAAGAATAGAGGCAAGAGCTCGTCCCTATGTCATGATAGAAGGGGAATTATACAAGTATGGAGTTTGTGCACCGCTGCTCAAGTGCTTATCTAGAGCCGAAGGTATAGACTTGATGAAAGAGATACATGCAGGCCTATGTGGATCCCACATCGGATCCAGGCCGTTACTTGGAAAAGTTTTTCGCCAAGGGTTTTATTGGCCGAAGGCAGCTTCGGATGCAGCAGAGTTGGTTCAAAAGTGCGAAGGTTGTCAGAAGTGTGCAAGAGATCAAAAGCAACCTTCGTCTTTGACACAGCTGATACAGCCCATCTGGCCATTGCAAAGGTGGGGCCTCGACCTGCTGGGTCCATTGCCACCGGCTCAAGGCAATCTGAAATATGTTATAGTGGCTGTGGAGTATTTTTCCAAGTGGATTGAGGCGAAACCATTGGCCACAATAACTTCGGCCACTGTCCAAAAGTTTTTCTGGCAGAACATTGTCTGTCGCTTCGGAGTACCGAAGGCCATCACTGTAGATAATGGAACGCAGTTCGACTCCGAAGATTTCAGAAATTTCTGTGATCAAATTGGCACGAAGATCCACTTTGCATCAGTCAGGCATCCGGAGTCGAATGGGCTTGTTGAAAGGGCCAACGGCATCATAATGACAGGAATAATGAAGCTAATCTTTAATCAACCAAGGGGAAAGTGGCCAGATCAGTTGACCAAAGTGGTGTGGAGCCACAATACAACAACATCAAGGTCTACAGGCTTTACCCCATTTAAGTTGCTATTTGGTGACGAAGCAATAACCCCGGAAGAAGCCAAAGCTGGATCAATAAGAGTGGTAGCTTCGGCAGAACCAGGTGCCGAAGATACTTGTCTTGTGGAAAAAGATGCCTTAGAAGGGATCAGGCTTCAGGCCGTGGAGAATATCAATAAATATCAAGCTGAAACAATCAAATGGCGAGATAGAAAGGTCCGGCTAAAAAATATTGAGCCGGGACACTTGGTGCTTCGAAGAGTGGCCAACCCAGACACAGTGGGCAAGTTACAATTGAAATGGGAAGGGCCTTTCTTAGTAGCATCTTCGTCAAGGCCTGGTTCGTACAGGCTGAAGGACATGGATGGCAATGAAATTCCAAGATCTTGGAATGCGGATGAGCTTCGGCGGTTTTATGTATAACTCGATGTAATTTTGTATGTTTTTTCTTTTCTTTTTCATGGCACCCTTTTCCTTTCTAAAGGGGGAGAAAGGTTTTTAATGGGGCCATCATATGTAATTTTCCTTTTTAGTTTTATAAGAGCAAAATCCCCCAAAGAATGTAAATGTAAAAGCTGAGAGCGCACCATCGAGTGCCGAAACTGAAAAAGAGAAAAAGCTCCGAAGACATCCCTAAGGGGATGCAGAGCTTACAGCGAAAAGTCAACGCTGATTCCGCCGAAAGTAAAAGGCGAAGAAGCTCCAAAGACGTTCCTAAGGGAATGCAGAGCTTATACCGCCTAAGTAAAAGGCGAAGAAGCTCCAAAGACGTCCCTAAGGGGATGCAGAGCTTACAGCGAAAAGTCAACGCTGATACTGCCTAAGTAAAAGGCGAAGAGGCTCCAAAGTCGTTCCTAAGGGAATGCAGAGCTAATGTGTGGTTGTTTCTAAGTAATGGCTGACAATGTGGCTTCGGACATATGCTTCGGACATTCATTCGCGCATTACATTACATCATAACATTTGCATGCATAAGCATTCATTCATAGCATCTGTGTACCAAAGTGGTTGCTTCGGCAGAAGGGAGAATTGGCTTTTTGTGAATCGTTGTGTAAAAGAAAAGTTTCGGAGAAGTGGTTTTTTATGATTCGTTATGCTATGTTGTGTACAAAAAAGAGAAGCTTCGATAAAAAGAAGAATTGGTATCTTATGCTTTGTTGTATACAAAAGAGAAAAGCTTCGTTGCTCGGCAAAAGGAAGAATTACTTTTATGCTTCGTTGTGTACGAAAAGAAGGGAAGGTGTTTTTTCGCCTTCGGCTCAAAATACTGATTTCATCCACATCAAAGCGCCTCAATCGAAGGGTAAGAATATATTACAAGGTATGTACAAAGTTCCTTGAGAACAGTTTAATTGTATTTACAAGAATTGTTACAAAAATATACTGAGTTTTTCTATAGTATACTTCTACTAATCTTCATTAAGCTTCAGCTTCGGCGACAGCTTCGGCGACATAACTTAGGCATCATCTTCACCTTCGTCATCCTACATAAATCAAGGAGTCGTGAGTAAAAATCAAGTGCAAAGGAAAAGGTAAGTACGAAGTATCATTTCTTACTGGTTCAAGATGACTTCGTGCTTCGTCTCCAGCCTTCTCCCGCCCGCCTTTTGTCCATATCATTTTTACAAATCTATTTGAGATGCTTCGGGCGAGATCAGGTATATCATCCAGGATTGATGGAGATAGGGTGAAGTTGGGCCTGTTGACAATCTTTCCATGCTCGCAGCCGGCCTTCAAGAATGCAGCAGCGGTACCCCGAGAAGCTACCCAGGCACAGAAGTCGCCGTGCCCGGCTATAACTTCGTCAAGTTCTTCAATTTCGGCTTCAATATGATCGAAGGCCTGTGGTAAATTTTCCGCTGAGGGGTTAAATTTCCCGCTGCTGGCTCCAACAGAGTAAAATATCTTTTTTAATCGACCAATACAATTGTTGCTAAATTTTAAGCATTTGTCTTGAAGGCTTGCTAAAGATTTCTTCAACTCTGAGCTGGTCTGGACTTCGGCTTCAAGCTTCGAATTAAGCTCTAGCTTCTCCTGATCGAATTGTTTTGATTGATTGATAAGCTTCGAATTCAACTCTGCTACTTTAGCCTCAGTCTCAGTCAGCAAGCCTTCGGTCGATTGGAGCTCGAAGTCTTTCTTTTCAATGATGACAGATTGTTCTTTTATCTTGTTTTCTAAGTTTTCAATTATAGCTTCGTGTTTTCTGTCTTCCAGATCTTGTTGCATCTTCAGAGCTTTGCTCAGTAGCATGCTCTGCACAGAGAAATTTACGTTGGTAACATTTTCATTATTAACAGCAATGAAAACCAGAGAAAAGGTTGTTTACCTTGAAGTTGGAGTAAAATAAGCTGCCGACGATGTGTTGTCGTCGGTAGCGGCTGATGTCTGTCTCTAGCTTCGGAAAACCGATACTCTTTGATAGAGTACCGATTACCTTAGCTCCAGTCTGGTCTCGAATGCAGCCCAATTTTTCGTCGTCAATGCCTCCAAATAGAAGGGCTCCTGGCTTGTAGCCACAAGATTTGGCATAGTCCTTGAGCTCTTCTATTTCGTCTTTCGTCAGTTTTTGCCCAACTAAATTCTGGAAAGAGTAGGCTTCGTCGTCCGAAGTGTCTTCGGTTATTTCTTTTCCTTTCTCAGGCACTGTGGCCATGGTTTTTTCAGTAGTAGCACCAGCTTCTTCTGCAGCTATATCTTCCAAAATCTTGTTAATGTCCTCAATAGTAGTTTCCAAGTTTGTATCTTCGGCTGTAGCGGCTTCGGTAGCCGCGATCTCCGAAGGTGCGCCTTCGACGATTGTTGTGCCTTCGGCAGCTGCCGTTTTCTGAGTTGACGCCCTAGGCGGCGTCTTGTCGATAACTTCAGTTACCGCAATAATTCTTTGCCGCTTGGGTTTGCTTATCTTCGTCTGATCCGGCTCGTCCACCTTTTGAAAAAGCTTCGTCAGATGGAGCCCTAATGGACTTAGCTTCGTGGGCATGGGTTCAGTCATTACCTTTAAAATTTCCTCCACGTCGCTGGCAGAAGGCGGGGTGGGGGTCCCTTCTTCTTCGGGTGATTTGCGCTTCGGAGTAGATATTTTTCTTTTCTTTGGAATTTTCTTTTCCTTTGCTGGTCTTTCTTCATCTTTGATCAGAGTTTCGGCCACTCTTTTTCTTTTGTGGCCCTCGGCACCCTTGTTCAATTGCTCATAATCTGGGTACTCGAAGCCCAGGGCATCAAGCACTCGGTTCAGCCTTCGCTTCGGTCGGGCGCCGAAGGCCGCTGTCATTAGTTGATCCTCTTTTTTGGAGTAATTCCCCAGGATTTCGTTGCACATCACCTCAACTGTGTCTAGCCATTCTTTGCAGGGTTTTTTAAAGTACTTCTTAAACTTGAAGTGGTAGGGCAGACGGACAAGCTCCCCCTTTTTCTTCTCTCCCTCCAGCTTCGGCATTTCCCACTCTTTTAGAGTGGGGAAAACTCTGAATGCCAAGAACTCCTGAACTAGATCCCTGGTGCCAATATGTTCTGAAATGATTTCAAATTCACCCAGAGCAGCCCAGGTGGGACCTTTTAGATCGCCGATGCGGCATCGTGGCCTCGTCTCTCCGAAGATTAATTCCAGAGGGCTTTGTACCAATTTTTCTTTGTCTTCGTCAACTTTTACATAAAACCACTCAGATTTCCAGCCTGCTGGCCATTTGCTTCGGTAGCTGATGATAGGACACTTTGTTGTCTTCCGGTAGGCAAAATTATAGCAACCGAAATTATCATGTAGCCCATCTTTTCTGGCCTTTGTTTGGTAGTGTAATTCGTGAACTCGGCAGAAGCTGTCAGCAAACGGTTCCACGGCCTGGCTTCGAAGGGCCCAGATATAAACATTGAGCCTAACGATGGCGTTAGGAGTCAATTGATGAAAGTAGATACCAAACCTCCTCAATATCTCTGCAATAATATTATGAAGAGGGAATCTAAGCCCAGCCTTTAAAAAGCTCTTGAAGATAACAATCTCATCCTTTCCTGGCTTCGGGGTGGTCTCTTCTCCCCCGAAGCGGAGTAGCTTCTTCTGATCTTCATTGAAATAACCTGCTTTCACCATCTTCGAAAGATCAGCTTTTGAAACAGTTGATTTCCCAAAATCCAGGTGACTGGGCTTGCTGGGCATGGCAATGTGGTAGTCATCCTCGGGGTCAGTCCCTTCAATGTTTTCTTCTTCTTCGGCTGTTGTCGGGTTTGCTTCGGCAGCAGGCCTTTCTTCCGTAGTCACTAGACCGGAGCGCTGCATCGCTTCGGAGATGGGCACAGTGTCCGAACCTTCGGCTTCGTCTCCCTCACGAACAACTTTGGCAGTAGATCGCACTCTCGCCATTTAATTCTGAGTTTGGGGAAGTCAGAAACTTTTTTCTTTTTTCTTTTCTCCGAAGCTCTCCTTTCTGACGAAGCAGACGTCGAGACTGACCTTCGTTCGATTCTGGGAGTCAAGCTTCGGCTATGGTGGAAAATTTTGGCAGCAAAACAGTGCAAATAGCAATGAATGCTGTGGTAACTTCACACCTACCCGTTTGTTTATATAGTGCTGCAGGTAAGAAGGCGAAGTGGCAAGATTTTTACACCAGACGGGCGGTCACTCGTACTCGCTGTACAGTGGACCGCAAGGATCAAACAGTAACTCTGCAAGGTGGGCCTGGCACGCGCTCGGGAGCCGGATCGTTTCTCCGCAACGAGCTCAGGGAAGGTGTTTTTTGGACCTTCGGCTTCCCGAAGCTGAAGAGGCTTTTTTCACGAGTCAAGCTCGTTACGAAAAACGATCTAGCACCGCGAAAGGGGCTACTGTTGGGGTCGTGCTTCGGTGCGCCGAAGGTCCCACACGAAGAAGCAACTTCGACTGAAGTCGTCTCCAAAAGATGGCCGAAGGTTCCTTTTTATGGAGCTTCGGCGTTACAAACCGACATAGAAATAGAATGACCTTTTTATCCATAAGAGGTCTGAGTCAATGTTGTAAACTTTTGTAAGGGGCATAATTGTAATTTGTCACAGGCTGCGACCTATGCCTATAAATAGATGAACAGTACCTCTGTACTGTTCACGCGAACCTGTCATTTGCCTTCGCATCACACTTGTACTCCTGCCTTCCTCAGGACCGAAGGTACATTTGTCATTTATATTCATTCGTATTAATAGAAATGGAAATGATTCTATGTTAACATTTGAATGTCCATTTTATACCTCATGATTTATATGAATGCTTCACCCTACGTTATTATGTTTACGAAGGTGCGTCCTTCGTAACCTTCGTCCGAAGTTCCTTATGTCCCGAAGGGATATAATGAAGTGGAGGACGAAGGACCTTAATATTTAACATTTTCTGTGTTGCCTTGTTCTTAACTCTTAGCATTTGAGAACAAGCCCCCAACAGTGTCCTATGTAGGTGGCGTATCTTGCTTCAAAATCCTTCTTCAGATCCTGGATACGCACCTCAATTTCTTCGTCTGTTAGCCCCTGTAATGCTTCGTTGCCTTTTCCGATTCTAAAAGCGTGGTTATCCTCACATATCTTTATTGGGTTCAGATACCCAACCCTTTTACTGGCACTAGCATTGGGATTGGTACCATAAAGGATCTCCTGCTGATCATGTTGCATTCTGCAACGCACACGTGCATGTCAGATATTGAAAATTTATACAACTCACTAATAATAACACATATATGTGGAGTATGAGTGACACTTACAATGCAAATATGGTTACAAGTTGCACGTCGAGTCTCTGAAGGTTCATCATTAACCACATGTCCTCGAATGCAACAACGGCTTTTTGATTTGAACCAATAAAAGCATGGGCTGGTATATTAACATTGATGGTGTCGATGCCAACTGAAGATGCCCGCATGTACCAATCATGCAACCTTTTAATATTAGCCGGGACCTTCCTTAGTTTCTCAAAAGTGAGTAGTGGTCTGCCCGACACATATTTTTTAGGCACGTTTTTATAATATGCCTTAGTTGGCTTCTTTATCTTTGCGGCCATTGCCTCAGCCTTTTTTGCGGACTCCTCGAGATCGGCCAAATCAACAGTGTCTGACGTGAGGCTCCGTCCAATCCCTTTCAAAAAACGAGCTGTGCCAGCAGTGGATTTACTCTTCTTTTTCTTCTCGAACGGGGACACTAATTTTGGTATAGAAACTTTAGATTTCTTTGATGGTCATGGAGATGGCTGTGGAGAAGGTGGATCCCTAAAGGGCGATGTATGTGGCGGAGATGGTGGGCCACCATGAGGATGAGGAGAAGGAGGGTCAGAAAGAGGATGAGGAGCAGCATGTGAAGTTTGAGGAGGTGATGATGGATGTACAATAGGAACAACAATTTGAGAAGGCGGAGACGGTTGGGCCTGCGACGAATTCGTCCAATCAACCAATTCGACATCCCTTCCAGGCCAAAGGATAAAATTCTTGATAGCTTGTCCAAGTGTCTCGATACCTTCGGGCCTAGGGATGTCTAGCATGTCGTCCTCGTATCCTTGGACGACTGACGTCACTTCTACCCTGCAATATTCTTCTAGAATGTCGTTTCCATGGAACTTGCGTCCTGGGATCGCAAGGCCTGTGGCTACTTTCTTTGTACGCTGATTGTTAATACCATATCTTATAACTAGTGTGCATGCCACAGGCCTTGTGATGTCATCAACTGGATAGCGGACCTTATTTCCCGTTGACGTGACAGAGCTTGGGATGGTCGTACCCTCGGTGGAAGCCGGCGTTTGAGCTGCTGGAATTATTTGCCTATGTGGAGTGGTCATCTGTTGAACAGACATCGCACTCGCCATCGCCAATTGCTGCATCAATTCTAGAGGAGGATTCGATAGCATTTCATACATAAGGCCTTTGAACTCTTTCTTGGCCTCCTCCTTAAAATAATTCGCCATCTCTTCCTTGTATCGATCACGTTTCTTGTACAGACCTTCCCATTGTGGTCCGAATCCTTCCTTCCATCCTTCCTTAGATGAGATTCCTCGTACACGACCAGGATGCTCAGGGTTACCGAGACCAGCCGTTAGAATGTCTCTCTCCCTTTGTGGCTTAAATGTTCCTTGGCTCTGCTTAGCTGCAATTGCATATATGTATTTTGTCGCTTCTTCGACAGTGGGATCATCAAAAGATACACCAGACTCAGTTTTCCTTGGTTTCTAGCACGGATCCAATTAGCTGTCCTTTCACCAAGTTGCTCGGACAGCGTCGGCAACCCTGCAGCCTTTTTCTCGGCGTCTTCTTGTCTCCATTTAGGAACCTGACGCTTGTAACCACATGTGCTAAGGTGGTGGTGGTATTTGTTCTTCTTGGATAGTTCCGAATTTGCCTCACTTAGCGATATGAAATCAGGGCTGCTCCTCTGCTCTAGAAATACTGCCCACTGACCTGCTGAGATTTTATATTTTTTCGTCGGGTCTAGGCCTTTCTTTGCAAACTTTGTATTCATCTCAGACCTCCAGTTTCAGAAATTGATTGCAAACTGCTTCATCGTGTATTTTTTGACGAGTTCTTCTGAACCCCTAGGCAAAACGAACCTCATTATTAGCTTATTCCATATTTGATTCTTGACATCATCTGATACATCTCTCCACTGTCGGATTGTGATGTCAAGATTATCTCTAACTAAGAACCCAAGTACATTCCGGAACTTAGGTAGTGCCTCTTCTGGAGATAGGGGCTGACCATTCTGGCTCACGTCTGTGATTTTATATGTCTTGTCAGGAAACTTGTTTAGCCCCCTGTCACCTCTATTCCGATCGCTCTGCTTCCTTTTCCTTGACCTCTCGGTGGTTGTCTCGGTTGATTCCGGTGCGCCTTGGGTCGGTTCCGGTGCGTCTTGGGTCGGTTCCGGTGCGTCTTGGTATCGTGCCGCAGCTTTTTCGAGCATCGCACGAAATTGAGACAAGACCTCCTATTCATGTAATAAAATGCACAAGAAATCATGCATGTGTAATATACATTGTGAAATCAGCTAATTAATTAGGTACACACATTAAGGATGTGTAATTTACCTCATGGTCTTGTGGATCATAAGTAGGGTCACGTTGCAACTCACGCGCAGCGGCCCTATCTATCCTAGTGGTAGGAAAAGGGTCGCTAGGCGTTTCATATCCTTCACTGCTGGATTCTTCTTGAGCAACACTCTTGTCCATGTGGTCGGGCACTAATCCTTGGTCCTTGGTTGGATAACTCATTGAGCTATATATATACAAATACATATTAACACATATTAACATAAGCAATAATTAAATTCATATTAACAAATACCCTAACCCTTAACCACTAACACTAACCCTAAGCCCTAACCCCTAATATTATGATACGGATATTATCGAGATACGTATAGAGAGGGAGAGTCGTATAGGACGTAGAGAGAGAGAGATGGAGAGTCGTATAGAACGTATAGAGAGGGAGAGAGAGAGTCGTATAGAACGTAGAGAGAGATGGAGAGTCGTACAGAACGTATAGAGAGGGAGAGAGGAGGAGTCGTATAGGACGTAGAGAGAGAGATGGAGAGTCGTATAGAACGTATAGAGAGGGAGAGAGGAGGGGTCGTATAGGACGTAGAGAGAGAGAGATGGAGAGTCATATAGAACGTATTACACATTAAGTTCATCTCTATCGCTAATCTTGTATTCTCGGGACTTTTCGACTCGCGTGTAGTGTATAGCTCTACATCAGCCTTATCTGAACCAGCCGCCATTACGTGGGGGCGAGTAAATGCATGATCTACACGCTTTACATGTGACGCACGACGACAGTGGAACGATGAAAACCAATGTTTTATAGTAGTAGAGAAGAGTTGTAGACAACGCATGATATCCAAGAGAATGCACTATGCACTCGATTCTGAGATATTGTTTCTCCGTACATGAAATTAAAGCATAAAATATGTAGCGTTTGGATCATAATGCATTTCTAAAATAAGATTCTCAGAGGTAAACCAATTGGAAGCCAAAAAGACATGCTTTCCGCTGCTCTCTCTCTCCCTCTCCCTCTCTTTCCTCTCTCTTCCCTCCCTCCCTCTCCCTCTCTTTCCTCTCTCTTCCCTTTCCCTCTCTCTCCTCTCTCTCTCTCCCTCCACTCTCTTTCCTATATATACACTCCCTCTCCCTCCTCTCTCTTCTCTCTCTCTCCCTCCCTCCACTCTCTTTCCTATCTCTTCCCTTTCCCTCTCTCCTCTCCTCTCTCTTCCCTCTCCCTCCTCTCTCTTCCCGGCCCTCTCCCTCTCCCTCTCTCTCTCTTACTCTCTGCAGAGACGCGTGTAGGGTTCCTAAACCCTAAACCCTCTCCCTCTCTTCCCTCCTCTCTCTTCCCTCTCACTCTCTCACTCTTCCTAGGCCTAGGGTTTCACGCGCGGCGGCGGCGCGTGCGCGGTGGCGGCGGCGTGCCCGAGCAATTATAGTCGAAGAAGGGAGAGAGAGAGAGAGGAGAACTTACCTACGGCGTGGGGACGATGGCGTGGATGACGGCGTGGACGACGGCGGCGCACGGCGAAGAAGATCGCCGGGGCGAAATTTCGGCAGCCTGACGGCGGGTAGTGTAAAAGACAGGGCGCCAAAGACTTAGCGAAATTTCGGCCCCGCGCGCGCTCCTTTATATACGAGATATTTCTACTGGCGGTTGACAATGACAATGGCCAGTAGAAATCATTTCTACTGGCGGTTGTCATAGAGAACTGCCAGTAGAAATGCCTTCCACAGACTGTGGAGGCCATTTATACTGGCGGTTTTCGTTGTGAACCGCCAGTAGAAATGCCTTCCACAGACTGTGGAGGCCATTTATACTGGCGGTTTTCGTTGTGAACCGCCAGTAGTAATATTTTTAGTATATTATTTTTTATTGTATATTCATACATTAAGTATATAAATTTTTATACATATTAAATATATAAATATATATATTTAGTATACATAATATATATATTTATATATTACTTCTCTCTCTCCCCTCCTCTCTCTCTCTCCTCTTCTCTCCTCTCTCTCCTCTCCCTAGCTCCTCTCTCTCCCCTCTCTCTCTCCTCTCTCTCTCCTCTCTCTCCTCTCCCTAGCTCCTCTCTCTCCCCTCCCCCTCCTCTCTCTCCCTCCTCTCTCCACCCTCTCTCTCCCTCCTCTATCTCTCCCTCTCTCTCCTCTCTCTCTCTCCTCTCTCTCTCCTCTCTCTCTCTCCTCTCTCTCCTTTCTCTCTTCTCTCTTTCTCCTATCTCTCTCTCCCTCTCTCTCTCTCCTCTTTAGAAAGTCACTAGAATGCCCGTTCTTGCACTGTTTAAATACTACGTCGTCTCCTGGCTTCGCGTCTCTCGTCACCATTGGTGTGAAGTTGTTTCACAAGTATCAGATTTGGTAAACATCTTTCCAAGTTCTTTCACAGCATGTTTTTTGAAGATGCTTGTTTCTTACTGCGTGATATATATATATATATATATATATATATATATATATATATATATATATATATATATATATATATATATATATATATATATATATATATATATATATATATATATATATATATATATATATATATCAGTGTTTAAAATAGCGGGCTAAGGCATTTATCCCCGACCTTTTTTAAAGGCTAGAAAAGGATATATCTGGATATCGCCGCAGCTAAATGTTTTAGCGGTTTTCAGAACATAAAACAATCGAGTAGCATTCTTTATGAGATAGATGGCGCATCTACTGACGTGGTAGAACTGTAGCTGCACCGGCAGCAACGCCGACGTCGTGAGGTCTGGCTCCGGTAGCTCGATGTACGGGCAGCTGTCCTTGTACGCCCAGCCAGGAACGCAGCTGCAAACTTAGCCACCACCGTCAGATACCGATCGATCGAGCTAAACCAATTCATGGCTGAACCTGAAATTGAGTTGCAATGAAAAGCTCTCCGGTACTCATCAAACAGTGGACACTAGAGCCGAACAGAGCAGCAGCGTCCTCGTGCGTCAGGAGCAGCAGCGTCCTCGTGCGCTAGGAGGAGCAGGGTCGGCCCACGCGTACATGCCAGGAGCAGCAGCGTCTCAAGTCTCGACCACGCGTACATGCCGCCGCCCCACGCCGGCGTCCCTCGGCGGCTGCTACTGCTGGACAGAGGGCGAGGAGAGGAGCAATGGGAGTTGTGAGTGTTACTGTGACACAGGCGGCGGCTAGGGTTGTGAGTGTTACTGTGACACAGGCGGCGGCTAAATGATGTAGTGTTTAGCTGTTTTAGCGGGCTAATATCCGCTATTAGCGGTTCTCTCCATTTAGCGCTAAGATGCTTGTTTCTTACTGCTTGATATATATATTAGTTGAATAGTCCTCCCTGCTTTTATTTTACCTCGCGTTCTAGGACGTGCTGAAGAACGGGCATTCTGGATGTGCAAAGTGCTGCATCCGCACGGACGGTAAGTGTTGGACCTGCTCCGAGCGCATTGGCAACAATAGCTCTCTCTCCTCTCTCTCTCCTATCTCTCTCCTCTCTCTCCTTTCTCTCTTCTCTCTTTCTCCTATCTCTCTCTCCTCTCTCTCCCTCTCTCTCTCCTCTCTAGAAAGTCACTAGAATGCCCGTTCTTGCAGTGTTTAAATACTACGTCGTCTCCTGGCTTCGCGTCTCTCGTCACCATTAGTGTGAAGTTCTTTCACAAGTATCAGATCCAGTAAACATCTTTCCAAGTTCTTTCACAACATGTTTTTTGAAGATGCTTGTTTCTTATTGCCTTATATATATATATATATATATATATATATATATATATATATATATATATATATATTAGTTTGTCGCTAACAATAATCAATTACATGACATGTCCTAACAATAATCAATTACATGACAACTATATAATCTAGGGAGCTATTGTTCTGCCTTGTCCATTGTGGCGTACCTAGGGCATCGAATTGCGTGGGATGCTTCGCTCAACGTTCCTTATCTTGGTTGGATGGTATATGAAAAGAGACATGTCGTTGAACTGGTTAAAATCCTCTAAATCAGATACACCATCAACTCCTATAGCTTGTTGTTTTCCAGGAAAAACTACATGCTTCGGGTTGTCGGTGCTTTTCTTCTCATTGTTAGAAATGATCTGTTCAGCATAGAAGACCTGTGCAGCACGATTAGCAAGGATCCATGGGTCATCTTTGTAACCTACCTTACTTAGATCAAGAACTCTGACCCCATAGTTGTCTACCGTGACATGTTTGTCTTCAACCCATTGACATCGGAAAACCGAGATCTGAAATGTACCATAGTCTAGTTCCCATATGTCCTCAATAAAGCCAAAATATGTAATAATCTCACCAGTTTCATCATCTATGGCCTCACATCGAACACCACTGTTTTGTGACATGCTCTTTTTGTCCTTGAACTTGGTACAAAATGTGAATCCACTAATGTCATAGGTTTGCCATGTTGTGACCTGGCGTGATGGTCCAGATGCCAACCCCTTGATGGTTTTTTCTTCTATTGTTTCTCCACGTGGAATGTCCTTCACCATTAGCCATGTGTTGAACCGCTGCTTATATTGCTTCATTACCCAATCAGCCGTATGCCCAGGATTTTGCTCGTGAAGCTCATTGATGTGTTGTTGGATAAATGGCTCTATTATCGCTAGCTGATGTAGGATGCTGTGATGTGCCTCAAGTACTGTTTTGTAATCTGGTGGGATGAAAGATTTCCGTTCCATCCTCCCGCTTCCATACAATCTACCCACGTGTCGTGACAGAGGCAGACCTATTGCAACCTGGTCTTTTAGGATACTATTGCAGAATGGACCTCCGGACTCAATGGCCTCTTCGGTACAGTACCCCTCTATCATGGATGCCTCGGGACGAGCACGGGTTGATACATAGCCATTCAGTATTGACATGAAACGCTCGTACATCCACATTTCATGCAAGTACATAGGACCCAATGCATCTATTTGTGGCACCAAGTGCACCACAAGGTGCACCATAATATCAAAGAACGATGGAGGGAAACACATCTCAAACTATTATATTGTCTACTGCGAATTCCTGAAGAGATGCCAACTCATCACGGTCAATTACCTTTTGTGAAATTCTATTGAAAAAGTAGCACAACCGTGTGATTGCCATCTTTAAAAACAAAGGATTTATAGCCCTGATGGCAATAGGTAGGAATGTAGTCAGCATGACATGACAATCATGTGAGTTGTAGTTGGTGACTATCAGGTCTTTCATTGACACAATACTCCGTATGCTAGAGCAGAATCCGGATGGGACTTTCAAATTCTTAAGCCAAACACACATCGCATGTTTCTCATCTACATTGAGATTGTAGCTTGCTGCTGGGAGATGATACTTCCCATTTTCTTGAAGAATAGGATGTAGTTCCTTTTTTATGCCTAAATTTACCAAGTCCATGCGTGAATTGAGCCCTTCTTTTATTTTGCCCTTTATGTCTAGCAAAGTGCCAATTATGCTTTCAAACTCGTTCTTCTGAACGTGCATACCATCGATCGCATGCCGCACATCTAACTCTTTCCAGTAAGACAAGTACTCGAAGAAAATAGACTTTTTCTTGAATATAGCCCCTAGAGCTGGTTTGACATCCTTCCTTGTTTTTCCGTCTTTTGTCTTCTTCCCGAAAACAAACTTGATATTCCTGAATATTTCAAAAACTCTATGGCCTTTATTGTTACCTGATGGAGCAGTAGAATGTAGTTCACCATTATTGTCAAAGTACTTATCTATCTTTCGCATGCGGTACCTGTGTCCTTCCAATAAAAAGCGTCTGTGCCTCATGTACACTATCTTCTTAGATGCAGTAAGGGACACGTAAGCAGTTTCATCAATGCATACTGTGCAACTAACCTTTCCCTTAAACTGGCCTGATAATGTGAAGAGTGCAGGGTAATCGTTGATTGTAACAAAAATAATTGCTCTCAGTGTGAATGAATCTTTACGATACTCATCCAACATTTGAACCCGTTACCCACAATATTTTCATATCCTCCATTAAGGGCTCTAAAAATACATCCATATCAACTCCAGGTTGTGTAGGTTCAGAAATAAGCATGGTTAGCAAAATGTACTTCCGTTTCTGCATCAACCATGAAGGAAGGTTGTATATGGTGAGGATCACTGGCATGTGCTATGCTTGCTGCTCCTTTCAGCAAATGGATTCATTCCATCAGTACTCAGTGCGAACCTAACATTTCTTGGTTCATCGGCAAAGTCTCGGTGGTTCTCATTGAAATCTTGCCACTGCTTCCCATCAGCTGGATGTCGAAGCTTCCCATCGTTTTTGTGCTCATCAGAAGCATGCCAGCTCATAAGTTTGGCATCCTCAGGGTTAGCGAACAAACACCTCAATCGATCGACGACGGGGAGGTACCACATCACCAAAGCAGGAATCTTTTTGAGCGCATAATAGTCTACTTCTTCTTTTTCTTTGCTCGTGGATTTTGAAGTCTTCTTTTTGGCTTTCTTTCGCTTCTTCCCTTTAGACACAGATGCAACACACTCTTCCTCTCGATAGTCTTTATTCGTCTTGTACCTACTTGCACTACACTTTGGGCAGCTCTCCAAGTCTTTATAATCATCACCTCGATAAAGGATACAGTGATTTCTACACGCGTGGATCTTCTTCACGCCCATAGTGAGTGGACTGATTAGTTTCTTTGCATAGTACGTGTTAGCAGGCACTTTGTTCTCCTTTGGAAGCATGTCTGCGACAATACTCAAGAATGCATCGAAGCCAGCATCAGACAGACCATATCTAGCTTTTAACATCAACAGCTTTAACACAGACCGGAGCGTCGTGAACTCTTTGGTACAACCCTTAGACTCGTCGTACAAAGGCTCTTCTGCTGCCTTCTTCAGGGACTCCATACCTTTCATGAAGAACATCGATGGATCTGTATGACGACGCAACATTGCCTCTAACAACTCTGCATCTTCCTCGTCCATAACATTTGGCAGAACATGGGTTCTTTCACGTTCATTTCCTCCAGCGTAACCATGATCAGTAACATTTGGCACTACACGTTCGCTCTGTGGAAGAGGTTGTTGTGTCTCGTGAACGAACTGAAAGCTGTCGTCGATGTTCGCAGGGTTTCCAGCTGTATAAGGCGAAGAGCTACCCTCTCCATGCTTTGTCCAAATTATGTAATCCTTCACAAATCCTGGGCATACCAGATGAGATATGATTTGTTCTATGTCATCAAATACAACAGCATTTTTGCAGTCCATGCATGGACAATATATGTGCTTTGTCTTTGTTCTCCAAGCATGGTTCGTAGCGACAACAATAAACTTATGGACCTCAGATATGTATGATGGATCTAGCCTTGATAATTTATACATCCAGGATATCCTCTCCATCATCACCTGTAAAAAAAGTAACATAAAACACACAAGACACACAAATTGGCAAGAGAAACATATACCAATAGGCGGTTGGATCGATTAGGCAACCTAACTACTTTATCTCTAACACATGGTGAAACCCTAGATCCAAAATGTGGCTAAAATGGAGGAAAAATGAACAAAATTTGGCAAAAGAAACATAAGCCAAACTTTCCTAGCAACTAATAAACAAAAAATCTTAATACCCAAACCTATCTCTAACACATGGTGAAAGCCTAGTTTCAAAATGTAGTTAAAATTGAGCAAAAATGAACAATAATTGGCAATTGAAACATAATTAAACCAACCTTTCATAACAATTAATAAAAACAATCTTAATTACCAATCCTATCATCCTCCCTCTCCATACAACACATTCACCATTCATTAAGCAACTAAATATGTGTCATGGATAAACTTATTTGAGAACTAAACATGAAAAAGGAGAGGGAATAGACAAAATCTAACCATCTTAAGCAACCTCATTTGAGGAAATAGAGAAAATAACCTAGCTATACTCTTCTCTCTCACATGTAAAACCCTAGATCCAAAATGTGGCTAAAATTGAGCAAGAATGAACAAAAATTGACAAAGAAACATAAACCAACCTTTCTTATCCACCTTCTTCCAAAAAATGAAGACCAAAACCTCCCCCCTTGTATTTTGTGAAATCTGGACCTCCAAAATCGCCTCCAATGGAAGTTGGCTGCGAGCTACAGCTCCTGTCGGGGGGAGGAAGAGTATATTTATAACAGATAGTTCACTGGCGGTTTGCTTGAAAAACCGCCAGTGGAAACTTATTTCCACTGGCGGTTCTCTTAACACAACCGCCAGTAGAAATAGGGTATTTCCACTGGCGGTTCTGTTACACCAACCACCAGTGGAAACTAGATTTTCACTGGCGGTTGTTTTACACCAACCGCCAGTGAAAATATCTTATTTCCACTGGCGGTTGTATTAAGATAACCGCCAGTGGAAATGGGTTTCCACTGGCGGTTTCCAAGCCGGGTCCACCTGGTTTTTTTTACTGGCGCGCGGTAACTGAAACCACCAGTGATAATTTATTGGTGCCGCAGGCTTTGAGCTCTTTTCTACTAGTGATAGTAGAGGCACCCCGAGAGCACTATTGGCCAGTTTGGTTGGCTTCTCTCCGTAGCTTGGTTGCATGAGGCAGGCTGGCGGGAGCCTGGCTCCAGAGATGCGACCAATTTACTTGCGCCTAGAGAGCCTGGTGTAGGGTGCTTTGAGTATCGTGCAAGCCTGGCTCTACATCTGTACGCAGGCAACCAAACATACACCTCGCACGCGTAGAGCCTAGTTGACAACAACAAAACACCACATAATTGCATCCCACGATGCAAGCACCAGTAAATACAGCCAACCAAACACACGGTATATATACAACACTCGAAACTCGTATAATTTTGGAATTTGGTCCATTAGAGTGGCTTATTCCGTTCCAAAGCAAATGGTTTTACTCCCACATTACTAGTTCAAGGTATCAGATCCACAACGAATGGTCCGTGCACAAATGCACAAACCTCATCCTGGCCTTCCATCTCCTAGTGAACGGTTGCCGCGAAAATTGCAAGAAACCCCTCTACACCTCTTGCTCCTTGCCATGTCTATTTTTCTAAATCCCCCTCGCGCTGCTTTCTTTCTTTCCCAATGCTAGGCAGCCACTAGCTTGGCAGGAGATGTCGTCGGCGACAGCCACCAGCGCCACCACGGCCAGCCGCTATGGGGAGCCTGCGGACTCCTGCGTCTAGTCGAGGTGGTGGGCTCCAACCGAGGTTAACATGGGCCCTCCCAATCAAGAGCCTGATTAAGGAGATATACAATTGGATTAAGCCCAATCAGTCATTGATGACCGGCTGCAGAGAACACACACAACACTACTATATCCTAAGGAAGAGAAAGAAGGTATTATTACCTGATCAAGATATTAATTCCAATATTTGGTTTCATGAAGGACAAAAGAGCACATTCGACATCGCCTCCCTTTGGCGATAAATTCCTTAAAGTGTCTTACAATGATTTAGCCGAAGCAGCGAAGAACTTCTCTGAATCTAACCTGATTGGAAGAGGAAGCTATGATTCAGTATACAGAGAGAATATGATGTAAGATAATACTAAACTAGAAGTGGTTGTCAAGGTTATTGATCTCGATATGATATGAGGGGAGCAAAGCGAAGTTTCTTATCAGAGTGTGAAGCATTTGGAAGCATTCAACATTGTAACATAGTTCCTATAATAACAGTGTGCTCCACAGTTCAAGCCAAAGGCGAATTCAAAGATCTATTTTATGGATACATGCCTAATGGAAATATGGACACATGGTTGCATAGAAAAGGAGATGGGGGAGAGGTACGTCCAAACCATATGAGCTTAGCTCAAAAAATATGCATATCAGTCAACATAGCTTATGCTTTGGACTACATACACAATGACAGTTGGAAGTAGATCA
Source organism: Zea luxurians (assembly GCA_029449295.1). Lineage (NCBI taxonomy): Eukaryota > Viridiplantae > Streptophyta > Magnoliopsida > Poales > Poaceae > Zea > Zea luxurians. The sequence continues at coordinate 87,489,536 of JAOPSE010000004.1, read as the reverse complement.
TCCAATGTGATGTGAAGTCGAGCAATGTCCTCCTCGACGATACATGAATGCTCATCTAGGGGACTTTGGCATTGCAAGCTTCTATTGTATCACTACAACGACTGGACGAGACGCATGGAACATGACTTCACTTGGTGTGAAGGGAACTATTGGATACATAGCTCTAGGTATCGTGCTTTATTTGATGGCTATGACTCTCACATATCAAAAACAACATTATTGCAAGAGTTACATACATGAACTTTATATCTTACTTTTATTTCAGAGAATGCTTAGAGGTGGGCGCCCATCAACATGCGGGGATATATACAACTTTGGAGTTTTACTTTTAGAAATGTTGACTGGAAAGAGACCAACGGACCCTATTTTTGAAAACGGACTTAGCATTATTAACTTGGTTGAGAGGAGCTTCCCAGTTTAGATACTATAAGTGATAAATGCTTCACTACAGGATGAATGCAAGCCCGCCTCAACAATAGTTTATCATTGCTTGTTATCTCTAGTAGAAGTAGCACTGTATTGTACACGTCAGTTCCCAAGTGAGCGGATGACCATGAGAGAAACAACCAGTCAAATTAGTGCAATCAAGGTTTCCCATGTTAAAGGAAAAGATAGGGCAGCCTCATTGCAATATACTTGATAGAGAGTGAGTTTCCAATTAAGTACTTATGAGTCCCTCTTTGTGACATGTGAGAGCTCATTTGTGATACCAAGCAACCTTAACATAAGCCTTAAATGAAAACAAATTGAAAACACTCCATTTTTCAATGAAACCAGCTGCATGATTTGGCCCATGCCCATCTTCATGAACCACACCAAGAACTTCTTTGACGGAATCCCACATTTGAGACAAACAAATCAAAGTAGTATGATGTAAGCCCCATCTAGTATCCCTAGATACAGCAAGGATTGTTTCTTGATTCAAGCCTCTTCCTATAGATGCCTCACCCTTTGCAAGCCTATCCAAAATACTTTGATGATAGCTTTCAGACAACACATATATCCTCTTGCAAGATGAACTTTTGTGGTCACAATAAAACATACATACTCAAAGAAATAATGAATTGAAGAGCAACAATTTGCAATAGAAACAACCACTAGTTGCGGTTGATGGCAAAGCAATAGACATAGAAAGCATATGGGTTTTCATATATAATCATTTTTGTAAGCCACTAAATTCACCTCTCATATTTGAAGCTCCATCATACCCTTGCCCTCTTATCCTAGAAATAGATAATTTGTGTCAATCAAGATTACCAAATAAAAAACCCTTTAATGCATCCAATATAGTGTTAGTCACATGTACAAGAGCAAGAAATCGTTCTATAATGTTCCCTTGAGAATTCACATATCTAAAACATAAAAGGTATATTAATTAAGACAAAGTCTGCAATAGTGTAATAATACAAAATGACATAATAAACATGCTACTAACCTTAAAATATCTGCCATTTCTCTTTAACTAATATGTCACGTGATTCATCAACAAGTATGGCAAAATGTCTACCACAAAGATCTCACATAATCATGTCAGTTATTTCTTCTGCGCAACTTTTTTCAAGATCCTTTTGAACATCAGGGGAAGTCGTTTTACAATTTAATCCACCACGATCAAAAGCATTTCTCACTTCTCCATTGCTATCGTTGAGCCAGTTTATCAACTCTAAAATGTTACCTCTTTTTAAAGAGGTGGAGGATTTATCATGGTCACAAAAAGACATGCCTTGATCTAAGAGAAATCTTGAACAACGAAGAGTAGAACTCAAGCGGATTTGGTGCAATTCTTTTGCTAGCTGTCTAGCACTAATAAATACACTTGCCACACTTTGTCTCAGATTTTTAAAATCATTGCATTTCTGAACACACTGATTGTGAGCACTACCTACACCACCAACATGTTGTGGCAATGATTTATATGCATGTTCCAATCAGTCAATCCTTTTTTGGTAAACACATCATATCCAAATTGTTATGCCCTTCCAGGTTGCTAGGAAGCCCTAAAAGCAAAATGTAGCATTAGCGAATTCACCGTATTCTAGCCAATTATATTTCTTATACCAAGATGAGAAAAGGGCTCTTGAATCACATCCAAATTGTGAGCCGGGAAAATTCAAAGAAGGTTGTGTTGGACCCTTCAATATATATGCACTTATAACTTGATCTTGAATTTCAGGAGCATACACATAAATTTGCTTTCTAAAAGCTGGATCACATATTATCGGGATTGAACTCAATATTACCCATGTCATTGTTTTGATATGGATGAGGATCTTCCCAAGTTTCTGGCAGGTCCGAGTATTAGCAGGCATAGGTCCACCGCCATGGTTTGGTAGATCAACCAAGAATCACCTCATTTTTTATTCATGAAATTCACAATAAAATTGTCCATCTCAAATCTTTAACATAAATAAGTTAACATGGCAAATGATTTATTTTGAGTAAAGTTCATGCAAATTTGTCTACTATTATTTCTTACCTGTGTTTTACCCGACGGCTCCTTCAACTTGCAGCTTGATGTGGTAAATTTTGTAGACTGTAGATTGCAATGGTGATTCATCGGCTCTCGGATTCCAACTCCAATCTCCGGTCTTCAATCTATAGGACTCTAGGTGACGTTGCTTGCCTTCACCAACGGCCAGCGCCCAGCAAGCCCACTCCCCGTTCAATCTCGCCTACTCATGTTTAGGAGGAATTGGGAGCGTCGCCTGCCTGACTCGTCGTTGAAACAGGGAGATGAAACATTGCAGGCTGTGACGGAATGGTAGCTACCAAGGGGTAGTACGTGCATCTGTCTAGGTCTAGCAAGCTAGGCTAATATGCTTATGAGCGATGAACTAGTTCGTTCGTGGGCCATGAGATTAGAGCTTGTTCGGTTAGCTCTTGATCCATGTGTATTGAGTGGGATCGGATGAGTTTGAATCCCAAATAAGTCAAACTTTTTCTTAAATTTTTCCAATCTCATCTAATCTATATGTATTAGGAATAACCGAAAAGGCATAAATCTGTTGGAGCTTGCCTGGAAAACTGCAAGGTCAGGGAGCTGGTCGACGAAACCTCGCAGCTCCGGGGCGGAGAGGCCGAAACCATGGAAGTTGATGGATATGACAGTGAGGTCATCCTTGTTGTGTGCGGACGGAGACGAGCAGGAGAAGCCGAGGTAGCTCGCCTTGCCACAGATGTCATGGCCGGCCCAAGTGGATGTAATGTTCCTGGGGTCGCATGCATGTGATGGTGTTCTTGAAACGCTGGATGGCCAGGTAGGCTTGGTAAAGCTGCTCGTTTGGGAAGTCGCCGGGAGATAATGCTGCATCAGCGGAGTATGCAACTAGCAGGGTGGAGAACAGCAAGACGAACAAGGGAACAAGTCTGAGATGGCATGCCATTGTCTTCGGATGCTCAGTAAGCTGTGCTAAGAATTTCAGAGACACTAGTACACAGAGCCTCTATAGTAGCGGCTCTTAAACTATTTTCACTGGCGTTTTTCAGTGCCGCCAGTGCTAGGGGCCAGTGGAAATCGCCATTTTTACTGGTGATTATTCAAGAAACGCCAGTGGAAATAGCATTTCTACTGGCGGTTTTCTTAAGCAACCGCCAGTGGAAATAGCATTTCCACTGGCGGTTTTATTAAGAAAACCGCCAGTGAAAATGTTATTTTCACTGGCGGTTTGTTTTATTTAGCCGCCAGTGGAAAGTTTCCCGCCTTTTTTTAAATTTTCGTACTGAAATTTATATATTTACACACACAAACATATATATATATATTGATATTGATAAACATGTAGTATTGATATTAAAAGCAACATGGAATTAAATTCTATCATACATTTATATACATCAAAGTCTTGTTTACAACTATGTATGCATCACACATTATATACATCAAAGTTTTCACTTAAGCTCTAATAACGATCTCGGCTAAGAGATAGTCTACTAATTTCTGTTAGTATTCTAAACTCTGGCAAAGCTAATGTTCCGGAAGCATCGTGATATTTCCCTTCTGCGGGAATGACCTCTTTCAATATGAATGTGCACAGGTCCTCAACTATGCCATACAATGCACCTTCAGTCAAGTTCTCCGGGCTTCCTTGTTGAAATTGCTATAAAGGAAGTTTATAAACAACAACTATTTATACTCAATAATAACACATTTGTATCTTTAATGACATAAATACATATGTGACTATTACTAATAATACCTTACCAGGGTTCGTGATGTATCGTCCGTTCATTCTCATGAACTCGCACACGTAGAACCCACATAGGACCGATCCGGGTGGTTGCTTGTGGCACTACATAACGAGAGATTGGTTATTTAGTTGCAACATTATCCTATGTACGTACATGTATGATATGTATTCATAAATTCACATACTTACCGGCCAGTTATAATGGATGTCTAGTGGCACGCCTTTTTTGGACGTGTCGTACTTTCCACCTCGTAGCTTATAAAACCTAAATGCCCTGTGATCTCAAATAGAATCACCATGTTATTCTACAATTCTCATCGATATAAGTATGCATGCATAGAAAAGGCTTACAGCTCTAAGATGCTGAGGAATTTTGAATAGGCCGAAGGCTCGGTGTGCAAGGAGTCGAGCACCAACACCTTTCCAACCTTAGGATAAATGAAGAAGCATATCCAGTGGTCCCTGTACGAATCAAATTTGTGATACATGTGTATTAAAATTATTAATTTTATTTATGCAAAATCACACTTATTTAAAGTTGTACGGGGCCACTATGGATTCCCTGTCTTGAAATTGAAGCATTGCGTGTCCTATGTAGGTGGCGTATCTTGCTTCAAAATCCTTCTTCAGATCCTGGATACGCACCTCAATTTCTTCGTCTGTTAGCCCCTGTAATGCTTCGTTGCCTTTTCCGATTCTAAAAGCGTGGTTATCCTCGCATATCTTTATTGGGTTCAGATACCCAACCCTTTTACTGGCACTAGCATTGGGATTGGTACCATAAAGGATCTCCTGCTGATCATGTTGCATTCTGCAACGCACACGTGCATGTCAGATATTGAAAATTTAAACAACTCACTAATAATAACACATATATGTAGAGTATGAGTGACACTTACAATGCAAATATGGTTACAAGTTGCACGTCGAGTCTCTGAAGGTTCATCATTAACCACATGTCCTCGAATGCAACAACGACTTTTTGATTTGAACCAATAAAAGCATGGGCTGGTATATTAACATTGATGGTGTCGATGCCAACTGAAGATGCCCGCATGTACCAATCATGCAACCTTTTAATATTAGTCGGGACCTTCCTTAGTTTCTCAAAAGTGAGTAGTGGTCTGCCCGACACATATTTTTTAGGCACGTTTTTATAATCTGCCTTAGTTGGCTTCTTTATCTTTGCGGCCATTGCCTCAGCCTTTTTTGCGGACTCCTCGAGATCAGCCAAATCAACAGTGTCTGACGTGAGGCTCCGTCCAATCCCTTTCAAAAAACGAGCTGTGCCAGCAGTGGATTTACTCTTCTTTTTCTTCTCGAACGGGGACACTAATTTTGGTATAGAAACTTTAGATTTCTTTGATGGTCGTGGAGATGGCTGTGGAGAAGGTAGATCCCTGAAGGGCGATGTATGTGGCGGAGATGGTGGGCCACCATGAGGATGAGGAGAAGGAGGGTCAGAAAGAGGATGAGGAGCAGCATGTGAAGTTTGAGGAGGTGATGATGGATGTACAATAGGAACAACAATTTGAGAAGGCGGAGACGGTTGGGCCTGCGACGAATTCGTCCAATCAACCAATTCAACATCCCTTCCAGGCCAAAGGATAAAATTCTTGATAGCTTGTCCAAGTGTCTCGATACCTTCGGGCCCAGGGATGTCTAGCATGTCGTCCTCGTATCCTTGGACGACTGACGTCACTTCTACCCTGCAATATTCTTCTGGAATGTCGTTTCCATGGAACTTGCATCCTGGGATCGCAAGGCCTGTGGCTACTTTCTTTGTACGCTGATTGTTAATACCATATCTTATAACTAGTGTGCATGCCACAGGCCTTGTGATGTCATCAACTGGATAGCGGACCTTATTTCCTGTTGACGTGACAGAGCTTGGGATGGTCATACCCTCGGTGGAAGCCAGCGTTTGAGCTGCTGGAATTATTTGCATCTGTGGAGTGGTCATCTGTTGAACAGACATCGCACTCGCCATCGCCAATTGCTGCATCAATTCTAGAGGAGGATTCGATAGCATTTCAGACATCAGGCCTTTGAACTCTTTCTTGGCCTCCTCCTTAAAATAATTCGCCATCTCTTCCTTGTATCGATCACGTTTCTTGTACAGACCTTCCCATTGTGGTCCGAATCCTTCCTTCCATCCTTCCTTAGATGAGATTCCTCGTACATGACCAGGATGCTCAGGGTTACCGAGACCAGCCGTTAGAATGTCTCTCTCCCTTTGTGGCTTAAATGTTCCTTGGCTCTGCTTAGCTGCAATTGCATATATGTATTTTGTCGCTTCTTCGACAGTGGGATCATCAAAAGATACACCAGACTCAGTTTTCCTTGGTTTCTAACACGGATCCAATTAGCTGTCCTTTCACCAAGTTGCTCGGACAGCGTCGGCAACCCTGCAGCCTTTTTCTCGGCGTCTTCTTGTCTCCATTTAGGAACCTGACGCTTGTAACCACATGTGCCAAGGTGGTGGTGGTATTTGTTCTTCTTGGATAGTTCCGAATTTGCCTCACTTAGCGATATGAAATCAGGGCTGCTCCTCTGCTCTAAAAATACTGCCCACTGACCTGCTGAGATTTTATATTTTTTCGTCGGGTCTAGGCCTTTCTTTGCAAACTTTGTATTCATCTCAGACCTCCAGTTTCGGAAATTGATTGCAAACTGCTTCATCGTGTATTTTTTGACGAGTTCTTCTGAACCCCTAGGCAAAACGAACCTCGTTATTAGCTTATTCCATATTTGATTCTTGACATCATCTGATACATCTCTCCACTGTCGGATTGTGATGTCAAGATTATCTCTAACTAAGAACCCAAGTACATTCCGGAACTTAGGTAGTGCCTCTTCTGGAGATAGGGGCTGACCATTCTGGCTCACGTCTGTGATTTTATATGTCTTGTCAGGAAACTTGTTTAGCCCCCTGTCACCTCTGTTCCGATCGCTCTGCTTCCTTTTCCTTGACCTCTTGGTGGTTGTCTTGGTTGATTCTGGTGCGCCTTGGGATGGTTCCGGTGCGTCTTGGGTCGGTTCCGGTGCGTCTTGGTATTGTGCCGCAGCTTTTTCGAGCATCGCACGAAATTGAGACAAGACCTCCTATTCATGTAATAAAATGCACAAGAAATCATGCATGTGTAATATACATTGTGAAATCAGCTAATTAATTAGGTACACACATTAAGGATGTGTAATTTACCTCATGGTCTTGTGGATCATAAGTAGGGTCACGTTGCAACTCACGCGCAGCGGCCCTATCTATCCTAGTGGTAGGAAAAGGGTCGCTAGGCGTTTCATATCCTTCACTGCTGGATTCTTCTTGAGCAACACTCTTGTCCATGTGGTCGGGCACTAATCCTTGGTCCTTGGTTGGAGAACTCATTGAGCTATATATATACAAATACATATTAACACATATTAACATAAGCAATAATTAAATTCATATTAACAAATACCCTAACCCTTAACCACTAACACTAACCCTAAGCCCTAACCCTAACCCCTAATATTATGATACGGATATTATCGAGATACGTATAGAGAGGGAGAGTCGTATAGGACGTAGAGAGAGAGAGATGGAGAGTCATATAGAACGTATAGAGAGGGAGAGAGAGAGAGTCGTATAGAACGTAGAGAGAGATGAAGAGTCGTATAGAACGTATAGAGAGGGAGAGAGGAGGAGTCGTATAGGACGTAGAGAGAGAGATGGAGAGTCGTATAGAACGTATAGAGAGGGAGAGAGGGAGAGAGGAGGAGTCGTATAGGACGTAGAGAGAGAGATGGAGAGTCGTATGGAACGTATAGAGAGGGAGAGAGGGAGAGAGGAGGAGTCGTATAGGACGTAGAGAGAGAGATGGAGAGTCGTATAGAACGTATAGAGAGGGAGAGAGGAGGGGTCGTATAGGACGTAGAGAGAGAGAGATGGAGAGTCGTATAGAACGTATTACACATTAAGTTCATCTCTATCGCTAATCCTGTATTCTCGGGACTTTTCGACTCGCGTGTAGTGTATAGCTCTACATCAGCCTTATCTGAACCAGCCGCCATTACGTGGGGGCGAGTAAATGCATGATCTACACGCTTTACGTGTGACGCACGACGACAGTGGAACGATGAAAACCAATGTTTTATAGTAGTAGAGAAGAGTTGTAGACAGCGCATGATATCCAAGAGAATGCACTATGCACTCGATTCTGAGATATTGTTTCTCCGTACATGAAATTAAAGCATAAAATATGTAGCGTTTGGATCATAATGCATTTCTAAAATAAGATTCTCAGAGGTAAACCAATTGGAAGCCAAAAAGACATGCTTTCCGCTGCTCTCTCTCTCTCCCTCTCCCTCTCTTTCCTCTCTCTTCCCTCCCTCCCTCTCCCTCTCTTTCCTCTCTCTTCCCTTTCCCTCTCTCTCCTCTCTCTCTCCCTCCACTCTCTTTCCTATATATACACTCCCTCTCCCTCCTCTCTCTTCTCTCTCTCTCCCTCCCTCCACTCTCTTTCCTATCTCTTCCCTTTCCCTCTCTCCTCTCCTCTCTCTTCCCTCTCCCTCCTCTCTCTTCCCGGCCCTCTCCCTCTCCCTCTCTCTCTCTTACTCTCTGCAGAGACGTGTGCAGGGTTCCTAAACCCTAAACCCTCTCCCTCTCTTCCCTCTCCCTCCTCTCTCTTCCCTCTCACTCTCTCACTCTTCCTAGGCCTAGGGTTTCACGCGCGGCGGCGGCGCGTGCGCGGTGGCGGCGGCGTGCCCGAGCAATTATAGTCGAAGAAGGGAGAGAGAGAGAGAGAGGAGAACTTACCTACGGCGCGGGGACGACGGCGTGGACGACGGCGGCACACGGCGGAGAAGATCGCCGGGGCGAAATTTCGGCAGTCTGACGGCGGGTAGTGTAAAAGACAGGGCGCCAAAGACTTAGCGAAATTTCGGCCCCGCGCGCGCTCCTTTATATACGAGATATTTCTACTGGTGGTTGACAATGACAACGGCCAGTAGAAATCATTTCTACTCGCGGTTGTTATAGAGAACTGCCAGTAGAAATGCCTTCCACAGACTGTGGAGGCCATTTATACTGGCGGTTTTCGTTGTGAACCGCCAGTAGAAATGCCTTCCACAGACTGTGGAGGCCATTTATACTGGCGGTTTTCGTTGTGAACCGCCAGTAGTAATATTTTTAGTATATTATTTTTTATTGTATATTCATACATTAAGTATATAAATTTTTATACATATTAAATATATAAATATATATATTTAGTATACATAATATATATATTTATATATTACTTCTCTCTCTCCCCTCCTCTCTCTCTCTCCTCTCTCTCCTCTCCCTAGCTCCTCTCTCTCCCCTCTCTCTCTCCTCTCTCTCTCCTCTCTCTCCTCTCCCTAGCTCCTCTCTCTCCCCTCTCCCTCCTCTCTCTCCCTCCTCTCTCCACCCTCTCTCTCCCTCCTCTATCTCTCCCTCTCTCTCCTCTCTCTCTCCTCTCTCTCTCTCCTCTCTCTCTCCTCTCTCTCCTTTCTCTCTTCTCTCTTTCTCCTATCTCTCTCTCCCTCTCTCTCTCTCCTCTCTAGAAAGTCACTAGAATGCCCGTTCTTGCAGTGTTTAAATACTACGTCGTCTCCTGGCTTCGCGTCTCTCGTCACCATTGGTGTGAAGTTGTTTCACAAGTATCAGATCTGGTAAACATCTTTCCAAGTTCTTTCACAGCATGTTTTTTGAAGATGCTTGTTTCTTACTGCCTGATATATATATATATATTAGTTGAATAGTCCTCCCTGCTTTTATTTTACCTCGCGTTCTAGGACACGTTGAAGAACGGGCATTCTAGATGTGCAAAGTGCTGCATTCGCACGGACCGTAAGTGCTGGACCTGCTCCGAGCGCATTGGCAACAATAGCTCTCTCTCATCTCTCTCTCTCTCCTCTCTCTCCTTTCTCTCTTCTCTCTTTCTCCTATCTCTCTCTCCTCTCTCTCCCTCTCTCTCTCCTCTCTAGAAAGTCACTAGAATGCCCGTTCTTGCAGTGTTTAAATACTACGTCGTCTCCTGGCTTCGCGTCTCTCGTCACCATTGGTGTGAAGTTCTTTCACAAGTATCAGATCTAGTAAACATCTTTCCAAGTTCTTTCACAACATGTTTTTTGAAGATGCTTGTTTCTTATTGCCTGATATATATATATATATATATATATTAGTTTGTCGCTAACAATAATCAATTACATGACATGTCCTAACAATAATCAATTACATGACAACTATATAATCTAGGGAGCTATTGTTCTGCCTTGTCCATCGTGGCGTACCTAGGGCATCGAATTGCGTGGGATGCTTCGCTCAACGTTCCTTATCTTGGTTGGATGGTATATGAAAAGAGACATGTCGTTGAACTGGTTAAAATCCTCTAAATCAGATACACCATCAACTCCTATAGCTTGTTGTTTTCCAGGAAAAACTACATGCTTCGGGTTGTCGGTGCTTTTCTTCTCATTGTTAGAAATGATCTGTTCAGCATAGAAGACCTGTGCAACACGATTAGCAAGGATCCATGGGTCATCTTTGTAACCTACCTTACTTAGATCAAGAACTCTGACCCCATAGTTGTCTACCGTGACATGTTTGTCTTCAACCCATTGACATCGGAAAACCGAGATCTGAAATGTACCATAGTCTAGTTCCCATATGTCCTCAATAAAGCCAAAATATGTAATAATCTCACCAGTTTCATCATCTATGGCCTCGCATCGAACACCACTGTTTTGTGACATGCTCTTTTTGTCCTTGGACTTGGTACAAAATGTGAATCCACTAATGTCATAGGTTTGCCATGTTGTGACCTGGCGTGATGGTCCAGATGCCAACCCCTTGATGGTTTTTTCTTCTATTGTTTCTCCACGTGGAGTGTCCTTCACCATTAGCCATGTGTTGAACCGCTGCTTATATTGCTTCATTACCCAATCAGCCATATGCCCAGGATTTTGCTCGTGAAGCTCATTGATGTGTTGTTGGATAAATGGATCTATTATCGCTAGCTGATGTAGGATGCTGTGATGTGCCTCAAGTACTGTTTTGTAATCTGGTGGGATGAAAGATTTCCGTTCCATCCTCTCGCTTCCATACAATCTACCCACGTGTCGTGACAGAGGCAGACCTATTGCAACCTGGTCTTTTAGGATACTATTGCAGAATGGACCTCCGGACTCAATGGCCTCTTCGGTACAGTACCCCTCTATCATGGATGCCTCGGGACGAGCACGGGTTGATACATAGCCATTCAGTATTGACATGAAACGCTCGTACATCCACATTACATGCAAGTACATAGGACCCAATGCATCTATTTGTGGCACCAAGTGCACCACAAGGTGCACCATAATATCAAAGAACGATGGAGGGAAACACATCTCAAACTGTGATATTGTCTACTGCGAATTCCTGAAGAGATGCCAACTCATCACGGTCAATTACCTTTTGTGAAATTCTGTTGAAAAAGTAGCACAACTGTGTGATTGCCATCTTTAAAAACAAAGGATTTATAGCCCTGATGGCAATAGGTAGGAATGTAGTCAGCATGACATGACAATCATGTGAGTTGTAGTTGGTGACTATCAGGTCTTTCATTGACACAATACTCCGTATGCTAGAGCAGAATCCGGATGGGACTTTCAAATTCTTAAGCCAAACACACATCACATGTTTCTCATCTACATTGAGATTGTAGCTTGCTGCTGGGAGATGATACTTCCCATTTTCTTGAAGAACAGGATGTAGTTCCTTTTTTATGCCTAAATTTACCAAGTCCATGCGTGAATTGAGCCCTTCTTTTGTTTTGCCCTTTATATCTAGCAAGGTGCCAATTATGCTTTCAAACTCGTTCTTCTGAACGTGCATACCATCGATCGCATGTCGCACATCTAACTCTTTCCAGTAAGACAAGTACTCGAAGAAAATAGACTTTTTCTTGAATATAGCCCCTGGAGCTGGTTTGGCATCCTTCCTTGTTTTTCCGTCTTTTGTCTTCTTCCCGAAAACAAACTTGATATTCCTGAATATTTCAAAAACTCTATGACCTTTATTGTTACCTGATGGAGCAGTAGAATGTAGTTCACCATTATTGTCAAAGTACTTATCTATCTTTCGCATGCGGTACCTGTGTCCTTCCAATAAAAAGCGTCTGTGCCTCATGTACACTATCTTCTTAGATGCAGTAAGGGACACGTAAGCAGTTTCATCAATGCATACTGTGCAACCAACCTTTCCCTTAAACTGGCCTGATAATGTGAAGAGTGCAGGGTAATCGTTGATTGTAACAAAAATAATTGCTCTCAGCGTGAATGAATCTTTACGATACTCATCCAACATTTGAACACCCGTTACCCACAATATTTTCATATCCTCCATTAAGGGCTCTAAAAATACATCCATATCAACTCCAGGTTGTGTAGGTTCAGAAATAAGCATGGTTAGCAAAATGTACTTCCGTTTCTGCATCAACCATGAAGGAAGGTTGTATATGGTGAGGATCACTGGCATGTGCTATGCTTGCTGCTCCTTTCAGCAAATGGATTCATTCCATCAGTACTCAGTGCGAACCTAACATTTCTTGGTTCATCGGCAAAGTCTCAGTGGTTCTCATTGAAATCTTGCCACTGCTTCCCATCAGCTGGATGTCGAAGCTTCCCATCGTTTTTGTGCTCATCAGAAGCATGCCAGCTCATAAGTTTGGCATCCTCAGGGTTAGCGAACAAACACCTCAATCGATCGACGACGGGGAGGTACCACATCACCAAAGCAGGAATCTTTTTGAGCGCATAATAGTCTACTTCTTCTTTTTCTTTGCTCGTGGATTTTGAAGTCTTCTTTTTGGCTTTCTTTCGCTTCTTCCCTTTAGACACAGATGCAACACACTCTTCCTCTCGATAGTCTTTATTCGTCTTGTACCTACTTGCACCACACTTTGGGCAGCTCTCCAAGTCTTTATAATCATCACCTCGATAAAGGATACAGTGATTTCTACACGCGTGGATCTTCTCCACGCCCATAGTGAGTGGACTGATTAGTTTCTTTGCATAGTACGTGTTAGCAGGCACTTTGTTCTCCTTTGGAAGCATGTCTGCGACAATACTCAAGAACGCATCGAAGCCAGCATCAGACAGACCATATCTAGCTTTTAACATCAACAGCTTTAACACAGACCGGAGCGTCGTGAACTCTTTGGTACAACCCTTAGACTCGTCGTACAAAGGCTCTTCTGCTGCCTTCTTCAGGGACTCCATACCTTTCATGAAGAACATCGATGGATCTGTATGACGACGCAACATTGCCTCTAACAACTCTGCATCTTCCTCGTCCATAACATTTGGCAGAACATGGGTTCTTTCACGTTCATTTCCTCCGGCGTAACCATGATCAGTAACATTTGGCACTACATGTTCGCTCTGTGGAAGAGGTTGTTGTGTCTCGTGAACGAACTGAAAGCTGTCGTCGATGTTCGCAGGGTTTCCAGCTGTATAAGGCGAAGAGCTACCCTCTCCATGCTTTGTCCAAATTATGTAATCCTTCACAAATCCTCGGCATACCAGATGAGATATGATTTGTTCTATGTCATCAAATACAACAGCATTTTTGCAGTCCATGCATGGACAATATATGTGCTTTGTCTTTGTTCTCCAAGCATGGTTCGTAGCGACAACAATAAACTTATGGACCTCAGATATGTATGATGGATCTAGCCTTGATAAGTTATACATCCAGGATATCCTCTCCATCATCACCTGTAAAAAAAGTAACATAAAACACACAAGACACACAAATTGGCAAGAGAAACATATACCAATAGGCGGTTGGATCGATTAGGCAACCTAACTACTTTATCTCTAACACATGGTGAAACCCTAGATCCAAAATGTGGCTAAAATGGAGGAAAAATGAACAAAATTTGGCAAAAGAAACATAAGCCAAACTTTCCTAGCAACTAATAAACAAAAAATCTTAATACCCAAACCTATCTCTAACACATGGTGAAAGCCTAGTTTCAAAATGTAGTTAAAATTGAGCAAAAATGAACAATAATTGGCAATTGAAACATAATTAAACCAACCTTTCATAACAATTAATAAAAACAATCTTAATTACCAAACCTATCATCCTCCCTCTCCATACAACACATTCACCATTCATTAAGCAACTAAATATGTGTCATGGATAAACTTATTTGAGAACTAAACATGAAAAAGGAGAGGGAATAGACAAAATCTAACCATCTTAAGCAACCTCATTTGAGGAAATAGAGAAAATAACCTAGCTATACTCTTCTCTCTCACATGTAAAACCCTAGATCCAAAATGTGGCTAAAATTGAGCAAGAATGAACAAAAATTGACAAAGAAACATAAACCAACCTTTCTTATCCACCTTCTTCCAAAAAATGAAGACCAAAACCTCCCCCCTTGTATTTTGTGAAATCTGGACCTCCAAAATCGCCTCCAATGGAAGTTGGCTGCGAGCTACAGCTCCTGTCGGGGGGAGGAAGAGTATATTTATAACAGATAGTTCACTGGAGGTTTGCTTGAAAAACCGCCAGTGGAAACTTATTTCCACTGGCGGTTCTCTTAACACAACCGCCAGTAGAAATAGGGTATTTCCACTGGCGGTTCTGTTACACCAACCACCAGTGGAAACTAGATTTTCACTGGCGGTTGTTTTACACCAACCGCCAGTGAAAATATCTTATTTCCACTAGCGGTTGTATTAAGATAACCGCCAGTGGAAATGGGTTTCCACTGGCGGTTCCCAAGCCGGGTCCACCTGGTTTTTTTTACTGGCGCGCGGTAACTGAAACCACCAGTGATAATTTATTGGTGCCGCAGGCTTTGAGCTCTTTTCTACTAGTGAGAGTAGAGGCACCCCGAGAGCACTATTGGCCAGTTTGGTTGGCTTCTCTCCGTAGCTTGGTTGCATGAGGCAGGCTGGCGGGAGCCTGGCTCCAGAGATGCGACCAATTTACTTGCGCCTAGAGAGCCTGGTGTAGGGTGCTTTGAGTATCGTGCGAGCCTGGCTCTGCATCTGTACGCAGGCAACCAAACATACACCTCGCACGCGTAGAGCCTAGTTGACAACAACAAAACACCACATAATTGCATCCCACGATGCAAGCACCAGTAAATACAGCCAACCAAACACACGGTATATATACAACACTCGAAACTCGTATAATTTTGGAATTTGGTCCATTAGAGTGGCTTATTCCGTTCCAAAGCAAATGGTTTTACTCCCACATTACTAGTTCAAGGTATCAGATCCACAACGAATGGTCCGTGCACAAATGCACAAACCTCATCCTGGCCTTCCATCTCCTAGTGAACGGTTGCCGCGAAAATTGCAAGAAACCACTCTACACCTCTTGCTCCTTGCCATGTCTATTTTTCTAAATCCCCCTCGCGCTGCTTTCTTTCTTTCCCAGTGCTAGGCAGCCACCAGCTTGGCAGGAGATGTCGTCGGCGACAGCCACCAGCGCCACCACGGCCAGCCGCTATGGGGAGCCTGCGGACTCCTGCGTCTAGTCGAGGCGGTGGGCTCCAACCGAGGTTAACGTGGGCCCTCCCAATCAAGAGCCTGATTAAGGAGATATACAATTGGATTAAGCCCAATCAGTCATTGATGACCGGCTGCAGAGAACACACCCAACACTACTATATCCTAAGGAAGAGAAAGAAGGTATTATTACCTGATCAAGATACTAATTCCAATATTTGGTTTCATGAAGGACAAAAGAGCACATTCGACATCGCCTCCCTTTGGCGATAAATTCCTTAAAGTGTCTTACAATGATTTAGCCGAAGCAGCGAAGAACTTCTCTGAATCTAACCTGATTGGAAGAGGAAGCTATGATTCAGTATACAGAGGGAATATGATGTAAGATAATACTAAACTAGAAGTGGTTGTCAAGGTTATTGATCTCGATATGATATGCGGGGAGCAAAGCGAAGTTTCTTATCAGAGTGTGAAGCATTTGGAAGCATTCAACATTGTAACATAGTTCCTATAATAACAGTGTGCTCCACAGTTCAAGCCAAAGGCGAATTCAAAGATCTATTTTATGGATACATGCCTAATGGAAATATGGACACATGGTTGCATAGAAAAGGAGATGGGGGAGAGGTACGTCCAAACCATATGAGCTTAGCTCAAAAAATATGCATATCAGTCAACATAGCTTATGCTTTGGACTACATACACAATGACAGTTGGAAGTAGATCATCCAATGTGATGTGAAGTCGAGCAATGTCCTCCTCGACGATACATGAATGCTCATCTAGGGGACTTTGGCATTGCAAGCTTCTATTGTATCACTACAACGACTGGACGAGACGCATGGAACATGACTTCACTTGGTGTGAAGGGAACTATTGGATACATAGCTCTAGGTATCGTGCTTTATTTGATGGCTATGACTCTCACATATCAAAAACAACATTATTGCAAGAGTTACATACATGAACTTTATATCTTACTTTTATTTTAGAGAATGCTTGGAGGTGGGCGCCCATCAACATGCGGGGATATATACAACTTTGGAGTTTTACTTTTAGAAATGTTGACTGGAAAGAGACCAACGGACCCTATTTTTGAAAACGGACTTAACATTATTAACTTGGTTGAGAGGAGCTTCCCAGTTTAGATACTATAAGTGATAAATGCTTCACTACAGGATGAATGCAAGCCCGCCTCAACAATAGTTTATCATTGCTTGTTATCTCTAGTAGAAGTAGCACTGTATTGTACACGTCAGTTCCCAAGTGAGCGGATGACCATGAGAGAAACAACCAGTCAAATTAGTGCAATCAGGGTTTCCCATGTTAAAGGAAAAGATAGGGCAGCCTCATTGCAATATACTTGATAGAGAGTGAGTTTCCAATTAAGTACTTATGAGTCCCTCTTTGTGACATGTGAGAGCTCATTTGTGATACCAAGCAACCTTAACATAAGCCTTAAATGAAAACAAATTGAAAACACTCGATTTTTCAATGAAACCAGCTGCATGATTTGGCCCATGCCCATCTTCATGAACCACACCAAGAACTTCTTTGACGGAATCCCACATTTGAGACAAACAAATCAAAGTAGTATGATGTAAGCCCCATCTAGTATCCCTAGATATAGCAAGGATTGTTTCTTGATTCAAGCCTCTTCCTATAGATGCCTCACCCTTTGCAAGCCTATCCAAAATACTTTGATGATAGCTTTCAGACAACACATATATCCTCTTGCAAGATGCACTTTTGTGGTCACAATAAAACATACATACTCAAAGAAATAATGAATTGAAGAGCAACAATTTGCAATAGAAACAACCACTAGTTGCGGTTGATGGCAAAGCAATAGACATAGAAAGCATATGGGTTTTCATATATAATCATTTTTGTAAGCCACTAAATTCACCTCTCATATTTGAAGCTCCATCATACCCTTGCCCTCTTATCCTAGAAATAGATAATTTGTGTCAATCAAGATTACCAAATAAAAAACCCTTTAATGCATCCAATATAGTGTTAGTCACATGTACAAGAGTAAGAAATCGTTCTATAATGTTCCCTTGAGAATTCACATATCTAAAACATAAAAGGTATATTAATTAAGACAAAGTCTGCAATAGTGTAATAATACAAAATGACATAATAAACATGCTACTAACCTTAAAATATCTGTCATTTCTCTTTAACTAATATGTCACGTGATTCATCAACAAGTATGGCAAAATGTCTACCACCAAGATCTCACATAATCATGTCAGTTATTTCTTCTGCGCAACTTTTTTCAAGATCCTTTTGAACATCAGGGGAAGTCGTTTTACAATTTAATCCACCACGATCAAAAGCATTTCTCACTTCTCCATTGCTATCGTTGAGCCAGTTTATCAACTCTAAAATGTTACCTCTTTTTAAAGAGGTGGAGGATTTATCATGGTCACAAAAAGACATGCCTTGATCTAAGAGAAATCTTGAACAACGAAGAGTAGAACTCAAGCGGATTTGGTGCAATTCTTTTGCTAGCTGTCTAGCACTAATAAATACACTTGCCACACTTTGTCTCAGATTTTTAAAATCATTGCATTTCTGAACACACTGATTGTGAGCACTACCTACACCACCAACATGTTGTGGCAATGATTTATATGCATGTTCCAATCAGTCAATCCTTTTTTGGTAAACACATCATATCCAAAGTGTTATGCCCTTCCAGGTTGCTAGGAAGCCCTAAAAGCAAAATGTAGCATTAGCGAATTCACCGTATTCTAGCCAATTATATTTCTTATACCAAGATGAGAAAAGGGCTCTTGAATCACATCCAAATTGTGAGCCGGGAAAATTCAAAGAAGGTTGTGTTGGACCCTTCAATATATATGCACTTATAACTTGATCTTGAATTTCAGGAGCATACACATAAATTTGCTTTCTAAGAGCTGGATCACATATTATCGGGATTGAACTCAATATTACCCATGTCATTGTTTTGATATGGCTGAGGATCTTCCCAAGTTTCTGGTAGGTCCGAGTATTAGCAGGCATAGGTCCACCGCCATGGTTTGGTAGATCAACCAAGAATCGCCTCATTTTTTATTCATGAAATTCACAATAAAATTGTCCATCTCAAATCTTTAACATAAATAAGTTAACATGGCAAATGATTTATTTTGAGTAAAGTTCATGCAAATTTGTCTACTATTATTTCTTACCTGTGTTTTACCCGACGGCTCCTTCAACTTGCAGCTTGATGTGGTAAATTTTGTAGACTGTAGATTGCAATGGTGATTCATCGGCTCTCGGATTCCGACTCTAATCTCCGGTCTTCAATCTATAGGACTCTAGGTGACGTTGCTTGCCTTCAACAACGGCCAGGGCCCAGCAAGCCCACTCCCCGTTCAATCTCGCCTACTCATGTTTAGGAGGAATTGGGAGCGTCGCCTGCCTGACTCGCCGTTGAAACACGGAGATGAAACATTGCAGGCTGTGACGGAATGGTAGCTACCAAGGGGTAGTACGTGCATCTGTCTAGGTCTAGCAAGCTAGGCTAATATGCTTATGAGCGATGAACTAGTTCGTTCGTGGGCCATGAGATTAGAGCTTGTTCGGTTAGCTCTCGATCCATGTGTATTGAGTGGGATCGGATGAGTTTGAATCCCAAATAAGTCAAACTTTTTCTTAAATTTTTTCAATCTCATCTAATCTATGTGTATTAGGAATAACCGAAAAGGCATAAATCTGTTGGAGGTTGCCTGGAAAACTGCAAGGTCAGGGAGCTGGTCGACGAAACCTCGCAGCTCCGGGGCGGAGAGGCCAAAACCATGGAAGTTGATGGATATGACAGTGAGGTCGTCCTTGCTGTGTGCGGACGGAGACGAGCTGGAGAAGCCGAGGTAGCTCGCCTTGCCACAGATGTCATGGCCGGCCCAAGTGGATGTAATGTTCCTGGGGTCGCATGCATGTGATGGTGTTCTTGAAACGCTGGATGGCCAGGTAGGCTTGGTAAAGCTGCTCGTTTGGGAAGTCGCCGGGAGATAATGCTGCATCAGCGGAGTATGCAACTAGCAGGGTGGAGAACAGCAAGACGAACAAGGGAACAAGTCTGAGATGGCATGCCATTGTCTTCGGATGCTCAGTAAGCTGTGCTAAGAATTTCAGAGACACTAGTACACAGAGCCTCTATAGTAGCGGCTCTAAAACTATTTTCACTGGCTTTTTTCAGTGCCACCAGTGCTAGGGGCCAGTGGAAATCGCCATTTTTACTGGTGATTATTCAAGAAACGCCAGTGGAAATATCATTTCTACTGGCGGTTTTCTTAAGCAACCGCTAGTGGAAATAGCATTTCCACTGGCGGTTTTATTAAGAAAACCGCCAGTGGAAATGTTATTTTCACTGGCGGTTTGTTTTATTTAGCCGCCAGTGGAAAGTTTCCCGCCTTTTTTTAAATTTTCGTACTGAAATTTATATATTTACACACACAAACATATGTATATATATTGATATTGATAAACATGTAGTATTGATATTAAAAGCAACATGGAATTAAATTCTATCATACATTTATATACATCAAAGTCTTGTTTACAACTATGTATGCATCACACATTATATACATCAAAGTTTTCACTTAAGCTCTAATAACTATCTCGGCTAAGAGATAGTCTACTAATTTCTGTTAGTATTCTAAACTCTGGCAAAGCTAATGTTCCGGAAGCATCGTGATATTTCCCTTCTGCGGGAATGACCTCTTTCAATATGAATGTGCACAGGTCCTCAACTATGCCATACAATGCACCTTCAGTCAAGTTCTCCGGGCTTCCTTGTTGAAATTGCTATAAAGGAAGTTTATAAACAACAACTATTTATACTCAATAATAACACATTTGCATCTTTAATGACATAAATACATATGTGACTATTACTAATAATACCTTACCAGGGTTCGTGATGTATCATCCGTTCATTCTCATGAACTCGCACACGTAGAACCCACATAGGACCGATCCGGGTGGTTGCTTGTGGCACTACATAACGAGAGATTGGTTATTTAGTTGCAACATTATCCTATGTACGTACATGTATGATATGTATTCATAAATTCACATACTTACCGGCCAGTTATAATGGATGTCTAGTGGCACGCCTTTTTTGGACGTGTCGTACTTTCCACCTCGTAGCTTATAAAACCTAAATGCCCTATGATCTCAAATAGAATCACCATGTTATTCTACAATTCTCATCGATATAAGTATGCATGCATAGAAAAGGCTTACAGCTCTAAGATGCTGAGGAATTTTGAATAGGCCGAAGGCTCGGTGTGCAAGGAGTCGAGCACCAACACCTTTCCAACCTTAGGATAAATGAAGAAGCATATCCAGTGGTCCCTGTACGAATCAAATTTGTGATACATGTGTATTAAAATTATTAATTTTATTTATGCAAAATCACACTTACTTAAAGTTGTACGGGGCCACTATGGATTCCCTGTCTTGAAATTGAAGCATTGCGTGTCCTATGTAGGTGGCGTATCTTGCTTCAAAATCCTTCTTCAGATCCTGGATACGCACCTCAATTTCTTCGTCTGTTAGCCCCTGTAATGCTTCGTTGCCTTTTCCGATTCTAAAAGCGTGGTTATCCTCGTATATCTTTATTGGGTTCAGATACCCAACCCTTTTACTGGCACTAGCATTGGGATTGGTACCATAAAGGATCTCCTGCTGATCATGTTGCATTCTGCAACGCACACGTGCATGTCAGATATTGAAAATTTATACAACTCACTAATAATAACACATATATGTGGAGTATGAGTGACACTTACAATGCAAATATGGTTACAAGTTGCACGTCGAGTCTCTAAAGGTTCATCATTAACCACATGTCCTCGAATGCAACAACGCCTTTTTGATTTGAACCAATAAAAGCATGGGCTAGTATATTAACATTGATGGTGTCGATGCCAACTGAAGATGCCCGCATGTACCAATCATGCAACCTTTTAATATTAGCCGGGACCTTCCTTAGTTTCTCAAAAGTGAGTAGTGGTCTGCCCGACACATATTTTTTAGGCACGTTTTTATAATCTGCCTTAGTTGGCTTCTTTATCTTTGCGGCCATTGCCTCAGCCTTTTTTGTGGACTCCTCGAGATCGGCCAAATCAACAGTGTCTGACGTGAGGCTCCGTCCAATCCCTTTCAAAAAATGAGCTGTGCCAGCAGTGGATTTACTCTTCTTTTTCTTCTCGAACGGGGACACTAATTTTGGTATAGAAACTTTAGATTTCTTTGATGGTCGTGGAGATGGCTGTGGAGAAGGTGGATCCCTGAAGGGCGATGTATGTGGCGGAGATGGTGGGCCACCATGAGGATGAGGAGAAGGAGGGTCAGAAAGAGGATGAGGAGCAGCATGTGAAGTTTGAGGAGGTGTTGATGGATGTACAATAGGAACAACAATTTGAGAAGGCGGAGACGGTTGGGCCTGCGATGAATTCGTCCAATCAACCAATTCGACATCCCTTCCAGGCCAAAGGATAAAATTCTTGATAGCTTGTCCAAGTGTCTCGATACCTTCGGGCCCAGGGATGTCTAGCATGTCGTCCTCGTATCCTTGGACGACTGACGTCACTTCTACCCTGCAATATTCTTCTGGAATGTCGTTTCCATGGAACTTGCGTCCTGGGATCGCAAGGCTTGTGGCTACTTTCTTTGTACGCTGATTGTTAATACCATATCTTATAACTAGTGTGCATGCCACAGGCCTTGTGATGTCATCAACTGGATAGCGGACCTTATTTCCCGTTGACGTGACAGAGATTGGGATGGTCGTACCCTCGGTGGAAGCCGGCGTTTGAGCTGCTGGAATTATTTGCATCTGTGGAGTGGTCATCTGTTGAACAGACATCGCACTCACCATCGCCAATTGCTGCATCAATTCTAGAGGAGGATTCGATAGCATTTCAGACATCAGGCCTTTGAACTCTTTCTTGGCCTCCTCCTTAAAATAATTCGCCATCTCTTCCTTGTATCGATCTTGTTTCTTGTACAGACCTTCCCATTGTGGTCCGAATCCTTCCTTCCATCCTTCCTTAGATGAGATTCCTCGTACACGACCAGGATGCTCAGGGTTACCGAGACCAGCCGCTAGAATGTCTCTCTCCCTTTGTGGCTTAAATGTTCCTTGGCTCTGCTTAGCTGCAATTGCATATATGTATTTTGTCGCTTCTTCGACAGTGGGATCATCAAAAGATACACCAGACTCAGTTTTCCTTGGTTTCTAGCACGGATCCAATTAGCTGTCCTTTCACCAAGTTGCTCGGACAGCGTCGGCAACCCTGCAGCCTTTTTCTCAGCGTCTTCTTGTCTCCATTTAGGAACCTGACGCTTGTAACCACATGTGCCAAGGTGGTGGTGGTATTTGTTCTTCTTGGATAGTTCCGAATTTGCCTCACTTAGCGATATGAAATCAGGGCTGCTCCTCTGCTCTAGAAATACTGCCCACTGACCTGCTGAGATTTTATATTTTTTCGTCGGGTCTAGGCCTTTCTTTGCAAACTTTGTATTCATCTCAGACCTCCAGTTTCGGAAATTGATTGCAAACTGCTTCATCGTGTATTTTTTGACGAGTTCTTCTGAACCCCTAGGCAAAACGAACCTCGTTATTAGCTTATTCCATATTTGATTCTTGACATCATCTGATACATCTCTCCACTGTCGGATTGTGATGTCAAGATTATCTCTAACTAAGAACCCAAGTACATTCCGGAACTTAGGTAGTGCCTCTTCTGGAGATAGGGGCTGACCATTCTGGCTCACGTCTGTGATTTTATATGTCTTGTCAGGAAACTTGTTTAGCCCCCTGTCACCTCTGTTCTGATTGCTCTGCTTCCTTTTCCTTGACCTCTCGGTGGTTGTCTCGGTTGATTCTGGTGCGCCTTGGGTCGGTTCCGGTGCGTCTTGGGTCGGTTCCGGTGCATCTTGGTATCGTGCCGCAGCTTTTTCGAGCATCGCACGAAATTGAGACAAGACCTCCTATTCATGTAATAAAATGCACAAGAAATCATGCATGTGTAATATACATTGTGAAATCAGCTAATTAATTAGGTACACACATTAAGGATGTGTAATTTACCTCATGGTCTTGTGGATCATAAGTAGGGTCACGTTGCAACTCACGCGTAGCGGCCCTATCTATCCTAGTGGTAGGAAAAGGGTCGCTAGGCGTTTCATATCCTTCACTGCTGGATTCTTCTTGAGCAACACTCTTGTCCATGTGGTCGGGCGCTAATCCTTGGTCCTTGGTTGGAGAACTCATTGAGCTATATATATACAAATACATATTAACACATATTAACATAAGCAATAATTAAATTCATATTAACAAATACCCTAACCCTTAACCACTAACACTAACCCTAAGCCCTAACCCTAACCCCTAATATTATGATACGGATATTATCGAGATACGTATAGAGAGGGAGAGTCGTATAGGACGTAGAGAGAGAGAGAGATGGAGAGTCGTATAGAACGTATAGAGAGGGAGAGAGAGAGTCGTATAGAACGTAGAGAGAGATGGAGAGTCGTATAGAACGTATAGAGAGGGAGAGAGGAGGAGTCGTATAGGACGTAGAGAGAGAGATGGAGAGTCGTATAGAACGTATAGAGAGGGAGAGAGGGAGAGAGGAGGAGTCGTATAGGACGTAGAGAGAGAGAGATGGAGAGTCGTATAGAACGTATAGAGAGGGAGAGAGGGAGAGAGGAGGAGTCGTATAGGACGTAGAGAGAGAGATGGAGAGTCATATAGAACGTATAGAGAGGGAGAGAGGAGGGGTCGTATAGGACGTAGAGAGAGAGAGAGAGATGGAGAGTCGTATAGAACGTATTACACATTAAGTTCATCTCTATCGCTAATCCTGTATTCTTGGGACTTTTCGACTCTCGTGTAGTGTATAGCTCTACATCAGCCTTATCTGAACCAGCCGCCATTACGTGGGGGCGAGTAAATGCATGATCTACACGCTTTACGTGTGACGCACGACGACAGTGGAACGATGAAAACCAATGTTTTATAGTAGTAGAGAAGAGTTGTAGACAGCGCATGATATCCAAGAGAATGCACTATGCACTCGATTCTGAGATATTGTTTCTCCGTACATGAAATTAAAGCATAAAATATGTAGCGTTTGGATCATAATGCATTTCTAAAATAAGATTCTCAGAGGTAAACCAATTAGAAGCCAAAAAGACATGCTTTCCGCTGCTCTCTCTCTCTCCCTCTCCCTCTCTTTCCTCTCTCTTCCCTCCCTCCCTCTCCCTCTCTTTCCTCTCTCTTCCCTTTCCCTCTCTCTCCTCTCTCTCTCTCCCTCCACTCTCTTTCCTATATATACACTCCCTCTCCCTCCTCTCTCTTCTCTCTCTCTCCCTCCCTCCACTCTCTTTCCTATCTCTTCCCTTTCCCTCTCTCCTCTCCTCTCTCTTCCCTCTCCCTCCTCTCTCTTCCCGGCCCTCTCCCTCTCCCTCTCTCTCTCTCTTACTCTCTGCAGAGACGTGTGCAGGGTTCCTAAACCCTAAACCCTCTCCCTCTCTTCCCTCTCCCTCCTCTCTCTTCCCTCTCACTCTCTCACTCTTCCTAGGCCTAGGGTTTCACGCGTGGCGGCGGCGCGTGCGCGGTGGCGGCGGCGAGCCCGAGCAATTATAGTCGAAGAAGGGAGAGAGAGAGAGAGAGAGAGGAGAACTTACCTAAGGCGCGGGGACGACGGCGTGGACGACGGCGGCGCACGGCGGAGAAGATCGCCGGGGCGAAATTTCGGCAGCCTGACGGCGGGTAGTGTAAAAGACAGGGCGCCAAAGACTTAGCGAAATTTCGGCCCCGCGCGCGCTCCTTTATATACGAGATATTTCTTCTGGCGGTTGACAATGACAACGGCCAGTAGAAATCATTTCTACTGGCGGTTGTCATAGAAAACTGCCAGTAGAAATGCCTTCCACAGACTGTGGAGGCCATTTATACTGGCGGTTTTCGTTGTGAACCGCCAGTAGAAATGCCTTCCACAGACTGTGGAGGCCATTTATACTGGCGGTTTTCGTTGTGAACCGCCAGTAGTAATATTTTTAGTATATTATTTTTTATTGTATATTCATACATTAAGTATATAAATTTTTATACATATTAAATATATAAATATATATATTTAGTATACATAATATATATATTTATATATTACTTCTCTCTCTCCCCTCCTCTCTCTCTCTCCTCTTCTCTCCTCTCTCTCCTCTCCCTAGCTCCTCTCTCTCTCCTCTCTCTCTCCTCTCTCTCCTCTCCCTAGCTCCTCTCTCTCCCCTCTCCCTCCTCTCTCTCCCTCCTCTCTCCACCCTCTCTCTCCCTCCTCTATCTCTCCCTCTCTCTCCTCTCTCTCTCCTCTCTCTCTCTCCTCTCTCTCTCCTCTCTCTCCTTTCTCTCTTCTCTCTTTCTCCTATCTCTCTCTCCCTCTCTCTCTCTCCTCTCTAGAAAGTCACTAGAATGCCCGTTCTTGCAGTGTTTAAATACTACGTCGTCTCCTGGCTTCGCGTCTCTCGTCACCATTGGTGTGAAGTTGTTTCACAAGTATCAGATCTGGTAAACATCTTTCCAAGTTCATTCACAGCATGTTTTTTGAAGATGCTTGTTTCTTACTGCCTGATATATATATTAGTTGAATAGTCCTCCCTGCTTTTATTTTACCTCGCGTTCTAGGACACGTTGAAGAACGGGCATTCTAGATGTGCAAAGTGCTGCATTCGCACGGACGGTAAGTGCTGGACCTGCTCCGAGCGCATTGGCAACAATAGCTCTCTCTCCTCTCTCTCTCTCTCCTCTCTCTCCTTTCTCTCTTCTCTCTTTCTCCTATCTCTCTCTCCTCTCTCTCCCTCTCTCTCTCCTCTCTAGAAAGTCACTAGAATGCCCGTTCTTGCAGTGTTTAAATACTACGTCGTCTCCTGGATTCGCGTCTCTCGTCACCATTGGTGTGAAGTTCTTTCACAAGTATCAGATCTGGTAAACATCTTTCCAAGTTCTTTCACAGCATGTTTTTTTTAAGATGCTTGTTTCTTACTGCCTGATATATATATTAGTTGAATAGTCCTCCCTGCTTTTATTTTACCTCGCGTTCTAGGACGTGCTGAAGAACGGGCATTCTGGATGTGCAAAGTGGTGCATCCGCACGGACGGTAAGTGCTGGACCTGCTCCGAGCGCATTGGCAACAATAGCTCTCTCTCCTCTCTCTCTCCTCTCTCTCTCCTTTCTCTCTTCTCTCTTTCTCCTATTTCTCTCTCCCTCTCTCTCTCCTCTCTACAAAGTCACTAGAATGCCCGTTCTTGCAGTGTTTAAATACTACGTCGTCTCCTGGCTTCGCGTCTCTCGTCACCATTGGTGTGAAGTTCTTTCACAAGTATCAGATCTAGTAAACATCTTTCCAAGTTCTTTCACAACATGTTTTTTGAAGATGCTTGTTTCTTATTGCCTGATATATATATATATATATATATATATATATATATATATATATATATATATATATATATATATATATTAGTTTGTCGCTAACAATAATCAATTACATGACATGTCCTAACAATAATCAATTACATGACAACTATATAATCTAGGGAGCTATTGTTCTGCCTTGTCCATCGTGGCGTACCTAGGGCATCGAATTGCGTGGGATGCTTCGCTCAACGTTCCTTATCTTGGTTGGATGGTATATGAAAAGAGACATGTCGTTGAACTGGTTAAAATCCTCTAAATCAGATACACCATCAACTCCTATAGCTTGTTGTTTTCCAGGAAAAACTACATGCTTCGGGTTGTCGGTGCTTTTCTTCTCATTGTTAGAAATGATCTGTTCAGCATAGAAGACCTGTGCAGCACGATTAGCAAGGATCCATGGGTCATCTTTGTAACCTACCTTACTTAGATCAAGAACTCTGACCCCATAGTTGTCTACCGTGACATGTTTGTCTTCAACCCATTGACATCGGAAAACCGAGATCTGAAATGTACCATAGTCTAGTTCCCATATGTCCTCAATAAAGCCAAAATATGTAATAATCTCTCCAGTTTCATCATCTATGGCCTCGCATCGAACACCACTGTTTTGTGACATGCTCTTTTTGTCCTTGGACTTGGTACAAAATGTGAATCCACTAATGTCATAGGTTTGCCATGTTGTGACCTGGCGTGATGGTCCAGATGCCAACCCCTTGATGGTTTTTTCTTCTATTGTTTCTCCACGTGGAATGTCCTTCACCATTAGCCATGTGTTGAACCGCTACTTATATTGCTTCATTACCCAATCAGCCGTATGCCCAGGATTTTGCTCGTGAAGCTCATTGATGTGTTGTTGGATAAATGGCTCTATTATCGCTAGCTGATGTAGGATGCTGTGATGTGCCTCAAGTACTATTTTGTAATCTGGTGGGATGAAAGATTTCCGTTCCATCCTCCCGCTTCCATACAATCTACCCACATGTCGTGACAGAGGCAGACCTATTGCAACCTGGTCTTTTAGGATACTATTGCAGAATGGACCTCCGGACTCAATGGCCTCTTCGGTACAGTACCCCTCTATCATGGATGCCTCGGGACGAGCACGGGTTGATACATAGCCATTCAGTATTGACATGAAACGCTCGTACATCCACATTTCATGCAAGTACATAGGACCCAATGCATCTATTTGTGGCACCAAGTGCACCACAAGGTGCACCATAATATCAAAGAACGATGGAGGGAAACACATCTCAAACTGTGATATTGTCTACTGCGAATTCCTGAAGAGATGCCAACTCATCACGGTCAATTACCTTTTGTGAAATTCTGTTGAAAAAGTAGCACAACCGTGTGATTGCCATCTTTAAAAGCAAAGGATTTATAGCCCTGATGGCAATAGGTAGGAATGTAGTCAGCATGACATGACAATCATGTGAGTTGTAGTTGGTGACTATCAGGTCTTTCATTGACACAATACTCCGTATGCTAGAGCAGAATCCGGATGGGACTTTCAAATTCTTAAGCCAAACACACATCGCATGTTTCTCATCTACATTGAGATTGTAGCTTACTGCTGGGAGATGATACTTCCCATTTTCTTGAAGAACAGGATGTAGTTCCTTTTTTATGCCTAATTTTACCAAGTCCATGCGTGAATTGAGCCCTTCTTTTGTTTTGCCCTTTATGTCTAGCAAGGTGCCAATTATGCTTTCAAACTCGTTCTTCTGAACGTGCATACCATCGATCGCATGCCGCACATCTAACTCTTTCCAGTAAGACAAGTACTCGAAGAAAATAGACTTTTTCTTGAATATAGCCCCTGGAGCTGGTTTGGCATCCTTCCTTGTTTTTCCGTCTTTTTTCTTCTTCCCAAAAACAAACTTGATATTCCTGAATATTTCAAAAACTCTATGACCTTTATTGTTACCTGATGGAGCAGTAGAATGTAGTTCACCATTATTGTCAAAGTACTTATCTATCTTTCGCATGCGGTACCTGTGTCCTTCCAATAAAAAGCGTCTGTGCCTCATGTACACTATCTTCTTAGATGCAGTAAGGGACACGTAAGCAGTTTCATCCATGCATACTGTGCAACCAACCTTTCCCTTAAACTGGCCTGATAATGTGAAGAGTGCAGGGTAATCGTTGATTGTAACAAAAATAATTGCTCTCAGCGTGAATGAATCTTTACGATACTCATCCAACATTTGAACACCCGTTACCCACAATATTTTCATATCCTCCATTAAGGGCTCTAAAAATACATCCATATCAACTCCAGGTTGTGTAGGTTCAGAAATAAGCATGGTTAGCAAAATGTACTTCCGTTTCTGCATCAACCATGAAGGAAGGTTGTATATGGTGAGGATCACTGGCATGTGCTATGCTTGCTGCTCCTTTCAGCAAATGGATTCATTCCATCAGTACTCAGTGCGAACCTAACATTTCTTGGTTCATCGGCAAAGTCTCGGTGGTTCTCATTGAAATCTTGCCACTGCTTCCCATCAGCTGGATGTCGAAGCTTCCCATCGTTTTTGTGCTCATCAGAAGCATGCCAGCTCATAAGTTTGGCATCCTCAGGGTTAGCGAACAAACACCTCAATCGATCGACGACGGGGAGGTACCACATCACCAAAGCAGGAATCTTTTTGAGCGCATAATAGTCTACTTCTTCTTTTTCTTTGCTCGTGGATTTTGAAGTCTTCTTTTTGGCTTTCTTTCGCTTCTTCCCTTTAGACACAGATGCAACAAACTCTTCCTCTCGATAGTCTTTATTCGTCTTGTACCTACTTGCACCACACTTTGGGCAGCTCTCCAAGTCTTTATAATCATCACCTCGATAAAGGATACAGTGATTTCTACACGCGTGGATCTTCTCCACGCCCATAGTGAGTGGACTGATTAGTTTCTTTGCATAGTACGTGTTAGCAGGCACTTTGTTCTCCTTTGGAAGCATGTCTGCGACAATACTCAAGAACGCATCGAAGCCAGCATCAGACAGACCATATCTAGCTTTTAACATCAACAGCTTTAACACAGACCGGAGCGTCGTGAACTCTTTGGTACAACCCTTAGACTCGTCGTACAAAGGCTCTTCTGCTGCCTTCTTCAGGGACTCCATACCTTTCATGAAGAACATCGATGGATCTGTATGACGACGCAACATTGCCTCTAACAACTCTGCATCTTCCTCGTCCATAACATTTGGCAGAACATGGGTTCTTTCACGTTCATTTCCTCCAGCGTAACCATGATCAGTAACATTTGGCACTACATGTTCGCTCTGTGGAAGAGGTTGTTGTGTCTCGTGAACAAACTGAAAGCTGTCGTCGATGTTCGCAGGGTTTCCAGCTGTATAAGGCGAAGAGCTACCCTCTCCATGCTTTGTCCAAATTATGTAATCCTTCACAAATCCTCGGCATACCAGATGAGATATGATTTGTTCTGTGTCATCAAATACAACAGCATTTTTGCAGTCCATGCATGGACAATTTATGTGCTTTGTCTTTGTTCTCCAAGCATGGTTCGTAGCGACAACAATAAACTTATGGACCTCAGATATGTATGATGGATCTAGCCTTGATAAGTTATACATCCAGGATATCCTCTCCATCATCACCTGTAAAAAAAGTAACATAAAACACACAAGACACACAAATTGGCAAGAGAAACATATACCAATAGGCGGTTGGATCGATTAGGCAACCTAACTACTTTATCTCTAACACATGGTGAAACCCTAGATCCAAAATGTGGCTAAAATGGAGGAAAAATGAACAAAATTTGGCAAAAGAAACATAAGCCAAACTTTCCTAGCAACTAATAAACAAAAAATCTTAATACCCAAACCTATCTCTAACACATGGTGAAAGCCTAGTTTCAAAATGTAGTTAAAATTGAGCAAAAATGAACAATAATTGGCAATTGAAACATAATTAAACCAACCTTTCATAACAATTAATAAAAACAATCTTAATTACCAAACCTATCATCCTCCCTCTCCATACAACACATTCACCATTCATTAAGCAACTAAATATGTGTCATGGATAAACTTATTTGAGAACTAAACATGAAAAAGGAGAGGGAATAGACAAAATCTAACCATCTTAAGCAACCTCATTTGAGGAAATAGAGAAAATAACCTAGCTATACTCTTCTCTCTCACATGTAAAACCCTAGATCCAAAATGTGGCTAAAATTGAGCAAGAATGAACAAAAATTGACAAAGAAACATAAACCAACCTTTCTTATCCACCTTCTTCCAAAAAATGAAGACCAAAACCTCCCCCCTTGTATTTTGTGAAATCTGGACCTCCAAAATCGCCTCCAATGGAAGTTGGCTGCGAGCTACAGCTCCTGTCGGGGGGAGGAAGAGTATATTTATAACAGATAGTTCATTGGCGGTTTGCTTGAAAAACCGCCAGTGGAAACTTATTTCCACTGGCGGTTCTCTTAACACAACCGCCAGTAGAAATAGGGTATTTCCACTGGCGGTTCTGTTACACCAACCACCAGTGGAAACTAGATTTTCACTGGCGGTTGTTTTACACCAACCGCCAGTGAAAATATCTTATTTCCACTGGCGGTTGTATTAAGATAACCGCCAGTGGAAATGGGTTTCCACTGGCGGTTCCCAAGCCGGGTCCACCTGGTTTTTTTTACTGGCGCGCGGTAACTGAAACCACCAGTGATAATTTATTGGTGCCGCAGGCTTTGAGCTCTTTTCTACTAGTGAGAGTAGAGGCACCCCGAGAGCACTATTGGCCAGTTTGGTTGGCTTCTCTCCGTAGCTTGGTTGCATGAGGCAGGCTGGCGGGAGCCTGGCTCTAGAGATGCGACCAATTTACTTGCGCCTAGAGAGCCTGGTGTAGGGTGCTTTGAGTATCGTGCGAGCCTGGCTCTACATCTATACACAGGCAACCAAACATACACCTCGCACGCGTAGAGCCTAGTTGACAACAACAAAACACCACATAATTGCATCCCACGATGCAAGCACCAGTAAATACAGCCAACCAAACACACGGTATATATACAACACTCGAAACTCGTATAATTTTGGAATTTGGTCCATTAGAGTGGCTTATTCCGTTCCAAAGCAAATGGTTTTACTCCCACATTACTAGTTCAAGGTATTAGATCCACAACGAATGGTCCGTGCACAAATGCACAAACCTCATCCTGGCCTTCCATCTCCTAGTGAACGGTTGCCGCGAAAATTGCAAGAAACCCCTCTACACCTCTTGCTCCTTGCCATGTCTATTTTTCTAAATCCCCCTCGCGCTGCTTTCTTTTTTTCCCAATGCTAGGCAGCCACCAGCTTGGCAGGAGATGTCGTCGGCGACAGCCACCCGCGCCACCATGGCCAGCCGCTATGGGGAGCCTGCGGACTCCTGCATCTAGTCGAGGCGGTGGGCTCCAACCGAGGTTAACGTGGGCCCTCCCAATCAAGAGCCTGATTAAGGAGATATACAATTGGATTAAGCCCAACCAGTCATTGATGACCGGCTGCAGAGAACACACCCAACACTACTATATCCTAAGGAAGAGAAAGAAGGTATTATTACCTGATCAAGATACTAATTCCAATATTTGGTTTCATGAAGGACAAAAGAGCACATTCGACATCGCCTCCCTTTGGCGATAAATTCCTTAAAGTGTCTTACAATGATTTAGCCGAAGCAGCGAAGAACTTCTCTGAATCTAACCTGATTGGAAGAGGAAGCTATGATTCAGTATACAGAGGGAATATGATGTAAGATAATACTAAACTAGAAGTGGTTGTCAAGGTTATTGATCTCGATATGATATGCGGGGAGCAAAGCGAAGTTTCTTATCAGAGTGTCAAGCATTTGGAAGCATTGAACATTGTAACATAGTTCCTATAATAACAGTGTGCTCCACAGTTCAAGCCAAAGGCGAATTCAAAGATCTATTTTATGGATACATGCCTAATAGAAATATGGACACATGGTTGCATAGAAAAGGAGATGGGGGAGAGGTACGTCCAAACCATATGAGCTTAGCTCAAAAAATATGCATATCAGTCAACATAGCTTATGCTTTGGACTACATACACAATGACAGTTGGAAGTAGATCATCCAATGTGATGTGAAGTCGAGCAATGTCCTCCTCGACGATACATGAATGCTCATCTAGGGGACTTTGGCATTGCAAGCTTCTATTGTATCACTACAACGACTGGACGAGACGCATGGAACATGACTTCACTTGGTGTGAAGGGAACTATTGGATACATAGCTCTAGGTATCATGCTTTATTTGATGGGTATGACTCTCACATATCAAAAACAACATTATTGCAAGAGTTACATACATGAACTTTATATCTTACTTTTATTTCAGAGAATGCTTGGAGGTGGGCGCCCATCAACATGCGGGGATATATACAACTTTGGAGTTTTACTTTTAGAAATGTTGACTGGAAAGAGACCAACGGACCCTATTTTTGAAAACGAACTTAGCATTATTAACTTGGTTGAGAGGAGCTTCCCAGTTTAGATACTATAAGTGATAAATGCTTCACTACAGGATGAATGCAAGCCCGCCTCAACAATAGTTTATCATTGCTTGTTATCTCTAGTAGAAGTAGCAATGTATTGTACACGTCAGTTCCCAAGTGAGCGGATGACCATGAGAGAAACAACCAGTCAAATTAGTGCAATCAAGGTTTCCCATGTTAAAGGAAAAGATAGGGCAGCCTCATTGCAATATACTTGATAGAGAGTGAGTTTCCAATTAAGTACTTATGAGTCCCTCTTTGTGACATGTGAGAGCTCATTTGTGATACCAAGCAACCTTAACATAAGCCTTAAATGAAAACAAATTGAAAACACTCCATTTTTCAATGAAACCAGCTGCATGATTTGGCCCATGCCCATCTTCATGAACCACACCAAGAACTTCTTTGACGGAATCCCACATTTGAGACAAACAAATCAAAGTAGTATGATGTAAGCCCCATCTAGTATCCCTAGATATAGCAAGGATTGTTTCTTGATTCAAGCCTCTTCCTATAGATGCCTCACCCTTTGCAAGCCTATCCAAAATACTTTGATGATAGCTTTCAGACAACACATATATCCTCTTGCAAGATGCACTTTTGTGGTCACAATAAAACATACATACTCAAAGAAATAATGAATTGAAGAGCAACAATTTGCAATAGAAACAACCACTAGTTGCGGTTGATGGCAAAGCAATAGACATAGAAAGCATATGGGTTTTCATATATAATCATTTTTGTAAGCCACTAAATTCACCTCTCATATTTGAAGCTCCATCATACCCTTGCCCTCTTATCCTAGAAATAGATAATTTGTGTCAATCAAGATTACCAAATAAAAAACCCTTTAATGCATCCAATATAGTGTTAGTCACATGTACAAGAGCAAGAAATCGTTCTATAATGTTCCCTTGAGAATTCACATATCTAAAACATAAAAGGTATATTAATTAAGACAAAGTCTGCAATAGTGTAATAATACAAAATGACATAATAAACATGCTACTAACCTTAAAATATCTGCCATTTCTCTTTAACTAATATGTCACGTGATTCATCAACAAGTATGGCAAAATGTCTACCACCAAGATCTCACATAATCATGTCAGTTATTTCTTCTGCGCAACTTTTTGCAAGATCCTTTTGAACATCAGGGGAAGTCGTTTTACAATTTAATCCACCACGATCAAAAGCATTTCTCACTTCTCCATTGCTATCGTTGAGCCAGTTTATCAACTCTAAAATGTTACCTCTTTTTAAAGAGGTGGAGGATTTATCATGGTCACAAAAAGACATGCCTTGATCTAAGAGAAATCTTGAACAACGAAGAGTAGAACTCAAGCGGATTTGGTGCAATTCTTTTGCTAGCTGTCTAGCACTAATAAATACACTTGCCACACTTTGTCTCAGATTTTTAAAATCATCGCATTTCTGAACACACTGATTGTGAGCACTACCTACACCACCAACATGTTGTGGCAATGATTTATATGCATGTTCCAATCAGTCAATCCTTTTTTGGTAAACACATCATATCCAAAGTGTTATGCCCTTCCAGGTTGCTAGGAAGCCCTAAAAGCAAAATGTAGCATTAGCGAATTCACCGTATTCTAGCCAATTATATTTCTTATACCAAGATGAGAAAAGGGCTCTTGAATCACATCCAAATTGTGAGCCGGGAAAATTCAAAGAAGGTTATGTTGGACCCTTCAATATATATGCTCTTATAACTTGATCTTGAATTTCAGGAGCATACACATAAATTTGCTTTCTAAGAGCTGGATCACATATTATCGGGATTGAACTCAATATTACCCATGTCATTGTTTTGATATGGCTGAGGATCTTCCCAAGTTTCTGGCAGGTCCGAGTATTAGCAGGCATAGGTCCACCGCCATGGTTTGGTAGATCAACCAAGAATCGCCTCATTTTTTATTCATGAAATTCACAATAAAATTGTCCATCTCAAATCTTTAACATAAATAAGTTAACATGGCAAATGATTTATTTTGAGTAAAGTTCATGCAAATTTGTCTACTATTATTTCTTACCTGTGTTTTACCCGACGGCTCCTTCAACTTGCAGCTTGATGTGGTAAATTTTGTAGACTGTAGATTGCAATGGTGATTCATCGGCTCTCGGATTCCAACTCCAATCTCCGGTCTTCAATCTATAGGACTCTAGGTGACGTTGCTTGCCTTCACCAACGGCCAGCGCCCAGCAAGCCCACTCCCCGTTCAATCTCGCCTACTCATGTTTAGGAGGAATTGGGAGCGTCGCCTGCCTGACTCGCCGTTGAAACAGGGAGATAAAACATTGCAGGCTGTGACGGAATGGTAGCTACCAAGGGGTAGTACGTGCATCTGTCTAGGTCTAGCAAGCTAGGCTAATATGCTTATGAGCGATGAACTAGTTCGTTCGTGGGCCATAAGATTAGAGCTTGTTCGGTTAGCTCTCGATCCATGTGTATTGAGTGGGATCGGATGAGTTTGAATCCCAAATAAGTCAAATTTTTTCTTAAATTTTTCCAATCTCATCTAATCCATGTGTATTGGGAATAACCGAAAAGGCATAAATCTGTTGGAGGTTGCCTGGAAAACTGCAAGGTCAGGGAGCTGGTCGACGAAACCTCGCAGCTCCGGGGCGGAGAGGCCGAAACCATGGAAGTTGATGGATGTGACGGTGAGGTCATCCTTGCTGTGTGCGGACGGAGACGAGCAGGAGAAGCCGAGGTAGCTCGCCTTGCCACAGATGTCATGGCCGGCCCAAGTGGATGTAATGTTCCTGGGGTCGCATGCATGTGATGGTGTTCTTGAAACGCTGGATGGCCAGGTAGGCTTGGTAAAGCTGCTCGTTTGGGAAGTCCTTGGAAGATAATGCTGCATCAGCGGAGTATGCAACTAGCAGGGTGGAGAACAGCAAGACGAACAAGGGAACAAGTCTGAGATGGCATGCCATTGTCTTCGGATGCTCAGTAAGCTGTGCTAAGAATTTCAGAGAGTAGAGGCACCCCGAGAGCATATATACAACACTCGAAACTCGTATAATTTTGGAATTTGGTCCATTAGAGTGGCTTATTCCGTTCCAAAGCAAATGGTTTTAGTCCCACATTACTAGTTCAAGGTATCAGATCCACAACGAATGGTCCGTGCACAAATGCACAAACCTCATCCTGGCCTTCCATCTCCTAGTGAACGGTTGCCGCAAAAATTGCAAGAAACCCCTCTACACCTCTTGCTCTTTGCCATGTCTATTTTTCTAAATCCCCCTCGCGCTGCTTTCTTTCTTTCCCAACGCTAGGCAGCCACCAGCTTGGCAGGAGATGTCGTCGGCGACGGCCACCAGCGCCACCACGGGCAGCCGCTATGGGGAGCCTGCGGACTCCTGCGTCTAGTCGAGGCGGTGGGCGGCAAAGTCGGCGGCTCTGCTCGAGTCCCGATCCTCAATGTGTGTGGATAGCCTTCGATCTGCACCGGGCATCCGTATCTAGCTAGCCATTGTTGAAATAATCCTTGTGCATGGATCTTAGTTTGTTTATTTAAGACTGTTTTTCATTTCCAGGTTAGACGCATGGTCATCTATTGGCTGTACACGAGTGGAGCACTGACAAGCGCGTTTTTTGTTGGCTTAGGTGGGCGTGGTTGTAGTTCAGA
This sequence comes from Zea luxurians, assembly GCA_029449295.1. NCBI lineage: Eukaryota > Viridiplantae > Streptophyta > Magnoliopsida > Poales > Poaceae > Zea > Zea luxurians. The sequence continues at coordinate 87,452,128 of JAOPSE010000004.1, read as the reverse complement.
AGTATGCACGTTCATGCTGCGAACGTGTCGGTAGAAAGTAGTTGTGGCTGGCATGCTTTGACGTGTAGGATGGCACAAGAAGTGGACAGGCGTGCCGAGCTTCTTACGTGGACATTGACAACAGGCGTGCCGAGCTTCTTACGTGGACATTGACAACGTTCTCTGTTGAGTCCTTTTTATATTCAGTGAAATAGAGTCAGAAAGGCTGCTAATTCTTTTTGCAGCACAAAAACGAATGTGTGAGTATTGTGTTTGTGGAAAGCTAAGGGGGAGCTCGTCGGCAATAGGAGGTTGAGTCTCCTGCGAGGTCTAACAGCCATAACAGCAAGCAAGTTGGTGGCCGTTCTCTACACGGCACTACGCGGGATGCCCATTCGGCTAGGCGTTGCTCTCGACGATGACGATCTGGACCGGTCTTGAGTTCTGAACGTACGGTCTCTTGCCTTGGAGTGTTGGGGAAGAAAGAAAGCCGGCGCGAGGGGGATTTAGCAAAACAGACATGGCAAGGAGCGGGAGGTGCAAAGGGGCTTTCTTGCAATTTTTGTAGCAACCGTTCGTTGGGAGATGGAAGGCCAGGATGAAGTTTGTGCATTGGTGCATCTCGTCTCTCGATTGTGCACTAAGGTCCCTTTATATATCAACGCTCATTCTTATAATTTAATAGATAAAGTAATTGGAGAGACAACATGACTAGCCACGAGTCTGGCGGGAGCCTTACGAGGTATGATCCGAACTCAGGCGGAGATGTTGTCGATCGACCTCCTTGTGGGAAAAAAATTCTTTACATACCACATGTAAAGAATCCATTTTACAGTCACTCATATACATCAGCTGTTGGTCCATATAAATAAAAGAAAAACAAATTATTAAAAGATTATTTTGTAAATTTTGATCTATCTTTGTGGGCCTCCAAGTGGTGGATATGAGGGGCTGTAAAAGATGATGTTTACATCTGATATGTATAGAATTTTTTTCCTTGTTGTGACGGCCACCAGCGCCACCACGACCAACCTCTATAGCGAGCCTATGGACGCCGTCGGTGGCTCTGCTCGAGTCTCGATCCGCAAGATGTGTGGATACACTACCAGATACACTACACGACGGTTCACTTACAGCGACCTACGGTTGGTTGCTAAAACGGCCTTCAGCGACCTACGGTTGGTCGCTAAAAACTTTAAGCGACCCATAAAGATGGTCGCTGTAAGTGCCGTTGCTAAAGGCTTTAGCGACCGACATCTTTTTAGCGACCGACCATCCGTTGCTAATATTGTATATTTAGCGACCAACCGTGGGTTGCTGTACTATAGATTTAGCAACCAACCGTAAGTCGTCATACTATACATTTAGCAACCAACAGAAAGTCACCCTTTTTATAGTTGTTATTAATAATAATATACATTTAATTAAGCACCACAAATCACAGATTTTTATACACAAATCATAAAGACATACACAGTTATATATTCATAAAAGCATCAGAATTATAATATCATTCACAACTAGATCATTTACAGATAGCTAGCTAGATCATTCACAAAAGCTCCAGAGCTACCCTAATGCTTCAAGCAGTTCAAAAGCCTTCAGACAACCACTCCAGCTTCGTGTATCCTCCTGTTTTAAGGTACAAGCTTTCTTTGTCCAGAACACCCTAGAAAAACAACCGTGGTGTAGTGCTCAACCAGTAAAACAAGAATATCGTTCCGTTCCATTCTGCGTTCCACTACAACAGAACACTAGCATGAAGTTATGAAAACACAGAACCAGGATTATTCTAACAACACTACAGACATAATAGCCGTCTAGAGAAAGCACCATGGCTTCAAAGCCCAAGTTGGATCACTGCCTCACTGCCAACTCCAGAATCTACTAGCTCCATAGCTTCTAGAGTTATTTTGTTGCATGTCTTCAAACTGGATGCTGACTAGTGATTTCCTTGTAGCAATATCCAAGGGCAATACCTTCTGGTTGCATTGATTCCCAGAAGAAGTGATGGTTCCAGACCTGCATGTCAGAAGACAGAAGCTTGGAACTCCAAAAACCATCCTACTATTGGCGAGATCACAAATTGCATTATTTTTCTTTTTGAAAGAAAACAAATGACAGGAAGAAGATGGTCAGTGCAAGCAAAATATAATGAATGGGGTATCATAAACGAGTTACCTGTGCTGCGTTGTTATACTCTGGTAATGGATTGCCATTGTTATAAGCTTCTTTTATCAGATCCTCCAGAGCAGGGGCGGATCTAGGATTTTTGGTCAATGGTGTCACCGAGAAACTATGAGTATAAAAGGGTTCTAGTTTCTATTTAGTGTAAGGACTTATAAAACCATTTAAACGCTTTCATAGTAATATAAAATAACCAATAGTCAATAGCTAAATAGCATATACATCAATATAAGCCAGTGTAAAAAGATAAAGATGAAGTAATCTGAAAATAAAAATGTATAGTGCGTTTGGTTACAATAACGAGACGGGATGGGACTATCTCTCAAATAAGGTTGTTTTGTTTAGGATTAGGGGTTGAAATAGGACTACCTTAGTGTTGTCTCAGTTATACCTCAAAATTGGCGGGACAAGAGATGACGCCAGGGGACGTCCTTGTCCTGGTTGTCCCCGGCTGTCCCGCAACCAAATAATACTATTCTTTCAAATAAATCATAGATATTGAAGTACTGATAGGAAGATCATAAGCAAGATCATTCAATTCATCTGAACTAAAATCATCTGGATAGAGCTTAGCTAATTCCATTAAGCTCTCTACTTTGAAGTCACCAAAACAATTGTTGGGGCTAAGAGCAAACATGTAAGTAAGCAAATTAGAATTTGTTTCACTAAAACGTCACTGAACTCTATAAGTAGCAAGTCAATAAATTAGATGTAAAAACAATCAGAGGAACTGCATAGCGTAGACATTGGTCCTTTTTTCCAGGAAGAACACTTGATCCTACAAATAAAAACTACAAAAGTACTCCTCGCACCAAGGCAGGCTGTGCATCACCATCAATTCGAGCAAGGTGCCAGCGCCATCACCTTCAATCCATCATACAAGTACTTTAATAAATTGATAGAAAAAACAAAGAACACTCCTTTCTGCAGTACCCATTACCATACACGTCTTGGGACTTGGCAATGGCTGAACGACAGCTCCTTGTTGCAGTATTGCTGACTCTTTCTGGCCGTCGTCCGCTCGTGATGTGGAAGCTGGAAGACAAAACGACGCGGCTGCCGCAACCCTTGATCTAGAAGGAATAGTGCACGATTGCATTCTGGACTAGGCGGCGGCGCCGCGGACGAGTGTGCTGGGCTATAAACTCTATGGGCTAACCTAACCTGGTGTGCTTGTCGCCGGAGCCCAGAGATTGGAGGAGAAGCCGCGCTGGCCGCCGGTGCTCGTCAGTCGTCACGCCCGCTTCCAGATCCAGGACGGCGCGGTGGCGCTGTCGAAGGGACCGAGGCAGAGGGCCGCGTGGCGGAGAGAGACCGGCCGGCGGTGGCGGACTAGCCGCTCGCGGTCGGCCTCGGCGCCGTGCCGCCGTCGAGCGTCGAAGGCTCCAAGTCAAAGCCTAGCCCTAGCCTCCTGCCTCCTGCCGCCTGCCCTGTTCCTGTGTACGTCTCGTGGAGACTTAGAGTTGGACTTGGACTTCAGAGCAGCAGCACGGCGTAAGAAAGACAGGGACGGCGTGGGAGGGAGAGTTAGGTAGATGGGCCCCTAGTGGGCCTTAGGGTTAGTGTGGGTTTTTTTTTATTTCGAAATGTATTTTTAAATTACTCAAAAAATCATAAAAAAATTATCAAATAAATAATAGACATTTGAATAAATTATTACGAATGCAAATAAAGAATAAACATTTGAAACGACTTTTAACTCGAATCTAATATCATATAAGCACAAAGAACACAATTGCATATTATAGTCATGTCCATACATAAACAAACCATGAAATAAACATACAAGCAATATTAAAAAGAAATAAATCACCACGCAATTTAGCGATCAATGTTTACTTGTTTTAATTAATTTTTAGTCACTAACATCTACAGATACGTTCAGGCTATAAGATTTTATAGTGATCCTTGCTCTATAGCGACCCACCGCTAGTCCCCGACGATATCTATAGCGACCAACCATAAGTTGTTAAATTTCTAGACTTTTAGCGACCAACCGACCGTTGCTACAAAAGGATTTAGCGACTAACCGTCGGTGCCTAACCTTTAGCAACCAACAGTTGGTACCTAATAAGGGTCGCTAAAAATCAACCGTCGTGTAGTGATACTGGTACTTGGAAAACACTCGGTGAGTCTTTGCCAAGTACTTTTTATGGTTCTCGGTAAAGAAAAGTCACCGTCACAGCGCCAAGTGACGTTGATGGAGATTTTGCCAAGTGTCTTATGTGACACTCGGCAAAGGCTTCCTCTTTGCAGAGTGTCTTCTATACCGGCCCTCATCAAAGAAACCCCCATGGCCTCTTTGCCAGTTCCTTTGCCGAGTGTATTAGGAGGCACTCGGCAAGGCTCCGTCTTTGCCGAGTGCTAGCTGGACTAGCTCTCAGCAACGGGAGCACCAATGGGCCCCTTTACCGAGTGCCACCTAATACACTCGGCAAAGGCTCTCTCTTTATCGAGTGTCTCGGCAACAACACTTGGCAAAGAAGTTTTACCGCCCCAGGTGTGCCTTCTTTGCCGAGTACTATTGTCATAACACTCAGCAAAATATCTCTTTGCCGAGTGTTGCACTCTGCAAAGTGACCAGAATACCCCTTTTTATTTGTTTTTGCTATTCCATCCAAACAAACAAAAGATATATCACATAATCATCACATATAAATCACAAACATTATAGAATCATCACATACATCAAACACACGACATAGCTCACAAAGGTCACATGTTTCTTCACAAAGATCATAAAGTCACAAGTATCACAAAATAGTTCACAATACTAACAAGTATTCACATAAATGTGTACACAAACATCCAATATATGTCATAGACATGTCTCACAACTAAGTTACAAGAACATCAGTGAGGTGGGCGGCTGGACTGGTTCGAGGATGGGTTGGACGATCTATGAGCATTGTTGGATGCCGCAGATTGTCACTACACAGAGAAGAGATTGCATGTGTTATACCAGATGAATATATATCATCCAGGAGTAGAATTTTGATACTCACAAGAGTATGAAACTGAGCAGGGTCATCTAGAGGGAACAACGGACGTGGTGGAGCAAAACTCTGTGTGGCGCCAAGGCTCTACATGTACTGGAACATCTTCGCCATCCTCTGCTGATCTGCCAAGCGAGCCACCCGCTCCGCCCTCATCATCGCCTCTATCTCCATCCATTCCCTCCTCTCTTATTCTAGCCGGGCCTGTAATATTTCACCCAAATGTTATAATAACAAAAAAGAAGATATATAACTCAATGAATGATGAGTTAAAGAAGCACTAACCTGGAGTTGTTGTATCCGATGATGTGAGCTGTCCTACCGAGGTCGTATGGCTGGGCTCGCGCTCGTGCTCCTTGCTCGCACCTGAGACAGAGTGAGAGTGGATGACGAGTCGATTACCCCGTCGGCCATCTGAAAGTCGCCTAGAGGGGGGTGAATAGGCAAATCTGAAATTTATAAACTTTAAGCACAACTACAAGCTGGATTAGCGTTAGAAATAAAACTAAGTCCAAAAGAGAGGGCGAAAACAAATCACAAGCAAATGAAGAGTGTGACACGGTGATTTGTTTTACCGAGGTTCGGTTCTTGCAAACCTACTCCCCGTTGAGGTGGTCACAAAGACCGGGTCTCTTTCAACCCTTTCCCTCTCTCAAACGGTCACCTAGACCGAGTGAGCTTTTCTCCTTAATCAACAGGTCACTTAGACCCCTCACAAGGACCACCACAACTTGGTGTCTCTTGCGTTGATTACAAGTTGCTTGAGAACAAGAATAGAGGAAGAAGAAAAGCGATCCAAGCGACAAGAACTCAAATGAACACAAATGTCTCTCTCTCACAAACCACTAAGTCTTTGGAATGAGATTGGGACTTGGAGAGGATTTGATCTTTTGTTTTGTGTCTTTGAGTGAAGTCTAGAGCTCTTGTATTGAATGCAATAGCTGAAAACTTGGATGCCTTGAAGTGTGGTGGTTGGGGGGTATTTATAGCCTCACCCACCAAAATGGCCGTTGGGGAGGCTGTCTGTCGATGGGCGCAACTGACAGTCCGGTGCGCCAGCCACGTTACCCAACCGTTAGGGTTCGACCGTTGGAGCTCTGACAGCCTGGGCCACCGGACAGTCCGGTGGTGCACCGGACAGTCATTGTTCACTGTTCGGTGCGCCTTCTGGCGCCTGCTCTTACTCTGCGCGCACTGTCCGTGCACTGTAGCGCTTTTACAGGTTTCCGTTGGAGTCGACCGTTGCGCTGTAGCCGTTGCTCCGCTGGTACACCGAACAGTCCGGTGCCACACCGGACAGTCTGGTGAATTATAGCGGAGTGGCATTTCTAGAAACCCGAAGGTGGCGAGTTCGAGTTGATCCACCCTGGTGCACCGGACACTGTCCGGTGGCACACCGGACAGTCTGGTGCGCCAGACTAGGGCAGCCTTCGGTTTCTTTTGCTCCTTTCTTTTTGAACCCTAGCTTGAACCTTTTTATTGGTCTATGTTGAACCTTTGGCACCTGTAGAACTTATAATCTAGAGCAAACTAGTTAGTCCAATTATTTGTGTTGGGCAATTCATCCACCAAAATCATTTAGGAAAAAGGTTTGACCCTATTTCCCTTTCAATCTCCCCCTTTTTGGTGATTGATGCCAACACAAACCAAAGCAGATATATAAGTGCATAATTGAACTAGTTTGCATAAGGTAAGTGCAAAGGTTGCTTGGAATTAAACCAATTTAAACTTTCATAAGATATGCATGGATTGCTTTCTTTCTTTTAACATTTTGGACCACATTTGCACCACTTGTTTTGTTTTTGCAAATTCTTTTGGAAATTCTTTTTCAAAGTCTATTTTGCAAATAGTCAAGGGTATATGAATCAGATTTCGAGAAGCATTTTCAAGATTTGAAATTTTCTCCCCCTGTTCCAAATGCTTTTCCTTTGACTAAACAAAACACCCCCTTAATAAAATTCTCCTCTTAGTGTTCAAGAGGGTTTTATCAATTGAGATAGAATTTCTTAGAGGAATACTAATTTCAAAGATACCAATTGAAAAACATTTTAAAAACTTAAACTTGTTTCAAAAATGTTTGAAATTGGTGTGGTGGTGCGGTTCTTTTGCTTTGGGCTAATCCTCTCTCCCCCTTTGGCATTAATCGCCAAAAACGGAGTCTTTAGAGCCCTTTTATTTTCTCCCCAATGGTACAAATGAATATGAGTGAAGATTATACCAAAGTTGGAGAGTGGTGCGGAGTGACGGCGAAGGGTAAATAATACCGAGAGAGTGGAGTGGAAGCCTTGTCTTCGCCGAAGACTCCATTTCCCTTTCAATCTATGACTTGGCATAAGAATTTAACTGGAAACACATTAGTCATAGCAAATGAAAGAGATATGATCAAAGGTACATAAATGAGCTATGTGTGCAATATATCAATCAAAATTCCGAGAATCAAGAATGTTTAGCTCATTCCTAAGTTTGGTAAAGGTTTTCTCATCTAATGGTTTAGTAAAGATATCGGCTAATTGTTCTTTGGTGCTAACATAAGCAATCTCGATATCCCCCCTTTGTTGGTGATCCCTCAAAAAGTGATACCGAATGGCTATGTGCTTAGTGCGGCTGTGCTCAACGGGATTGTCTGCCATGCGGATTGCACTCTCATTATCACATAGGAGAGGGATTTTGGTTAATTTGTAGCCATAGTCCCTAAGGGTTTGCCTCATCTAGCAATTGCGCACAATAATGGCCTGCGGCAATGTACTCGGCTTCGGCGGTAGGAAGAGCTACTAAATTTTGTTTCTTTGAAGCCCAAGACACCAGGGATCTTCCCAAGAACTGACAAGTCCCTGATGTGCTCTTTCTGTCAATTTTACACCCTGCCCAATCAACATCTGAATAACCTATTAAATCAAAAGTGGATCCCTTGGGGTACCAAAGACCAAACTTAGGTGTATGAACTAAATATCTCAAGATTCTTTTCACAGCCCTAAGGTGAACTTCCTTAGGATCGGCTTGGAATCTTGCACACATGCATACGGAAAGCATAATGTTTGGTCGAGATGCACATAAATAGAGTAATGATCCTATCATCGACCGGTATACCTTTTGATCTACGGATTTACCTCCTGTGTCGAGGTCGAGATGCCCATTGGTTCCCATGGGTGTCTTGATGCGATTGGCATCTTTCATTCCAAACTTAGTGAGTATGTCTTGAATGTACTTTGTTTGGCTGATGAAGGTGCCCTCTTGGAGTTGCTTGACTTGAAATCCTAGAAAATACTTCAACTCCCCCATCATAGACATCTCGAACTTTTGTACCATGATCCTACTAAACTCTTCACAAGTAGATTTGTTAGTAGGCCCAAATATGATATCATCAACATAAATTTGGCATACAAACAAATCATTTGCAATGGTTTTAGTAAAGAGAGTAGGATCGGCTTTGCCGACTTTGAAGCCATTAGTGATAAGAAAATCTCTTAGGCATTCATACCATGCTCTTGGGGCTTGCTTGAGCCCATAAAGCGCCTTAGAGAGTTTATAGACATGGTTAGGGTACTCACTATCTTCAAAGCCGGGAGGTTGCTCAACATAGACCTCTTCCTTGATTGGTCCATTGAGGAAGGTACTTTTCACGTCCATTTGATAAAGCTTAAAGCCATGGTAAGTAGCATAGGCAAGTAATATACGAGTTGACTCAAGCCTAGCTACGGGTGCATAGGTTTCACCGAAATCCAAACCTTCGACTTGTGAATATCCTTTGGCTACAAGTCGGGCTTTGTTTCTTGTCACCACACCATGCTCATCTTGCTTGTTGCGGAATACCCACTTGGTTCCTACAACATTTTGATTAGGACGTGGAACAAGATGCCATACCTCATTCCTCATGAAGTTGTTGAGTTCCTCTTGCATTGCCAACACCGAATCCAAATCTCTTAATGCATCTTCCACCCTGTATGGCTCAATAGAAGACACAAAAGAGTAATGTTCACAAAAATGAGAAACACGAGATCGAGTGGTTACCCCCTTATGAATATCGCCGAGGATGGAGTTCACGGGGTGATCTCTTTGTATCGCTTGGTGGACTCTTGGGTGTGGCGGTCTTGGACCCTGATCATCTTCCTTGTCTTGATCATTGGCATCTCCCCCTTGATCATTGTCCTCCTCTTGAGGTGGCTCTTCTTGATCTTCATTTTCATCATCTTGAGCTTGATTCTCATCTTGGGTTGGTGGAGATGCTTGATTTGAAGATGATGGTTGATCTTGTGCATGTGGAGGCTCCTCGAGTTCCTTGGGGCACACATCCCCAATGGACATGTTCCTTAGCGCGACGCACGGGGCCTCTTCATCATCTAGCTCATCAAGATCAACTTGCTCTACTTGAGAGCCGTTAGTCTCATCAAACACAATGTCACAAGAGACTTCAACTAATCCAGTGGACTTGTTAAAAACTCTATATGCCCTTGTGTTTGAGTCATAACCAAGTAAAAAGCCTTCTATAGCCTTAGGAGCAAATTTAGATTTTCTACCTTTTTTTTAACAAGAAAAAAACATTTGCTACCAAGGACTCTAAAATATGAAACATTGGGCTTTTTACCGGTTAGGAGTTCATAAGATGTCTTCTTGAGGATTCGGTGAAGGTAGAGACGGTTGATAGCGTAGCAAGCGGTGTTGATTGCTTCCGCCCAAAACCGGTCCGAAGTCTTGTACTCATCAAGCATGGTCCTCGCCATGTCAAGTAGAGTTCTATTCTTCCTCTCCACTACACCATTTTGTTATGGTGTGTAGGGAGAAGAGAACTCATGCTTGATGCCCTCGTCCTCAAGGAAGCCTTCTATTTAAGAGTTCTTGAACTCCGTTCCATTATCGCTTCTAATCTTTTTGATCCTTTAGCCGAACTCATTTTGAGCCCGTCTCAAGAATCCCTTTAAGGTCTCTTGGGTTTGTGATTTATCCTGCAAAAAGAACACCCAAGTGAAGCGAGAATAATCATCCACAATTACAAGACAATACTTACTCCCGCCGATGCTTATGTAAGCGATCGAGCCGAATAGGTCCATGTGGAGTAGCTCAAGCGGCCTGTCGGTCGTCATGATGTTCTTGTGTGGATGATGGGCACCAACTTGCTTCCCTGCTTGACATGCGCTACAAACCCTGTCTTTCTCAAAATGAACATTGGTTAGTCCCAAAATGTGTTCTCCCTTTAGAAGCTTGTGAAGATTCTTCATCCCAACATGGGCTAGTCGGCGATGCCAGAGCCAACCCATATTAGTCTTAGCAATTAAGCAAGTAATGAGTTCAGATCTATTAAAATCAACTAAGTATAGATGACCCTCTAATACTCCCTTAAATGCTACTGAATCATCACTTCTTCTAAAGACAGTAACACCTATATCCGTAAAAAGACAATTGTAGCCCATTATGCATAATTGAGAAACTGAAAGCAAGTTGTAATCTAAAGAATCTACAAGAAAAACATTGGAAATAGAATGGCCAGGAGATATAGCAATTTTACCAAGTCCTTTGACCAAACCTTGATTTCCATCCCCGAATGTGATAGCTCTTTGGAGATCATTGTTTTTCTCGTAGGAGGAGATCATCCTTTTCTCCCTAGTCATGTGGTTTGTGCACCCGCTATCAATGATCCAACTTGAGCCCCGGATGCATAAACCTACAAAACAAGTTTAGGCCTTGTTCTTAGGTACCCAAATGGTCTTAGGTCCTTTGACATTAGAAACAAGCACCTTGGGTACCCAAACACAAGTCTTGGAGCCCTTGTGTTTGCCCCTAACATATTTGGCAACTACTTTGCCTGATTTGTTAGTTAAAACATATGAAGCATCAAAAGTCTTAAATGAAACAATAGGCTCATTTGATGCAGTAGGAGTTTTCTTTTTAGGCAATTTAACATGAGTGGATTGCCTAGAACTAGATGCCTCACTCTTATACATAAAAGCATGATGAGAGCCAGAGTGAGACTTCCTAGAATGAATTCTCCTAATCTTATGTTCGGGATAACTAGCAGGATATAAAATATAGCCCTCGTTATCCTAAACCATGGGAGCTTTGCCCTTAACAAAGTTAGACAATTTCTTAGGGGCATTAAGCTTGACATTGTCTCCTTGTTGGAAGCCAATGCCATCCTTAATGCCTGGGCGTCTCCCATTATAAAGCATACTTCTAGCAAATTTAAATTTTTCATTTTCTATTTCATGCTCATTAATCTTGCTAGTTAGTTGTTCTATGTGATCATTTTGTTATTTAATTAAAGCTAGGTGATCATGGATAGCATCAACATTAATGTCTCTACATCTAGTACAAATGGAAACATGGCTAACAGTAGATGTAGAGGGTTTGTAAGCATTTAATTCATTAATCTTAGCATGTAACATGGCATTCTCATTTCTAAGATTAGAAATAGAATCATTGCAAACATTTAAATCCTTAGCCTTAGCAATTAAATTATCATTCTCAATCTTAAGGCTAGAAAGTGATTCATTCAACTTGTCAATTTTAGAAATCAAACTAGCATTATCATTTTTGAGGTTGACAAGAGAATCATCACAAACACTTAACTTCTCAACCTTAGCAATTAATTTAGAATTCTCATTTCTAAGGTTGGAGATAGTATCATGGCAAATGCTAAGCTCACTAGTCAAATTTTCACATTTTTCTATCTCCTGAGCATAAGCATTTTTAACCTTAACATGCTTTTTATTTTCCTTAATAAGGAAGTCCTCTTGGCTATCCAAGAGTTCATCCTTCTCATGAATAGCACCTATCAATTCATTTAATTGTTCCTTTTGTTGCATGTTTAGGTTGGCAAAAAGAGCAATCAAACTATCTTCATCATCACTAGAGTTATCCTCATCACTAGATGTTGCATATTTAGTGGCGGCTCTAGATTTTACCTTCTTTTTGCCGTCTTTTGCCATGAGGCACTTGTGGCCGACGTTGGGGAAGAGGAGACCCTTGTTGATGGCGATGTTGGTGGCATCCTCGTCGGAGGAGGAGTCGGTGGAGCTCTCATCGGAGTCCCATTCCCCACACACGTGGGCATCGCCGCCCTTCTTCTTGTAATATCTCTTCTTTTCCTTCCTCTTTCCCTTCTTGTCGTCGCCCCTGTCACTATCACTAGACAATGGACATTTAGCAATAAAATGACCAGGCTTACCACACTTGTAGCAAACTTTCTTGGAGCGGGGCTTGTAATCCTTCCCCCTCCTTTGCTTGAGGATTTGTCGAAAGCTTTTGATGATTAACGCCATATCCTCATTGTCGAGCTTGGAGGCGTCGATGGGGAGCCTACTTGACGTAGACTCTTCTTTCTTCTCCTCCGTCGCTTTGAATGCGACGGGTTGCACCTCGGGTGTGGAGGTGCCGCCTCGCTCGATGATTTGTTTGGAGCCTTTGATCATCAACTCAAAGCTCACAAACTTTCCTATAACCTCCTCGGGAGACATTAGCTTATATCTAGGATCACCACGAATTAATTGAACTTGTGTAGGATTAAGAAAAACGAGTGATCTTAGAATAACCTTGACCATTTCATGGTCATCTCATTTTGTGCTCCCGAGGTTGTGCACTTGATTCACCAAGGTCTTGAGCCGATTGTACATGGCTTGTGGCTCCTCCCCTTGGTTGAGCATGAATCGACCGAGCTCCCCCTCGATCGTTTCCCACTTGGTGATCTTGGTCACTTCATCTCCTTCGTGCGCGGTCTTGAGTACACCCTAAATCTCTTTGGCACTCTTCAACCCTTGCACCTTATTATACTCCTCTCGACTTAGAGAGGCGAGGAGTATAGTAGTGGCTTGGGAATTGAAGTGCCAGATTTGGGCAACTTCGTCCGAATCATATCCTTCATCCCCTACGGATGGTACCTGTGCTCCAAACTCAACAACATCCCAAATACTAGCGTGGAGTGAGGTTAGGTGATGCCTCATTTTATCACTCCACATACAATAATCTTCACCGTAAAAAACCGGTGGTTTGCTTAATGGGATGGAAAGTAATGGAGTACGTTTAGAAATGAGAGGGTAGCGTAAGGGGATCTTACTAAACTTCTTGCGCTCATGGTGCTTAGAAGTGACGGACGGCACGTCGGAGCCAGAGGTGGATGGCGACGAAGAGTTGGTCTCGTAGTAGACCACTTTCTTTATTTTCTTCTTCTTGTCACCACTCCGATGCGACTTGACGCGGGGAGGTGATTCCTCCCTTCCTTTGGCGCTGGACTCCTTTGATGGAGCTCTCCCGTGGCTTGTGTCGGTCTCCATCTCCCTCTTGGCGGATGCTCCCGACATCACTTCGAGTGGCTAAACTCTAATGAAGTACCGGGCTCTGATACCAATTGAAAGTCGCCTAGAGGGGGGGTGAATTGGCAAATCTGAAATTTATAAACTTTAAGCACAACTACAAGCTGGGTTAGCGTTAGAAATAAAACTAAGTCCGAAAGAGAGGGCAAAAACAAATCACAAGCAAATGAAGAGTGTGACACGGTGATTTGTTTTACCGAGGTTCGGTTCTTACAAACCTACTCCCCATTGAGGTGGTCACAAAGACCTGGTCTCTTTCAACCCTTTCCCTCTCTCAAACGGTCACCTAGACTGAGTGAGCTTTTCTCCTTAATCAACGGGTCACTTAGAAGGCCGAGGATACCATTGGGGCTGCATTCTCCACAACCTTCTAAGACTTGTCCAAGTGATAAAGAAAAAGTATTAGTTTCTATTATGAATTTGAACACATAATATGAAAAAGCAGCAACAACATCTAAATTTACATGCCTCTCCCCATCGGGTCAAATCAGCGGACGCCTGTCACGAAGTATGGGTCGCTGAGAGAAACTTGTGGCACCTTGCAAGTAGACGTTCCTCGAAGCTGAGGCGCCGGAACCTGAGGCGTCTTGCTCAGCATCGTCGTCATCCTGTTATGCCGCATCGACAGTGGCCTGCTGCTCCACCTGTTGCTGAGCATCGTCATCCTACTACGCCTCCTCCTCCTCCCTAAGGGTGCTCCTCCTCTGCCTCCTCGTCCTCATCCCACCGCCCACCATCTTTGTCCAACAACCTGCAATTAAGAGTAAGAAAATAAGCACAAATAAAAATGTATTTAGAAAATAGATGCAAAATAAATAAAATATAGCATTACATCGATTAAAAATAATCTTCATACTTGTCCGGGTTAGCTGGATAATAAGTCTCATCATCACTATCAACCATTTTATTGTCAACACCATCTAAAGGCACAAGTTCGTGATTAATGTCATTGCCTTCAAGTATTTCTAAGTCATTCTCATTTTGCACCTCATCATCCTCCTCATCAACAACCATTTCAATATCTACTTCCATTTTGATAGCTTCGATTAAGTCTATCTCAAATCGCCCTTCTAGCCCATCTTCTTGGAAGAACTCTCTGTCATATGTGTCTAGGTCTAAGTTATAATCTTCATCATTTGGAATAGGTAATTTACCGTGTGGTGATACCTTATACACAACATCGTCCCAACCCTTAAGGCGTTCTTTCGTTTGGCACACATATAGGAGACAATACACTTGTATGGCCTGTTGGGCCACGATATAGACATCGTCTCCTGGTAAGGTGGAATCCTTTCGAATTTCGACTAGCCCAAGATTAGAATGTGTCTGTCTTGTCACTTCAGGGTCAAACCAATGACATTTGAATATCACTGGAGTAAGAGGTTTGGAACCATGAAAATTGAGTTCATATATTTCTTTGATTCGTCCATAATACTTGACCTCATCAAGCCCGAGCGTAAAAACTCCAGAACACGTGGTTTTTGATTGGGCTGACTTTGGCCATAGCTTGTTGTGCGAAAACGATATCCATTGATGTCATACCTAGATTATTTCCTGACCCTATAGGCAAAGTCATTGGCTACTTGTCTCAACTCAGCACTCATACACGGATCTCTTTGGCCCTACAAGTTCAAACACGCTAGATTGTTATATTATTTGCACGTAAGAGCAACTTCAAATGACAAACTAAGCATGTATCTTACATTCGAACTAGGAAATGAAAATCGGGCAATCCATTTCCCGCACCCTTTCTAAGAAGGGTATCATATTCCTATGGAGTTGGGTCCCTTGATCGATGCCAGAATTCATGAAGAAATTGTTCCATGTATGGCATAACCTCTTCAAGGTTGGTCAATACATATAGCATGATATGGCGCCACTCTTCATGTCTCAAGGTCTTGGTGGTTGAACCACTTGCGCTTCTGAGTTGCCCTCGAAATATGCTGAGGTTCGATTCATTATCGCCACCATTGTAACGAGGGGGTGGATTATGCACATTCGACAGTTTGTCACCATAGTAAGTTATTGTGAATTTTGACACCTCCTCTAGAATATATTCCTCTACAATGGAAGCCTTGATTTCGCATTTATTTCTACATTTCTTTCAGATACTCTTTAGACATCTCTCGATTGGATAGCACCAACATCCTTCCATGGGCCCCCCTATTCATGCCTCATACGGGAGATGAAGAATCAAATGCTGCATCGGATTGAAGAAGCCAGGTGGAAAGATCTTCTCTAGCTTACACAATAACATGGGTGTCATTGTTTCCAGGTCTGCAATCACAATTCGAGATAACTATTTTGCACAAAGCTGGTGGAAGAAATAGCTCAACTCTGCAAGCACTAGCCCGACATGATCAGGGACATAGCCTCGAACCATCGCCGGAAGAATTCGTTCAATCCATATATGGAAGTCAAGACTCTTCATCCCTAATACTCGCAGAGTAGATAAGTTCACCCCCTACTCAAGTTAGCTGCATACCCATCAAGGAACATCAACATCTTGATCCACTGTAGTACTTCCTTCCTCTAGGCTCTACTGAGGACAAAATTAGCCTTAGGCCTTCTCCATGTCTATCACATAACGCTGCCAGATCCACTCTTGCCTTTATATTATCCTTTGACTTATCAAGAATGTTCATAATTGTTGCCCAAAGTGCCTCAACGACATTCTTTTCAGTGTGCATCAGGTCAATGTTGTGTGGAAGGAGCAGGTCATCATAATAGGGGAGTAGAGTCAAGCCCGACTTATGTGTCCACATACGCTGCTCACCATATCCTACAAAACCACCTTGTGGGTTGGCCAAGAGACCATCTATCTGTTGATGAACTTCAGCACCAGTCATCATTGCAGGTGGGAGGTCTGTCACTATGACACCTTTTGTAAAGTTCTTGATGTCTAGTCGATATGCATGGTCAGGAAGGAGAAATTGTCGATGTTTATCGAATGACGATGTCACACCCAGGTTTTAGGGACCCGGGCGCGAAAAGCCAAATGTGTGCTGGGATCAAGTCTGACACATATGATGACTCATGGTACAAAAATGGATGTCACATCTTTACTATATAATGGAGTTCTGTACAAAATAGTTAAATAATTACATCATATGAAGACAACGATCCAACAATCAAAGTTGACTGGGAGACGACGACCTAGACCTCTCACGAACTCATCGCAACATCCTATGCATAAATACTCAAAGTTGCGTTCACCCTTCACCATATTCGAGGACTTGTGGAGCCACAGAGCGATCGGGGGTCGAGCGATTGCTCGCCAATGGCAGGCGTCTGCCCCTGGCCGCACCGATCTATCTGCAAACCTAGCGACGTCTTCACCGGCGGTGAGTACCTTCTCTGGTGATTGGTTATTGCCTCTGCTTCACGTTGTGCCACTCAAACCTGGTATTAGGGCACGGTAGTCGGTAGGTCAGAACTCGGAGCTCCGGGTGTGCGTCGTTGCTGTTGGCCGTGGGGCGCCGTCACCTGGTGACTGGAGGTTGGAGAAGCACTCCTGACCGTTCATCTCAGACCAAGGGCCAAGAGTAGATCCATGGTTGATGATGTTGCGGCCATCAGATGTAGTTTGAATGGACAAGATTAGAACCGCGTACCTCTTCGCCTGGATTGAACTCAGACCGCTAGATTTGGATCCGGTGTTCCAGAGTAGATCTCGTTTACTTAAAAGCATAGTCGTTGATCGTGGATCTGATGGCTAATATTGCGTTAAAATTCGATTCTAATCTGCGCTGTTGACCTTGCATCCAACGGTGCTCTTGGGTCGATACCCCTTCACTGTGTCTATATTGCAAAAGAGACCCCCTGGTTTCTATTAATGAACCCATCGTCCTACCTAAGGTAAAGATCTTTACTGCTAGGTCCTGTTATTTACACCGAAGACCCTGAACTCCTAATAAGTTATGGGCATAATCCGTAGAACTTAAAATAAATCTGGGAAATAGTTTTAAGTGTAAAAATAAATATAAAATCGTAGGAAATTCATATCTTCTCTATTGTAACTCTGAGTTGACCCATTCAAATTGCGTTAGCTTCGTAATAAAATCTACTACACACTGACAAACCTTATTTTAGTCATATTCCATAATTTTATAGTTAGATACTTAATTACCCTACATTATAATAGATTAATCCTTACCAAGTTAATCTGACTATGACTATAAGTTGACTAGCAGATGATTTCTAACCAAGTGATAACCTAGATTAACTTTGAGTTAGTTATATTCTTCTCATATGATCAGCATAGAATATAGTTCTAGGGTATAATCACCTAAAAGACTTTAGAAAAAATCATACCTTTTTCACTGTAACTCCAATTTTAGTGGTTCTCAAACCCGCGTTCTCGTAGCATCGCATAGAATGTTTTTACGCTATTTGTTCCCATGTTTGGTGTAATGTTATTTTTATGTACTCCTTGTCTATTTGTATGTATTGCTACGAGTAGCAGCGAGGTTACGAGTCTCTTGAAGACCAAGTTGGTGAAGTACCTAGGAATCCCGAGTCTATGGCAAGTTGTGCCCTTGATCACTTTTCTCTACCTAATAATGTTCCTGTTAATCACTGTGACATGCTTAGGTTAATTTGATGGGACCTAATAGGTATCCCTAGTATTGACTATCTCACACCTTGCAAACATATGAACTATTGGGTAGATTTGCTATTGCTCTACCTGGTTTTGGGATTAATGTTACAAATGATCATGTTCCAATTATGTTGTTCTTTTAATTACTGTTCATGATAAGATCATTATGTTAACTGGAACATGGTGCTTAACTTGAGAATACAGTGCTACCACAAAGGTGGAATGGGATGCCCTTGGCCAAGTAATTAGGAAAGCTAGGGAGAGATTACCTTATCTGAAAGGGGCAAGCGAGGAGGCGTCAATGCTAGAGTATAGGGAGGTTCTCAGGTCGAACTGCTGCAATGGCAGTTCAGACGAGGGATTCTTATGCTTCCTTTGTCTTGAAACCGTAGTGAGTATTCTTGAACTAGTGGAACTTTGGAAAGACCTCATAGTGCTACCCTGCATCGCTTCCTCGGTAGAGTTGTTTGGGGTCCAATCAACCCCGTGGCAAATGGGTAACATGAATTGTTGGTAAAGACGCACAATCTCTACAGAGTGTAAAACTGGTATACTAGCCATGCTCGCGGTCATGAGCAGCTCAGGACTCTCGTATGATTAAATTATGGAATTAAACTTAATCTGTCATTTGGACTGCATTGTGGGTGTTGTTATTAATTATGATCTCTTAATTAATTGGGTTGGTATCTACTTACACTTAGTAACTGCTAATAAAACTTTGACCAACTTTAAAAGTAATGCTTAGCTTTAACCATCTCCTTTAATAAGCCTTACAGTTCACATGAGCCCCCACTAGTGAGCTCATGCACATTATTCCCCACAACTTGTTGAGAGATGAACGTATTTGAGCTCACCCTTGTTGTACTCACATCCCCCAGGTCAAGGATAGGTACCACAGGGTGAGGCGCATGAAGGATGTTGCGATGAGTTCTTGAGAGGTCTAGGCCGTCGTCTCCTAGTCTACTATGATTGCTGGATTGTTGTCTTCGTATGATGTAATTATTTAACTATTCTGTACAGAACTCCACTATATAGTAAAGATGTGACATTCGTTTCTGTACCATGAGTCATTATATGTGTGAGACTTGATCCTAGCACACATTTGGCTTTTTGCGCCCGAGTCCCTAAAACCCGGGTGTGACAGAAGTGGTATCAGAGGAATGTTGATTGTAGGATGAAACCTAGATAGAACTGGATAACCCTTACCTACTTAACTTTGCTACTCTGATTCTTTCTAAAACATTCCTTTAACTCCTCTCATCTATTGCTGCTTTACTCTGATTACTCTTACCTTTTCACTTCTAAAGACAAAAGTGGATTTTACACTTTGAAATCCTGTACCTAAAGTGACCTTTAGGAATAATAGACCTAATCTTAGGAACACAAAAACAAAACTATTTTTGTAAGTATTTATACGCTTGAATGTTTCTCCTTATGAGAACTATTTAATTTGGTTCTTTGATTGAGTGTGACGAGTTGTAGATAAATATCCACAATTGCATGTACATATACATATAGGCATAAAAAGTATATATTCATAAGATAACTAGACAACCTAGATTACCCTCCATTAAAGTATATATATTTTAAATAGATCCAAATTATCTTAAAAGATTCTATCTTATTGCAATAGTTTCATCTTGTCCTAATAAACATACTTATCCCACCCTGACCATGATCTAATCAAAATTAATTAGATCCAATCTAGTCTAAGTCATACCAATGTAATCTAGATCCCATCTAATCTAATATGATCCAATCTATATGAGTTACTTAATAGGTTAGTTAATCTGGGTGATATGGATTAGACACTACTTATACAAACATATCTTAACCTAAATTAATGTCATAGACCAACTCGTCAGTAAACAACAACCTAATCTACATCAAAGGTTGTCTAATCCGTCTATTCCAAAAGCAAAGTAAACTCTATTTAACCTACCTACCCCATGTACCCACAATTGTTATCCCAACTCGGATAATAGTATCTAATACCAAGATCGAAGGTCCCTAACTCAGACTCGAGAAGAGAAGATCAACCTCATCAAGGAAGGATAAAAGTCAAACCAGAACTTCAGATGCGTCACCACCCAAGATGGAGCCTTTCATTGCCAAAATCTTTCTTATCCCGACCTATCCTCGCTCTAGCCAAATCTCATCTTAACTACTAGGTGGCCTGACATAAAAAGATGCTTATGCCTTCATAATCACTGACTAATTAATATTAAAGGAAAAACAACCTTTTGGTATTGGAACCAATTAGAAATTAAAAGCTAAAAAAATAAATAACCAAACTTCCTACATTCCTCTTTCTAGTTATCTCGAGGACGAGATTATTTTTAAGGGGGGTAGAATTTGTAACACCCTAAAGGTTCAATCTTGTGAAAATAAGGAAAACTTCCCAAAAGTTTTAAATCAAAACACATTTCCTTATGAATATTCATACTTTCAAAGTTACTGCTCCTAAAATGAATATTTTTTTTGACTAAAATAAAAGATAATTAGATGAACTAAATTATCCTTGGATTGAATTATATAGAAGAATTATGATTAAACTATTTCTTAATATGTAATCTATAATATAAATTATATTTCCCAAAAATGATAAGGTGTGAACTATTCTCTATTTCGTGATTGGAATCATGTATAAAAGAACTAAAATAAACAAATATATAAAATATATTTTGCATTCATGCTTGAAAATTTGAGTTGTGCATATAAATTCTAATTGAGACTTGGACCTCAATTTTGTATTTTAAAATCTAAAACTAAAACAAAACATAAATTTCAAATGAAAATAGAGAAAACAAAAAAAAAGAAAAGAGGAGTGGCTACCTGGGCCAAAATCTCTAGGCCTTGGCCCTTGTAGCCCATGCGCACAACCCGCGCCTGCCTGTGCGCGTTGGATCACCGCCATGTGGGGGCCACCTGTGTCAGTGTTTTGGGTCCGACCGCGCACCTGGGGTTGCCCCTCGAGGTGCTTTTTGGAGTAGGACAGTGTTACCGACTGTAGCTCGATGGTTCATGCTAGATGCACGAGAGACAGTGGACAATTTTATACAGGTTCGGGCCACTTAAAAAGGTGTAACACCGTACTTCCTAGTGTGAATCTTTTATATGGTGGGTTACAGGGGATTTCTCTAGTATGGGGGATGCTAGAGAGCTGAGTAGACGACTAATGAGTGAGTTGTTGTTTGATGGAGTGCTCCCTAGGCCTTATATAATCGACCGTGAGGCGTTACATGCGGATATGATAACAACGTGTGCCTAAGTAATAGTGAACTGACTGAGCTTATCTTCTTATAATCCTGCCGACTTATCATCATTCAGTTCCGACATCTGAGGGCGCTGTGCGGGAGAATCAGATCACTACTCTGGATAACGTTTGAATTTAGTGAGCCACACGGGCAAGAGTCGATCCGATCTTATGTCGATCCATTCTGCCAGACATTCCTCCCCTGGCCCACGAAGGGATGGCCCTGCGAAATAATGGGCCCAAGGCCTTTCGCGAGGCCTTCTTGCCTTTTAGTGGACCCGGGGGATATCTATCCCCCACAAGCCCCCAATCTTTGAGTTGATTTTGAAATAATCAGCCCAAAGATTCTAGGTCCAACTTGCAGTTTTTGATTTTGGTAAGGAATGCTTTGAAAATATGCCTATCGAGTTGTTGCTTCTAAACTCTGCGTAACTCGGCTAAAACGATCTTCTGTTATCCTTTCCTGTCATTATTCATCGGTCTTCGCTTTATTCTTCAGAAATCGGTGCTTTGTCTCTGGCTTATGCTTTGAGATCAGCATTCTGTTCTCTGGGGTTCAGGATTCATTGGGTGTAGCCCCCGAGCTTTGAGTGGATTACTGAAAATAATCCACTCAAAGGTCTTCATCTCATGCTTTTTAGAAATCATTGTTTTATCTTCATCTCATGCTTTAGAAATCAACATTGTTTTATCTTCATCTCATGCTTTAGAAATCAGCATTTTATCGTTAGTTCATGCTTTAGAGATCAGCATTCTGTCTTTTGGGGTTAATGATTCATTGGGTGCACCGGAGGTGCACCCAATAGGTGTAGCCCCCAAGCTTTGAGTGGATTACTGAAAATAATCCACTTAAAGGTCTTCATCTCATGCTTTTTAGAAATCATCCTTTTATCTTCATCAAATGCCTTAGAATTTAGCATTATATCATCAGCTTTATGCTTTAGAGATCAGCATACGGTTTTGCCTTTGAGATCAGCAACACGGTCTACCCATGTCCTGTTAGGTTTGAAATTTATTTGATCGGCGACAGATTAGACGTCCGGTAGATGGCTCTTGGCTGGTCTTCATTTCGCTTCGTGCTTCAATGCTTCTGTTGATTAGACTTGTACTTCAGTAGCTATTTTTGGCTTTCCTCCGATCTCTATCGATATCTTCCTTCTGTCTTGATACATTCATTGCGTATACTATATGGATGTGACTGCTTGGGAAAATCTATTGAAAATTCCTGGACGTCCCCCCCCCAATGGGTGTAGCCAAGGGACGGCTCGGTGCGCTGAGCGTTTAGCGAATTGCCCCTGAGTAGTAACTTGACGTGACCGTGGGGTGTAATCATATCGTCCAAGCAGTTGACTTCAGTCCCAATGGGTGTCGTGTTACGTGAAACGGCGTCTGCCGCCTGACTTTTTTCCAGACGATTTGAATTGCTTATTGAATATTTGCGACTGTTCAGTGACCGTGGTAGGAGATGAGCGGTTGCCTTCCACATCTATAAATAGAGCGCTTGCTTCGTTGGTGTCTTCACACATCTCTCGGCCGTTTGTTGCTTATTCTCCTCTTTACTCTTCTCTT
Source organism: Zea luxurians (assembly GCA_029449295.1). Lineage (NCBI taxonomy): Eukaryota > Viridiplantae > Streptophyta > Magnoliopsida > Poales > Poaceae > Zea > Zea luxurians. Next base: position 87,429,241 of record JAOPSE010000004.1, on the reverse strand, counting down.
CTACTCAACCATGGGCAAGAGCAAGAAGGGCAGAAGTTCGTCGCACCACTCCGGCGACAAACGGAAGCGCGAGCCGAGTCCCCCCTCGGAGGAGGAGTTCTCCTCCAATTCCGAGGGGTCATCGGTCTACACCTCTCCCCCGGTGTCGTCCGATGACTCGGACGATTCCCAGGGGATCGCTGCCGAGGTGTGGACGTACATCCAGGCTATCAAGCGCTCCGGGCTCGAGGGCTCGGATGAGTCAGAGATCTCCTCGGACGAGGAGGACTCCTCCGACTCGTCCAAGGAGGGGAGCGGTGGTGACGGCGACGACGAGGGCGACGGCGGCAATGGAGGCGACAGTGACGGTGGAGGCAATGGCGACGACAATAGAGGCAAGGGCGACGGCAACGACGGTGGCAGCGGCAAGGGCGACGGCGGCAGCGGTAGGGCCAGTGGCAAAGCACCACTAGCTTAAATATTAGTATAGATAAGTAGTAGTAGAAGTAGTATTAGTAATAGTGAAATAATGTAGTAGTAGTTAGTAGTATAGAGTAGTGTAAGTAGTTAGTGATGTAGTAGTGTAATGTAGCGAAAAAGGGAAGGAAGGCCGGCTCATAATGAGTTGGTCTTTGAGTTTATGGAAGAACTTCCCTTCTCAATATATTAAAGAAAATTTCAGCTCGTTCTGAGTATCTCCTTTTTTCTTTTCCATCGTTCTTTTATAGTCAATCGATAGCTTGTATTCATGCCCAGCGTTGCCATTGTTTTTAGAGATAATACCCGAGTAACGACTAATAATTGCTAAGTCGTATTTGGTTCTGCCGGTGTTTACATGAAGAAAACGGCTGAGTTATGCATTGCCGGCGTTTTTTAGAAATAACTGCCGAGCTGCTCTGGACCATGTCGGCGTTTTAGAAGTAGCAGCTGAGTTATGTTAGGCCACGTCGGTGCTTTAGAGGTAACTGCCGAGTTATGCTGGGCCACGTCGGCGCTTTAGAGGTAGCTGCCGAGTTATGCCAAGACGTCTTGCTTTTTCTGAGTGATGACTTAGCATTTTTTAGAAACGGTGTCTGACCCGAGAAAACCCCATTTATATCACGTCACCGCGCGCCTCCGTGTTCTAAGCCCTAACTTCACCTTTCTGCCTCCAAACATTACTCTGCTTCCCTCTGATTTCGCTTTCTTTCAATTCGCTGATGAGATTGCGATGGCGCCCAAGCGGAAGAACCAAAATTCTGCTGCGGTGGTCATTCCTCCCATCGACCCCAACAGCCAGTTGCCTTTCGTAGGTAACCATATGTCTGTTGTTTCGGAATCGGATCTCCTCCACCTTGTCGACGTTGGAATTCTTCCTCCAAAAGAGCTTTGTTCTTGGCGGATTTACCGTGGGGTTATTGTCCCAACAGAGGATACCCATGAGTCTGTTGTTTATGTTCCTTTTCTTATCCGCGGCCTTGCTCTTCCCATTTCTCCCTTCTTCCGCGGTCTCCTTGACTTTTATAATCTGAACCAGACTCATCTGAATCCCAATTCCATTTTGCAAATCTCTATCTTTGTTCATCTGTGCGAGGCCTACCTCAGAATTCTTCCCCACTTTGGTTTATGGAAGTATCTATATCACTGTCGACCTAGGATGGCTGGGGGTCAGCACCAACTCATGGGTGGTGCGAGTCTGGAGATTTGCTGTGGGAGGAAAACAGAATACCTTGACATCCCGCTTAAGGATAGCATTAAAGGATGGCGCTTGGAGTGGTTTATTGTGGAAAACCACGGCCAGTCCCTCCCCCCTCGGTCAGGGAGACAGCCAGATGTGCGCACTCCAAGTTGGATTGAGTCTCCTACTGCCTTGGAAGTAACAGAAGCCAAAGTTCTGCTTGCTAAAATCTGTATTCTGAAGGAGAGAGGTCTGACCGCCGAGGCTGTGGTTGCTGACTTTGTTTTTAAGAATATTCAGCCCTTGAAGGATAGAGCATACCCAACTTACTTGTATAGTGGGGCCACCGACTTGACCCGGTTTACCAATATGAGGATTCCTGCTGAGGATTTGGTGAGCCAACTAGACATGATCTTGAGAGGTAAAGTATCAAATGTTGGTGCTCCTGTTGCCTACTCTGCTTGGAATTTGCCACCTCCTAAGTCCTTTTTTAGTTTCGTGTCCAATCCTCCTGTTGATGATAGTGGCCTGGGTCTTAGAGTACGACCCTCTCCCGAAGATATTGAGGTCTTGGTTGCTTCTCTTTGTGATATTCCCAATGATGAGAGGCAAGTTCATTTTGAGATGCCAGCGAGTCCAGATGATGCAGAAATGAATGTTGTGCTCGACATGTTGGCTGGAGAATCTTCTGACTTGGCCCTACTGAAACAATGGCTGTTGCAGTTATACCAGAGCTTGACAAAGCAGCGGACGGTCGAAAGCCTGAGGGTACTCGCCCAAAGCGTCTTCGCCAGGTCAGTCGTCTGGCTGCGCCTGCTGAAGAAAAGAAGAAGAAAAAGAGACGGCTTCGGTGATTGTCATGCTTAGACCAGGATGCTGGCCCTTCTGCTCCTGTTGCTGAAAAATACCGGCAGAGGTATTTACTGGAGTTGATCCCACTGGTGGTGTACCTGCTGAAGTTGACCCCAATGGGTGTGACCGTGCACCAACTGACCCCAACGAATGTATCCATGCACCAGCTGACCCCAATGGGTGTGATCCTATTGAAGCTGACCCCATTAGGTGTAATCCTGTTGAAGCTGATCCCAATGGGTGTGATCCTATTGAAGCTGACCCCAATGGGTGTGATCCTGCACCATCTTTTGCCCGCATTTTTGATGAGGACGAAGAAGAAGAAGAAGTTCCACTAGTTCACAAGAATAGCCCTTTACAGAGGTAGTAGAGGGGATAGTGATATTCCTTCTCCAGCTTTGTCTGCTCTTGTTAGCCTTTAGGATTTATCTATAACAGATTTTGATCAGACCCTTGAGGATGTAATTCCTAAGGATATGCTGTCAGAGCCGACTGATGGTGATATGATGGATGTTTGTTCTGACATTCCAGATGTGGGATTAGAGGTATCTCGGGCAGCATCTCGCGCATCGTCGACCTTGGAAGGCGGTCTTCAGTGTCAAGAGAGTCAAGATTGCCCGACTCCCATGGAGGTGACTGAGGATCCTTCAGCCATAGAGGTGGCTGTTGCAGAAAACCTAGCCCCCAAGGGTGGTGCTGGCGGTTACCCAGCCCCCGAGGGTGTCGCCGGTAATGATCCGACTCGGGTGGGTGTCGCAAGCTGCAACCCAGCCCCCGAGGGTGTTGCCGGTAGTGATCCGGCTCCGATGGGTAGTGCTAGCTGCAACCCAGCCCCCGAGGGTGTCCGAGCGAGCTCTCCTTCCCATATCGCCATGGATGTCAACGTCGGGTCGTCTCCACCACGTTCTGATGGAGTGATAGCGATGCATACTTCTTTCGCTTCAAGTGAGGGAGTCGCATTAGAGGTTGGCACACTGGATGCCAGAATTCTGATATCTGCTAGTGGAGCTGAATCAACCCCCGACGATGCTCTTCAGATTGTTCCAGTTGATCTTCCTTCGTCGAGTTATAACACAACTTCTCATGACTTGGGATTGCCTTCATTCTTTTCTAATCTTCAGGTAAATTAGCTTTTTTCATTCTGTCATTCCTCCTGGTAAATCTCTTTCTTCATTCTCATTTGTTTTTAATAACATGCTTTGGTTGATGGAATGTCTGCTCAATTGAAATCACATGGCGCTACTATCCCAGAAGGAGCTCTGTCCCTGACGCAGTGGAATCCATTGCTGCTTTAGAAATAGATAGTTGATTTGAAAGTGTCAAATGCTGGTTGGTATCTTTGTTTCTTCCTTGGCTGATTGATTAATTTGTTTTTGACCGTGTATCTTTCTTCGGCTGCTTCTTGTCAGATATGGGCCGACGGTATTCTGAACTTGAGGAGAAACATCTCCAACACCAAGTCGACTCGACCCGGCAGTACTCTGAGCTCGAGGAGAAGTATTCCCAAGGTTAGATCGACCTGGCTTGGGTTTCTGCTTCTTTAGATGACTCAAATTCTTTGAATTTCTCTCTTAATGCTCAGCTTGATTCTGAAAGGGCGACTAACGAGGTAAGCTTACTTAATTGGATCTGCTGTGCTTTTACTGATTTCTAGATATTTGAGAGTTGATTCTTGTCTGTAGGAGGAGAAACGAGCACTTGCAGCTTCTCGCGACAATCTGGATAGGTTATATCGTGACGCCAGCAATTCTCTAACCATCTTGGAGAGGAGCCACCGCTTTACCATGACAGATCTGGATCATCATCGCCATAAACTACAAGTATCCCAGGATGAGATCCTGTAGCTCAGGCAGCTGGTGTCAAGCAAGGACTCTGTCATTAAAGATCTGCGTGCCTCCAAGAGATCAGTCGCCCAGGAGCTAGAGGCCGCTCGACTGGCTGCCAAGGTTGCAGAGGACAACTACGCCGTTCTGAAGGCCCAGCGTGACAAGGCTATGGACAAAGCCATTTGCGCGGGGCGAATCTTGATGAGAAGGCCTGGTGTAGTTGTTCTTGATGACATTGTTGCAGACGTCAAGGCTACACCTGATGCTTCGAGTCGCCCTTCCTCCTCGATTGCTCCTGCAAAAGACATTGCCAAATAGAGATGTTTTCTGTGTTTAGAAGATATTGAATGCATTTGTGAAGTATATGTGTGTGTGATCAGCGCACTTGAATATTCGGTAGGATATTAGAATGTGTTCTTGGCGCTAAAAACTATAACGTTTTGTTTCTATTGTTAGAATTCAACAGTTGTCATGAATGATTGTAGAAGTAAGTGCGGTGTGCTGGTTTTGGAATATTTTCCTAATTTATGCTAATTGATCAGCTGGTAAGGCATAGAGATCGCCCTAAGATGGGTAAACGCGAGTATGTTACACTAAGTCGAGTAAGCGTGAGCATGTTGCACCGTTTGAAGTCATTGCCGACTTAAGCAGATTGCTCTGTTAGTAGGGTATAGTGGTCACCCTAAGTTGAGTAAGCGTGAGCATGTTGTACCGTCTTAAGTCACTGCCGACTTAAGCCGATTGCTCCGTTAGTAGGGTATAGTGGTCACCCTAAGTTGAGTAAGCGTGAGCATGTTGCACCGTCCTAAGTCACTGCCGACTTAAGCCGATTGCTCCATTAGTAGGGTATAGTGGTCACCCTATGCCGAGTAAGCGCGAGCATGTTGCGCCGTCTTAAGTCATTGCCAACTTAAGCCGATTGCTCTGTTAGTAGGGTATAGTGGTCACCCTAAGTTGAGTAAGCGTGAGCATGTTGCACCGTCTTAAGTCACTGCCGACTTAAGCCGATTGCTCGTTAGTAGGGTATAGTGGTCACCCTATGCCTAGTAAGCGCGAGCATGTTGCACCGTCTTAAGTTATTGTCGACTTAAGCCGATTGCTCTGTTAATAGGGTATAGTGGTCACCCTATGCCGAGTAAGTGCGAGCATGTTGCACCGTCTTATTGCTGACTTAAGCCGATTGCTCTGTTAGTAGGGTATAGTGGTCACCCTATGCAGAGTAATGTGTTGATTGATAATAAACAGTTTGAGTGCCCTTGAGAATGAAATCTTTTTATTGATGATGTATTATCCAATTATAGAATACAATGCTGCCACGATAGCTTTGAAATCTTGCTATGGGTAAAACTTCCTGAGATGCTCTATATTCCATGAATTCCCTATTTTCGTGCCATCCATTTGAGTAAGCCGATATGATCCTGGCCGAGTGACCTCCACTACTACAAATGGCCCTTCCCATAGTGGTGACAATTTGTGCCGTCCTTCCCCCGTTAGAATTCGGTGAAGGACCAAGTCTCCCACTACAAAGGATCGATGTTGTATAGCCTTATCATGGTAGCGCCTTAGGGTTTGCTAGTATCTAGCTGACTGAATTACTATATTCAATCGCTCTTCCTCCAATACGTCAATATCCTCTAGTCTGGTAGCCTCTGCCTTAGCTATGTTTTCAAAGACCAGCCTTGGTGCCCCAAACCTGAGGTCGGCAGGTAGCACTGCCTCCGAACCATAGACCATGAAGAAAGGGGTATTTCCATGCAGAGCTCGACTAGGTTGAGTTCTTAGGCTCCAGACTACATAAGGCAACTCTCTGATCCATTTTCCTGCGAACTTTTCATTCTTGTCAAAGACTTTCTTTCTGAGTGCTTCCAGTATCATTCCATTAGCCCTTTCTACCTGACCCTTGGCTCTTGGATGTGCTACTGATGCATATTTGAAATGGATGCTCCATTGTTCGCAGAAATCAAAGAATTCAGAGCTAGTGAAATTGGATCCAGGTCGGTTATGATGCTATTCGGTATCCCAAACCTGAATATTATATCTTGTATGAATTGCACTGCCTTGGCTGAAGTTAGAGAAGCAATGGGTTTGTATTCTATCCATTTGGTGAATTTGTCAATGGCGACCAACACGTGAGTGTATCCTCCCTGAGCTTTCTTGAAGGGTCCAATCATGTCCAGTCCTCGGCACGCAAATGGCCATGTTATGGGTATGGTCTGCAGTTGCTGTGCTGGTAAATGCTGCTGCTTTGATAAGAATTGGCAAGCTTCACACCTCTAGACTAACTCGGCTGCATCACTCTTTGCTGTCGGCCAGTAGAAACCAGACCTAAAGACCTTCCCAACCAGAGTCCTGGATGCTGCGTGTATCCCGCACTGTTCGGCGTGGATCTCATCTAACAGTTGCTTCCTAGTAACCGAAGGAATGCACTTAGGGATGAAAACGGTCAAAAACGGTATTTATTCGGTAATCAGTTTTTTCTTTGATTGCGAATAAATAGGATATAGAATATACAATACAAATTTGTATTCTTGTTTTTAACATCCAGCTTGTTAAGATTCATAAAAGGTAAACCTCAAATTCATCCTATATTTTTTCAAATAATAGATATAAACTTCAGTATAGATTCGAAAACAAATTCAGTAATTTTTTCTAACTTTTTGTGTTGTAGGGAGCAAATAATACATAAAACGACTTATATAATATTTTATTCATATTTGTACTAATGTGCTTGATAACATAAGAAAAGATCAACATCAAATTTTATACATGTCTATTTTAAAACATTAAATTTGTTCTAACAGTTCGGATTACCACTTTCATCCCTAAATGCACTTCATGAGGACTCCTGTTGCGCCCCTTCTGTACAGTGCATCCCCAATGAGGGTGTAGTGGGCTGACTGCCTTGCGATGCGTTCTGCTGCGGCTTTATCATCCAGTTCCTCTTCGTTCTTTATATACTTGATGATAGGCACCCTCCAGTCATTAGAGTCTAACTCTGGCTAGCTCAAAACATTACACTCTCCTGCCTGATCTGAGGAAATGCTTGGGCGTGGCACCTCTTGGACAAAAACTCCAGGTGGGACCTGAGTCCGACTGGATCCTAGTTTCGACAATGCGTCTGCTGCAGCATTGTGATCTCTTTCCACATGATGAAATTCTAGCCCTTCAAATTTATCTTCTAGTTTTCGGACAGCTGTGCAGTACTTGCCCATAGAGTCATTCGAGCAATCCCATTCTTTATTTATCTGACTTATGACCACCAGTGAATCTCCGTATACCATCAACCTCTTAATGCCCAGTGATATGGCAATGTTCAATCCGTGGATCAAAGCTTCATATTCTGCTGCATTATTGGATGCTGAGAATAACAACTAAAGAGCATATTTGAGTTGTTCACCTCTAGGGGCAATGAAGAGGATCTCTGCGCCTACTCCCTGTAGCTTCAGCGAGCCGTCGAAATACATCCGCCATACTTCTGCAGTCTCTGGGTTATCTAGTACTTGTTGCTCGGTCCACTCTGATACGAAGTCGACTAGCGCTTGGGTCTTTATTGCGGTGCGAGGCCAAAACTCAATGTCGTGAGCTCTCAGCAAGCAGGCCCACTTGGCTATTCTTCCAATGGCTTCTTTGTTGTGGAGAATATCCCCTATTGGAAACCCGGTGACTACTATGACTTTGTGGTCATCAAAGTAGTGATGGAGCTTGCGTGCAGTTACAAGTACTGCATACAATAGTTTTTGAACTTGAGGATACTTCTTTTTAGAGGGTCCTAGAACTTCACTGATGAAGTAGACAGGATGTTGTACTGGATATGCGTGTCCTTCCTCTGCCTGCTCGACTACCAACGCGCTGCTCACCACATGAGTCGTGCAAGAGATGTATAACAGCAGATCTTCTGCCAGCTGGTTTGGCATGGCTCGGCGTGGCGGCTTTAGCACTAGTGGTGTGGTCAGGAACTTCTTCAGTGCATCAAGGGCTTCCTGAGCTTCTGAGGTCCACTGGAACTTGTCCACCTTCTTGAGCAATTTGTAGAATGGTAGGCCTTTTTCTCCTAACCTTGATATGAACCTGCTTAAAGCTACCATGCATCCAGTAAGCCTTTGCACTTTCTTCTGTGAATGTGGTACTTCCATCCTCATGATAGCCTTGATCTTTTCCGGGTTAGCTTCAATTCCTCGGTGGCTGACAATGAATCCGAGCAATTTCCCTGCTGACACTCCAAAGACACATTTTTCTGGATTGAGCTTCCACCGATATCGCCTCAGACTGTTGAAGACCAGTTGCAAATCTTCAATGAAGTTTTCTGAGTTTTCTGTCTTAAACACTACATCATCAACGTAAGCTTCTACCCGCTTGCCCCAGTGATCGGCTAAGCATGTTTGAATGGCTCTCTGGTAGGTCGCTCCAGCGTTTTTGAGGCCGAACGACATGGAGGTATAGCAGAAGGCTCCAAACGGGGTAATGAATGTTGTTTTTTCCTCGTCTTCTTTTTGCCAAGCTGATTTGATGGTATCCCGAGTAGCAATCCATGAATGACAGCATAGAGCATCCGGCAGTTGAATCTACCACCTGATCTATTCTAGGAAGTCCGAAGGGATCCTTCGGACAGTGTTTGTTGAGATCTATATAGTCGACGCACATACGCCAATCCACTTTATTCTTTTTGAGTACAAGAACAGGATTTGCTAACCACTCAGGGTGTAGTACTTCTCTAATGAACCCTGCTGCAACTAAGCAAGCTAGCTCGGCACGGATAGCTTCTCTCTTGTCGGGCGTGAAATGACGCAACTTTTGTCGGATCGGCCTCGCCTGGGGATAGACCTTCAGTTTGTGCTCGGCCAACTCTCTCGGGACTCCCGGCATATCCGCAGGTTGCCATGCGAATATGTCTCGGTTATCTTGCAGAAACTGGACGAGCGCGCCTTCCTATTTGTCATCCAAGCTAGAGCTAATGATGGCAGTCTTGCGTTCATCAGCGAACCCGAGATCGATTCTTTTCGTTTCCTCAGCCGGCCGCATAGAGGTCACGGCTTGAGCTTCATTTGCAGGTACCACGAGGTCCTCCTCATGCTTTGAGTTCGCCTACGCGGAAGAAGTCATCGACGGTTTGGTGGTGAGGACCGCCTAAATGGCCACTCGGAAGCATTCTGCGGTGCCTTGGAAGTTAGCGCGCACGGTGATGATTCCTTGTGGTCCCGGCATCTTCAATATCCTATATGTATAGTGCGGAATGGCCATGAATTTCGCCAATCTTGGCCTGCCGATGATAGCGTTGTATCCGCAGTCGAAGCTTGCTACCTCGAACCTCAGGAACTCGGTTCTGTAGTTTTCCAGAGTTCCAAAGGTGACCGGCATGTAGATGTGTCCGAGTGGGTACTCTCCTTCAGTCGGAACAATGCCGAAGAAAGGAGTGTCTGACTCGTGGAGCTCTTTGAGTGCGATTCCTAAGCCTAGGAGTGTCCGGGGGAAGGTGATGTTGATGCTGCTTCCCCCGTCCACTAACACCTTCTTTACCCTGCTCTCTCGGATCACCGGATTGACGAGGAGCGGGTATTTGCCCGAATGATCGAAGTTGAGCCACTGGTCTGCCCAAGTGAAGGTGATCGGGTGTTCAGACCATCGATACGGGGCAGGAGGACTGGTGGCCACCACTAGTATCTGACGGTCGTTGAGCTTCTGCTGCCTCTTGCTCTCTTGCTCTCTTACGACCCGTGTCTGCCGAAGATGATGTTGACTTCTCCATCGACGTGCAGGAATGCTCCACCTCCTCCCCCTTCCTGCTGCTGGGGTTGTCGAGGTTCTCTGGGTCCTCCTCGTGGTGGGGGAGGTGGCAGAGGTTCGAAGGGTTGGCCGTTCCCAATGGAGTGCTTGAAGTCTCTGCAGTTCCGGAGGGTGTGGCGCATGTCCTTGTGGTACGGACATTGGGCACCGAGGATGTCGTCCAATGTTCGTTCGCCTCTGCGGGGTGCCCCCGGGCACGAGAGACGGGTGGTCCGGCGGCCTGGAATTCTTCGCGAGGCCTCTTCTCCCAATGCTTGTGGATTGTTGGTTCGCGTCGCGTTGTGGTGCCGGCGGTGTAGGCTTCGTTCCTCCGATGAGGTCCTGAGCCCGTTCGTCGGTGGTGATGTAGAGGCCCGCTTCCCTGAAGAGCTGCTCGGAGGTAGTCGGCGCCTTTTGCAGTATGGCTCGGATGAAGGCCAATTCATTAGATCCCCGGTAGAAGTCCTCGATCACTGCTGCTTCCGCAACCTCAAGGATACGATTTCTCATGGTCTGAAACCTTTTGAGGTATGACCAGAGAGTCTCATCCCCTCGGCGCCTGATGGATTTGAGGTCCCATGGCTGCGCCAGCTTGTCGGAGAGGGATTAGAAGTTGGCGATAAAACGCCGACTGAAGTCACTCCAATCGTCGATGCAGTGTCGGGGCAGGTGTCGTAGCCATTGCAGCGCATCTGTCCCAAGGACGATGGGCAAATACGCAGTCATCACATCTTCAGTTGCCCCAGCGGCCCAGGCAGCGGTGGTATAGACGGCCAACCAGCCTCCCGGTCCTGCTTAGGCTCGTACTTGTCGACGTTGGAGACCTTGAAGTTAGGGGGCCACTGAATGGCCCTAAGATGCGGAGTGAGCGCCGATACTCCACACGTGTCCTCCTATCGACGATTGTGGTGTCGGTCTCGAGGAGGGGAGTTGTTGATGTGCTGCCTCGACCATCCCCAGGTCGTGCCGCCAGTTGAAGTTGTTGCCTATTCAACCCTGGTGGCCTGACTTCATGCAGGGATGCCGTGATCCCGATCATACTCTTCTCGGCGCCGAATCTCGTTCTCATGTCGTCATTCGCGTGAAGCATTGATGGAGCTCCACGCGTCCCATCGACTATTGATGTCGTGTCGTAGATCGCTTGGAGGATGAGCGAGAGGCAGAAGATGGTTAGCTGCCCGAGTGAGCAGCCATCGATATCCCTCGGTGTCTAGAGTCCGGGGGAGGCCATCGGCTACCCGAGCCAACACTCCATCGACCTCGCTCGGTGTGTTCATGGCTCGGGCGAAGTCGGGGTTCAGGTTTCGTCCGAAGAGATGATTCTCTCGACGCTGTCTCGCCTCCTGCTCGGCTTGCTCTTGAGCTTGCCGACGATCACGTCGGCGGGAATTCCTCCTCTCCCTGAAGACTTGTTCATCTGGAGTTTCTCCCACCTCTGAGATCTCATCTCATGATACAGGCTGCGCCGGGTCTTGTTCTCCGGCTTCATGATGTCGCCAGGCATTATGGCGTCGGTTCCTTCGTCGGCGAGCTTCCCGCTGAGGAGGTTCTTCCCCAGGCGCGGTCGGTTCATCGTCGGAGATGGGGGACGATTCCACTCTCCTTCTGTTGAAGAGGACGTCGGGGTAGAACGGAGTTGTCGTGACGACAAGCTTCTTTCTATTCTCCTTTGAGGGTGGAGGTACCAGAAGGGCAGCTTGACGGGCCTTCATCTCGTTTGTTTCTTTTTTCCTTGTAATCCGCGTCCATTTTTCCATGGATGAGGTGGACAACGGGGTTCTTCGGGTGAACGAGTTCTCCACTCCTGGCTTGCAGGAGGTAGTCTTCGCTCGGAGCGTTGGGGGTTGCGGTATTTCCTGCTTTGTTCCAGCTTTCCCGGAGATTATCGAGGAAGGTTTTCTCTCTGGCGGATCCGCTATGTGATGTAGAGTCCCTTCTTCGTCTGCCACGGATGAGATGGTTCCGAAGCAGAACACGGATCTAGGGCGGAGAGCGATCTTGTGCTGGAAAGTGATAGCCATTGAGCTAGCATGGATCAGTGACACACCCCCACCTGGCGCGCCAGCTGTTGGTGTTTTAGGTTCGACCGCGCACCTGGGGTTGCCCCTCGAGGTGCTTTTTTGAGTAGGACGGTGTTACCGACTGTAGCTCGATGGTTCGTGCTAGATGCACAAGAGATAGTGGACAATTTTATACAGGTTTGGGCCGCTTAGAAAGGCGTAACACCCTAGTTCCTGGTGTGAATCTTTTATGTGGTGGGTTACAGGGGAGTTCTCTAGTATGAGGGATGCTAGAGAGTTGAGTAGACGGCTAATGAGTGAGTTGTTGTTTGATGGGGTGCCCCCTAGGCCTTATATACTCGATCGTGGGGCGTTACATGCGGATATGATAACAACGTGCGCCTAAGTAATAGTGAACCAACTGAGCTTATCTTCCTATAATCCTGCCGACTTATCATCATTCAGTTCCGACGTCTGAGGGCGCTGCGCGGGAGAATCGGATCACTGCTGTGGATAACGTTTGAATTCAGTGAGCTGCACGGGCTCGAGTCAATCTGATCTTATGTCGATCCATTCTGCCAGACATTTCTCCCCTGGCCCACGAAGGGATGGCCCTGCAAAATAATGGGCCCAAGGCCTTTCGTGAGGCCTTCTTGCCTTCTAGTGGACCCGGGGGATATCTGTCCCCCACAACCTGCCAGTCTCTTTCCCCTCCATCCATAACAACCATGGCCGAACTCCATGGCTGGGGTTACGATAACTGCGCGATTTGTCTCGTCCTTAGCTCATCTTGCTATCCTCTGCATAAATACTCAACCCTGCATTCACCCTTCACCATATCTGAGGACTTGTGGAGACACGGAGCGATCGGGGGTCGAGCGATTGCTCGCCAATGCCAGGCATCTGCCCCTTGCCACACTGATCTGTTTGCAAACCTAGCAACATCTTCACCGGTGGTGAGTACCTTCTTTGGTGATTGGTTATTGCCTCTTCTTCACGTTGTGTTGCTCAGAGGGCACGATAGTCGGTAGGTCTAGGGATGAAAACGGTACGAGAAAATCTCGTCCTGTCCCGTTCCGGATACCATTTTTTGGACCGTTTTCGTTTACTTCGGGTATTTTTTTGTTTCAAAACGAAAACTGGTAGATTGTATTCGAGAACGGTATCGAAAATGGTTTAACTGATTTTTCGTTTGTTTTTACGGTTACCGTTTTGTTTCGGGAAAGTTTCATTTTTTATACCGTTTTAGCAATCTGGTTTTGAGCCCAACCTGCAGGCTTTGAGCGGTTGAGCGGCCTTCGGCCTTCCCACTCTCAATGCCCCAGTCCATACATTAGCCCCGGGCCTCAGCTCCAACGTGCAGCCCACCCCAAAGCAAAAGCCTACAACCAACCCAATACACCACCGACCAGTATGCCTGTATGTGAGTGTGACATACTGACATGAGTATACATATAATTTTCCATTCAAATAATGTCATTATGGTTTAATGCTTGACTACTGTGAAAATAATATATATTAACGTTTGGATTAAGTAATTCAGTTTGTTGTTTGTTTTGTCAATTACCGACAAGTTTATCATATTTCGGTTGTTTTCGACATATTTTTGTTTTGACTTTTTGTTTTCGAATGACCGATAATTTTGATCCCTTATACCGACCGTAGCATTTTTGTTTTCATTTTTCGTATCGTTGTTATAAAACAAAACCAAAACCAATATAAGTGTTTTTCGATCGTTTTCGACCATTATCATCCTAGGTAGGTCAGAACCCGAAGCTCTGGCGTGCGTCGCTGCCGTAGGCCGTGGGGCGCCGTCACTTGGTGACTGGAGGTTGGAGAAGCAATCCTTACCGTTCATCTCAGACCAAGGGCCAAGAGTGGATCCAGGGTTGATGATGTTGCGGCCGCCAGATGTAGTTTGAATGGACAAGATTAGAACCGCGTACCCCTTCGCCTGGATTGAACTCAGACCACTAGATTTGTGAAAGTTGCCTAGAGGGGGAGGGTGAATAGACAAGTTAAAACTTTTTCAACAAAAACTAGAAGCAAACTGGGTAAAACTGAATTGATCTCGAAATTCACCCAGTTAACTTTGGAAAGGAGATATTCTAAATGATCCACAGGGTTCAAAGTAGTAGATCTGAGAAGGGCACTTCTCAAAATCCACACACCAAAAAGATATAAACAAATCTTTCACGGAATGGTGAGAGAACGAAGAACACGAATAAGCACAATGAACAAGAACACAAGAGACACAAGATTTATCCCGAGGTTCGGTCACACCACCAAGGTGCCCTACTTCCTCGTTGAGGCGACCACAAAGAGCCGGGTCTCTTTCATCCCTAATCCTCCCTTTGCCGACCACAAAGGTCAAGCTCACACACTAATCTTTGCTCAAACGAGCGGGTAATACAAACTTTCTTGTGGTCTTCCACAAGATTTGGAGACTCACAAGAGACACCTAGTCGTCTAGGAGCTAGAAGCTCCAAGAGTAATGAATCCACAAAGAACTCGATGTAGTACCAAAGCTCGAATGAAGAGGAGCAAGAGAGATTTGGAGATGAAGCACAAAAACCGCAACTCTCAAACTCACTCAAAGATTTCTCTGCAAAGATTTGAAATGGGAGAGGCAAGAGATGTGTGAGAGAGAGTGGGAGGTGTTCTTCAAGTTAGAAATGGAGTTTGGGTCGTGCTCTTGTGTATGGGGAGAGAGGTAGGAGTGAGTATATATAGGTGGAGCTCAAAACTAGCCGTTGGGCAGATTTTTCTGTCTGAGACCGGTTGAACCGCCCCCTAGGGCGGTTGAACCACCCCTGGCAGGTCAGGCAGACTGTCTGCCAGTCTGACTATCAGACTGACTGGTAGACTGACCTGCAGACTGGTCAGGTTGACAAAGACCGGTTGAACCGCCCCTAAGACCGGTTCAACTGCCTGGGCAGGCTAACAGACAGTCTGCCAATCAGACTGGCAGACTGCAAGTCAGACTACAAAAACAGGTCCTGACACCGGTTGAACCGCCCCTAGGGCCGGTTCAACCGCCTGGGGGTCAGACTGGCAGTCAGTCTGCCAGTCAGGAGGTCAGACTAGTCAGGTGACCCTAACACCGGTTGAACCTCCCCTAGGACCGGTTCAACCGGTTTTGACCAATGAGGTCCGAGGAAAATACCCCGGCTAAACTTTCCCTGGACACCGGTTGAACCTCTCTGGACCCCGGTTGAACTTGCCCTGGACCCCGGTTGAACCTGCCTGGACCCCAGTTGAAGTTGAAATTCAGCTGGAGTTGAGAAAGTTCAACTCAGCTGAAGTTCAGCTCAGCTGCAGCTGAAGAAGCTCAACTCAGCTGAAGTTCAGCTCAGCTGCAGCTGAAGAAGCTCAACTCAGCTGAAGTTCAGCTCAGCTGCAGCTGAAGAAGCTCAAATCAGCTGAAGTTCAGCTCAGCTGAAAAGCTCAGCTGTAGTTGAAGAAGTTCAGCTGCTTTTCAACAACACTCTAGGTTTCTCAAACCTAACCATGGTCTACCATAGAATGTTAAAGAGATTTTTGTTTTTCAAAAATAGCTTTTGAATATAGAGGTTTGAGCTTTAGCAAACACCAACCTTCTTTTTGGATCCCCCTTTATAGTACGATGATTCCTATACTCAAATTAAATAAAATTAATTAAGTAAACTCCTTGAGTCATTGGTGTCTCATGTGTGATTTCTCCATGGCATTGCTTCATAAGGATCACAAACATCTTTGTCTCACCTTTTGAAGCAAACACAAATCAAACCCTGTGACTTGTACCATATCACCATATATGAGTTCAAATCATGGTTTCAAGTCACCTTACTGATGCATCAACATGTTATAAGTCTTCATAGCTGATTAGTTCATCGACTTAGTGCAAGTACTTTCTTCTTCGCCTTAGCCATGGTACTTCGGTCTACAAGCCGTCGCTTGGCCTTCACCTTCGCTTAGTTCCTCGAAGCTCTTTCCTTGCTATCTTCACCCTATCAAGCCATTCTTGAGTCACATCCTATTGAGCATCCATTGAGAGAATCATTTCTTCAATATTGTGAACCTTGCTTGAATGTCTTCTAGATATAACTGTTAAGATTAATCAAGCTTTAGTTTGATTCTCATAGAAGCATATATGGACTGATAGTAATATGGTCAAGCCAATTCACGATTCCTCATATCTTATTCACTTTGGCTTGACCAATCTTCTTAATCACTTGAACCTCTATTCTGATCATATGTATGCAGTGATTTCTTAGGTCTTGCCCATATATTCAAACCAATATAGAGAGACCATATTATATCCATTTGCATTGTCTCACTGGATTTAACCTTGTGTTGAACCTTTGTTCACTGATCATTACACACTATTCAAGTATGTTCATCATACTGAATTTCCTGTTCAACACTTAGCAAACTTGTTAGACCTTTAAATGTGTTGTTATCCAAATCACCAAAACTCACAAAAGGGATGAATGCACTTTTAATCTCCCCCTTTTTGGTGATTGATGACAACACATTTAAGGCTTACATAAGATTTGATAAATAAGATTTTAAATCCTATGATATATTTTCCTCCCCCTAAATATGTGCATTTCAGAAAATACCAATTTTGTACTCAAATACCAAAAGCACATATTTGGGTCAAAGTATGAATACAACTTATATCATACTATTCGTGGGGTGCATTGTGCCATAAAATAAACGTTATGTTCATGACATAGAATGCATTTATCAACTTTCTACATCTTATGTTTTTCTTATGATTTCCCCTTTTTGTTAATTATTTCTCCCCTTTTTAAAAGTCTTCTAACACTTAGTTACATAAGACTAAAGGTAAGCTTTAATGCAAAATTTCTCCCCCTTTGTCATAAATCTCCAAAAAGGATACAAAGAATATAAAGGGTAGAAATTATGATTAAGCTAGATGGGAACACACTATCATGAAAAGGGTCCTTAGATGGCACAAAGGTAATGGAGAAGTGACATGAAGTGATGTACCTTTGCGTTTTACCTTTTCAAGGGGGTGTTCCAAACTTGTGTTGGATTTAGAATTCATTTGCACGCTATTTATTGGAGCAAAGAATCTTTGATACCCATCAAAATTTGCAGTGGAAGCGATTGTCTTTGCCCAAAGATTCCTTTCTAATTCGAGACTACACACACAATAGACTTGGAAATGAAGTTAGTCTCAAAGATTCAAATTATAGACTATTCTCCCCCTAAATGTGTGCATACAAGTGATGAATACTTGTTTAGCTTATGCACTTGGACTTGTGAGGCCAAGGGATTAAGTTCTACAATTTGAACCCTCGTACAAATAAAGTATGAAAATGTGAAATTGTACCAATTTAAGGAATTACTCATAATCAAAAGGTATACTAATAGACATGATATGCAATATTTTAAGCCAAGATTCTTAAGAATTTAGCATGTTTGACTCATACCTCACTAAGATGACTTAATACTAACTTATGATATCACCACAAGAGGTATTAATCAAATATCTAGAGATTCTTTAATCGTCACCACAAGTGCAACCTTATGATTTGACTTAAGATATTGCATATACATGCACACACTAGCATGTAAGAGCCTAGATACACAAATGTAATACAATAGTTCATGGAGTGACACACCTTTGTTCTATGCCACATGGTCTCCATTATAATCATGAATTTCCATCTTAGCTTTTGATAGGCTTGACATTTCAAAGAGAAACTCATCCTCTTCAAACGATCAAGAGAAACTCATTTTCTTGATAGGTTCAAGAGAAACTCATTTTCATTTCTATGGAACCATTCATCCTCATTTGATGTTCTCCAAGGTGTGAGACTACACAACATGAACTTGAAAGAAATCATTAGTCTCACAAGATATAGGCTAAACTCTCCCTCAATTTGTGCATGCAAGAGTACACAAAGTACACTTATGCACATTAACAATGTGAGGTTAAAGGAGATGTTTGTACTATATCTTGGCTTAACATAACATGCTTTATATAGATGATGAAAATTAAACCAATTGAAGATTTAAGAACTGAAAGTATATCAATTGAAAACTTGAAGGGTAAAGCATGCTAATATGAACCTCAAACCTCATAATGAAGGATATCAAATAAATATGTCACTACATCTTCATTATTTGGTTGACAAACAAAAAAAATAACTCCCTTCTTGAGTCGCTGTGATCTCTTTTCTCTTTACGATTTTATCCAACCAAGTGATCTTGAACTTCTTTCATCTTTTCTTGATTCGATCATACTTGATATGAGACCTATTGAAACTCAATGATTGAAAGAACCAAGACTCTTATATTTGTAGATTTTGAATTCATCTTCAAAGAACATGGGAGGACCTTGTTGAAACACTTAGAAAAGAGAGCATTAGAAACAGAAGAGAGGGTTTCACAAATGATGATCCTTATATGTGGATGGCAAATGAATCATCATTATTGAAACCCAAAAGGATAGACTAAATTCTTTTAAATTAGTGCACACATATAGTTGATGTCAAAGTTATATGCACTATTGAACATTTTATATTGCAAGGAATTTAACCTATACTATGGTACATCCCACTAAGGATAGAATACTAAAACAACCGAAGGAGAAGAAGTTTTCATACCTTGGCATCTGATCAACTTCTTCTTACTTTAGTTGAATAGTATCCTTTAAGCTTGTGATTTATCCAATTTAAAACAAGCACCATCTCTTAACATAGATTTTCTATGGATAAACTCAACACAAGAGATGACATTAGTAGCACAAGCACTAGTTTCTTATTTTGCAACCCCTTTATATGTGGAAAGCAAACGAGTTGCTAAAATAGAGAAACCTCATAATATGGACTAAATTTCCCTTGAGCCCTTATGCACAATATATTTTAAATGACATGGATAATATGCATGGTTGTTCAATGAAGTCTAAAGGGCTGACTTAATCCATATTATGGTGAGTGTGTAATAAAGAAGAATCAAATCCAAATTAACTAGAAAGAGTACATCACATAGTTTTGGATTGTTGACCATATGATAAGATTCATTTTTCTTCCAATTGGACTTTTACTTCATAATCAACAATTGATGTGCTCCCTCTTCCTTAGTGGCTGCACAAGTCACAAAAGAGATAGGATTTGAAAATAATATGCACTTGAGATTAAGTTGTTATCACCCTTGCTACTATCTCCAAATATGATTTATACATTCATTATCGAGCACCCAACTTGATCCATTAAAGGAGTGATCCTGCAAAACAAGTTTAAGCTTCATATCTTGGTACCCAATTTGAATTGGGTCCTTTGAGATTAGTAGTAAGAGCCTTGAGTACCCACACAATCCTTATTGTGGCCTTTCTCTTTACATATACATGACAACCATCTTTCATGGTTTCAAGTCAATATTTAATCACATAGATAAAAACTAGAGTTAAGAATAGGAGCCTTTTCTCCTTTTATTAATACATTGTTTTGTTGCCTTCTTGATGATGAACCTACCTTGACTTTGGGTGCACCTAGCTTATCAAGGTTAGTCGCACAAGCATTCATATCATAAAGACAAGTTATGCATGGAATTTACAACTTAGTGATCCAATTCAATGTGAAGCATATGGATATCGATTGAAGTAGATTTCTAAGATATCAAAATGTGGGTTTCCAAATTTTAGAGAGTATGGATCACTAATTGTACCTTTTACAGTTTAAAAATCATATCCATGTTAGTGCATATGTATGTGATGAATATTAACAAAAAGATTCTTATGCACTTTTAGAATTAACGATAAGGGAATTTTAAAATGCATCAAGAGTAGCTATTTAGAAAACAAAGATTACAATCCATATGAATGAGATACAAATTTACCATTTTGGATTGTCTTAGTATAGCTTACTCAAGTGAAACTTATTCTCTATGACACAAGATATATAATGTTCTCCCACTAGATATGTGCATCAAGTATTTGAATGACTTACCACATGCACTTTCAATTCAGTTAAGGGTCTCATGAGGAGTACATTACATAGCATGGTCAAGGAATGACAAATTTGCAATGAATTAACTTATGCCTAAGAATACTTACCACCATATAGAATGTACCATTTTTTATACCAATTTGACAGATCTTACTATCTGTGGTGGTGTCACCTTATTATTCTTCTTTTCATCATTTGTGGAGACTTCCTTCTTTGTTATCTCTTTTCCTTTTAAAACTAGTCGATAAAACACTTTGAAAAGAGGTATTAGTAGTACAAGGAAGTATTTAATGAATGATGATATCTATATATGAATGGGCAAGCAAATCATCATTTATGGGCATATAGGCATAAATTAAATTCCTTTTAAATTAATGCACATGGATGAGTGAATTAATAATATGCACCAATTTACAAATTTAAGCCAAAAGGAATTTAACCTTCATATTGGCATTTATTTCCATAGAATATATTATTACCAATTGAAAGAATGACACTTGAAAGGAACTACCATTGATCAACAACCAATTGAAGCAATTAGTTCCATACCTTTGCCTTGAGCATTCCTAATCTTTCTTTTGGGTGAAGATTAAGCTTTAATGCTTGTGATTTTACCAATTGAAAGAGCACAATATCTACTTATGAATTTCCATGAAATAGCTTAAAAGAGATTGCATTAGAATCACAAGCAATAGTTTCCTACTTAGCAACTTCTATTATATGAATGACAAGAAGGTTACTAAATTAAGGAAACCTCATGATATGAACTAAATTACCCTTATAGGCATCATGCATAACATCAATTGAAACGAGATAAAAGTAGCATGATTGTTTAATTAAGTTTATAGGGCAAGTTTAATTCATAACATGGTGAGTGATTAATGTAGAAGACTCAAAACCAATTTAAACAAGAATGAATACATCACATAGTATTGGTTCGATCTTCTTTGAATGTTTAATGGCACACTCCATTTGGGAAACACATTCTCATGTTGTGAAACTACATAAATCACTTAGATAAAAACATTAGTCTCACAACTCTAGTCATATAGAGAATTCCCCTTTTGATAAGTGCTTTAAGAATTTGAATTTCTTACTTAGCACTCTATTCATTTAAGAACATGGGATAATCCTCTTTATGTCTAGGTCATGGCAATAATACGATAATTCATTTGAAATATGCCACGAATTAATTATCATCAATTAAAGCATGTAGATTGCCACATATAAGAATAACAAATATGCAATCTACCATATGATTGGAACTTTTCCAAGACAAGGTAAAATATTTTAAGTTCATCCTCAAGTGCTTCATTTTTTCTATGTGGCTACAAAAGATACAAAGGAATATACTAATTAAAAACAATGTGCACTTAAGATTTAATTGTTACCATCCTTTGGATATCACTTGGTTGTAGGCCTTTTGATTGATTCCCACAAAGGTTAATCCTTATTCCCTACAACACAAGTTCTTGCTAGAGATGAATATGAAGTTAGTGATATAACAACTCAATTCATCTTTGGGTCAATCTTAAAGGATAGACAATGTAAGATTGATAGCTTGGGATAAGAATCGAGTTAAACTTCTCAAGCACCCTAAAGCTTCATATCATCTCTGGGTACCTGCAAAACTTATTAAGTACATTTTGGTACCCATTTTTGGATGGGTCCACCAAGGTTAGCTAATAAGTACTTAGGCACCCAAATGGCCTTTGTGCTAGTTTTAGGTGAACTAATTACCTTTCTAGCACAAGTGTCATTTTTGGGTCTCCTAAGCGAATATGAATGAATTGACATGGTAGACTTAGGGTACTTACTCATGGGACAATCCTTGCAAAGGTGTCCCTTTCTTCGGCAAGTGTAGCAAATATGATTTTTAATTTTGCAAGACTCCTTCTTGCCTTGCTTCTTATTTGCTACATGGTTAGTGAGCCTCTTTCTTTCCAAAGTTAAACCACTATCTTTTATGTAAGGACATGACTTAATCTCATGTCCCTTCTCATGACATTGATAACACTTTCTAGTGCATCTTCTCTTATTTGGAAGAGTGGCTTGTTTGTTACCTTGTGTGGAGCATGTGGAGGCATGGTTGAGGCACTTGTCATGAGCTTTGGCTTTCTTCTCTTGATGTTTGCTCATGCCTTTCTTAGGGAACTTAGCATTATTTTGAAGCGGGATTGTGCATGCTACGGTTGTCCCCTTCTCAAGCTTCTTCACCATGTTATCACAGTTATCGTGAGAAGGTTGAGCATGACACTTTCCCTTCAAAAGAGTTAAGCTCCTTCTTAGCCTTCCAACTTCTTCCTTGAGCTCTTTATTTTCTTGTGTGATAGAAATATCACTAATTCCTGAAATTTCTAGCTCAATGGAAGATTGGCTTGCTTGATAACAACAATTGTTAGCACATGGTAATATAGTTTCAATTTCAACACATGTGCATATAGGTTGGTATGATTTCAAATTAGTTAACACAACCTCATGAGCCATTTCTAACATGATATGTGAATCCATAAATTTATTATGAGAGCATACAAGTATATCATGTTTTTCTTGCAAAGCTAGATTTTCAATGTTTAGCTTTTCTACCGTGTTCTTGAGCATAGCATTTTTATTTTCTAATTGAGCAATATATGATGAATGATTAATAGCTTTAATTTGCTCAATTGAAATGTCTTCATATTTTTGGACCAAATCATCATGAGAGCACTTTAGCTTCTCATGCTCTTTGGTCAACTTCTCCAAGTCTTTGATTTTTTCGATGAGGATATCTTCTTGCTTATGTAGCATTTCCTTTTGTTCTTCCGCTCTTTTCATGAGTTTGAGCAAGCTCATCCGGTTCTTCTTACTTAGTTGAGCGAAGAATTTTTGAAGATCATCCTCATCTTCACTATCACTTTCATGCTCCTCCTCATCCTCACTTTCGCTTTCACTGTCACTCTCATTAGCAACAAAGCACATAAGAGAAGTGGATTTGAAAGACAAACCTTGTGAAGAGGTGGATTCGCCGTTTGGTCTCCATCGATCATTTTCTTCTTCTTCAATAATGTTCTTCGCCTCATCTTCCTTCATTTTGAGGAACATCCTTTCGGCGATTCTCATGGCAAGGTCTATTGCCCTAGGATCAACATCTACACCAAAAGATGAAGTCGAGGCAACTTCAACTTTTTCAAGCTTAGAAGCACTTTTGTTTCTTAGTCCCCCCGACATGATCTTTCCTCACGCGGTTAAGCGTTAGAACGAGGATTAGGTTCTGATACCAATTGAAAGTTGCCTAGAGGGGGGTGAATAGGCAAGTTAAAACTTTTTCAACAAAAACTAGAAGCAAACTGGGTAAAACTGAATTGATCTCGAAATTCACCCAGTTAACTTTGGAAAGGAGATATTCTAAATGATCCACAGGGTTCAAAGTAGTAGATCTGAGAAGGGCACTTCTCAAAATCCACACACCAAAAAGATATAAACAAATCTTTCACGGAATGGTGAGAGAACGAAGAACACGAATAAGCACAATGAACAAGAACACAAGAGACACAAGATTTATCCCGAGGTTCGGTCACACCACCAAGGTGCCCTACTTCCTCGTTGAGGCGCCCACAAAGAGCCGGGTCTCTTTCAACCCTAATCCTCCCTTTGCCGACCACAAAGGTCAAGCTCACACACTAATCTTTGCTCAAATGAGTGGGTAATACAAACTTTCTTGTGGTCTTCCACAAGATTTGGAGACTCACAAGAGACACCTAGTCATCTAGGAGCTAGAAGCTCCAAGAGTAATGAATCCATAAAGAACTCGATGTAGTACTAAAGCTCGAATGAAGAGGAGCAAGAGAGATTTGGAGATGAAGCACAAAAACCGCAACTCTCAAACTCACTCAAAGATTTCTCTCCAAAGATTTGAAATGGGAGAGGCAAGAGATGTGTGAGAGAGACTGGGAGGTGTTCTTCAAGTTAGAAATTGAGTTTGGGTCGTGCTCTTGTGTATGGGGAGAGAGGTAGGAGTGAGTATATATAGGTGGAGCTCAAAACTAGCCGTTGGGCAGATTTTTCTGTCTGAGACCGGTTGAACCGCCCCCTAGGGTGGTTGAACCGCCCCTGGAAGGTCAGGCAGACTGTCTGCCAGTCTGACTGTTAGACTGACTGGCAGACTGACCTGCAGACTAGTCAAGTTCACCAAGACCGGTTGAACCGCCCCTAAGACCGGTTCAACCGCCTGGGGCAGGCTGACAGACAGTCTGCCAGTTAGACTGGCAGACAGCAAGTCAGACTGCAAAAATAGGTCCTGACACCGGTTGAACCGCCCCTAGAGCTGGTTCAACCGCCTGGGGGTCAGACTGGTCAGGAGGTTAGACCGGTCAGGTGACCCTGACACCGGTTGAACCTCCCCTAGGACCGGTTCAACCGGTTTTGACCAGTGAGGTTCGAGAAAATACCCCGGCTGAACTTTCCCTGGACACCGGTTGAACCTCTCTGGACCCCGGTTGAACCTGCCTGGACCCCAGTTGAAGTTGAAATTCAGCTGGAGTTGAGAAAGTTCAACTCAGCTGAAGTTCAGCTCAGCTGCAGCTGAAGAAGCTCAACTCAGCTGAAGTTCAGCTCAGTTGAAAAGCTCAGCTGCAGCTGAAGAAGCTCAACTCAGCTGAAGTTCAGCTCAGCTGCAGCTGAAGAAGCTCAACTCAGCTGAAGTTCAGCTCAGCTGCAGCTGAAGAAGCTCAACTCAGCTGAAGTTCAGCTCAGCTGAAAAGCTCAGCTGTAGTTGAAGAAGTTCAGCTGCTTTTCAACAAGAACACTCTAGGTTTCTCAAACCTAACCATGGTCTACCATAGAATGTTAAAGAGATTTTTGTTTTTCAAAAATAGCTTTTGAATATAGAGGTTTGAGCTTTGGCAAACACCAACCTTCTTTTTGGATCCCCCTTTATAGTACGATGATTCCTATACTCAAATTAAATAAAATTAATTAAGTAAACTCCTTGAGTCATTGGTGTCTCATGTGTGATTTCTCCATGGCGTTGCTTCATAAGGATCACAAACATCTTTATCTCACCTTTTGAAGCAAACACAAATCAAACCCTGTGACTTGTACCATATCACCACATTTGAGTTCAAATCATGGTTTCAAGTCACCTTACTCATGCATCAACATGTTATAAGTCTTCATAGCTGATTAGTTCATCGACTTAGTGCAAGTACTCTCTTCTTCGCCTTAGCCATGGTACCTCGGTCTACAAGCCGTCGCTTGGCCTTCACCTTCGCTTAGTTCCTCGAAGCTCTTTCCTTGCTATCTTCACCCTATCAAGCCATTCTTGAGTCACATCCTATTGAGCATCCATTGAGAGAATCATTTCTTCAATATTGTGAACCTTGCTTGAATGTCTTCTAGATATAACTGTTAAGATTAATCAAACTTTAGTTTGATTCTCATAGAAGCATATATGGACTGATAGTAATATGGTCAAGCCAATTCACGATTCCTCATATCTTATTCACTTTGGCTTGACCAATCCTCTTAATCACTTCAACCTCTACTCTGATCATATGTATGCAGTGATTTCTTAGGTCTTGCCCATATATTCAAACCAATATAGAGAGACCATATTATATCCATTTGCATTGTCTCACTGGATTTAACCTTGTGTTGAACCTTTGTTCACTGATCATTATACACTATTCAAGTATGTTCATCATACTGGATTTCCTGTTCAACACTTAGCAAACTTGTTAGACCTTTAAATGTGTTGTTATCCAAATCACCAAAACTCACAAAAGGGATGAATGCACTTTCAATTTGGATCCGATGATCTAGAGTAGATCTCATTTACTTAAAAGCGTAGCCATTGATCGTGGATTTGATGGCTAATATCGCGTAACAATTTGATTCTAATATGCGATGTTGATCTTGCATCCAATAGTGCTCTTAGGTCGATACCCCTTCGCTGTGTCTATATTTCAAAAGAGACCCCCTGGTTTCTATTAATGAACCCACCGTCCTACCTAAGGTAAAGTTCTTTATTGCTTTGCTAGGTTCTGTTATTTAAACCGGGGACCCTGAACTCCTATTAAATTGTGGGCGCAGTCTGTAGAACTTAAAATAAATCTCGAAAATAGTTTTAAGTGTAAAAATAAATATAAAATCGTAGGAAATTCATATCTTCTCTATTGTAGCTCTGACTTGACCCATTCAAATTGCGTTGGCTTCATAATAAAATCTACTACGCACTGACAAACCTTATTTCAATCATATCCCATAATTTTATAGTTAGATACTTAATTACCTACATTATAGTATAATAATCCTTACCATGGTAATCTGACTATAACTATAAGTTGACTAGCAGATGATTTCTAACTAGGTGATAACCTTGATTAACTTTCAGTTAGTTATATTCTTCTCATATGATCAACATAGAAGTTCTAGGGTATAATCACCTAAAAGACTTTAGAAAATCATATCTTTTTCATCGTAACTCCGATTTTAGTGGTTCTCAAACTCGCGTTCTCGTAGCATCGCGTAGAATGTTTTTACGCTATTTGTTCCTTTGGGTGGGCGTTCGGGTTACCCGAAAGTTTTGGGTTCGGTAATTCAGGTATTTAAAATTTTGGGTTTTGAGAATTGATACCCGAAATTACAATCGGTTTTACAATACCCGAAAATTCGGGTACCCAGAATTTCGAGTTCGGGTATTCCTGAGCTACCCGAACTGTTGTGTTAGCTTCATAAAAACACATGCACGCTATTAAATTATTATAAAATACAATTTGAATAATGATATACATGGACATAAAAAACAAGCAATCTACAATCACAAGTCATGTACATTTACACATAATTATAGATGTACAAATTAATAACTAAGAATGACATGAGTACAAACACATGAAAGTTTGGGTAATTTGGGTATTTCGGGTACCCGATTATGATACCTTAATTACCCAAAATAAATTCGGGTTTTGCATGTTGCTACCCGATATTCACGAACAAAATTTGGGTTTCGGGTATTTTGGTTTCTGGTTCGGGTATTCTGAGTTCGGGTTTCGGGTTACGGGTTTTTTGCCTAGCCCTATTTGTTCCCATGTTTGGTGTAATGTTATTTTTATGCACTCCTTGTCTATTTGTATGTATTGCTATGAGTAGCAGCGAGGTTATGAGTCTCTTGAAGACCAAGTTGGTGAAGTACCTGGGAATCTGGAGTCTAAGGCAAGTTGTGGCCTTGATCACTTTTCTCTACCTAATAATGTTCCTGTTAATCACTGTGACATGCTTAGGTTAATTTTTGATGGGACCTAATAGGTATCCCTAGTATTGACTATCCCACACCTTGCAAACATATGAACTATTGGGTAGATTTGCTATTGCTCACCTGGTTTTGGGATTAATGTTACAAATGATCATGTTCCAATTATGTTGTTGTTTTAATTACTGTTCATGACAAGATCATTATGTTAATTGGAACATGGATCTTAACTTGAGAATACAATGCTACCACAAGGGTGGAATGCGACGCCCTTGGCCAAGTAATTAGGAAAGCTAGGGAGAGATTACCTTACCCGAAAGGGGCAAGCAGGGAGGCATCGCTGCTAGAGTAGAGGGAGGTTCTCAGGTCGAACTGGTGTGATGGCAGTTTAGACAAGGGATTCCTATGCTTCCTTCGTCTTGAAACCGTAGTGGGTATTCTCGAACTAGTGGAACTTTGGAAAGGCCTCTTAGTGCTACCCTTCCTCGCTTCCTGGGTAGAGGTGTATGGGGTTCGATCAACCCCGTGGCAAATGGGTAACACGACTTGTGGGTAAAGATGTGCAACCTCTGCAGAGTGTAAAACTGGTATACTAGCCGTGCTTGCGGTCATGATCAGCTCAGCACTCTTGCATGATTAAATTATGGAATTAAACTTAATCTGTCATTTGCATTGCATTGTGGGTGTTGTTATTAATTGTGATCTCTTACTTAATTGGGTTGCTATCTACTTACACTTAGTAACTGCTAATAAAACTTTAACCAACTTTAAAAGCAATGCTCAGCTTTAACCACCTCCTTTGACAAGCCTTAAACTTCACATGAGCCCCGACCAGTGAGCTCATGCAAATTATTCCCCACAACTTGTTAAGCGATGAACATATGTGAGCTCACCCTTGCTGTACTCACATCCCCCAGGTCAAGGACAGATACCACAGGATGAGGCGCATGAAGGATGTTGTGATGAGTTCGTGAGAGGTCTATGCCGTCGACTCCTAGTCAAATATGGTTGTTGGATCGGTGTCTTCGTATGATGTAATTATTAAACTATTATGTACCGAACTCCATTATATAGTAAAGATGTGACATTTGTTTCTATACCATGAGTCATCATATGTGTGAGACTTGATCCCAGCACACATTTGACTTTTCGCGCCCGGGTCCCTAAAACCCGGGTGTGACTAACGAATATTTGCCACCCTTCTTCAATCAAATCAACCTAAGAGCTTCCTTGCAAACTGGGCATGTGAACTTACATTGAACACACAGGCGTAGAATAGCCCATACATCGGTAAGTCATGCCTAGAGTACTGGTACCAAACATGAATTTTGAAGTTTGTCTTTGTAGCTCGGTCATATGTCCATACCCCTTCATCCCAAGCATGTATCAATTCGTCAATCAAAGGCTCCATGTACACGCCAATTTTATGCCCCGGGTGTCTAGGAATTATCTATGACACGAATATGTTCTGTCTTTGAAAGCATACGCCGAGGGGGAGATTGATGGGGATAACAAACATGGGCCAACATGTGTATGGGGCAGCGATCATTCCATAGGGATTGAATTCATCTATGGCCAGTTCAACACATACATTACGAGCCTCTTCGGCTTTCTCATGGTGAATGGCATCAAAGTGGGTCCATGCTTTAGCATCGGATGCATGCACCATCTTGTCAGGATTGTATCATTTGCCATTTTTGTGCCATGTCATCTGTTTTGTGGATTCCTCGGTCATGTATAAATGTTGGATCCTTGGTATGAACGGAAGGTGGCGTAGGATTGTCATGGGGGTGTCAAGCTGCCTCTTCTGTCCATCTCTAGAGTCTACCTCCATGAACCTAGACGACTTACACTTTGGACAATACTTTGCCTCCGTGTATTCTTTCCTAAATAGCACGCAACCCTTTGGACAAGCATGTATGTGCTCATACATCATCTTGAGTGCACGAAGGAGTTCTTGTGCCTCGTACATGCTCTTTGGCATAACATGATCCTCTAGAAGCAGGATGCTAATAACTATCAACAAACCATCAAAGGTGTCTCGACTCATACTGTACTGTGACTTGAACGCCATTATACGCCCAATGGCATCCAATTAAGAAACCTTTGTCTGGCCGTGAAGGGTTTCTGTGCCATGCCAAATGTGTCATAGAACGCCTTTGCAGTCGGCTCTGTCTCATCCTCCGTACGTCCTTCAGCGAACTGTGCCTCATGATTATCGTTCAACATATACGCTACCCCGGCATTAGCATCATAATCCTTGACATGTTGTCTTTCTGTCTCCTATCTCGTACGATGTGCTTCACCAAGGAAGATCCACCGAGTATAGTCCAACATAAATCCATTCTTCCAAATATGTTCTACCATGACCTTCTTTGGTTTTATTTTCCAGTTGGCACACTTGCTGCACGGGCATGGGACTAGACTCACTCCTTTAGTAGCTTCGCCAAATGGTTGTTCCATGAAAGAATCGGTCATTCTAATCCATTCAGGGGTGACATCACTCCTTCCTACATGGCCTGTGTACATCCACCCACGGTCCTCCATCCTCTAACATATATAACCGAGTATAGTTTAATATAAACATGTAATGCATGTACACTACGTTCTTACCTTCTAATAGGTGAGGATAGGTCCTAATCCCACTCGTGGTTGCGTAGATGGGGTTAGTTTCCATGCTCTACTCCAATCTAAGATAGAATTTCGGCAGCACCACCTTGCTGTTCTCTGGATACACATCCTGGTAGGGAGAGTGTACTGTCCGGAGAACAACAGGGAGGTGATGCCAAAACTCTCGGACCAGAGTAGAGCATGGAAACTAACACCATCCACGCAACCGCGGGGTGTCCAAAAAAACATGGACACTTCGAAACAAATACATTTGTTATTAGGGATGGCAATTTAATCCGTGGATTTGGATATCCGTCGAATATCCGACCCGACGGATAAGGATATGGATATGTTTTCTGACCCGCGGGTTAGACCCGTATCCGATTCGAGATAAAGTGGGCATGTATTTGGATATTAAATCTCACCCGCGGTTAATCTGTTGGATATCCTAAATTAACCATTAGTTCATTATTGCCAGGATGAACATGATTCTACTATCATTGACTAAAAAATTCAAACATAGCTACTATAGTGCTAGCTCAAGTGCTCAACACTACACTCGGATCGGATTAATATTGATTGTCATGTATTTGTTTTCATGTTGAGACATGTAGGCATGTATTTTTGTCATGTTGAGAATGTTGCTTGTTGAAGGACATGTATATTTGTTTAAATTTTTATTAAATTTTAAGTTGTGTATGATGTTGAATTGAGAAGAAATATGATTAATTATGTTATTCAATTGCTGAAAATGGTTCTTTATCATATCCGATGGATATTCAATGGATATCCGAAACCCGATGGGCATGGATATAGATATGAATTTCTACCTACGGATATAGTCACGGGCGAATATTATCTATGACCGTGGATATGTCTGCAGGCAGATATTTCCAATATCCGATCTGAATCTGACCCGTTGCCATCCCTATTTGTTATATGCAAAGATCTGCATATCTACACTGTGTCTCTTTCAAATGGGAGACGCCTAACTGGGTTATGTGTTCTACAACCATGATGCGGAAATAGAGGTTATATCTAGGGTGACAGTAGAGTCAGGCTAGCGGGGCTATGGTGGGTCGGTGCAGTGGTGACGCGATGCGGTGTAGGCTGACCCACAACGGCTAGGAAGACCTCTACAAAAAATTAACAAAAACCTATCAACAAAAAAATTCGGCAGCACCTCCTCGCACGGGGCAATTTCCAAAACCTGCAAATAAAACTAACATCATGATGGCTGACATCCACACATATACATCAATGCCTCGATAACCACATATACATGTTTGTTCGCACATATCCATACATCTTTGTTCTCACCATTCACAATCACACACAAAAAATAGTTCACAAATTATATAGCATGAGGGTGAACGTAAGTGAGTAGTTTTAATTCTATATATCAGTTTAACACAACAAATGAGCACACAATAAGAAGATAATAAGTGATAAGCATGAAAAAGTTAAATTATCTGAGTAAACTCCCAGTTACTCGCTTAATCTCATCGATAGTATTTGAAGATAAATGTGTTAAAAGTGGATAAATAAAGTTAATACTAGTAGAAGATGGTATGTCTCCTACTATTCTTGTGTAACATATGTGTAAGGTTTAATCCAAACACACTAATAATTATACATGGGGGTTCTAATACTACAATCCAGGTTTGAGAAACTTGTCCAAAATCTTTACAAGTGGATAAAATGATTGGGCAAGCAACACAAATTCAAACCGATGGCCAAACTATGATTCTATAACCTCACTAAATAGACATCACACAGAGAAGGGCATTGCTCTGATGCATGGATTTATTATATTATATGCTTGCTTAGCTATTGGAGTGACCAACGACTAGTTTCTTTCAAAAGAACAGGTGGCAGTTTGGGGGCGCGGAGGTCGGGAGGCCAGCGACGGTGGCTTGGTCATAGTAGCTTGCGACCATAACAGCTCCTAGGGCCGTTGCCGAAGCTCGATGAGCGGGCCATGTCGGCGAGGGTGCACAACGGCGAGGGGGCCAGGGCAACGGCGACGTGGGTCAGGCGGTGCTGGTGGGCCGAGCGTGAGTGTGGACGACGGCAGCATGGCGGAGGCGGTGGGCGTGGACGACAGTAGCGCTTTGTGACTGTGAAAAACGAAAGGGCACATGATATAGTTAAGTTCATCGTCTTTGCCTAGTGCCTGTGATCTGGCACTCGACAAAGTTTTTTTATTTAAAAATACACTTTGCTGAGTGTCCTAGATCTGAGACTCAGTAAAGTATTCTTTATCGAGTGCCCACTAACAAGCCCTCGGCAAAGATTGTTTTAATTTTTTTAAAAATCTTTGCCGAGTGTCCTCTAGCAGACACTCGGCAAAGTAAGACTTCGCCGAGTGTCTTCCTTTGACACTCGGCAAAGTATATTTTTACTCTTTTCTTTTTTCCACCAAACTTTTTTTGGTCTACTCCTACAGTATATGGACCATAATGTTCATTTTTTGCACAATTATGAAAGTGTTTGCTATTACTATTAGATTTAGTTCATTTGATTCAATTTCTTCAGATAATTCAGATTTGAACAAGTCACTCGAAAAATGGAAAACAATGAATGCAAAAACGATATTCATGTCATTTAGACTAAGTTACGACCTATTTCGAGAATAGACCGAAATTTTTGAGCGCCATGCTCACAAAACATGATCACGAATTTGCGATCTAGTTGTTTCAAATTTGTATAAAAACAAACAAAATCAGAAAATCATGAAACTTGTTGATATGTCATGATATCATATGTAGAGACTATGATAAAAATTTGAAAATGCTTCATGAGAGTTGTCATGGACAATGTGTAGAAACCTAGCCGACCTCCATAGAAGTTTTATGATTTCATGTGAATGCCGGCTAGGTTTCTACTCATGGTGTGTGACAACTTTCACGAAACACTGTCAAATTTTTATTGGAGTCTCTACATATGACATCATGACATGACAATAAGTTTCATGATTTTTTGACTTTGTTTGTGTTTTATACAATTTTAAAACAACTAAATCACAAGTTTGCGATCATGTTTTGTGAGCTTGGTGTTCAAAAATTCTGGTCTGTTCCTGAAATAGGTCGTAACTTGTGCTAAATAACATGAATATCATTTTTGCATTCACTTTTTTTCATTTTTCGAGTGACTTGTAGTTCAAATCTTAATTATCTGAGGAAATTCAATAAAACAGACAAATCTAATAGTTATAGCAAACACTTTATAATTGTGCCAAAATCGAACATGTAGGTTTATATATTGTAGGAACACACCATAAAAAGTTTGGTGGAAAAAAGAAAAAAATGAAAATATACTTTATAGAGTGTTTGCTAGGTGAGACTCAGCAAAGAAGCTATTTTGCTGAGTGTCAACAACTGGCGCTCGACAAAGTTAACGATCGTTAACTATAGACGGCTGCTGACGATCCTTTGTCAAGCGTCGCGTTTCACCAAGAGTTTGATAATCGACAAAGCCCCCTTTGTCGAGTGTTTTTCTATGTCGAGTGTCTCGCTCTCGGTAAACGAGGTCGTTGCCGAGAGTCTTACTTCACCGAGAGTGGTCCAACAAAATACACTCGGTAAATCGTCAAGCACTCGGTAAAGAGCATGATTTCGGTAGTGATAGCCTTAGATCCGCACCGGGCAACAGGCATCCACATCTAGCTAGTCATAACATCAAGCAAGTAGATGGTCGTTCTCTACATGGCACTACGTCGGTGCCCATTTGTAACACCCGGATTTTAGGGATCCAAAACCCGGGGTTAACATAAACACCAGGTATGCTGGGACCAAGTCTCAAACATATGATGTATAGTGGCACAGGATCGAATGTCACAACTTTATATATAACAGGAGTTCTATACAAAATAAATAATTACATTATAAGGAGACAACGGTCCAGCAACCCAAAGTTGACTGGGAGACGACGACCTAGACCTCTCACGAACTCATCACAGCATCCTTCACGAGCATCATCCTGCAGTACCTGATCTTGACCTGTGGTGTATGTGAGACAGCAAGAGTGAGCTCACATACGTTCATCGCTCAACAAGTTGTGAGGAATAATGTGTATGAACTTGCCAAAGATGGAAGCTCATATGAAGTGTAAGGCTTACCAAAGAGGATGGTTGAAGCTGAGCATTGCTTTTAAAGTTGGTCAAAATTTTATTAGCAGTTACTAAGTATAAGTAAATACCAAACCCAATTAAGTAATAGAACAAAAGTAACAACAACTTCACCTGCGATGCAATGCATATGACAAATTGAATTTAGTTCCATCATTTAATCATGTGAGGGTCCGAGCTGCTCATGACCGTGAGCACGGCTAGTATACCAGTTTTACACTCTGCAGAGGTTGCGCATCTTTACCCACAAGTCGTGTATCCCATGTCGCCAGGGTTTGCAAGGCCCTTAGACACTTCCGAGGTGAATGGCTAGGGATCCACTACGAGGCCTTTACAAAGTTCCACTAGCTTCCGAAAACCCGCTACAGTTTATAGGAAGATCCAGTGCAGGAATCCCTTGCAGGACCGCCATCGCAGCAAAATCCTCCCGAGGGCCTCCCTACACTGACCTCTCCCCTACTGCCCTTGCCCCTTTCGGGTAAGGTAGTCTTCCACTAGCTTTCCTAATTAATCAGCCAAGGGCGTCCCATACCACCCTCGTGGTAGCACTGTTTTCCCGGGTGGTCGCTCCATGTTCCAATTAACATAATGATCTTAACATGAACCATAAATAACAACTGATAACAAAAGTATAATCATGAATGGTGTATCTCCATACCCAAAACCACATATAGCACTAGCAAGTACTACCCAGAAAGTTCAGTGGTAAACAAGGTATAAAGATAGACAAACTAGGGTAACCTATTGGGTCCCATCAAAATTAACCTATGCAGATCATTATGATTAATCAGAACATGGCTGGGTAAAAGAAGTGATCAAGGGCACAACTTGCCTGGGCCTTGAGATTCCAGGTACCAGGATGATTCTTCAGATCCTCGTGACCTCACTGCTAGTCGTAGCAATACAAACATACATGGTATAGGCAAAATTAACATTACACCAAACATATATGCAAAATACATATTAATAATCTACATATTAAAATAAGATCACAGGAAAAAGAATTATTAATTTTGGAGTTGTAAAATTCAAGTTATGAATTTCCTAAGATTTAAGGTGATTATAATATGATTAAATGATAAATAAATTTTCTGATAGAGTTCATGTCAAAACAGTGATTCTAAATGGTAGAGAATATTATTACAAAATTTTAGGAATTGGAATGACTCAATTTGGAGCTAAAATGAATTAGTTATGAATTAATTAAGTTTCTGGATTTATTTTAACACTAAAAATCATTTTCTAAATCATTTTCTATGATTTTCTTATTCACTGGACTGGGCCTCAATAACAGAAAAGTGCAGGGGCCTTCTCGAAAGAATCCCCAGACTCAGGCTACACCCGCGGTGGACGGCGGGTTAAATTCTATTTCACTCGGGGTTTCTTTAGCAAAAGTTCTCAGGCGAAGGGTTATCTCCATATATGGGCCGTCCGATCTAATGTGAGTGACCCAGATTAGATTTCTATTAAATCGAACCGTTATTCATTCGCAGTCGTCGGATGCAGATCCGATGGACCCGTGACGTCAATCCCCCGATCCAACCGAGGCCATCGGATGGACACCCAGCGGTCAGGATTATATTCCTCGCATCACTACTTTAGTTCAAATCGTGGCCATACACTGGTGAATCAATGGCAGACGAGCACACGACCAACCCCCTCTGATCCTAGCCATCCATAGCGAGATCTACGGCCCGCCAACCCTCCCCAATCCATCGACATTGGGCACGGCGGCGCGGCCAACCCGCGGTGGCGCCATGGCCGGTGGACTCCCAATCCGGTGCCTGGAATGCTCTAACTCACCACAATCCGGTGCAAAACAAAGAGGGGACGGTAGGGGGATTATTAGTGGTGATCATACCGAGAATCAGGTCACCAAGAGCTACGGCAACGGTGCACAGCGGGGAAACCACACCGGCGAGAGTTTAGCCGTTCAATTCGAACGCCCCGCCGCCTGTGGTCCACCCAGTTAGGCCCCCCGATGCCCGCAAGTCCGTACTCCGACCCCGCCTTCCGCCAATGGCACGCGACACTGGATTATCGGTCGCGGCGACGATGGCGGCTGCGCCCGGGAGACTACGCGAGAGAAAGAGAGACCATGGCTCCCGCTTTTATACAGTCGGTCGGGAGGGAATCGTAACAAAGGTCGCCGAATTTCTAGGAGAGCTCGGCGAATTCCGTTGCGAGGTGCGCGGGGCACATGGCCGTGTTTGTCGCGAGGGAGAAGGCGGTTCTGTGTGCATGGCCCCACGCGTCATTGGTGCAGTGGAGAAATGGGTCTTAACGCGAGCGCGAGTTCACAGCCGACCAAGCGGACCCACAGAGCAGTGACTGCGCGCGGAGTGGGCGCGTAGAATGAATGCCCAGATGGGCCGAATTGGTGCAGTTTGGCCCAATTAGGGGTTTCTTCTTCTTTTCTTTTTCTTTTAACCTTTCTAATTTCCTTTCTTGATTCAAATTCAAATGGGATTCAAATTTAATTCAAACTTTTGTGACCAAAGATTCTCAGATGATATTGAGCTATAAGCAGTACTATTTTGAATATATATTTTTTTTGTAACTTTTCTCTTTTTGGTTTTAGTTCTAGAATTTCTTTTAAGATTTAATTTCCCATTTTATTTAGTGCTCTAATTGTGAATTCAATGATAGACTTGCCTTAAATTTTTGATGCACAAACAAGAAAAAGTCCAGCCTGATGCACATTTTATTAAGGATTTATCCACTTTATCTATGCCTACTAATAATTATCATGAATGAAAAGGTACCACACATGAAGATTTATTTCTTTCTTTCTTTCCTATTTCCAATTCAAATCAAACCAAGTTTTAAATTCTAGATTTCAAATTTATGCACAAGTTAAACTTTCACATGATGCACAATTACTACATAGTGTTTTCTTCATTTATTTTATTATGATTATTTACCTTTTAAAAAAAATGAACTATAAAGTTTAATCACTTATCAATGGTACTTTGCTCAAATTTCTTCTACCAATCCCAAATTCAGAATTTGGGTGTTACAAATCCTACCCCCCTTAAAAATAATCTCGTCCTCGAGATTAGTAAGAAAGAGGATATAGGAAGAGTGGTTTGCAATTTAGCTTTCAGTGTCTACTTAGTTCAAAATCAAGAGTCTTTTTTTTTTCATTAGTAAGTGATTAGGAGAGCATGGGTAAGATATGTATGTCCACTTTATTATGTAGGATAGAAGATGTCTCTAGGGTATATATAGGTTTGGGTAAGAAAGAGTAGGATAAGAAAAACTCCATCCAAGATTGTGGATCTTGACTCATCTTGGTGACCTTACTTGATCCTTGAAGGCTTGAGTTGGTGTTCATCCTTCCTTGATGAAGTTGATCATATTCTTCGGTCTTGTCTCTTTGATTAGGAGTTAGTGTATATTATCGGAGTTGGGGGAAATATGGTTAGAATAGTTATGGGTGAGATGAACTACATGATGTAGGCCAAAGTCTGGTTTGATGTCAGGTGTTGGTTGATAGATTATGTAATCCATTAAGACTCTATTGATTGGGTAGGTTATGTAACTTGTTATATAGGTCGGGTTGTTGTGTATGGCCAAGTTGATATAAGTCTCCAAATTAGGCTTAAGTGATTTAGGAGTATGGCCTTATCCTTTGTATCTGCATTAAGTAACTCAATCTAGCTTAGATCATATTGGATTAGATAGAGTCCAGGTTAGGTTGGTATGACTAGATTAAACTAGTTAAGATTAGCTAGATCTACCAGGGTAGGATAAATATTATTAGAATATGTTAGAATCTTTTAAGATAGGATGGATTATATGATATAGGTAGGCCATTGTTCAAAGATGAGTTGGTATAAGACATTAATTTAGGTTAAGATATATTTGTAGAGACAGTGTCTAACCTATATCACCAACTTAACAAACTTGTTAATAACTCACTTTAGATTGGGTCATATTTAGATTAAATAGAATCTGGATTAGGTTGGATATAACTAGATTAGACCAGATAATATCTAACTACTTTGGATTAGATCTTGGTTGTTACTCTAGGATGAGATAAGTAGAGTGGTTAGGATAGGATAGAATCTTTTTAAGGTAAGATGGATCCATTAAGATAAGATAAAATCTTTTGAGACCAGTTAGATCTATTAGGATAACATCTTTTCAAGATAAGATGAGTATCTTTTAAGATGAGATGGATCTATTAAGATAAGGGAGAATCTTTTAAGATAAGATGAATTGGTTAGAATGAGATCTTTTAGAATAAGATAAATCTCTTAAGCTAGATATGTTCCAATGGGGATATTCTAGGTTGTCTAGTTATTTTATATTTTTATACCTATGTATATATGCAGATGCAATTGTGGACCTTACTCCACAACTCATCACACTCAAACAAAGATCCAAATCAGACAAGTATCATAAGAACAAACATTCAAGTCCATAGATATCTATAAAAATAGTTTTGTTTTTGTTCCTAAGAATAGGTCTCCTATTTCTAAAGGTCACTTTAAGTACAGGATTTCAAAGTGTGAAATCCAAGTTTGTCTTTGGAAGCAGGAAGGTAAGAGTAATCAGAGTAAAGCGGAAATAGATGAGAAAAAGATTAAGATAAGTTTAGAAAAGAATCAGAGTAGCAAAGGTAAGGTTGATCAGAGTAGGACAGTAGAAGGTGAGACAAGATCAAGGAAAGTATAGAAAGAATCAGAGTAAGGTAAGTAGATAATGGTTGTCCAGTTCTATCTAGGTTTCGTCCTACAGTCAACATTCCTCTGATACCACTTCTGTAACACCCGGATTTTAGGGATCCAAAACCCGGGGTTAACATAAACACCAGGTATGCTGGGACCAAGTCTCAAACATATGATGTATAGTGGCACAGGATCGAATGTCACAACTTTATATATAACAGGAGTTCTATACAAAATAAATAATTACATTATAAGGAGACAACGGTCCAGCAACCCAAAGTTGACTGGGAGACGACGACCTAGACCTCTCACGAACTCATCACAGCATCCTTCACGAGCATCATCCTGCAGTACCTGATCTTGACCTGTGGTGTATGTGAGACAGCAAGAGTGAGCTCACATACGTTCATCGCTCAACAAGTTGTGAGGAATAATGTGTATGAACTTGCCAAAGATGGAAGCTCATATGAAGTGTAAGGCTTACCAAAGAGGATGGTTGAAGCTGAGCATTGCTTTTAAAGTTGGTCAAAATTTTATTAGCAGTTACTAAGTATAAGTAAATACCAAACCCAATTAAGTAATAGAACAAAAGTAACAACAACTTCACCTGCGATGCAATGCATATGACAAATTGAATTTAGTTCCATCATTTAATCATGTGAGGGTCCGAGCTGCTCATGACCGTGAGCACGGCTAGTATACCAGTTTTACACTCTGCAGAGGTTGCGCATCTTTACCCACAAGTCGTGTATCCCATGTCGCCAGGGTTTGCAAGGCCCTTAGACACTTCCGAGGTGAATGGCTAGGGATCCACTACGAGGCCTTTACAAAGTTCCACTAGCTTCCGAAAACCCGCTACAGTTTATAGGAAGATCCAGTGCAGGAATCCCTTGCAGGACCGCCATCGCAGCAAAATCCTCCCGAGGGCCTCCCTACACTGACCTCTCCCCTACTGCCCTTGCCCCTTTCGGGTAAGGTAGTCTTCCACTAGCTTTCCTAATTAATCAGCCAAGGGCGTCCCATACCACCCTCGTGGTAGCACTGTTTTCCCGGGTGGTCGCTCCATGTTCCAATTAACATAATGATCTTAACATGAACCATAAATAACAACTGATAACAAAAGTATAATCATGAATGGTGTATCTCCATACCCAAAACCACATATAGCACTAGCAAGTACTACCCAGAAAGTTCAGTGGTAAACAAGGTATAAAGATAGACAAACTAGGGTAACCTATTGGGTCCCATCAAAATTAACCTATGCAGATCATTATGATTAATCAGAACATGGCTGGGTAAAAGAAGTGATCAAGGGCACAACTTTCCTGGGCCTTGAGATTCCAGGTACCAGGATGATTCTTCAGATCCTCGTGACCTCACTGCTAGTCGTAGCAATACAAACATACATGGTATAGGCAAAATTAACATTACACCAAACATATATGCAAAATACATATTAATAATCTACATATTAAAATAAGATCACAGGAAAAAGAATTATTAATTTTGGAGTTGTAAAATTCAAGTTATGAATTTCCTAAGATTTAAGGTGATTATAATATGATTAAATGATAAATAAATTTTCTGACAGAGTTCATGTCAAAACAGTGATTCTAAATGGTAGAGAATATTATTACAAAATTTTAGGAATTGGAATGACTCAATTTGGAGCTAAAATGAATTAGTTATGAATTAATTAAGTTTCTGGATTTATTTTAACACTAAAAATCATTTTCTAAATCATTTTCTATGATTTTCTTATTCACTGGACTGGGCCTCAATAACAGAAAAGTGCAGGGGCCTTCTCGAAAGAATCCCCAGACTCAGGCTACACCCGCGGTGGACGGCGGGTTAAATTCTATTTCACTCGGGGTTTCTTTAGCAAAAGTTCTCAGGCGAAGGGGTATCTCCATATATGGGTCGTCCGATCTAATGTGAGTGACCCAGATTAGATTTCTATTAAATCGAACCGTTATTCATTCGCAGTCGTCGGATGCAGATCCGATGGACCCGTGACGTCAATCCCCCGATCCAACCGAGGCCATCGGATGGACACCCAGCGGTCAGGATTATATTCCTCGCATCACTACTTTAGTTCAAATCGTGGCCATACACTGGTGAATCAATGGCAGACGAGCACACGACCAACCCCCTCTGATCCTAGCCATCCATAGCGAGATCTACGGCCCGCCAACCCTCCCCAATCCATCGACATTGGGCACGGCGGCGCGGCCAACCCGCGGTGGCGCCATGGCCGGTGGACTCCCAATCCGGTGCCTGGAATGCTCTAACTCACCACAATCCGGTGCAAAACAAAGAGGGGACGGTAGGGGGATTATTAGTGGTGATCATACCGAGAATCAGGTCACCAAGAGCTACGGCAACGGTGCACAGCGGGGAAACCACACCGGCGAGAGTTTAGCCGTTCAATTCGAACGCCCCGCCGCCTGTGGTCCACCCAGTTAGGCCCCCCGATGCCCGCAAGTCCGTACTCCGACCCCGCCTTCCGCCAATGGCACGCGACACTGGATTATCGGTCGCGGCGACGATGGCGGCTGCGCCCGGGAGACTACGCGAGAGAAAGAGAGACCATGGCTCCCGCTTTTATACAGTCGGTCGGGAGGGAATCGTAACAAAGGTCGCCGAATTTCTAGGAGAGCTCGGCGAATTCCGTTGCGAGGTGCGCGGGGCACATGGCCGTGTTTGTCGCGAGGGAGAAGGCGGTTCTGTGTGCATGGCCCCACGCGTCATTGGTGCAGTGGAGAAATGGGTCTTAACGCGAGCGCGAGTTCACAGCCGACCAAGCGGACCCACAGAGCAGTGACTGCGCGCGGAGTGGGCGCGTAGAATGAATGCCCAGATGGGCCGAATTGGTGCAGTTTGGCCCAATTAGGGGTTTCTTCTTCTTTTCTTTTTCTTTTAACCTTTCTAATTTCCTTTCTTGATTCAAATTCAAATGGGATTCAAATTTAATTCAAACTTTTGTGACCAAAGATTCTCAGATGATATTGAGCTATAAGCAGTACTATTTTGAATATATATTTTTTTTGTAACTTTTCTCTTTTTGGTTTTAGTTCTAGAATTTCTTTTAAGATTTAATTTCCCATTTTATTTAGTGCTCTAATTGTGAATTCAATGATAGACTTGCCTTAAATTTTTGATGCACAAACAAGAAAAAGTCCAGCCTGATGCACATTTTATTAAGGATTTATCCACTTTATCTATGCCTACTAATAATTATCATGAATGAAAAGGTATCACACATGAAGATTTATTTCTTTCTTTCTTTCCTATTTCCAATTCAAATCAAACCAAGTTTTAAATTCTAGATTTCAAATTTATGCACAAGTTAAACTTTCACATGATGCACAATTACTACATAGTGTTTTCTTCATTTATTTTATTATGATTATTTACCTTTTAAAAAAAATGAACTATAAAGTTTAATCACTTATCAATGGTACTTTGCTCAAATTTCTTCTACCAATCCCAAATTCAGAATTTGGGTGTTACACCATTCGACCAGGTGTTGCTCTCGACGACGACGATCTCGACCGGCCACATCTAGTTAGCCATAACATCAAGCAAGTAGGTGGCCGTTCTCTACATGGCACTACGTTGGATGCCCATTCGACCAGGTGTTGCTCTCGACGACGACGATCTCGAACGGTATCAAGTTCTGAACGTACGGTCTCTTGCCTTGGAGTGTTGGGGAAGAAAGAAAGTCGGCACGAGGGGAATTTAGCAAAACAAACATGGCAAGGAGCGAGAGGTGCAAAGGGGCTTTCTTGCAATTTTTGCAGCAACCGTTCATTGGGAGATGGAAGTCCAGGATGAAGTTTGTGCATTGGTGCATCGTCTCTCCATTATGCACCTGATACGGTCCCTTTATATATCAATGCTCATTCTTATGATTTAATAGATAAAGTAACTGGAGAGAGAGCATGACTATACACTCATGCGCACGTGGATATGCGTATTTCCACGTGACTTGTGATGCGCGAACGTGGAGAGTAGTGTAACTAGTCACTTGTATACTTCACTAATTTT
This sequence comes from Zea luxurians, assembly GCA_029449295.1. Classification (NCBI taxonomy): domain Eukaryota; kingdom Viridiplantae; phylum Streptophyta; class Magnoliopsida; order Poales; family Poaceae; genus Zea; species Zea luxurians. The sequence goes on along the minus strand of JAOPSE010000004.1, from coordinate 87,386,510 downwards.
AATTGTTTTGTATTAATTAATTGAGAATTAATACATATTTTATTATCATAAACGTGGTTAATTGGCCTACTGCCAATTAGGGCCCCTTTGACATGCTTCTTTGGACAACACTAGCTCGGGCTCATCGTGAAGCTCTACTAAATGGACACAAGAAATGGTTTCTCGTCGAGAACCCTCCAAAAGTTAGAGTCGTTTTTTGTTTGGAGACATAGCACAAAAAACGTGGCATCTACGGGCTCCTCCAACATTTTTCTCATACATCATTCGAAATAAATACAGGAGAAGCTATTTTGTCAAACAATTTGCAAAACGGCTCCGGCTCCTGTAGAGAAACCAAGGAACCAAAGGAGCCAGAGCTAAAACTGTTTTCAGAGGAGCCGAAGACTTGCCAAAGGAGGCCTTAATGGGTGAATTAAGGGAAAACGGGTCCTTAGTGGTAGTCGCACCTATATTAGGCACTGAATGCATTTAGGTTTCCACACACGAAAATTATCTTCCAGTTTCCCTCTTCTTCCTGCTTTGGAAAGCTTTGTTGTGGCAATTGAGTTGCCATGATTTCACTGACCATTTTCCTCTGAGACCCTTTTCCTTGGGGGTGCACTGAGGAGGAGGGCAAGCGGTATCTCCAAATCGTTGTTGCCGAGAAGCCTACACGAGGGGCGACAATAAGGTTTTTGGGCATCGCAACTACACGACCGCTCGAAGTTGTTCGACGACGTTTTGCGCTGCCAGACGGACGAATCGATGCATCTACACATTGTTGGCCTCCTTGACCAACCTAAGCACCAACAAACCCGATGTGAGTCAATATGTTTATTCAGTTGTTTACTGTGTTAATCTATATGTTATTATGTGCACATATCTGTTATGAACATTTATGAAATTTGCCTCGATTCAAAAACAGTATAAAACTTCCTTCCTAGCTTAATAGCTTTGGCTGAAGGATCCTTGATATCATCCATAGAAACCTCAAAATCTGACCGGCTAACAGACTTCAGATGATCACAACCAACTTTCTCAAGAAGAAAAATTGTTCCCTGTGCACCCACACAGGCGCAGAAATCACCTTGCCTAGTCAAAACTTCGTCGAAGGCTTCAACTTCACCTTTAATCCATTTTATAGCCCTAGTAGCATCACCACAAACAAACTCCTCCCACTGGAGAAGGCACCAATGTTAACAAACATACACTTCAGCTTATTATAGCATTGGGCAGCAGTGGAGAAACATTTCTCTTTTGATTCACGAAGCTCTTCAACTATGTTCTAAACACTATCCCTTTCGACTTCATCAATTTCTCGTTTTGTTTTCTCCACTTCAAAATTTTCGTTGGCTTCATCAAATTTCCCTTTTAACTTAGCCATTTCAGTTTTTTGTGCTTCGACTTGTGCTACTACCTTCGCTTCAAGGTCAGTGTCACACCCGGATTTAAGGATAAATCCAGATGTTTCTCAAATGTGTGCTAGGATCAAGTCTCAAACATATGATGCCTCATGGTATAGAAATCAATGTCACATTTTTATTACTTAATACAATTATGTAAAAATCACAAAATAACTACATCATATGACAACAACGATCCTCCGCAACCATAGTTAAATGGGAGACGATGGCCCAGACCTCTCTGAGCTCATCGTAGCATCCTTCATAATCCTCATCTTGCGGTACCTGTTCTTGACCTAGTGTGATTATAGCAAGGGTGAGCTCACATATGATCATCACTTAGCTAGTGTGGGGAAAAGTGTATTTGAGCTCACTTATGGTGGGCTCAAGTGTAAGGCTTGTCAAGAAAAATGTTAAGGATGAGCATAGCTTTTAAAAAAGTTGGTCAAAACCTCATTAGCAATACTAAGTATAAGTGAATACCATCCCAATTAAATACTTGATCAATATATAAATACTCACACAATGCAATGCAATGCATGACAAGTTAAGTTAATTCCATAAATTATTCATGTGAGGGTCCGCACCGCTCATGACTGTGAACACGACTGATATACTAGTTTTACACTATGCAGATGTTGTACCCTTTACCCACAAGTCGTGTTCTCTTTTCACCTAGGGTTGTATGGACCCTTAAACACTTTCAAGGTGAGTTGGCAAGGGTACACTATGAGGCCTTTACAAAGTTTTACAAGCTTGAGAAAACCCGCTACGGTTTCTGCGAGAAGGGGGTGATATATGAATCCCTCATATGAAAAGCCATCGCATCATGATCGACCCAAGAACCTCTCTATATTGATAGCTCCTCACACCATGGTTGCCCCTTTTGGGTAAGGTAGTACATCACTAGTTCTCCTAATTAATTATCCAAGGGTGTCCCATTCCACCCTTGTGGTAGCACTTTTTTCTCGGGTGGTTATCTATATTCCAATTAATAAAATAATCTTATCATGAATAATAAATAATTGAAAAATAATGATAAAGCATGACATAATTTGGATAAATACTTGCCCCCAAAAGCAAGTAGAGCATAACAATACTACCCAATAATTCATTTGTATGCAAGGTGTAGGATAAACAAAATTAGGTAACCTATTAGGCCCCATCAGCTTAAGCCTAACAGTGTCAAGGTGATTATGAATCATGGACATTATTAGGTCAAAGAATGTGATCAATCACACAACTTGCCTTTTACTTGCGATAACCCGTTGTCCATATGCTTCCCTAAAAGTTGGGCTTCAACTTCCTCGTAACCTTGCTTTTATGCACAACCATACATACATATAGACATGTAATAGGTGAAAATAACATTACACCAAAAATGGAAACAAACCACACAATGATATTCTACGTGTTGCTGCAAGATTGTAGGTTCGAGAACCACTAAAATCAGAGTTAAAACGGAGAAGATATGGATTTTCTAAGGTTCTAGCATTATTTTTATATTATAAATCAATCTCAGATTTGATTTATATAAATTACTAAAGTCTATGGACGATGGTTCCTATTTATGAGAAACACAAGGTTTATTCATTAAATTCGGGCCTATTTGTAACATTCTTTGGACTCATGTGGACGACAGGCTAAATTGGGAGAAGCCTAGGGTCTCTTATGCAAAGTTGCCTTGGCGACTTATGCGATTTGTCCTAGGCCGCCCATTCAAGAATCAAGGGCCCAAATTAGTTAGCGAACTGTACACCTTGTGGCTGTTGGATCAAAGATCTACGGTCAGAGAGACGTCCACACCAGCGACTACCGCCAGCCATCCGATTAGATCTGACTGACACAATTTTAATACACGAAGAGGTATGCGGGTTCTAATCTGGTGCGTCTATCACAAGATCAACGCTCTGTATTTTAAATAAACATGATCGAATCTGTTGCACTTGCTTTTAATCGGATGGCCCACGATGCATCTAACCTAACCATAACCACTCATCTAATCGTGGTCGTTCACCGATGGATCAACAACACAGATGCCTTCCCACATCTCTCTCTCGTCTTCAGCGGCCGGCCGGCCATGGCAGCGCTGCTTGATAGGCACGACGGAGCCTCGTCGGCTTGCCCCCAATCACGACACAAGGGTTCCCAATTAATGAACGATTATGCCCTACGCAGAGAGGAGAAAAAGGCGAACACTATGGATAGCATCTCACCGACGATGAAGACGACGGAGCGACTGGCCACATGCTTTGTGGCTCTAGGGTGGAGGTTTGGCCTCCAGCGAGCAATTGTCGCCCCACCAGTGCCTACTCCCATCCAGTGTCACACCCGGATTTAAGGGTCAAACCCTGGTGCGTCTCAAATGTGTGCTAGGATCAAGTCTCACACATATGGTGACTCATGGTATAGAAACGAATGTCATATCATTATTATATAATAGGAGTTCTATACAAAATAGGTACATAATTACATCATACGAAGACGACGATCCAGCGACCATAGATGACAGGGAGATGACAACCTAGACCTCTCACGAACTCATCGCGACATCCTTAATGCTCCTCATCTTGTGGTACCTGTCCTTGACCTAGAGGGATGTGAGTACAACAAGGGTGAGCTCAAATACGTTCATCGCTCAACAAGTTATGGGGAATAATGTGCATGAGCTCACTTATAGTGGGGCTCATGTGAAGTGTAAGGCTTACTGTAACACCACAAAAACCATCAACTAAAAATAATGCATTTAGATTAGTAGAGGTAAATATAGTAATGAATTTTCTTTCAAGTGTTTGATTTTTATGTGCATTGATAATAATTTTGTTTGCTCATAATTGATTTGTGGTTGTTGCGTAGAATTTCTTTTATATTGAAAATCCAATTAATTAATATAGAAATATTGGTCCAAAAAATTTAAAATTTTGGTTATAAATAATTTTGGTATAAATACCATGATTTTTATAATTTTTAAAAATATATTTATTTATATTTTTAAATAGAAAAAATCTCGTGGAGCTCGGCCAGGGCGAATTCGGTCCAGCCGAGACCTAACCCTAGCCGGCCCGTCAGGGCCCATCCAGCCGCCGCTAGGGGAGGGATTTCCTCCCCCTCTCTGTGTCACGCGGGCCCCACCCGCGGTGCCCCGCGGCTCCTCGCGCTCGCCCGCGCCGCCGCCGTGATGGCCGCCTCCAGGACGCGCGCAGCCGCGTGCCGCTTCAACGCCCGATCATGACCCGCGCCGGAAACTACTGTCTAACCTCCCTCTCCTCTTCCCATTCAATCCGAACCGAAAACCGTCGTCACCACCATCAATGGCGCTTGAAGTCGACCGTCGATCGCGCCCCTCCCTCTCCTCGGCGCCCTCTCATCTTCCCTCTCTATAAAACGGCGCCAAGTGCCGGACCACTCCAACCTGTCACCCTGCCTCGCTCTCACGCGCTCCTCCTCGCTGCTCGCTCATCTGTGTGTGTTCGCGCCGTCACGCCACTCGCCGTGATTGTAGGTCCTTGCTCCTTCCCTGTCGCCGGCGAGGACGACCACAAGTTCACTGGCGCCCCCTTCGACGAATCCCTACCCAGAGCACTGTCCGCCGTAGAGAAACCGGCCCGGCCTCTAGTTCGTTGTCTCCTCTGGCGTGGAAGCCAAGAGCCAAAGGTAGAAGATGGTCGATTTCTGTTTTGGTCCCTGACTTTTGTAAATATGGCACTCATGTTTATAACAGTCTAAAAAGTTTAACTAGAGTCTATGTTTTCTTATGTGCTAGTCCATAAAATCTACCTTTAATCTGTTTTCTAGCCCTGCGCAAAATCTTGCAATTTAGAGAGGCATACGTGAGTACAGTTAAATTATCCCTTGTTTTGGTTAGCTCATAATCAAAGTCCTAAACATTTTTAATTTAGTGTTTGTGATGATTTGCACATTCTTGTAATTTATTTTAGATTATGATTAGTGAAATTGTTCAAAACATAACTGAAATGATGGTTGAGGTATTAGCTATGTAATTATTTGATAAGCAAATTTTAGTTTGTAATTCTATTATGTCTATAATTCCTTTTATGCAATTCGAATTTTGCTTGTTCGGTAGATCAAATTTTTAGCCAGAAATAAAATATAATTACTTTTGCTCTTAAGGTTTGATTTAGAATCAAGACTCTTATGATTCATGTGTAGTATATGCATATTGACTATTTGCTAAGAAATAGTAAAGTTTTTATTACCATTGAAATAATATATTTTGTGGCCATGTACATCATATGCTACATAGTAGAGCTGAATTAGTAATGTAATTTAGTTCTCTGAACACTAAAGTTAGGGAACTTCTAAATAATATTGAAACGTCTGCTATAATTCCCTTTTAATAAGAAATAATAAAAATAAACACTCACCATGCCTCGTAGAAATAATTTATTAGCTAATTAATCTAGCTTCATAGACTTTGTTTTAGCATTATACCTATGTTATTTTAAATGAATTTATATAGCATGTGTTTCCATAATTTATTTTCCTTATAGTTCCACTAGTGAATTCTCAAAACAAAATTATTATATATATGTCATAGCAAATGAGATGGACGTCGATGTGAGTAGACTTATATTACAGTTACAAATCAAGTTCTATTTTAGATGCCTTTCTTTTATAAATGTGTTTTGTATTGTGTAAGTTTATTTGTATAATGGTGTATGTTTATGTAATGGTATATGTTTATTTATTGGTGTATGTCTTCTTTTTGTATGGCGACGTGTGACGTTATTAGAAGCTGATTGTGTGGTAGAGGATTCAAATTTGTTTGAGGACAACCCGCAGGACACGTTTGAGTAAGACAAGTGGATTCTCCCTCTGCATTTCTATTTATACCCAAATAATGCATATGATAATGTTTACTTTTTGATACTTGCATAAATTGATGGGATTTGCCTAAATAGGATTTCCTAGAAATACCAACTTTATTCCTTGACTACCCTGGGAAAAATACTATGCTTTGCAATTTTTGCTATCGCTCAACTTGATAAACATGATGTCACTCTTTCTATGATACTATTGTTCCGGAAATGAAATTTGTATTATAATGTTTACCCGATGGTTAAACAAGATTATTTCATATTAAATGGAACATGAAGTGACCACCCAGGATAACACTGCAACCATGAGTGCTATAATGGATCTGGCTTTGGTAATTAAGTTAATGCGCTTAGTATCTAGCAACCTTACCTAAAATATGGGCAAGAGGGGGAGCAGCAGTGGTGGCAGCTCATGTTAACATGGGGACGTATTCTTGGCTAAGGTACCTCGCCCAGAGGGCCTCCACATCGACTTAGAAACCTTAGCAGTTGCTTTGTATTAAGTGTATTTTGTGAAAACCTCATAGTGGATCCCTAGCCATTCACCTCGGTAGTGTTTAAGGGTCCATACAACCTAGGCTAGATGGGATACACGGCTTGTGGGTAAAGTTGTACCACCTCTGCAGAGTGTAAAACTGATATGTCAGTTGTGCTCACGGTTGAGAGCAACCTGGACCCTCACATGATAATTGAACATAAAGATGGAGAATAAATCGTGATCCGATGATTCACAAATGGTTTGTTTAAGTGATTTCACTTAAGTGTTTTGATATAATTTTATGCCTTTGATTAATTGGAATATTTGGGACACACTTATTAGTAAGACATATGTTGCTAATAAAATATTGACCAACTAAAATTATTATCGCTTAATCTTAGCCTTACCTTGTTAAACTTGCATTAATTTCCCCCCATTTGCTGAGCCCCGGCCATAAGTGAGCTCACCCTTGCTAATATTTTGATCAGAGGGTGATGAAGAAGACCTTGATGGAGATTTCGATGAATACTGAGTCTAACGATGCGCCGGTCATCTTCCTGTGGGAGATTACCCATGTTATTTCCACTGTACTTTGATGATACTATTTAAGTTACTATTGTGTGGATGTTGTAATAAAGACTACTCTACTCCATTTATGCCTTTATGCATTGTCTTTTGATATATTACACTTGTGACGTCAACATATGTGAGGAAAATGGATCTTGGCACACGTATGCTATGCATTCTGTTCTGCTCCCAGAACTGGGTGTGATAGAAGTGGTATCAAAGCTATGCTGAACCTAGGTCGTTAGACTAGTTAGAAATGGAAAGCCTTGTTTGTTCAAAACTTGCTAATTTCGTTCTTATAAAATTATTTTATTAGCCTTACCTCTTTAAAATTCAACTGAGTTGACATTTTCTCTTGTAGATAGTTCGTACCCTTCAAACCACCCGAGTCAACACCAACTATGTCCCTCCGCCACGGCAAGTTCCTGTCTACCCAGTGGTAGTTGAGAAAATTCCTGTCGATCTCCCTTGCCTTCGTGCGGAGAATGGTGTCATCCTGGAGGACAGCTCAGAGGAACTTTTGCCTATACCCACCCTGTTGGCAGAGCTCTAGCCTTCGCAGCTGGATCATCAGCTTCAGCACCGCTAGCACCAGCAGTCCAAGCCCCTGCTCCCGGAGGCGATGACCCAAATGACTCTGGGGACGATGATGAAGATGACGATAACGAAGAACGTGACGAGGAGAACGTCAATGAAGAAGCTAACGGTGTTCCACAGGACTACTTCATGGGGTTAGGGCCTCTCATCGAACATTATACATCAATGTTCGAGACATGGCACTTCCCCAACCTACTGTAGGATGTGCTGCATGCGTTGGGAACCTACGTCCGACCCTTGTACGAGACAAGGCGAGTGTGCCAGCCTCCTCGGGCTTGCTACTACATCACTCGCATTCATGTCAGGGTGATGGATGTAGGGGATAGAGGGTTCAGGACTCTATCAGCTCATGAGTCCCTGACACCGCTATCCACCTATGCTGCTTCAGTCAGCGATGCTGCTAGGCGGACTCTGTGGTCTCTCAGCCACACCTACCGGCAACAGCTGCATTACACGAAGTACATGCATCTTCCTCTATGCCTTAGTGGAGGGAGCTAGACCAGCATCGTTCTAGGTGGAGCTGGAGAAGATCGCCTCAACACCCTAGCTAGTGTAGTGGCAGGTCTTAACACCGACCTGGACAGTGCCACTCTAGACCTCTATAGGGTTCACCTGGAGCTGGAGGATGCCCACACAAGGATTGCAGCCTTGGAAGCTCAACTTCAAGGAAGGGATCCCCCTGAAGCCCATGTCCCCGCCATGGCATTGTCCCCTCCCCGCAAGAGGATTTGCTATGGGAAACCAAGATCCATCACCATGCTGCTATAAATTTTTAAGTTATATTGTAATAGATAGTTTTCGTGCCAGACAATGAACACTTCCTTTATAATTTACGCTTATAATAATAACAACCATGTGATGGTGTTGGTTGCAATGTTTGATTTGGATTTTTGCTTGAGTGCAATGGTCTTATGTAATTATGGCCATAAGAACAAAAAAACAAACTTAACTTTAATAATAAGCTATTCCCCTCTAGAATCTTTCTTACTCCTTACTTACCTAAGAATTGCACTTTCTAACCAACTAGATGGTGAACGCTCGCTCAGGTCCTAGGAACAACAGAAACCAGCGTGGTCAGCAGTTGCCACCACCGCCACTGAACTCCAATATGGAGCAATTTATCATAGCACAAATGCAGCTTCTGCAAGGACTCACTACTTCTGTACAACAGATTCAACAAAACCAGTAGAACCAGCAGTTACAACAGAATGCTCCCTAAGCTAGAGACAAGCATCGGGATTTTATGAGTCATCACCCGCCTGCTTTCTCTCATACAGTTGACCCCTTGGATGCCGATGACTGTCTTAAGGTTATCGAGAAGAAGTTGGATATCAGTCAGTGCAATGACTGGGAGAAGGTCTTCTATTCCTCGAGAAGACTCGAGGGAGCCACGTCCGATTGGTGGGATGCCTTCACAGTGGCACACGCCAATGCTAATGCCATAACCTAGCAGGAGTTCCAAGTGAACTTCTGCGCTCATCATATTCCCTCGGGAATTATGAAACTCAAGAAGAAGGAATTCCTTTCCCTCACTCAAGGGAATATGAACATCAGTGAGTACCGTGATCATTTCACCCAACTTTCGCACTACGCACCAGAAGAAGTGGACACTGATGAAAAGCACGAAGAGAGTTTCTTGGAAGGGGTTGATTGGACCGATAAACTATCAGCTGCAAAGTCATACCTTCCCCAACTTCCAGACTCTGCTGAACAAGGCAATTGGCCTTGAGAGCAAAAGAAAAGAATTGTCTGATCATAAAAGGAAATTTCAAGGTCAGTCTAGCAGGAATACTCGCCAAAATAACTCGCAGGGTTCTCAGTTTTGCTCTGGGAATCAAGGTGGAAACAACTATAAAATGCAACGCTCTGGACAACAAGGTCAGAGAAGCAATCAAACTCAGAATCAGCAGAGGAACAACTCTCAGACCAACCAAAGGTCTGGAGGTAATTCGTAGACTCGTCAAGGAAACACTGTAAACACATAGGCCAAAAGCAACAACAACGCACCAGTCCAACCCAATGGTTGTTTCAAGTGTGGCGAACTTGGCCACTATGCTAACGACTGCCCAAGGCGCAACCAACAGACACCTCAGAAGAACAGCAGCCAGAGAACTGACCAGAACACACCTGCTCGTGGATCTGCGCAGAACAAAACACCGTAGAACCAGAATAGAGGAAGGATTAATCACATAACAGCAGAATCAATTCCTGAGGATGCTGACGTGGTGTATGGTATGTTTCTTATTAACTCCATACCTGCTTTAGTTTTATTTGACTCTAGAGCATCTCATTCATTTATAACCGAGTCATTCATGGAAAAACATAACATACCAAAATACCCTCTTAAGAAGATGTTACATATTAGTTCACCAGGAGGTGATATGAAGGCCACACACTCATGCCTCCATGTTAATCTCATGATTCAAGGAATAGATTTTCTAGTGAACCTAGTGGTCCTAGGATCCAATGGTATTGATGTGATTCTTGGCGTGACTAGTTGAAAAGTTGTGATGGAGTGATACAATGTGCCAAATGAACAATTATGTTGACAAGTCCACAAGGGGAAAGGATCCAAGTTAGCACAGACATGTCAACAGATGCAGAAGCAAAAACAATGGTAAATCACCTAGAAGAAAAGCCCCTAGAAAATATCAAGGTAGTGTGTGAATACCCAGACGTATTTCCATAAGAATTACCAGGTATCCCACCTAATCGTGATGTAGAGTTTTCTATTGAATTATTACCTGGAACTGCACCTATCTCAAAAAGACCTTATAGAATGGATGTCAAAGATTTAGTTGAACTGAAGAAACAAATAGAGGAATTACTAGAAAAAGGTTTCATTCGCCCAAGTTCATCCCCTTGGCGAGCCCCAGTTCTATTTGTGAGCAAGAAAGATGGTTCAAGAAGAATGTGTGTTGTTTATAGAAGTTTGAATGAAGTAACAATTAAGAATAAATACCTTTTACCTCGGATTGAAGATTTATTTGATTAGATGAAAGGAGCCAAGATATTCTCGAAGATAGACCTAAGGTCAGGATATCATCAACTAAAGATTCGAGCAGAAGATGTACCCAAGACAGCGTTCACCACAAGATATGGATTATATGAGTTTTTGGTCATGTCGTTTGGACTGACTAATGCACCAACATACTTTATGAACTTAATGAATAAAGTATTCATGGAATATCTGGATCAGTTTGTGGTCATATTCATTGACGACATACTGATATACTCTCCGAATGAAGAAACACATGAAGATCATCTAAGACTAGTCCTACAAAAGCTTCATGACAACCAATTGTATGCAAAGTTCTCGAAGTGTGATTTTTGGCTGAAGGAAGTTGCTTTCCTAGGACATATTGTTACTGAGGGTGGAATTAATGTAGATCCGGGAAAGATAAGTGAAATACTAAATTGGAAGCAACCGAAGGATGCGTCCAAGATCAGAAGTTTTCTTGGATTGGTAGGATACTATAGAAGATTTATTGAAGGTTTTTCCAAGTTAGTGAAACCTCTTACCTTACTACTGGAGAAAGGTAAAGAGTTTAAGTGGGATGAAGCATGCCAGAAATGTTTTGAGGAACTCAAGAAAAGGTTAACCACTGCACCAATATTGGTAATGTCAGACATTCACAAAGGATTTGATGTGTATTGCGATGCATCACACCTTGGACTTGGATGTGTGCTAATGCAAGAAGGAAAAGTAATAGCTTATGCCTCAAGGCAGTTGAGAAAGCATGAGAAGAATTATCCTACACTGCCGTAGTGCATGCTTTGAAGATTTGGAGACACTATATGATTGGAAACAAGTGCAAAATCTTCACGGATCACAAAATCTTGAAATACATATTCACTCATAAAGAACTCAACCTAAGACAGATAAGATGGCTTGAGTTAATCAAAGACTATGATTTGAAAATACTATATCACCCAGGAAAAGCAAATGTAATGGCTAATGCTTTGAGCCGTAAAGGTCAAGTGAACATCATCACTACTCATTTCATGTCAATGGAATTGTGTTGGGAAATGGAACAACTCAACCTTGGTATGCTCAATAATATGGAAACAACAATTATGGAAGTTGAATCTACTTTGGAACGAGAGATTCATAAAGGACAGGAATTTGATGAGAAAATTAAGGAAATTAAAATTTTGATTGGTTTGGGTAAAGCCCCAGAGTTCACAGAAGATGAACAAGGCACTGTTTGGTTTAAAAAGAGAATGTGTGTACTAGAAATTGAACACCTACGCCAACTTATTTTAAGAGAAGCTCATGATTCAGCTTATTCTATTCACCCTGGAAGTACAAAGATGTACCAAGATCTAAAGGAAAAGTATTGGTGGTACGGTTTGAAAAGAGATGTGGGTACTCATGTTTCACTATGTGATGTGTGCCAACGAGTTAAAGTCGAACACCAAAGACCAGCAGGATTATTACAACCTCTCAAGGTACCGGAATGGAAATGGGAAAAATCGGTATGGATTTCGCTATTGGACTACCCCGTACTCGGGATGGCTATGATTCAATATGGGTCATAGTAGACAGGTTGACTAAAGTGGCACACTTTATACCTGTGAAGACAACTTACTCGAGAGCCCAGTTAGCAGAGTTATACATGTCGAGGATTGTTTGTCTACATGGAGTACCGAAGAAGATCGTATCGGACCAAGGAACTCAATTTACCTCGTGCTTTTGGAAAAGACTACATGAGTCCATGGATACCAAGATAAACTTTAGTTCAGCTTACCATCCGCAAACGGATGGGCAAACGGAAAGAACAAACCAAGTATTGGAAGATATGTTAAGAGCTTGCGCTCTAAAGCATGATAGAAGCTGGGATAAAAGTTTGCCTTATGTAGAATTCTCATACAACAATAGTTACCAGGCAAGTCTAAAAATGGCACCGTTCGAAGCCCTTTATGGACGGAAGTGTAGAACCCCGCTTTATTGGAATCAGACCGCAGAAACTCAAGTATTTGGTCTAGAAATTCTCCAAGAAGCAGAAAAACAAGTACAGCTTGTAAGAGAGAATTTGAAAACAACACAGTCGAGACAGAAGAGCTATGCTAACAATAGAAGAAGAGAGTTGACATTCGAAGTAGGAGACTTTGTATACCTTAAAGTTTCACCGATGAGAGGCATGAAAAGATTTAAGGTTAAGGGAAAACTATCTCCTCGCTACATTGGCCCATTCAAAATTTTGGAAAGAAAAGGAGAAGTAGCATATCAGTTGGAACTACCCGACAGCTTATTGGACGTACATGACGTATTTCATGTGTCACAACTCAAGAAATGCTTAAGAGTACCGGAGGAACAGTTACCTATGGAAGAACTGAATGTTAATGAGGACTTAACTTATTCGGAGTACCCTATCAGAATTTTGGAAACATGTCGCAGAATTACACGGAGTAAAGTTATTAACATGTGCAAAGTTTAACGGAGTCATCATTCGGAAGATGAGGCCACTTAGAAAAGAGAAGATGAACTCAGAGCAGAATTTCCCCAGTTATTCTCATAAGTTCCTTAATCTCGAGGACGAGATTCTTTTAAGGGGTTAAGTTTGTAACACCACAAACACCATCAAATAAAAATAATGCATTTAGATTAGTAGAGGTAAATATAGTAATGAATTTTCTTTCAAGTGTTTGATTTTTATGTGCATTGATAATAATTTTGTTTGCTCATAATTGATTTGTGGTTATTGCGTAGAATTTCTTTTATATTGAAAATCCAATTAATTAATATAGAAATATTGGTCCAAAAAATGTAATATTTTGGTTATAAATAATTTTGGTATAAATACCATGATTTTTATAATTTTTAAAAATATATTTATTTATAAAAAAATCCCGTGGAGATCGGCCAGGCCGAATTCGGCCCAGCCGAGACCTAACCCTAGCCGGCCCATCAGGGCCCATCCAGTTGTCGCCGCCAGGGAAGGGATTTCCTCCCCTCTCCCTGTCGCGCAGGCCCCACCCGTGGTGCCCCGCGCCTCCTCACGCTCGGCCGCTCGCAGGCACGCCGAGGCCGCACCGCCGCCGTGATGGCTGTCGCCAAGACGCGCGCAGCCGCACCTGCTTCGACACCTGATCCCGACCCGTGCTGGAACCCGTCGTCCAACCTCCCTCTCCTCTTCCAATTCAATCCAAACTGAAAACCGTCGTCGCCACCATCAATGGCATCAAGGGCGCTTGAAGTCGGCCATCTATCATGCCCCTCACACTCCTCGGCGCCCTCTCATCTTCCCTCTCTATAAAACAACGCCGAGTGCCGGACCACTCCACCTGTCACCCTGCCTCGTTCTCACGCGCTCATCCTTGCTGCTCGCTCGTCTGTGTGTGTGTGTTCACGCCGTCACGCCGCTCGCTGTGATTGGAGGTCCCTGCTCCTTCCCCGTCGCCGGCGAGGAAGACCACAAGTTCACTGGCACCCCCTTCGATGAATCCCTGCCCAGAGCACTGTCCGCCACAGAGAAACCGGCCTGGCCTCTAGTTTGTTGTCTCCTCTGCCATGGAAGCAGAGAACCGGAGGTAGAAGATGGTCGATTTCTGTTTTGGTCCCTGACTTTTGTAAATATGGCACTCATGTTTATACTAGTCTAAAAAGTTTAACTAGAGTCCTTGTTTTCTTATGTGCTAGTCCATAAAATCTACCTTTAATCTGTTATCTAGCCCTGCGCAATATCTTGTAATTTAGACAGGCATATGTGAGTACAGTTAAGTTATCTCTTGTTTTGGTTAGCTCATAATCGAAGTCCTAAACATTTTTAATTTAGTGTTTGCTATGATTTGCACATTCTTGTAATTTATTTTGGATTACGATTAGTGAAATTGTTCAAAACATAACTGAAATGATGGTTGAGGTATTAGCTTTGTAATTATTTGATAAGCAAATTTTAGTTTGTAATTCTATTATGTCTATAATTCTTTTTATGCAATTCGAATTTTGCTTGTTGGGTGGAGCTTAGTTCTCCAAATAAAAGGTAGATCAAATTTTTAGCCAGAAATAAAATATAATTACCTTTGCTCTTAAGGTGTGATTTAGAATCAAGACTCTTATGATTCATGTGTAGTATATGCATATTGACTATTTGCTAAGAAATAGTAAAGTTTTTATTACCATTGTAATAATATATTTTGTGACCATGTACATCATATGCTACATAGTAGAGCTGAATTAGTAATGTAATTTAGTTCTCTTAACACTAAAGTTAGGGAACTTCTAAATAATATTGAAACGTATGCTATAATTTCCTTTTAATAAGAAAGAATAAAAATAAACACTCACCCTGTCCGGTAGAAATAATTAATTAGCTAATTAATCTAGCTTCATAGACTTTGTTTTAGCATTACACCTATGTTATTATAAATGAATTTATATAGCATGTGTTTCTATAATTTATTTGCAATATAGTTTTGTCGATACCCTGAAACAGGGGTACCCCTTATTACAGTATGAAGACGCGGTGCTCGCACGACTATCTCTAGTCGCGTGGTGAACAGCACCCGACCCCACCACGTGGACGGCTCTAGGGCCGCCACGTGGCCAAAGAAGACAATATCCTCCAAGGTATCAACGGTTGGTCCGGACGCCCATGGGAAGGTGCCGGACCCCTGCATATACGGACCGAACCTCAGGGCAGGGTCCAGGACCTCCGCAGGTACAAACCGGACCCCCGGGACGGATCCCGGACCTCTCTGTGTGGGTCCGGGCCACTCACAGCGGGGTCCCGGGATTCCGAGACAAGAAATACCCACGCCTTAATCAAGGCTAGGCGGGGGTCCGGTGCTGACACGTGTCCGAACCATACCACGTGTGCTCCCACTCCCCGCTCAGGCGGAGACCCGATGCTGCCACGTGGCCTACTGCCCGTGACGTAAGCCAGCGGGCGAGCCTGACGTAAGGCCTCTGGGCCACGCGGCCTCTGCATTTAATGTGGATAAGGCGCGCCACCTATCCATTCCACTGGCAGGCGATGTGTCGCCTCAGCATTAAATGAGCCCTATCCACTCCACTGGTAGGCGATGTGCCGCCTCAGCATTAAATGAGCCCTGTCCACTCCGCTGACGTACGGCGACCAGGCCATCCTGCAGGCGGCATGCCTATCCATTCCGGTGGAAGGCAGTACGCCCGTGCTGCGGCATACACTATGCTCATCATCACTCGCGCGTTACTGAGGAAACAGCGTAGGATATCAATACAATATGCACTATGGACATTATGGTGCTCGGAGATCTTCTGGGCGACACTGGCATTGGATACTTCTATGTATTCCCTTCGTTTTGCACCTGGGCCCACATGTCGGGGCTCAGGATCCTTGTATGTGTCCGCCTTGAGCTATAAAAGGGAGGGCACATGATGTTACAAGGTAGACCCAACTTATGCTCAAGCTCGCTTAGACTCTCAAGCTCAATACATCACACAGTGGAGTAGGGTATTACGCTCCGGCGGCCCGAACCACTCTAAATCCTTGTGTGTTCTTGTGTTCTTCCCGTTTCCACCTAACAGGCAAAACGCTTAGGCCCCTCCTCATCTTAGGATTTAGGGCGGGTGCATTCCGCCACCCGGCCGGAGAATTCCTCTCCAACATTTGGCGCGCCAGGTAGGGGCTTAGGTTTTAGGTTTTTACTTGTTTTTCTACTCGACACCATGGTCCACATCTCGAGCACCAAGATTTCGTGCCCGAGGACTTCATGCTGGAGGAGGAGGCTGCCTCTTCCACACCGCGGGCCACCAACCTCCCTGCGCCTTGTGCAGCTGCTGCTGTGCACTCTGCATGCCAGCACACTCCTGCGCAGACATCCAGGGCGTCCAGGGCTGCGCCTGGGGCCCTGTCTGCAGCCAGAAAACTGCTGTGCCACCCTCTTAGCTCCATGGCCTCGCCGGGGGCCATGAAGCAGTGGCGCGACGATGTCGACCGTCTGCTCGGCATGGCACACTCTGGCTCATCCAGGCCCAGGCCTCGGTCATCCCGGCGTCAACATGAGGCATCAGCGTCAGTGCGCTCCCCCTCAGTGAGGGCCGCACCGACCAAGGACTTGCGGGCGGAGCTCAACCGCCGGCGTGCGGGAGAGGACGCTCCAGTCTCACTAGGGAGGTCTAATGACCTGCGGGCAGAACTCAACCGCAGGCGTGCGAGCGAGGATGCCCGTGTCTCTCTGGAGAGGGCACAAGAGCGCCGATAGAACGTCGAGGGTCGCAACCTCGACTACGACTTCGCTACGGTTTCACCGCTGACTCCGACGGGCGCCCGGATCCAAGTGGGTGTCCCATTGGCCGGCGTGGGCTGCGCCGCGCGGCGACTTGGCCGTCCAAGTTCCGGCCACACCTGCTGAAGAAGTACGACGGTACAACTAACCCATCAGAATTCTTGCAGGTGTATGTCACCGCCATTACGACAGCAGGTGGAGACACCGCCGTAATGGCAACATACTTCCATGTAGCCTTGTCTGAGCCAGCCCGGACTTGGCTCATGAACCTTGCCCCAGGATCGATCTACTGCTGGGAAGAGCTCTGTGCGCGGTTCGCAGCGAACTTTGCCATCGCTTACCAACAGCATGGCGTGGAGGCCCACCTCCACGCAGTGAGGCAGGAGCCCGGAGAAACTCTTCGGGCCTTCATCTCTCGCTTCACCAAGGTACGAGGCACCATACCTCGTATTTTCGATGCTTCTATCATCACTGCTTTTCACCAGGGAGTACGTGATGAAAAGATATTGGAGAAGTTAGCCACGCATGATGTGGACACTGTCTCCACACTCTACACTCTGGCCGACAAGTGTGCCAGAGCCGCCGAGGGCCATGCATGGCACTCGACGCCACAGACTGGGGTCACCCAGATGGGTGGCTCGGGTGCCATCTCCCAAGACGACAAAAAGAAGAAGAACCGCAGCCACAAGAAGCCGCCGTCTGCTGCTCCAGTCATCGCCGCTGCGACTAGGGGCGGGAACAAGCGCAACAAGCGCCCACGGCCGCACGGGGGTAACAGTGACACATGCCCTGTGCACCCCAACAGTCGCCACAACGCCACCAAGTGCCGCGAGATCATCAAACTCACGAAGCGCGTCAACGAGTAGCGCGAGCAGTCATCCAAGGATGGCTCCCCGCCTCGTTGCCGGCCTGGCAAGGAGAAGGTCGACGACGGTGATGTGGCCATGGGAGAACGGGGCCTCGGGTACTTGAGGGGGACCTGAAGGATGTCTTCACCAGGGACTCCAACTCCGTTGATGACAATGACCGCCGAAAGAAGCTATACGTCATGTACGGCGGGAGCTAGGAGCTCACCTCCCGCAGGAACGTCAAGTCCCTGCACTGTGAGGTCCTTTCGGCGGTCCCGGGGGTCCCGAAGGCTGCTCCGCATCAGCGATGGAGGAGCACCACCATCTTTTTTGGGGCATCTAACTGCCCCGACAACATGGCAGGGGCCGGTGTACTACCGCTCATCACCGCTCCTGTCATCGCCAACATGCGGCTGCACCATGTTCTGATTGACGAAGGGTCCGGCCTCAATGTCATCAGTCATGCTGCATTCAAGGAGCAACAGATCCCAAGGTCCCGGCTGGGACCCTCTCGCCCATTTTCTAGAGTGGGCCCACAACCGGTGTACCCCCTTGGGAGCATCGCACTCCCGGTAACATTCAGGACTGAGAAGAACTTCCGCATGGAGAACGTCCTGTTCGACGTCACGGAAGTTAACCTCCCCTTCAACGCCATCATCGGCAGGCCGGCCCTGTACCGGTTCATGGCCGTTGCCCATTACGGGTATTTGGTCCTCAAGATGCCGTCCCCAACCGGGGTCCTCACCGTGCTTGGCGACCGCGCTGCCACGCTTGCGGCTATGGAGAAGCTGCACGCCCTAGCGGCAGAGGCTGCTTGCCCAGACGATGGAGGGAGGAACCCCTCGACCTCCGGGACCAAGGCGCCTACCAAGGTGCCGAAGGTGAGGCCATCCAGAGTGGACGACGTCCCTGTCAAGGCCGTCTAGCTCTGCGCAGGTTCCTCCCAGACCACTCGTATTGCGGGTGATCTGGAGGAGAAATAGGAACTCGCGCTCGTCGCCTTCCTCTAGGCAAATGCCGACGTGTTCGCATGGGAGCCATCACAGATGCCTGGGATCCCCAGGGAGGTGATCGAGCACCATCTGAAGATCAACCCTGATGCCAGGCCGGTGAGTCAGAAGCCTCGCAGACAGTCCGTCGAGCGGCAGGACTTCATCCAAAAAGAGGTCCGGAAGCTACTAGACGTCAGCTTCATCGAAGAGGTTCATCACCCAATGTGGCTGGCCAACCCAGTCATCCTCCCCAAGGCAAATGGGAAGCTTTGGATGTGCATCGACTACACCAGCCTTAATAGGGCTTGTCCCAAGGACCTGTATCCACTTCTGCGAATAGATCAAATTGTGGATTCTACCTTCGGGTGCGACCTTTTGTCTTTCTTAGATGTTTATTCTGGTTTCCATCAAATCCATATGTCTAGGGAAGATAGGAAGCATACCGCTTTTGTAACAGTGGATGGGCTTTTCTGCTACGTCGTTATGTCGTACGGTCTGAAAAACGCCTTGCCAACATTTGTGCAGGCGATGAGTAAGACTTTTAGGGACCTGATTAGGGACAAGGTGGAAGTATACGTCGATGACATCATGGTCAATTCTAAGAGAGGGTCGAACCTAGTGGAAGACTTAACCCTGGTCTTCGACAGGCTGCGGGCAACCCGCACGAAGCTAAACCCGAACAAGTGCATCTTTGGTGTCTCCGCAGGGAAGCTGCTGGGGTTCTTGGTTTCGTACCTGGGCATTGAAGCAAACCCGGAGAAGATTAAGGCGATTAAGGCAATGAGGCCTCCAGCCCGTCCAGAAGCTTACGGGGTCATTAGCCGCCCTTAGCCGCTTCATTTCAAGGCTGGCTGAGAGGGCGCTACCCTTCTTCAAGCTGTTGCGGAAGTCCGGTCCATTCTCTTGGACCGAAGAGGCGGAATAAGCCTTCCAGGAGTTGAAGCAGCACGTGGTGTCCCTACCAATACTGGTAGCCCAGAGCTTAGGGAGTCGTTGTATCTGTACATCGCGGCGGCTAGGGAAGCGACGAGCATGGTGCTGGTCGTCGAAAGGACGGCACAAGAAGGCCAAGAACCTGAGGGCTCAGGACCAGCTGCCGGGGTCCAGACCGTCCAGAGACCGGTCTACTACGTCAGCGAGGTCCTCCACGAGGCGAAGACCAGGTACCTTGAGACGCACAAGCTTCTCTATGATGTGCTGGTTGCGTCCAGAAAGCTGCGCCACTATTTTCAGGCACACAGGGTTGTGGTGGTGACCTCCTTTCCATTGAGGGCCATCCTCCACAACTCTAACGCTATAGGCAACATCGCCAAGTGGGCCGCAGAGCTCGCTGAATTCCAGCTGGACTTCCAGCCTCGCCACGCCATCAAGAGCCAGGTCCTGGCTGACTTCATCGTGGAGTGGACGCCTCCCCCGAACGCTCCTGGGGGTCTGGATCCCGATTCGGACCCCATGCCTATGGAGCCTAGGGGTCCGGTCTTCATCGAGCCCCACTGGACGCTCTTCTTTGACAGATCCGCCTGTTAGCAAGTTGGTGGAGCTGGAGTGGTCCTCATCGACCCAAGCGGAGATCAAGTGAAGTACATGGTGCACCTTGAGTTCAAGGCCACCAACAACATGGCGGAGTACGAATCACTAATCTTCGGCTTGTCGGTGGCCCTATCCCTAGGGATCCGCTAGCTTCTGGTGAAGGGGGACTCCCAGCTGATCATCAAGCAAGTCCGTGGGGAGTGTAGCTGCAACGAGCCCAGGCTCGCAGCGTACCTACTTCACGTGAGGAAGCTAGAAAAGGACTTCACTGCCCTAGAACTGCAACACGTTCCTCGGGCTGACAACTCGTCGGCAGATGACCTCTCCGTGAGGGCATCAACTTGGGCACTGTTGGAGCGAAGGCAGAGACGCCACCCTTCGCCCGAAGTCTCCACCGCTTGGCCCCTGCCCTGACAGACAAAGCAGGCAGGGACACCCTTCGCTCGATTCGGCACCAGACGAAGGCCTGCGGCAACGCCCCCCCACGGCGCGGCCTCGGTCAGCGCCGAGGCCCACATGAGATCTGGCCCGTTGTAACGGGCCCTGCGTGGCCGCGGTTGTGTTACGAGCCCAATTTGTAAAGGCGTACTTGTAATTACAGCTTGTAACCCCGCTTTAAGGGAATATTCTGGGGATAAACTAGGTACCTGAGGGCACATGCGTCCTTAACGCAAGGCGCCGTGCACTCGGATACCTATAAATACCCCCGCACAGTGCCCGTGAGAGGCCAGATTAACAGAGCTTTTGCCATCACGCGCGAGCGCCCTGTTGCCATCTCCATTTACTCGTGTTGGATCTCCTTGCTGTCGAGAGACAGTTCCAACATTTGGCGCCCACCGTTCGTGCTACGAGACAACCACCCGCGATGGCACCCAAGAGAGCTAACCCGAAGGCTGACGAGGCTGCGAAGGCAGCACTGCTCGCCGCAAGAAAGGGCAAGGCCCTCGCCCTCACCCAATCCACCCACCAAGAGGCCACTGAAGACGACACCCTCCGCACCTGCGACCCTGAGGGACAACCCTCAGGCTTCGCACCTCCCTCAGACATCGCTCCACCGGAGGGCGCGGATCTCGCCGAGGACGGTGAGGTCCTCGGCATCCCAAAACAGGAAGGCTTCGCCGATCAACCTTATCGCGGAGTCATTCATATGATAACTGGGGGGTCCAGCACCGACTTCGACACCAAGCGGCAGAAGCGGGACCACTACCACAGCACAAACCATGTCGCTGTCACGGGCCCAGTTGTGCAGACGAAGTGGTCCCACATACCGCTCACCTTCGACGCACGGGATGTCGACTTGCGCAGCGCCCCCCACTGCGATGCCATGGTCATCAATTGCAGCGTGGCAGGCTGGGACCTACACAAGGTCCTCGTCGACAACGGCAGCCAGGCGGACATCATCTTCCTCCACGCCTTCGATCGCATGGGCATCAGCCACAGCCTGCTTAAGCCTTCGGACAACCCGTTGCATGGCTTCGGCGGCAAAGGCACCTTCCCCGTCGGCAAAATAGAGTTGCCCCTCTCCTTCGGTGTAGCACCCAATGCCCGAAGCGAGCAAGTGACTTTTGACATTGTGGATATGGTATATCCATACAACGCCATCATGGGTCGGGGCTCCATCAATAAGTTTGAAGCTGCCATCCACGGACTGTATTTGTGCATGAAGATACCAGGCCCTCTAGGCGTAATTACAGTCCGTGGAAACCAGCAAGCTGCGCGCAACATAGAGCGGGACTTCGTGCCTGGTCAGAGGAACGTGCACTGTCTCACGACGCAGTGCGAGGTCCCTGCGCCCGCCAGCCCAACTGACAAGCAGCACAACAAGGCTCAGTTGCAGAGTCAGGATGGGACCAAGACTGTCCCCCTCGATCAGGCCACGCCCAAGCAAACAGTCACTATCAGCGAAGACCTTACTTCGCATGAAGAAGAGAAGCTTCTCTGCTGCCTGGCCAAGAATAAAGATGTCTTCGCCTGGTCCGCCCTCGACCTGGTCGGAGTCAGCCGATCCATAATCGAGCACAGTCTGGGGATCGACCCCTCGGTGCGACCAAGAAAGCAAAAGCTTCGCAAAATGTCCGATGAAAAGACAGAGGCCGCCAAGGCGGAGGTGCACCGCCTACTAGAGGCTAAATTCATTGAGCCAGTGGCTTACCCCACATGGCTCTCCAATGTTGTAATGGTGCAGAAAAAAAGCGGGAAATGGCGGATGTGCATAGACTTCACCAGCCTCAATAAGGCCTGCCCAAAAGACAATTTCCCGTTGCCACGGATCGACAAAATAGTCGATAGCGCGGCCGGATGCGAGGTCATGTCTCTCCTCGACTGCTTCTCCGGCTATCACCAGATATACATGAAGGAGGAAGACAAGGCTAGCACCAGCTTTATAACACCCTTCGGCACTTATTGCTTCATCAGAATGCCGGAGGGTCTCAAGAATGCCGGGTCCACCTTCTCCAGACTCACCAAAACAGTACTCGAAGGGCAGGTCGGCAGAAATATATTTACATATGTGGACGACATCGTCGTCGCCAGCAAAAATAAGGAGGACCATCTCGCCGACCTGGCCGAGACATTCGCAAACATGCGAGACGCACGACTCCGCTTAAACCCGGAAAAGTGCGTTTTCGGTGTTCGCCAGGGCAAGATATTGGGCTACCTGGTGTCGCACCGCGGCATCGAGGCCAACCCAACCAAGATCCAGGCCATCATCGACATGTCGCCTCCGCAGTCCACCAGGGATGTCCAGCGTCTGACAGGCAGATTGGCCGCTCTCAACAGATTCATTTCCAGGTCGGCCGAGCGAAGTCTTCCTTTCCTCAAAACTCTCCGCGGCGCAAAAGACTTCGCTTGGGGGCCGGAGCAAGCAGCGGCCTTCGCTTCATTAAAACAGTACTTAACGGAGCTAGCCACCCTCACGAGCCCCGACTCCTCGCTCCCCTTATTGCTCTATGTCGCGGCTTCGCCGCACGCGGTCAGCGCGGCACTAGTGCAGGAGCAGACAGTCGAAGGCGCTGTCAGACAGTGCCCTGTTTATTACGTCTCCGAGGTCCTGACTCCGTCCAAATGCAACATGACGGAGCTGGAGAAGATCGCCTACGCAGTCGTTATGTCCTCGCGCAAGCTGCGCCATTATTTTGAAGCATTCAAGGTCCGCGTCACCTCAGATAGGGGGCTCGGCGAACTGTTCAGAAACCCGGAGGCATCGGTGAGGATCGCCAAGTGGGCAGCCGAACTCTCCGGCTACCACATCAGCTTCGAGCCCAGGACAGCCATCAAATCGCAAGTCCTGGCAGACTTCGTCGTCGACTGGACCGGGCCAGTAACACAGTCGGACCCAACCACAGAGAAGGTCTGGACGATCCATTGCGACGGCGCATGGTGCCATGCGGGGGCAGGCGTCGCTGCAATCATAACATCACCAGTCGGGGTCAAGCACAGATATGCAGCACGACTCAGCTTCAATCTGGAATCCGACAGGTGCACAAATAATATAGCAGAATACGAAGCAGTCATCCTCGGCCTCCGCAAGCTGAGGGCCCTCGGAGTCACCACTTGCATCATCAAAACAGACTCCAAGGTAGTTGCCGGCCAGGTCGAGAAAGACTATGCAGCCAAGGACCCCGCACTCATGCAGTACCTCGCGGCCATCCGAAGTCTCGAGAGGCAGTTCAAGGGGTTCACCGTGCAGCATGTGGACCGGGCCAAGAATGAGGAGGCCGACGCATTGGCCAAGGCCGCGGCCAGGGGCGAAACTCTGCCCTCCGACGTGTTCTTCCACGTCATCGGCACGCCAGCAGTCCGGAGCCCCGAAGGGCTCCAAATAACCAATGACAGCGAGGGCCACCGTACAGTCAACCTCATCATGACCGAAGACTGGCGAGCACCCATTACCCTGTTCCTGCAGGGGTATTATCACCCAGCCGACATCAGTGAGGCCAAGCGCCTCAGACATCGAAGCCGGGACTTCGCTCTGATTGAAGGCCAACTCTACAAAAAAGGGGTCAGCCAACCAATGCTTAAGTGCGTCACCGAGGCCGAAGGCATGCAGGTCCTACGTGAGGTCCACAGTGGCACGTGCGGCTCACACGCGGGGCCAAGGGCCCTAGCTGCTAAGGTGATCCGCCAGGGTTTTTACTGGCCAGCAATGATTTGCGCCGCGAACCGGGTCACTCGGTCCTGCGAAGCCTGCCAGAAGTTCTCTCCTCGGTCAGGCGGCCCTTCGCAGTACACAAAGCTGATCGCCCACACATGGCCTCTCCAGCGCTGGGGTCTCGACATTGTTGGACCCCTGCCCACCGCTCAGGGGAACCTCAAGTTCGCCTTCGTCGTGGTCGAGTACTTCACCAAATGGATCGAGGCACGGGCTGTCTCCACAATAACATCGAAGACTGCCCAAAAATTCTTCTGGCAGAACATCGTTTGCCGTTTCGGAGTACCGTCCGAGTTAACGGTCGACAACGGCAAACAGTTTGATAACCAAGACTTCAAGGATTTTTGTTTCTCCATTGGCACCAAGCTTGCCTTCGCCTCAGTCTATCATCCGCAGTCCAACGGGGTCGTGGAGCGCGCCAACGGAAAAATCTTCACAGCTATCAAAAAAATGCTCCTCGATGAAAAAAAGGGCAAATGGAGCGATTTCTTACCTGAGGCAGTCTGGGCACTAAACACGACTGAGTGCAGGGCGACCGGGTTTACTCCCTTCCGTCTGTTATACGGATCGGAGGCCATGACCCCGCAGGAAATAAAGCACGGGTCCCCGCGAACAGTTCCGTCAGCCGTCCCAGATGTGGACGAGCCAACTTCAAAGGATCTCATCAACGGAGACCGTGTCTTCGCCCTACAGGCCCTGAACAAGTATCAAGCCTAGACCAAAGCATGGCGCGACCACTCAGTCACCCCGAGGGAGTTCAGCGAGGGGGACCTCGTGCTCATTCGGACAGCTCGGATGGAGTCCAAGGGCAAGCTGGAGCCCAGGTGGGAGGGCCCTTTCATCGTCAAGACAAAGGCTTCCCCCAGCGCTTACAGGCTCACAACGCCAACCGGCGAGGACCTGGAGCATTCCTGGAACATTGACAACCTCCGCAAATTTTTTGTTTGATTCCTCAGGGCTGTCTTCGCCCTTGTAATTCGCAAAAACAATCTTGCACCGGCCCGCACTCTTTTCCTCCCGGGGGGTGAGGTTTTTAACGAGGCGGAGCCATGTAATTTAGGCGTAAAAAATCCCCCGCAAAAAGACATGCGTCGAAAAAGACCGCGATGACGGTCTTCGACATTCGACCACCACGAGGTCACCGCGAGGCTAAGCGCTAGCTACCCTCGCGTGCGACAAATCCGCGCAAAAGTCGCCTAAGGGTGCAGCCGGATCAGCACAACAAGTGCGAAAAAAAAAAAAATCAAAGTCTATCGCGAAGACTATCCGTGCAAAAGTCGCCTAAGGGTGCAGCCGGGAAAAAAAATCAAAGTCTATCGCGAAGACTATCCGCGCAAAAGTCGCCTAAGGGTGCAGCCGGATCAGCACAACAAGTGCGAAAAAAATCTAAGTCTATCGCGAAGACTATCCGTGCAAAAGTCGCCTAAGGGTGCAGCCGGGAAAAAAAATCAAAGTCTATCGCGAAGACTATCCGCGCAAAAGTCGCCTAAGGGTGCAGCCGGATCAGCACAACAAGTGCGAAAAAAAATCTAAGTCTATCGCGAAGACTATCCGTGCAAAAGTCGCCTAAGGGTGCAGCCGGGAAAAAAAATCAAAGTCTATCGCGAAGACTATCCGTGCAAAAGTCGCCTAAGGGTGCAGCCGGGAAAAAAAATCAAAGTCTATCGCGAAGACTATCCGCGCAAAAGTCGCCTAAGGGTGCAGCCGGATCAGCACAACAAGTGCGAAAAAAAATCTAAGTCTATCGCGAAGACTATCCGTGCAAAAGTCGCCTAAGGGTGCAGCCGGGAAAAAATATCAAAGTCTATCGCGAAGACTATCCGTGCAAAAGTCGCCTAAGGGTGCAGCCGGGAAAAAAAAATCAAAGTCTATCACGAAGACTATCCGCGCAAAAGTCGCCTAAGGGTGCAGCCGGATCAGCACAACAAGTGCGAAAAAAAATCTAAGTCTATCGCGAAGACTATCCGTGCAAAAGCCGCCTAAGGGTGCAGCCGGGAAAAAAATCTAAGTCTATCGCGAAGACTATCCGCGCAAAAGTCGCCTAAGGGTGCAGCCGGATCAGCACAACAAGTGCGAAAAAACCGAAGACTATCTGTGCAGAAGACACTTAAGGGTACACCTGGACTAGCACAACAACGGCCGAAACGACGACATCGAACCATTCACGCCAAGACCAATTATAACCAAGCAAGCACAGCGCAGCCGAACGAATCAGTTAGTACAAAACGCCTTCACACACATGCACGCGAGGGCACACAATTCCACCATACAAGCCTCTACATACACAAGCGAGGGCACCACACTCTACATCGGCTCAACCTTAGGAATAATTCCCATCTCCCTATAATTAAATAACATTATCCCGAGCTCCTCACCCGCAAAAAGCCTTCGCAGTTCGCCTTCACCTACACTCTCGGCGGTCGGCAGAGACAACAGTTCCTGCCGACCAGCCCCCCTCACACGAAGCAAAGCCCGCTCCTCCGCGCTAACCCTACGTTTTGCAACCGCCCTTCGTCGATGTCGCCCGGCGCTAGGGCCTGGCACGTCCGACGCGTCCGCGGCATGTGGCGAGGCCTCCGCCGCAGCCACGTCCAAGGCCGCAAAATAATCCAAATCCTCCTCCGACGACTCCTCAGTCCACTCAACCGAGCTCCCGGAGTCAGCAAAGTCAAAAAACTCAGATGCAGACCCACTATATTGATTACCACCTTCCGCGGTCGAGGCCGCCAAAAACTCAGTAGCAGTGGTTGCGTGCGCAGGCCCAAAACCTTGAACCTGCGCAGCAACCAAAGTTCAGTACAACATCCAAAATTCCCTAACCCTAAACAACCACTACGCCACCTGCGAGGGCCCTGACGCTGCGGGTGCCTCCGCCGTTGTCTCCGCCGCCACTTCCGCCATTGTTTCCACCGCCTCTGCCGTCGGATCTTCGACGGTCGGCGCAGCTGCTGCGAGGGCATCGGGAGCGCCTTCGGCCACCTTCAGGGGCAGGTCTTCGGCTGTCGCAGCAGGTGTGGGGGCGCCTGGTGCGTCTTCCGTGGTCTCCGGGGCCGGCTCCGGGTCAGGCAGAGCGTCGTTCAGTGCTCCGTAATCGTCCACCCGCTCGCCTCGTTCCACCAAAAACAAAACATACAAGAAGTCAGCAAACACACGCACCGCCCCACGAGCCGCACCGCCAAGTCCTCCGCATCACGCACAAAGGCGGCCGGGTCACGGTTTCGCAAATTCAGTGCAAAGGCAGGACTTCGCACCACCCTTCCTCCGTGAAAAGGCATCTGGCGAGGGCACACTTAGCCCAGCGCCCAGCCGTGCACCAAGGGCCAGACCCCGTACGCCACAAACCCTTCAACTGAATCACGACCACTGCTCTGGCCGGCGGCGCACCGAAGGGCCCCTTCATCTGCATCCTCTTCTGCCACTTCAAACGGCGGATATGCAGAGTAATAGTGAGAGCACATCTCAGACACGGGAAGTCCTTCATGGCCTTCGACAGTAGCCTCAGCAACGTAAAGCCAAAACTCATTCCAATTGCCCCACTTGTTGCGGGCGCACGGAACCAACTCCACTACTGGCATTGTGGTCTTGCCGGTCTTCGGCGTGAATGTGCACGACCCAAACTGGGCAACTCCGTCCTCAACCACCCTCTTCTGCCAATGCAAGCAGCAATTCTTCGCAAAAAAAAAAAAAAAAAAACTTCAACCGACGGCTGTCCGCCGTACGAAGTCGTCGCCCAGACATACTTCGCCAGCGCCACCACGGCGTTCGGTGTCAGCTGATGAATTTGAACGTTGAATCTACGCAGGACTTCGCCAACAAACCGGTGCGCAGGCAAGCGGAGACCGGCGACGAAGAACGCCTCGAAAACAACCAACTCACCCTCCGGCTCGGGGACTTCCTCCGTCCCCGGAGCACGAGCCGGAGGGCAGGGCGCGGCTCCTCGGGAAACCCGCAATCCCACAGGGCGCGACGCTTCGGAAAACCCGCAGTCCAACAGTACGATGTCCATCAACGGTCACATCAAAAACCCCCGCGGAACCACTTCGAGCGAGGGCAGCGTCTCCGCCATCTAGCGACGTCTTCGGCACCAGGTGACTTTGTCGAACTGGTCCCTCGGAGGGCAAATGTTGGAGCGAAGGCAGAGACGCCACCCTTCGCCCGAAGTCTCCACCGCTTGGCCCCTGCCCTGACAGACAAAGCAGGCAGGGACACCCTTCGCTCGATTCGGCACCAGACGAAGGCCTGCGGCAACGCCCCCCCACGGCGCGGCCTCGGTCAGCGCCGAGGCCCACATGAGATCTGGCCCGTTGTAACGGGCCCTGCGTGGCCGCGGTTGTGTTACGGGCCCAATTTGTAAAGGCGTACTTGTAATTACAGCTTGTAACCCCGCTTTAAGGGAATATTCTGGGGATAAACTAGGTACCTGAGGGCACATGCGTCCTTAACGCAAGGCGCCGTGCACTCGGATACCTATAAATACCCCCGCACAGTGCCCGTGAGAGGCCAGATTAACAGAGCTTTTGCCATCACGCGCGAGCGCCCTGTTGCCATCTCCATTTACTCGTGTTGGATCTCCTTGCTGTCGAGAGACAGTTCCAACAGGCACCTGTGCCCGAGGGCGTCTTCGAAAGATGGCTACTGAGACCCACCGCCCAGCCGACCGAGCTAGGCGAAGGGGGCGAGACTAGCACCTCGAAGCTAGCGGTCCCGGTGGCGTCCCATCTACAGAACCCACCGAAGGCTGTGTGTGCTATAGGAAATCCTGCCAGTCCCTTAGCGCCGCAGTCAATATCTCAGAGTGGTCGCAATGCATGGATCTCCAAGATCCGGGACTACCTGAAGGAAAATATCCTTCCTGAAGACCATGTGTCCACAGAGCGCATAGTGCGGTTGGCTAAACGCTACGCGGTGGTAGAAGGGGATCTCTACTGTCGTGGCACCAATGGCATTCTCATGCGGTGCATTACCCAGGAGGAGGGCCGTGAGTTGCTCACGGAGATCCATGGAGGAGAGTGCGAAAGTCATTCATCATCCCGCACACTGGTCGGTAAGGCCTTCCGGCATGGCTTTTACTGGCCAATCACTCTCTAGGATGCAGCTGAGATGGTAAAGTCCTGCAAGGCGTGCCACTTCCACGCAAAGTAGGTACACACACCAGCTCAGGCTCTGCAGATGATTCCACCCTCCTGGCCATTCGCCGTATGGGGGGAGGATATCCTGGGACCATTCCCCAGGGTTGTCGGTGGATACCGGTTCCTCTTCGTCGCCATCGACAAGTTCACAAAGTGGCCAGAGGCCACCCCTATGGTCAATATCACCCAGGGTGCTGCTGTCGCTTTCCTCAAATCGATCATCTGTAGATTTGGGGTCCCAAGCCGTATCATTATGGACAATGGGACCCAGTTTACAAGTCGAATCTTCTAGGAGTATTGCGAGGACATCGGCACCCAGCTCTGCTTTGCGTCCGTGGCTCATCCAAGGAGCAATGGCCAAGTGGAGAGGGCAAACACAGAAATCCTTAGGGGACTCAAGACACGCACCTACGACTACTTGAAAAAGCATGGTGCAAATTGGGCCAGTGAGCTTCCGTCAGTACTATGAGGGAACCGGACCACACCCAACCGAGCTACTGGGGAGACCCCGTTCTTCCTGGTCTACAGGGTCGAAGCCTGCCTTCCCTCAGAAATCATTATGGGCTCCCCACGGGTCTAGGCTTTCGATGAGTCTATGTAGGAAAAGCTACAATGAGAGGACGTGGACTTCATCGACGAGCGCAGATGGCAAGCGGCAATCCAAAATGCACGGTATAACCAAGCGCTCAGGCGCTACCACCAACGGTTTGTGCATAGTAGGGAGCTCCGGGTCGGGGACCTAGCCCTTAGGCGAGTACTGAACCGAGAAGGGCTCCACAAACACTCCCCCAGCTGGGAAGGACCCTTCAAGGTGACGGAAATATGCCGACCCGGGTGTGTCCGCCTTGCTACAACTGAAGGAGAGCCTCTTCCCAATCCCTGGAACATAGAGCATCTCGGTAAGTTTTTCCCATAGAAACAAACTTGGGGATTCAGTTTTCTTCCTTTGTAACTAAGTTGCGCATATATGTACGCCAGCCCCATGAGGTCCGCCCTCAAAAACCCGGTCTGTTGCCCTACACTCATGAATATCAAGTTATAAAGAAAAGATTCGCCCCCAGATTTGTTTTTGTGGTGGTCTTATTTTGCTTCAACTTACGAGCATCATCTTTTATCGAACCCACCCATACAGTTCCCACCCTTGCTGGTATATGGACATCCGAATTGAGTAGCCAGGCTTGCAGTTGTAGGATTACGGGGAGACTACGCTAGCGCAAAACAAAATTTTCATCCCCATAATACCAAGAACTACTGCGGTTATAGGTCATGGAATTACCACTAGACGCGCAGAGCAGCGGAAGACGTCTCGATGTAGACGATCGCGTCGAGCAGTGTCGTGCAGTCGTCGGCGTCCTTCACGTCCTCGCACGGTTCGTCCAAGTGCTCCAGATGCAGCACCTCTGAGGTATCCACACGTACAGGGAGGAAGCGCCGCGTACCGAACTGCTAGGTTCGCGACGGCGGCTTGGCGAGGGCGAGAGGCGAGCGACGGCTGCTGGTTTGCAGGTGGCGAATTAGGTTATGTCTTAACCGCGCCCCCGCCCCTCATTATATAGGCGTTATGGTGGGCTTCTGACACCGAGGCCCATCATTAACCCTAAAGCCCAGTCTAATTTCGGATCTAATCCGAATTAGGCTTCCTTCCCCTTAAGTGTGTGACCCTATAGGTTCACGTACAAATAGACATAGCCCGAGTACTCTTACTTGGTCCAATAATTGACAGCGGCCTCTAGCAAGACATGTCAACTCCTATGTGTACGTAAAGATCATATCAGACGAACCATTGCGACATTACGTACATGCTGTTCCCTTTGTCTCACGATATTTGGTCTGGCTCTAAGCTGACCTCTCTTTCTCGATACTGTGAATTGGAATCCTTTCAATGGTTAACTCTTAACCCTAGCACGGCCATGCATTTCTTGATCCAATCACTCGAGGGGCCCAGATATATCTCTCTCACAAATGGAGGGACAAATTCCATCTTGACTGACCATGCCTCAAAGCATGCTTCCTGACAAACCCAAAACTACCTTTATAACTACCCAGTTACGGGATAGCGTTTGATAGTCCCTAAGTAAGTCAATTCACATCTTGAGAACATGCGACAATCTCAGGTCTAAGGATACAGTATTCATGTTGCAAGAAGAGAACTATATTATAATATCTCACGTTGGGTCGGTCCAGCCTCATGTCATACATGCGCCCACATTATTAGTTTAACATCTCCATGTTCATGACTTGTGAAATGTAGTCATCAACTAATACATATGCTAGTCATCGACTCTGACTAGGGACATCATTTAGAATAACCATATAAGTAAAGAATCTCACAAACAATTCACATAATTGCTAATCAATACAAGGTGCCTTCCATGGATATTCAATTAAGCAATATATATATCATGGATACAAAGAAATATGCTCATCTCTATGATTATCTCTAGGGCATATTTCTAACAGTCTCCCACTTGCACTAGAGTTAATCTAGAAGATATCTAATACCCATAGATCTCACGTGTGCCTCATGCTTAGGTTGTGGAAGAGGTTTTGTCAAAGGATCAGCAACATTCAAATCCGTATGTATTTTGCATATCTTTATCTCACCCCGCCTAATGAATTCCCGTATGAGGTGAAACTTCCGCAGTACGTGTTTGTTTTTCTGGTGGTTCCTTGGCTCCTTAGCTTGCGCAATAGCCCCATTGTTGTCACAATAGAGGTTCAATGGGCTAGATGCATTAGGAAACACACCAAGCTCTATGAGGAACTTTCTTATCCAAACACCTTCCTTCACAGATTCAGAAGCTGCAATGTACTCGGCTTCTGTTGTAGAGTCAGTCACAGTCTCCTGTTTGGAACTCTTCCAACTAACAGCACCACCATTTATTGTGAACACAAAACCTGATTGCGATTTTAACTCGTCTGGGTCAGTTTGGAAGCTAGCATCGGTGTAACCAGTTACAACGAGCTCCTCCTTACCCCCATATACCAGGAACATATTTTTAGTCCTTCTTAAGTACTTAAGAATGCCTTTTACCGCTGTCCAGTGATCCTCACCTGGATCAGCCTGGTATCTACTCGTAGCACTTATAGCGTATGAAACATCTGGGTGTGTACTTATCATGGCATACATGATTGAACCAATTGCTGAGGCGTATGGTACCTTACTCATGCGCTCCCGCTCATTAGCCGTTGCAGGACATTGCATCTGGCTAAGGTGTTTACCATGTGACATAGGTATGAACCCTTTCTTGGACTGTTCCATGTTGAACCGTTTCAAAACCTTGTCAATGTACGTATCTTGACTTAATCCTATAAGCCTCTTCGACCTATCTCTATAGATCCTTATGCCCAAAATATATGCTGCTTCCCCTAAGTCCTTCATAGAAAAACTCTTTTTCAGTGAAGCCTTGACGGACTCCAGCATAGGAATGTCATTCCCAATCAATAATATGTCATCCACATACAAGATCAAAAATACAACAGCGCTCCCACTTTCCTTCTTGTAAACACAAGCTTCTTCTTCATTCTGATGAAAACCAAGCCCTTTGATCACTTCATCAAAACGAATGTTCCAACTCCGAGATGCTTGCTTCAACCCATAAATGGATTTCTGAAGTTTGCATATCTTTCCAGCATTGATCGGATCGACAAAACCCTCGGGCTGTATCATATACACGTCCTCATCTAGGTTTCCATTAAGGAAAGCTGTTTTGACATCCATCTGCCAAATCTCATAATCGAAATATGCGGCAATAGCTAGAATGATCCGAATAGATTTAAGCATCGCTACTGGCGAGAATGTCTCGTCATAGTCAACTCCTTGAACTTGTCGAAAACCCTTTGCAACAAGTCGAGCCTTATAGATGTGAACATTTCCATCCATGTATTTCTTCTTCTTATAGATCCATTTGCATTCTATAGGTCTAACACCATCAGGCGGGTCAACCAAGTTCCAAACTTGATTTTGTCCCATGGAATCTATCTCGGATCTCATGGCGACATGCCATTTCTCGGAATCTGGGTCCATCATCGCTTCTGAATATGTTGCAGGTTCGTCGTTGTCTAACAACAACACTTCCCCATTGCCCAACAATAGCACTTCTCCTCGTGCCTCGCGAAGCCTTGCTGACCTTCGTGGTTGTGGTGGTGTTTCTCTTGCCATAGACGTCTCAACTTGTTCTGCTACATTAGCATCACTTGTTGAATCTTGTCCCACTGGCTCATCCTGAACTTCTTCAAGATACACCTTTTGTTTACTTTTCTCTCTTTTGAGAAACTCTTTCTCTAAGAACACACCGTTCCGGGCGACAAACACTTTTCCCTCTGACCGGTGGTAAAAGTAATATCCTAAAGTTTCCTTTGGATATCCCACGAACATGCACTTGTCCGATTTTGGAGTGAGTTTATCCGACTGTAGTCGCTTGACGTAAACCTCACAACCCCAAATCTTCAGAAAAGACAAACTGGGAGTCTTCCCAGTCCACATCTCATATGGTGTCTTAACTACGGACTTAGACGGTACCCTATTTAGTGTGAAAGCTGCTGTTTCTAGAGCGTATCCCCAAAACGACAAAGGTAGGTCCGACTGGCTCATCATTGATCGAACCATATCCAATAAAGTCCGATTACGTCGCTCAGACACGCCATTCCTCTGAGGCGCTCCAGGCGGCATAAGCTGTGGAACAATTCCACAACTCTTTAGATGATTGCTAAACTCATGACTCAAATATTCACCACCACGATCTGATCGCAGTGCTTTAATTTTCTTGCCACGCTGATTTTCTACTTCATTCTGAAACTATTTGAACTTTTCTAAGGATTCAGACTTGTGTTTCATTAAGTAGACATACCCATATCTACTAAAATCATCAGTGAAGGTTATGAAGTATTGGAATCCTCCCCTAGCTGTCGTACTCATTGGTCCGCACACATCAGTATGTATGAGTTCCAATAAATCTAATGTCCTCTCCGGTAAACCCGTGAAAGGTGCCTTGGTCATCTTACCAAGTAAGCAAGCTTCACATGTCTCGTATGATTCAAAATCAAACGAAGTTAAAAGCCCATCAGAATGAAGCTTCTTCATGCGATTCTCACTTATATGACCCAAACGACAGTGCCACATGTA
The DNA here is from genome assembly GCA_029449295.1 of Zea luxurians. Lineage (NCBI taxonomy): Eukaryota > Viridiplantae > Streptophyta > Magnoliopsida > Poales > Poaceae > Zea > Zea luxurians. Next base: position 87,351,661 of record JAOPSE010000004.1, on the reverse strand, counting down.
GGTAGGACTTAAATCATTAGGCCGAGGCCTTTTAGCACTAATATTACAGATAGGTGCATCATCAAGATTTAAAATGAATAACCCATTCATAATGGATGCAAAAGCCACAAACATGCCATTCTTAGAGATCACACAACCATTGTTTTCACTCGCAAATGAATAACCATCCTTCATCAAACATGAAGGAGACATAATGTTTCGACTCATACTGGGAACTAGATAACAATTATTTAACTCCAAAATAAATCCTGATGGGAGGTGGAGTTGCATCGTCCCGACGGTCAACACAGTAACTCTTGCATTATTGCCTACCCGGAAATCAACTTCTCCTCTTTTCACGCTTCTACTTCTTATCATTCCCTGCATCGAATTGCAAATATGGGAAACCGATCCGGTATCAAATACCCAAGAATTAATATAAGAATCAGCAAGAAAAATTTCTGTAATGTGAATAGCAAGTGTACCTGCTGCGGCTGTACCCTTACCGCCGCGATCCTTAATAGAGGCCAAGTACTGCTTGCAATTCCTTTTCCAGTGACCAAGTTCTTTGCAATAAAAGCACTCTGCATCTGTAGCTGGTCCAGCCTTGGGCTTTTGATTTGGCTTGGATACTGTATCCTTTGCCTTGCCCTTCTTCTTTTGAGTTTTACCCTTCTTCTTAAAGTTGGGTTTGTTTTGGACCGCCATCACATGGCCGCTGCTGCCAGCGCTTTTCTTTATGTCCCCCTCTGCTGTTTTCAGCATGCCACATAGTTCATTGAGGCCCCTCTCCGCCCCATGCATATGGTAGTTCGTGATGAAGTTTCCATAGCTGGGCAGAAGAGATGCCAAAATGAAGTCAGTGGCCAACTCTTGGCTTATTGGGAAGCCTAGCTTCTCCAACCTCTGACTGTAACCAACCATTTTGATTACGTGTGGCCCAACTGCTGCGCCTTCTGCTAGCTTGCATTCCAGAAAGGCTTTGGACACATTGAACCTTTCAGTCCTAGCCTGAGTCTGGAACATATCCTTGAGCGCCACGATCATATCGTGTACCTCATGGTTTGTCTCAAACTGCATCTGCAGCTCAGGCTCCATGCAAGCAAGCATTAGGCAACTCACTTCAAGATTAGTATCCATTGCTTTCTTGTAAGCGGTTTTAGCTGCAGCATTTTCACCAGGATCCTCTGGTAGTGGGGTGTCTAGAACGTCTTCCTTTTTTCAGCCCTGAGAACAATTCTCAGGTTATGGATCCAATCTGTATAGTTTGTTCCATTTAACTTATCCTTTTCAAGAATTGATCGCAAAGTAAATGTTGGTGTGCTAGGTGCCATTTATCTACAACAAAATAATGCAAAATACTAAGACAAAAATATCCATGACAGAGTAAATCATATTAAACATTTAATAGTCTACTCCCACTAAAATCAATATCCCTCGATTGATACTTAGTGATTCAGAACCCACAACTAACAAGTCTACTAGTGAGCTTTAGCATCACCGCTAGAAGACAAGGTAGATCGGTAAGCAACTCCTTGCTAATCATATCATATATATGACTCCTGTTGTTGGGTGACATCTCTATGTCTCGGCTCCCAACCTTATGCCTCAAAGTCCTTAACCATTAAGTTGACTTTGTTTAAGTTAACCAACCCTTTCTGCAGTTCGTATCCGATACAAACCTATCTAGTCAAGGAAAACTGGTGGCACCCTAATTTCATAGACCCACCACCAATTGTACAAGGCTTATGATAGTGCAAGGTTTGGAGAGGCATTAAAGCTTAAACATTTATGAGGGATCGTCCTACTTATAACATCGCACGCAAGGACATATATGCAATATAAACAAGTAGAACAATAAGAATGGCATTCACACAACAGTTGTGATTCGGTATGGCTTGCTGTCACATGGTGATCCCCATCTCCAATAATCTGTCCATCACGATGATCTCCATCTCCATGATATAGGTATGCCATCCTCTAGGTGATGAGTCCTTCAAGACCTATCTAACGTATGCTGGTAAACAAATTACATATACGCTTTGGATCATCACATGTTGACACGCAGGTCATTACATTAAATTTGGACAATACATGTGGCTCCAGCCGTATTGCCCTAGTCACGACACGCAGGTCATGAATAATTTATTAACATGCATCATATACACAATAGCCATACCGATCACAAGATGTCCTGCAAAAACAGGTTAGACAAACACGTTTCTATACGTGCTGCTGTCGCTTTCCTCAAATCGATCGTCTGTAGATTTGGGGTCCCAAGCCGTATCATTATGGACAATGGGACCCAGTTTACAAGTCGAATCTTCTAGGAGTATTGCGAGGACATCGGCACCCAGCTCTGCTTTGCGTCCGTGGCTCATCCAAGGAGCAATGGCCAAGTGGAGAGGGCAAACACAGAAATCCTTAGGGGACTCAAGACACGCACCTATGACTACTTGAAAAAGCATGGTGCAAATTGGGTCAGTGAGCTTCCGTCAGCACTATGAGGGAACCGGACCACACCCAGCCGAGCTACTGGGGAGACCCCGTTCTTCCTGGTCTACAGGGCCGAAGCCTGCCTTCCCTCAGAAATCATTATGGGCTCCCCACGGGTCTAGGCTTTCGATGAGTCTATGTAGGAAAAGCTACAATGAGAGGACGTGGACTTCATCGACGAGCGCAGATGGCAAGCGGCGATCCAAAATGCACGGTATAACCAAGCGCTCAGGCGCTACCACCAACGGTTCGTGCATAGTAGGGAGCTCCGGGTCGGGGACCTAGCCCTTAGGCGAGTACTGAACCGAGAAGGGCTCCACAAACTCTCCCCCAGCTGGGAAGGACCCTTCAAGGTGATGGAAATATGCCGACCCAGGTGTGTCCGCCTTGCTACAACTGAAGGAGAGCCTCTTCCCAATCCCTGGAACATAGAGCATCTCCGTAAGTTTTTCCCATAGAAACAAACTTGGGGATTCAGTTTTCTTCCTTTGTAACTAAGTTGCGCATATATGTACGCCAGCCCCGTGAGGTCCGCCCTCAAAAACCCGGTCTGTTGGCCTACACTCATGAATATCAAGTTATAAAGAAAAGATTCACCCCCAGATTTGTTTTTGTGGTGGTCTTATTTTGCTTCAACTTACGAGCATCATCTTTTATCGAACCCACCCATACAGTTCCCACCCTTGCTGGTATATGGACATCCGAATTGAGTAGCCAGGCTTGCAGTTGTAGGATTACGGGGAGACTACGCTAGCGCAAAACAAAATTTTCATCCTCATAATACCAAGAACTACTGCGGTTATAGGTCATGGAATTACCACTAGACGCGCAGAGCAGCGGAAGACGTCTCGATGTAGACGATCGCGTCGAGCAGTGCCGTGCAGTCGCCGGCGTCCTTCACGTCCTCGCACGGTTCGTCCAAGTGCTCCAGATGCAGCACCTCCGAGGTATCCACACGTACAGGGAGGAAGCGCCGCGTACCGAACTGCTAGGTTCGCGACGGCGGCTTGGCGAGGGCGAGAGGCGAGCTGCGGCTGCTGGTTTGCAGGTGGCGAATTAGGTTATGTCTTAACCGCGCCCCCGCCCCTCATTATATAGGCGTTATGGTGGGCTTCTGACGCCGAGGCCCATCATTAACCCTAAAGCCCAGTCTAATTTCGGATCTAATCCGAATTAGGCTTCTTTCCCCTTAAGTGTGTGACCCTATAGGTTCACGTACAAATAGACATAGCCCAAGTACTCTTACTTGGTCCAATAATTGACAGCGGCCTCTAGCAAGACATGTCAACTCCTATGTGTACGTAAAGATCATATCAGATGAACCATTGCGACATTACGTACATGCTGTTCCCTTTGTCTCACGATAATTGGTCTGGCTCTAAGCTGACCTCTCTTTCTCGATACTGTGAATTGGAATCCTTTCAATGGTTAACTCTTAACCCTAGCACGGCCATGCATTTCTTGGTCCAATCACTCGAGGGGCCCAGAGATATCTCTCTCACAAAGAGAGGGACAAATTCCATCTTGACTGACCATGCCTCAAAGCATGCTTCCTGACAAACCCAAAACTACCTTTATAACTACCCAGTTACGGGATAGCGTTTGATAGTCCCTAAGTAAGTCAATTCACATCTTGAGAACATGCGACAATCTCAGGTCTAAGGATACAGTATTCATGTTGCAAGAAGAGAACTATATTACAATATCTCACGTTGGGTCGGTCCAGCCTCATGTCTTACATGCGCCCACATTATTAGTTTAACATATCCATGTTCATGACTTGTGAAATGTAGTCATCAACTAATACATATGCTAGTCATCGACTCTGACTAGGGACATCATTTAGAATACCCATATAAGTAAAGAATCTCACAAACAATTCACATTATTGCTAATCAATACAAGGTGCCTTCCATGGATATTCAATTAAGCAATATATATATCATGGATACAAAGAAATATGCTCATCTCTATGATTATCTCTAGGGCATATTTCTAACAGCAGTTTGGGGTCCCTCGATAGGGGGGACCGGAAGCCTGGGGGCCAGTTCTAGAGAACGAGCACTTGTCTACCAGGGTGGTTCGGAGCTGTGTAGCCGTTTAGCTTGGTTCCATACCCTAAGCCTGCACACTCCACCACTCTGTAAGGGGTACCCTAGTATTTGGGGCTATAGTCCTGTGGGTCCGACAATCGGGGGTCCGGTTCTAGAGAACGGACACACGTCCCCTGGGGTGGTTTGGAGCTGTGTGGTCGCTTAGCCTAGTCCCGTACCCTAAGCCTACATGCTCCACCACTCTGCAACGCGTGCCCTAGTATTTGGAGCTGCGGTCTAGGGGGTCCAGACACACGGATTGGCTTCCTGGTCTAAATCTTGCAGGTCTTGTTGCGTGATTCAAAGGATAAAGATACCAATTAGTGGGTCCTATGGGTGCGCTACTAAAGCTTCCTAGCCAAGGTTGTGTGCAGGTCCAGGTCCCAGTCGAGACTACCTCCTGGGGACCATGTCATCAATTTTTCTTAAGTATACTGGCATCCAGCCTCGACATGTCGAGCCTTTATACCAGGGAGGCCAAGTACCAGGGAGAAGTTGGTAACAAACGCATACAGCAAAGGCAAATAGCATACAGATAAGTTCTGTCGCTGTTAGATTAATACTTCCCAAAAGTATCTTACAAAACAAGAAAATATTATAAGCTGCCTCCCAGCAGGACCCTTGCCTTCTCTCTGTAGATTCTGCTACTCGTCATCAGCAAGATCCCGCTGGAAGCGCTCGGCCACCAGCTCCACGACATCTTTAATGCCCTCTCGGGCGGCGTCCTCGGTGTTGGCCACCAGACCAGCGATCACCGGCTCCAAGGATATGGCCGGGTCATGGCTCCGGAAGCATGTCAAAATGTACTTAACTACCGCTCGGCAGAGTCTGCCGCCCTCGGCCTCCAGGCGGGCGCCCAAAATCTGGTCCCGGCGTCGGAGGCGGTCGGTGGCGGAGTCCAGCACTGGGAGCGCGTCGGAGATGGACGTCGGCGGCTCCAACATCGGGATAGGGCTCACCCCTAGCGGAATCAATGTCGTGCTTGCCTCGCCGGCCCATGCGGCGATGCGCTGGACCCCAGCGTGCTGCTCCGCCAGGAGATCTTCAAGCGTCTTCTTCATCGCCTCCACCACCTAGGGGGCCGGTGCTGCCTGTGCTGCCTACACCGCATGGAACTGGCGGACTCGCTCCTCCAGCGCCCACTCCTTTTCCTCCGCCTCGACCTCATGATCAGCCAGCAGCTTCTCCCACCTTTCAAACATCTCCTCCCTGAAGGCGAGATCCTTCTTCTAACAGGCGAGATCCACCGCCCGCTTATCCAGGGAAGCATCCTTCGCCTTGAGGTTCTCTTCGGCCAGGGAAAGTCTACTGGCCCTGTCATCCAGCCCTCGCTGCAGCCTTTGCAGGCTCTCCACAGCCACGGCCTGCTGGACCCGCTGCTCCTCCAGCATCTTGTTGAAGGCATTCAACTTCGCTTGGAGCTCCGTGATGACCTCCTCCCTCTGGTCCAAGTGTTCCTCCTTCTTGGCCACCTTCTTCTCCTTCCGGGCCACCTCTAGCTCCTGGGTGAACACCTTCTAGAGGTCCTTCCTGTAGTCCTTGCGGTCCCACTCAAGCTCGGATCGTTCGAAGGCGAACGGGCGGGACGCTGCCATGGTGTGCTCCTCTAGCTAGGTACGCTAGTCGCTGAGGCGCTGGTGTTTGGCCTCGAGCGCCTCCCACTCCCGCAGGATCGCCGCCTCAGTCTCTTGGAGGGCCTGATGGGCGTGAGATAGCACCCGAAGGAGGGGAATCGGCGCCGATTCTGGCTCGGCGCCGAACCGAAGCCGCTGCCCAAAAATCACCTCCGTCTCCTTCGGAATGGGCGGCGGGATGGAGTTGGATGCGCCCCCCGCGTCGACCTCGATGGCGGAGGCAGGCGCAGCTGGGGCCTCCTCTGCCGCTGCCAACGGTGTACTCGATGGCATCGCTGTCGTTGAGGCTGTGGCAGCCGTCGAAGCAGTAGGGACCTCCTCTGCCGCTGCGGCACCGCTTGGCGTTAGCGCCACTACTGCCAGACCCCCAGCTGGAGCCTGGGGGCCCGGTGGTGTTGTCTCGACGGCAGCAGCCGGAGGCGAGGGAGGCACGACCTTAGGAGCAGAGGGGGAGGAAGCCCTGACAAACAATGGATGGGTTAAGACCCACCGACATGATAAAAATACTAATCAAAAGGGAAGGTGGCTTCACTCACTTGGGGCCTTAGACCTTCCAACGGCCTTGGAAGCGGGGCGACCACTGATTTTGTTGCGGCTGCTGCTGGCGGCCCTGGGGAGATCGCCCCCGGGTGCTAGTGGCGGTGGCGAACCCGACGGTGGCGGTGGTTGTGGTGGCGGCGGACCTAATGGTTGTGGTGGCGAAGGGCTGACGCTCCTCTGCGCGCCCTGGGCCTGCGAGCCAGTCTCCTCGGCCCCGCCAGCGGCCCTCTGACGCTTCTGGGAGCCGACATCCTCGGTCCCACTGGGGGGGTCCAAAACAAACGACCCGTCGGCGCGGCGCAGCCGGCGCCGCCTCTCTTCCTCCGATGCCCCGACGCCGCCTCGGGCGGAGGAGCTGCTCACGACCCCTTTGCCCTTATCCAAGGGGCAGGGAGCCACGGCGGAGGCACTGGAAGCTCCGACGGCGGCACTAGGAGCCACGCCGGCAAGCTTGGGGCCTCCAGCCGACGCACCGAGGATCTGAATCCCGCGGTGGGGGTCTCGGCCACCGGTCTGATGAACCGCCACGCCGCTCTCATCGAGGGTCGGCAGCGAGGCCAGCATCACCGTTCTTAGCGTGGGGTCATCATAGAGCACCGGGATGCCCTAGGAAAGTATCATGGATTCAGGGATAAAAGACTCACCAGTAATCCCCTTCACCAGGACTTCCAGACCCTCCCAGGTCAGATCGGTCCCTGGCCCACGCTGGGTCTGGCAGATATCGTTCAGACCAGTGAACCAGCAGCTCAGGCGTGGCCTCTCCTGCAGCGGCGCGATCTGGCGCTTCAAGAAATCTCCGACCACATGCATAGAGGTCAGGCCACCGGTCGCCAAGATCTCGATCCTGTCCAGCACAGGCAGGAGCTCTAGCGATAGTGACGGCTGAATCCTCCAGAGCTTGTGGTCGAGGGTTGGCCCGTTGCTCGGTAGGACGAGGAGGTCGTTGGCATTGGCACTGATGATCACCCAGTCCGCATGCCAGTTCTCCCACCTTGCGTCACTAAGGGAGGAGATGTAGGACACGGCCGAATCCGGCCTCGTCTGAAAATAGTAGGCACCAAGATGGTCCCTAGACTTCCTAGATTTTACTAGCACGAAGAAATGGCGGAAGAGGGAAGTGTAGGGAGCCACCCCCATGAACATCTCGCAGAGGTGGGCAAAGATGGCCGCCTGGAGGATGGAATGGGGGGTGAGGTGCTGAAGCTGGAGCCCGAACTCCTCAAACAACAATAGGAAGAAAGGCAAGATCGACAGTGCCAACCCGCAGGAGAGGTAGGAAATGAAGAGCACGAACTCCCCGCCGGCGAGGTCGCCGAGGGGAGTGGCGCTGGCGCGAATCCTTCCGGCGAATGCCGACGCGCTCCAACCGAGCAGGTTGCGCACCAGGTTGAGTGCCCCCTCGGACTGGAAGCGCTCCGGATGGACTAGCGAAGCCATGGTGACTACGGCGGTGGAAAGCGGAAGAGTGCGGTTGCAAAGGGGCGCAGAGAGCTTGAAGGCGAAAGGGCGCAGCGATCGGAGAAAATGCGAAAGCGTAACCACTGCGCGCGGGGTGAATCCCTTTTCAAGGCAGACTCTCCCGCTCGTGCCCCGAGACGCCACAGGAAATCTCACCCGACGCGCACCAAAGCAACTCAGCTTATGGCATGCTGGCCCGGGCCCACAAGTCATACGGCTGGTGTGCGGGTCTCCGAGTGTAAAGAAAGCGAACCGCCACGCGCACCCGAAAGGTGAACCGACGCCCGTAGTTGCGCGCCTCTCCATCTCCGCCATAAACAATGGTCCAGTCTATGGGATGGGGGCCCAGGCCCACAAGTCATACTCCTTAGGCGTCGGTTCCTGGGTGCAGAAAGAGCGAATCGCCGCTTGAACCAGTACTGCGCCTCCTCGAGACCGCTGCAGAAGATAGAGAACGAGGGTTTTTCAAAGCCAATGCAGTAGTATCCAGGCGCCTCGCGCGTGGCCCGGCGAAACCATCATGCGTGGGGGCCGTGGGTCAGTCAGCCACAGGGATAGACGTGGCAGTTGGCGTGACCGAAGGCGGACTGGCAGTGATTACGTCAGCAAGCGCATGGAAGCGGCGCACCAATCGCCAGTCAAGATTTGGCCCCACCTGCAGGCTCGTATCCCCCTGAGGTGGGCCTGGGGGCCACTTTCGGTACCCTGAAACAGGGGTACCCCTTACTACAGTATGAAGACGCGGTGCCCACGCGGCTATCTCTAGTCACGTGGTGAACAGCATCCGACCCCACCACGTGGACGGCTCCAGGGCCACCACGTGGCCAGAGAAGACAATATCCTCCAAGGTATCAATGGTGGGTCCGTACCCCCATGGGAAGGTGCCGCACCCCTGCATATACGGACCGGACCTCAGGGCAGGGTCCAGAACCTCCGCAGGTACAAACCGGACCCCTGAGACGGGTCCCGAACCTCTCTGTGTGGGGTCTGGGCCACTCACAGCGGGGTCTCGGGATTCCGAGACAAGAAATACCTAGGCCTTAATTAAGGCTAGGCGGGGGTCCGGTGCTGACACGTGTCCGGACCATACCGCGTGCGCTCCCACTCCCTGCTCAGGCGGAGACCCGATGCTGCAACGTGGCCTACTGCACGTGATGTAAGCCAGCGGGCGGAGCCTGACGTAAGGCCTCTAGGCCGCGTGGCCTCTGCATTTAATGCGGATAAGGCGCACCGCCTATCCATTCCACTGGCAGGCGATGTGCCGCCTCAGCATTAAATGAGCCCTGTCCACTCCACTAGCAGGCGATGTGCCGCCTCAGCATTAAATGAGCCCTGTCAACTCCACTGACGGACGGTGACCAGGCCATCCTGCAGGCGGCATGCCTGTCCATTCTGGTGGCAGGCTGTACGCCCGTGCTGCGGCATACACTATGCTCATCATCACTCGCGTGTTACCGAGGAAGCAGCGCAGGATATCAATACAATATGCACTACGGACATTATGGCGCTCGGAGATCTTCTAGGCGACACTGGCATTGGATACTTCTATATGTATTCCCTCCGTTTTGCCCCTGGGCCCACATGTCGGGGCTCAGGATCCTTGTACGTGTCCCCCTTGAGCTATAAAAGGGAGGGCACACGACGTTACAAGGTAGACCCAACTTAGGCTCAAGCTCACTTAGATTCTCAAGCTCTCAAGCTCAATACATCATACAGTGGAGTAGGGTATTACGCTCCGGCGACCCGAACCACTCTAAATCCTTGTGTGTTCTTGTGTTCTTCCCGTTTCCACCTAACAGGCAAAACGCTTAGGCCCCTCCTCATCTTAGTATTTAGGGCGGGTGCATTCTGCCACTCGGCCGGAGAATTCCTCTCCGACAAGTTCCACTAGTGAATTCTCGAAACAAAATTATTATATATATGTCATAGCAAATGAGATGGACGTCGATGTGAGTAGACTTATATTACAGTACAAATCAAGTTCTATTTTAGACGCCTTTCTTTTATAAATGTGTTTTGTATTGTGTATGTTTATTTGTATAATGGTGTATGTTTATGTAATGGTGCATGTTTATTTATTGGTGTATGTTTTCTTTTTGTATGGCGACGTGCGACGTTATTAGAAGCTGATTGTGTGGTAGAGGATTTGAATTTGTTTGAGGACAACCCGTAGGACACGTTTGAGCAAGGCAAGTGGATTCTCCCTCAGCATTTCTATTTGTACCCAAATAATGCATATAATAATGTTTACTTTTTGATACTTGCATAAATTGATGAGATTTGCCTAAATAGGATTTCCTAGAAATACCAACTTTATTCCTTGATTACCCTGGGAAAAATACTATGCTTTGCAACTTTTCTTATCGCCCAACTTGATAAACATGATGTCACTCTTTCAATGATACTATTGTTCCGGAAATAAAATTTGTATTATAATCTTAACTCGATGGTTAAACAAGATTATTTCATATTAACTGGAACATGTAGTGACCAACCAGGATAACAGTGCAACCACGAGTGCTATAATGGCTCTGGCTTTAGTAATTAACTTAATGCGCTTAGTACCTAGCAACCTTACCTGAAATATGGGCAAAAGGGGTAGGCAGTGGTGGCAACTCATGTTAACATGGGGACGTATTCTTGGCTAAGGTACCTCGCCCAGAGGGCCTCCACACCGACTTAGAAACCTTAGCATGTTGTTTGTATTAAGTGTATTTTGTGAAAACCTCATAGTGGATCCCTAGCCATTTACCTCGGCAGTGTTCAAGGGTCCGTACAACCCAGGCTAGATGGGATACACGGCTTGTGGGTAGAGTTGTACCACCTCTGCAGAGTGTAAAACTGATATATCAGTCGTGCTCACGGTTAAGAGCAACTTGGACACTCACATGATAATTGAACATAAAGATGGAGAATAAATCGTGATCCGATGATTCACAAATGGTTTGCTTAAGTCATTTCACTTAAGTGTCTGATATAATTGTATGCCTTTGATTAATTCGGATATTTGGGACACACTTATTAGTAAAACAGGCATTGCTAATAAAATATTGACCAACTAAAATGCTTACCGCTTAACCTTAGCCTTACCTTGTTAAACTTGCATTAATTTTCCCCCACTTGCTGAGCCCCGACCATAAGTGAGCTCTTCCTTGCTAGTATTTTGATCAGAGGGTGATGAAGAAGACCTTGATGGAGATTTCGATGAATACTGAGTCTAACGATGTGCCGGTCATCTTCCTGTGGGAGATTACCCATGTTATTTCCGCTATACTTTGAAGATACTGTTTAAGTTACTATTGTCTGGATGGTGTAATAAAGACTACTCTACTCTCTTTACGCCTTTATGCATTGTCTTTTGATATATTACACTTGTGACGTCAACATATGTGTGCAAAATGAATCTTGGCACACATATGCTATGCATTCGGTTTTGCCCCTAGAACCGGGTGTGACACTTACCAAAGGAGATGGTTAAAGCTGAGCATTGCTTTTTGATAGGGAAATGTGCCCTTGGGCAATTTCTATAATGTTTTGGTGATTAAGTGACCAACACATTTAATTAAGTTCTCATGTGCCAAATAAAGTGAGAAGTACAAATCAAGGCAAAAGGTATGTTTCTAGACTTAGTACATTGTTTTGAGTACTAATGTGTTTTGTCTAAGTGCTAGAAACAGTGAGAAAAGAACTGCAAAAGACTTGGTTGTGTGCAGCCAAACTCCAACTCGGACTGGCACACCAGACTGTCCGGTGGTGCACCGGACAGTGTCCGGTGCGCCAGGCTAGTCCGCGTGAACTCGCCGCTCTCGAGACTCGACGGCGGCGTACGGCTAAAAATCACTGGACCATCCGGTGGTGCACCGGACTGTCCGGTGAGTCATCCGCGGCGAACTCGTCACCCTCGGGAAAAGCAAAGGGGTAACGTGGCTATAATTCACCGGACTGTCCGGTGGTGCACCGGACTGTCCGGTGAGCCAACAGTCGCCTGCGCCAACGGTCGGCAACGCAATCTTTGCGCGACGCGTGGTAGCTCCAACGGTCGGCGGGGGCCACCAGACTGTCCGGTGTGCACCGGACAGTGTCCGGTGCGCCAACGGGCCCGAAGCTGCAACGGTCGTATGTGCCCGATTTGGAAGGCAATCGCGCACTGGACCGTCTACACGACCTGTCCGGTGGCGCACCGGACTGTCCGGTGCGCCACTCGACAGAAGGCAGGAATTGCCTTCCAAGTTTGTCTTCAACGGCTCCTAGCTGCCTTGGGGCTATAAAAGGGACCTCCAGGCGCATGGAGGAGTCACCCAAGCATTCACTAAGCATCCTAAGGCTCCAAGACTCCAACTTCACGCATTCGATTCTTTGTGTTAGTGATTTGAGCTCCATTTGAGTTCTGAACTCCGTGTGTTGTGTTTCGAGCTCAAGTCGTGACTTGTGTGCATGGTTATGCTGCGTATTTGAGTCTTATGTGTGTTGCTCTTTCCAACCTTACTCTTGTGCATTCTTTGTGATCAATATTGTAAGGGTGAGAGGCTCCAACTTGTGGAGATTCCTCGCAAACGGGAAGAAGACTATAAGTAAGAAAGTCGTGGTATTCAAGTTGATCATTGGATCACTTGAAAGGGGTTGAGTGCAACCCTCGTCCATTGGGACACCACAACGTGGAAGTAGGCAAGTGTTACTTGGCAGAACCGCGGGATAAAATCGCGTGCCCCTTGTGTTGCTCCTCTCTGTGATTATTTGTGTCCGCAAGAGCTCGCTTCAAGCTACTTAGCCGTACTAACACTTATAACTAAGTTTTTTGGCTATTAGTATTTGATTTTTACAGGATCACCTATTCACCCCCTCTAGGTGCTCTCAATTGGTATCAGAGCCGTACTCTTCATCTAAGGGACTAACCGGCCGAAGAGATGGATCCTAAGAGAAAGGGGATGGTGGTCAACGACAAGGAAAAGGAGTCCTTCCTCAACGAGCCTAGAGACGACAAGCCAACTGACTTAGGCTCGAGTCACAAGAAAAGAGACGGGAAGAAGAAGAGGCGCATCAAAAAGATCATCTACTACGACAGTGATGCCTCGTCTTCTTCACCAGACGACGACGACGATGACTCCTCGTCAAAGAAGAAACCGGTTAATCAAAACTATTCATTTGATTATTCTCGTATTCCGTACAATTCTAATGCTCATTTGCTATCAATTCCTCTTGGAAAACCTCCCCACTTTGATGGAGAAGACTATTCTTTCTGGAGTCATAAAATGTGTAGTCATTTATTCTCTCTCCATCCTAGTATCTGAAAGATTGTTGAAAACGGAATGCACTTTGATAGAACTGACAATGACGTGTTTATTAATGAGCAAATTCATAAAAATACCCAAGCCACTACTCTTTTGCTAGCATCTCTGTGCAGGGATGAATACAACAAGGTTAGCGGCTTGGACAATGCAAAGCAGATCTGGGACACCCTCAAGATATCTCATGAGGGAAACGACACCACCATGATCACCAAAATGGAGTTGGTGGAAGGCGAGCTAGGGAGATTTGCCATGATCAGGGGTGAAGAGCCAACACAAACCTACAACAGGCTCAAGAACCTGGTCAACAAGATTAGAAGCTATGGAAGCACAAGATGGACGGATCACGACGTCGTCCGACTCATGCTCAGGTCCTTTACAGTTATTGACCCCCATCTTGTGAACCTTATCCGTGAAAATCCCAGGTACACAAAGATGACGCCCGAGGAGATACTCAGAAAATTTGTAAGCGGGTGCATGATGGTTAAGGAGGCAAGGTATGTATATGACGCCTTAAATGGCCCTCTACCCGTCTACGAGCCGCAGCCTGTTGCGCTCAAGGAAACTAGCAGCAAGGAGGCACTACCAAGCAAGGTAGCTCAAGTGGAGGCTGCCGGCCTCAACGAAGATGAGATGGCGCTTATCATCAAGCGCTTCAAGACCGCACTTAAAGGACGCAAGGAGTATCCCAACAAGAACAAAACAAGGGGAAAGCGCTTTTGCTTCAAATGTGGTAAGACTAGTCATTTTATTGCTCAATGTCCCGATAATGAAAATGACTAGGGACAAGAAAGACATGGGAAGAAGGAGAAGAAGAAAAGCTATAGGAAGGCGAAAGGCGAGGCTCATCTTGGAAAAGAATGGGATTCCGACTGCTCCTCATCCGACTCCGACGATGAGGGACTGGCGGCCTCAGCCTTCGACAAGTCTTCGCTCTTCCCCAACGAACGCCACACTTGCCTCATGGCTAAGGAGAAGAAGGTACATATTCGTGATTCCCCTAAGTACTCTTCTTATAGTAATGAGGAATCCTCCAATGATGAAGTAGATTACTCTAGCTTATTTAATGGTTTAGATAGAGCCAAAGTAGAGAAAATTAATGAATTAATTGATGCTCTAAATGAAAAAGATAGATTGCTAGAGAAGCAAGAGGACATTTTATATGAGGAACATGACAAATTTGTTAGTGTACAAAAATCTCTTGCTTTAGAAACTAAGAGAAATGAAATGCTATCCTCTGAGTTATCCACTTGCCATGAATCTATCTCTAGTTTAAAGATTTTAAATGATGATTTAAATGCTAAGCTAGAGGAAGTTAATAAATCTAGTTCATGTGTAGAGCATGTTGTTATTTGCAATAGATGCAAGGACTTTGATGTTAATTCTTGTGATGAACACCTTATTTCTATTGCTAAACTAAATGATGAGGTGGCAAGTCTTAATGCTCAACTTAAGACTTGCAAAAATGATTGTGATAAATTAAAGTTTGCTAGGGATGTCTACACTATTGGTAGACACCCCTCAATTAAGGATGGACTTGGTTTTCGAAAGGAAACCAAGAACTTAACAAGCAAAAGGCTCACATTCTCAACAAGGAGAAAGGGAAGGCTCCTATGGTTAGTAATCCTCAAAGGAACCATGCTTTTATTTATGATAGAAAATTTTCTAGGAATGCTCATTATAATAGGAGGTATGATCATGATGCTTTTGATTCACATGCTATGTTTGCCTCTAGTTCTACCTTTGTTCATAGTAGAAGTAGGCCTAGGAGAAATCATGTTGTGCATCAAGTGCCTAGGAAAATGTGCAATGAATCTACTATGGTTTTCCGTACTTGCAACACTTCTTTTGTTCTTTCATGCAAGAATGCAAAAGTAGTGGCTAAGAAATTGGGATCCAAATGCAAGGGAGACAAAACTTGCATATGGGTTCCAAAAACTATTGTGACTAACCTTGTAGGACCCAACAAGAGTTGGGTACCTAAAGCCCAAGCTTAAATTGCCTTGCAGGTTTATGCATCTGGGGGATCTAGCTGGATAATCGACAGCGGATGCACAAACCACATGACGGGGGAGAAGAAGATGTTCACCTCCTATGTCAAGAACAAGGATTCCCAGGATACAATTATCTTTGGAGATGGGAATCAAGGCAAGGTCAAAGGTTTGGGAAAAATAGCCATCACAAGCGAGCACTCTATTTCAAATGTATTTTTAGTAGAGTCATTAGGATACAACCTCCTGTCTGTAAGTCAATTGTGCCACATGGGCTACAATTGTTTGTTTACAAATGTTGATGTATCTGTCTTTAGAAGGAGTGATGGTTCATTAGCATTTAAGGGTGTATTAGACGACAAACTCTACTTAGTTGATTTTCGAAAGAGGAGGCCGATCTAGATGCATGCTTAATAGCTAAGACTAGTATGGGCTGGCTGTGGCATCGTCGTCTAGCACATGTTGGGATGAAGAACCTTCATAAACTTCTAAAGGGAGAACATGTGTTAAGACTAACCAATGTTTGTTTCGAGAAAGATAGACCTTGTGCAACTTGTCAGGCAGGAAAACAGGTGGGAAGCACTCATCACAGCAAGAATGTGATGACAACATCAAGACCACTGGAGCTTCCTCACATGGACCTCTTCGGACCCTTTGCCTACCTTAGCATCGGGGGAAGTAAGTATGGTCTTGTAATTGTTGATGATTTTTCCTGCTTCACTTGGGTGTTCTTTTTGCAGGATAAATCAGAAACCCAAGGGACCCTAAAGCGCTTTCTAAGGAGGGCTCAAAACGAATTTGAGCTCAAGTTGAAAAAGATAAAAAGCGACAACGGGTCCGAGTTCAAGAATCTGCAAGTGGAGGAGTATCTTGAGGAAGAAGGCGTCAAGCACGAGTTCTCCGCTCCCTACACACCACAGCAAAACGGTGTGGTAGAGAGGAAGAACAAGATGCTTATCGACATGGCGAGAATGATGCTTGGAGAATTCAAGACACCCGAGTGGTTTTGGTCGGAAGCTATGAACACAGCTTGCCACGCCATAAACCGGCTCTACCTACATCGCCTTCTCAAGAAGACCTCGTATGAACTCCTTACCGGTAACAAACCCAACATTTTTTACTTTTGTGTATTTGGGAGCAAATGTTACATTCTGGTGAAGAAAGGTAGAAATTCTAAATTTGCTCCCAAGGCAGTAGAAGGGTTTTTACCAGGGTATGACTCAAATACAAAGGCGTATAGAGTCTTCAACAAATCATCGGGTTTGGTTGAAGTCTCTAGCGACATTGTATTTGATGAGACTAATGGCTCTCCAAGAGAGCAAGTTGATCTTGATGACATAGATGAAGATGATGTTCCGACGGCCGCAATGCGCACGATGGCGATAGGTGATGTGCGACCACAGGAACAACAAGAGCAAGATCAGCCATCTTCCTCTACAATGGTGCATCCCCCAACTCAAGATGATGGATAGGTTCCTCATGAAGAGGCGCGTGATCAAGGGGGAGCACAAGAAGAACAAGTTATGGAGGAAGAAGCACCATGGGTCCCTCCAACTCAAGTCCGAGCGACAATCCAAAGAAATCACCCCATCGATCAGATTCTGGGTGATATCAGCAAGGGAGTAACGACTCGCTCACGTTTAGCTAATTTTTGTGAGCATTACTCGTTTGTCTCTTCTATTGAGCCTTTCAGGGTAGAAGAGGCCTTGCAGGATCCGGACTGGGTATTGGCCATGCAGGAAGAGCTCAACAACTTCAAGAGGAATGAAGTTTGGAGCCTGGTGCCACGTCCAAAGCAAAATGTTGTGGGAACCAAGTGGGTGTTCCGCAACAAGCAAGACGAGCACGGGGTGGTGACAAGAAACAAGGCTCGACTTGTGGCAAAAGGTTATGCCCAAGTCGCAGGTTTGGATTTCGAGGAGACTTTTGCTCCTGTGGCTAGGCTAGAGTCTATTCGAATTTTATTAGCCTATGATGCTCACCACTCTTTCAGGTTGTTTCAAATGGACGTAAAGAGCGCTTTCCTCAACGGGCCAATCAAGGAGGAGGTATACGTGGAACAACCCCCTGGCTTTGAGGATGACAGGTACCCCGACCATGTGTTTAAGCTCTCTAAGGCGCTCTATGGACTTAAGCAAGCCCCAAGAGCTTGGTATGAATGCCTTAGAGATTTCTTAATTGCTAATGCTTTCAAGGTTGGGAAAGCCGATCCCACTCTTTTTACTAAGACTTGTGATTGTGATCTTTTTGTGTGCCAAATTTATGTCGATGACATAATATTTGGTTCTACTAATCAAAAGTCTTGTGAGGAGTTTAGCAGGGTGATGACACAAAAGTTTGAGATGTCAATGATGGGCGAGTTGACCTACTTCCTTGGGTTCCAAGTGAAGCAACTCAAGGACGGCACCTTCATCTCCCAAACGAAGTACACATAAGATCTTCTCAAGCGGTTTGGGATGAAGGACGCCAAGCCCACGAAGACACCGATGGGAACTGACGGGCATGTCGACCTCAACAAAGGAGGTAAGTCCGTTGATCAAAAGGCATACCGGTCTATGATAGGTTCCTTGCTTTATTTATGTGCTAGTAGATCGGACATTATGCTAAGTGTATGCATGTGTTCTAGATATCAATCTGACCCCAAGGAATGTCACCTTGTGGCCGTTAAGCGAATCCTTAGGTATTTAGTTGCTATGCCTTGCTTCGGGATCTGGTATCCAAAGGGGTCTACCTTTGACTTGATTGGATATTCAGACTCCAATTATGCCGGGTGCAAGGTTGATAGGAAGAGCACATCAAGGACGTGCCAATTCCTAGGAAGGTCCCTGGTGTCTTGGAGTTCCAAGAAACAGACATCCATTGCCCTATCCACCGCTGAGGCTGAGTACGTTGCCGCAGGACAGTGTTGCCCGCAACTACTTTGGATGAGGCAAACCCTTTGAGACTTTGGCTACAATCTGAGCAAAGTCCCACTCCTATGTGACAATGAGAGTGCTATTCGCATGGCGGATAATCCTGTTGAACACAGTCGCACTAAGCACATAGACATCCGGCATCACTTCCTGAGAGACCACCAGCAAAAGGGAGATATCGAGGTGTACCATATTAGCATCGAGAACCAGCTAGCCGATATCTTTACCAAGCCGTTGGATGAGAAAACTTTTTGCAGGTAGCGTAGTGAGCTAAATGTCTTAGATTTGCGTAACTTGGATTGATCTATAGCATACATGTGTCCTATGCCTTTGATCATGTTACTTTGAAGCATTTACATTACTTGTTGTATATTTGTGGTGCTCAAGTTGTACAAGACCTCCCCGGACCTAACAAGTCCATACGCAAATGGTGCACATATTTAGGGGCAGATGTGCTACAACTTAACCCTTTGAGACTAACCTTTGTGTTTGAGTATACTTGATGTAGTCTCAAAAGTGCATTGAAAGGGAAAGGTGAACTTGGACAATGCAAAGACTTCCACTGCACTCTGGTATTAGTGTACTCTCCTCCAAGTTCATACTTATGCTCTCATTGCCTTTTTGCTCTTAATTAACATTTTTGGTGAGGCAATGGGGTTAAAGGGCCAAAAATGATCCCGTTTTGGTGCTTAATGCCAAAGGGGGAGAAATTAAGGCCAAAGCAAATGGATCAGCTACCACTTGTGAATTTCAGAAAATAGAGTTAGAATTTTTGATTTGTCCAAAAGGCTCTGATTGCAAAATTTGGTCTCTTGTGGGGGAGAATTTTGGTTATGGGAAAAAGGGGGAGTTTTTGACACTTGATCAATTTCACTCTTGGATTATCTCTCTTTGTGCCCAAACAAGTGTGTTTGACTTAGAGAAAGGAAAATGAATTTGATTTGCAAAAACAAACCAAGTGGTGGCAAAGAATGATCCAAATATGTCAAATCTTGTGCAAAAATGATTTGGTCATCATTTGCGTTGATGTTGCACTTATTTTAGTTGCTTTTTGATGTGTTGGCATAAATCACCAAAAAGGGGGAGATTGAAAGGGAAATGTGTCGTTGGGCAATTTCTATAATGTTTTGGTGATTAAGTGACCAACACATTTAATTAAGTTCTCATGTGCCAAATAAAATGAGAAGTACAAATCAAGGCAAAAGGTATGTTTCTTGACGTAGTACTTTGTTTTGAGTACTAATGTGTTTTGTCTAAGTGCTAGAAACAGTGAGAAAAAGAACTACAAAAGACTTGGCTGTGTGCAGCCAAACTCCAGCTTGGTCTAGCACACCTGACTGTCTGGTGGTGCACCGGACAGTGTCCGGTGCGCCAGGCTGGTCCGTGTGAACTCGCCGCTCTCGGGACACGACAGCGGCGTACGGCTAAAAATCATCGGACCGTCCGGTGGTGCACCGGACTGTCCGGTGAGTCATCCGCGGCGAACTCGTCACCCTCGGGAAAAGCAAAGGGGCGACGTGGCTATAATTCACCAGACTGCCCGGTGGTGCACTGGAATGTCCGGTGAGCCAACGGTCGGCCGCGCAATCTTCGTGCGACGCGTGGCAGCTCCAACGGTCAGCGGGGGGCATCGGACTGTGCGGTGTGCACCGAACAGTGTCCAATGCGTCAACGGGCCCGAAGCTGCAATGGTTGTCTGTGCCCGATTTGGAAGGCAATCGCGCACCAGACCGTCTACAGGACCTGTCCGGTGGCGCACTGGACTGTCCGGTGCGCCACTCGACAGAAGGCAGGAATTGCCTTCCAAGTTTGTCTTCAACGGCTCCTAGCTGCCTTGGGGCTATAAAAGGGACCCCAGGCGCATGGAGGAGTCACCCAAGCATTCACTAAGCATCCTAAGACTCCAACTTCACGCATTCGATTCTTTGTGTTAGTGATTTGAGCTCAATTTGAGTTGTGAACTCCGTGTGTTGTGTTTCGAGCTCAAGTCATGACTTGTGTGCATGGTTGAGCTGCGTATTTGAGTCTTGTGTGTGTTGCTCTTCCCAACCTTACTCTTGTGCATTCTTTGTGATTAATATTGTAAGGGCGAGAGACTCCAACTTGTGGAGATTCCTCGCAAACGGGAAGAAGACTATAAGTAAGAAAGCCGTGGTATTCAAGTTGATCATTGGATCACTTGAAAGGGTTGAGTGCAACCCTCGTCCATTGGGACGCCACAACGTGGAAGTAGGCAAGTGTTACTTGGCCGAACCACGGGATAAAAATCGTGTGTCCCTTGTGTTGCTCCTCTCTGTGATTATTTGTGTCCGCAAGAGCTCGCTTCAAGCTACTTAGCCATACTAACACTTATAACTAAGTTTTGTGGCTATTAGTATTTGATTTTTACAGGATCACCTATTCACCCCCCCTATAGGTGCTCTCACTTTTAAAGTTGGTCAAAGTTTTATTAGCAGTTACTAAGTATAAGTAGATATCAACCCAAATAAATAAGAGATCAAATTAATAATAACACCCACAATGCAATGCAAATGGCAAATTAAGTTTAGTTCCATAAATAAATCATGCGAGAGTCTTGAGTCGCTCTTGACCGTGAGCACGGCTGATATTCCAGTTTTATACTCTGCAGAGGTTGCGCCCTTTACCCACAAGTCATGTTACTCATTTGCCAAGAGATCACAACTTCCCATTCATCTCTGCCGAGGAGACAATGCAGGGTAGCACTACGAGGCCATTACAAAGCTTCACTAGCTTCAGAAAACCTGCTATAGTTTCTGAGGAGAACGATATATAAATCCCTCGCCTGAAAAGCCATCACAGCATGATCAACCCGAGAACCTCCCTATACTGACAACTCCCCTACTGCCCTTGCCCCATTCAGGTAAGGTAGTCCTCCACTAGCTTTCCTAATTAGTCAGCCAAGTACGTCCCATACCACCCTTCTTGTAGCACTGTTATCTTAAGTTAAGCTCCATGCTCTAATTAACACAACGATCTTGTCGTGAACAATAATTAAAACAACAGCAAAATTGGAACATGATTATAATTCAAATGTAACATTAATCCTAAAACTAGGTAGAGCAATAGCAAGTCAACCCAATAATTCATTTATCTGTAAGGGGTGGGGTAAACAAAACTAGGGAAACCTTTTAGGTCCCATAAAATTATCCTTAGCATGTCACAGTGATTAACAAGAACATTATTGGTTAAAGAAGAGTGATCAAGGGCGCAACTTGCATGTGACTTGAGATTCCAGGTACTTCACCAATTATTATTTGGGTTTCTCGTGACCTCACCGTGATTTTTAGCAGTACATATAAATAGACAAAAAGTACATAAAATCAACATTACACCAAATATGAGAACAAAAAACTACGTAATAATATTTTGCACGCTGATACGAGATTACAGGTTCGAGAATCACTAAGATCGGAGTTACGGTTAAAAAGATATGATTTTCTAAGGATTTACATGGTTAAATAATAAAACTATGTTATTTTGATCATGTGAGAAAGAGATTTTAAGGAATTCACTAATTTAACCTCACTTTAAGTTACAAATTGATTAGAGATTATAATTTAATCATATTATAACTATAGCTGGATTAACTTTGATTAGAAAATATTAACCTAATAGACATAAACAATATCTATTTATAAGAGTTATGTGACATGAAAAAATACTGTTGTTAGTGCGTAGTAGATATTAATACGAAGCTAACGCAATTTGTATGAGACAAATCGAAGTTAAAATGTGAGAGATCCAAACCTACGACTCGAATTTAACACATAGAAGGGGTATTCTATCGTCTAATTGTGACCACCCAACCCTGGATCGACGGGCGAGAAGAGCCCAGGCCGAACCGGTACACTAGTTCTAATTTACACCGTCCAACAAAATCTAACGGTCATCGGCTTGTCTTCCTCCCACCAGACGACCCGTGGCAGAGGCACCCTGATTCCCCTATGGCACAGCTCACCAGAGCACAGCGATACAATGCCTGGTGCACTACACCCTACTTTGCACAGGTCTAGACAAATACTAGATAACGGCGAACTTGGTTAGGGACACCATACCGTTGGTTATGCCACGATGACCCCCACCCATGGAGCAGAGCGGTTCCACGGCAGCGCCCCTACTCCGTCGAGCAATTCCGCTGCCCTGACCGCTTCCCCCGCACACCAGGAACCCCGGTACGTGCGGTAGCATTTGGTTATTGTATATTCTTGATTCTTAGGGCCAAATCATCGGTGAGCAGCTATCTCCCAGGATGACGCAATGCGGCTGCCTGGAAACAAAGATTGGCACGGTAGGGTCGCGAAATACCGGCGAGTCCAGTGGTTCCCTGTGTCCGAGAAGGTCACTGTAGACACCTTTTTGGAGGCGCCAATCACTTCAAAAGAACCAGCGGTGGTGCTTTCTGGTCAGGCGAAGGACGGTCCGCGGCACAGGGCCGGATGATCCGCGACCTGGCGCGAGGCGGCGGTGCTCTCTAGTCAGGCGCGGACGGTCCGTGGCACAGGGTCGGACGGTCCGCGACCTGGTGCAGGAGCTCGGGTTCCCTGCCTGACGGCCGGACGGTCCGCGCCCTAGGGCCGAACGGTCCGTGCGTACGCAGGGGCGGTGGAAGATTGCCGGCGGCGCCTGGATCTCGCTCCCGGGAGGGACCCCGTCGGGGAGGAGAGATCCTAGGAGTTGTCTATGCTCGGGCAGACCGACCTAGACTCCTCTAATCGACGTAGAGTCAAAGAGAAGTGGAAGATTTTGGGGATCGAGAGGCTAAACTAGAACTAGACTAGAACTACTCCTAATTGTACAGGAAATAAATGTGAAATAGAAGTTGTATTGATTCGATTGTTGATTACAAATCGGTCGTATACCTCTCTATTTATAGAGGAGGGGGCTGGAACCTTTACAAACTAATTTCCGAGCTTTTCCCGTGATTTTAGCTAACAACCGTAGCACAAAACTCGGAACCCTAATCTGCTCTGCGCACGAGCGGACCGTCCGGCCCCCAGGCGCGGACTGTCCGGACCACGGACCGTCCGGCCTCAGGGTCGGACCGTTCGCAAGGCTCAATTTGGTTCTAAACATATGCCCCCCTGCCTTTTGGTGGAGCTAAGCGAACCAAAAGCAACTAACTCGATGTGATCACATCAGTTTTCTTAGGCATCTTGATACTTACTAAGATGATACACAGTGGCCTTAGTCCTGATGGTTGACTCAACGGACTTGACCCCTTTAGCTTTAATCAAACTGTTAGTCCCAATACCGCCGAGCGCCAAACTGGTCCTGACCAATTCGTCACCTTGCTTTCCTAATTTTCTAAGTGTTCTAGCGTAGCTTTGTAGTCGACTAGGCCTTCTTCTTGCAGGTCGTCTTCCTCCATGGGTGTTGGTACGTCGTTGCAGGTGTCATGGTGTATTGCGGATGAGTCGGTCTTAGGGGTCGGACGGCCCGCACCCTGTACGGTTGGTCCGGTCTTTATAGCCGGACTGTCTGCTATACCAGCAAAGAGCTGCACAGTTGTTGTTTTATTTTCTGTCTTTATGGCCGTTTGATTTTCCTCAACGGCCTTTGGTCTCCATCTCTTTTGTGGTGGCGGATACTGCGGATGTGTGTCATTGAATATTTTTTCCGCCTCCTTCTCCTGAATCTCCTTGCTCTAAGGCGCTGTAATTTTTGCTTTTGCGATCGTGTCAATCCCGATGGGCACCATCGGGGCATGGAGTATTTTGGATCGGCTATTTTATTGACAGTCGTACTTTCTTTTTTTGTTTGTGTTGGCCGATTCACCAAAAATCATCGGCCCTTCGTTATTTTGTTGTACGACGACATCTGTCATTCCTATTTTAATGACGTCTCCCTTTTTCGTACTGTTGGAGGTTGTAGCTGTATGCCCCCCTGCCGGATTAGCCAGCCTTTGGGACCGAGTTGTTCGGCAATCTTGCTGGGCCTGTGCTCATGGACCAGATTGAGGGGCTCTCAATCGATCTTGTACTGGAGGTGTCAACCTATTGAATACAGATGTTTGGGGTGCCTCCCAAGCGGGGTACTGTGGCATCCCAAATGGGTATGGTGGCATGCCCCACATTTGATTTGGGACATATGGTGGGGGTATGTATGTGTATGGATATGGCATAGGTGGATATGGTGGTGGAGGTGTCCATGCAGGTACGTTAGGTCTTAATTGAACATTATGACCTCCCGTCCTTTTCGATTGGTGTGGTGGTCCAATCGGCCTAACCTGCCGTCGCACCTAGGTGGGTAAGCGAGGTCCCTTTGGTGGCTGGTCGCTGGGGCCAGCCTTCTTTTTCACATATTTAGACAATAAATGATCAAAGGTCAGGCTAGATTTTACCAACCGACCAGTTGCCTTGAACGTGTTAGTTTTCCACGTACCTATTTCTGGTCGTCGTGGTTTGAAGGTATGTGGTTGCCACGGCTCTTCGGCGTTGCCGGACCGTCTACTGGAACGCTCCGGACCGTCCGGTGATGTTACGGACCGTCCGCGCCTAGACACCGGACCGTCCGCGATGCGTAGTATGGGTTCTCGCGCATATCCCCTTGTCTGCGCTTGCCCCCCAGTGCCGGAGTTTATGATGGTTACTTTTAGTGTCTCTCCTCCATCAGGAGTCTTCTCGGCTACCACTTTCCTGCAAGAAATTTTGTTGTTTCCATCGGCCTCCCGTGAGTTGTCGATAATGACTTCTTTGTCTTTGCCCTTATCGGTTGTGCTGGGCTGAATTAGGACCCTTTTGCCCTTGAAATCGATCATATTCATTGGAAAGGGCTCCATGTCCTCCTGAAATTTCAATCGTCCTTCGTTAATGGCCGATTGGATTTGTTGTCGGAACACATTACAATCATTAGTGCCATGGGAAAATGAGTTGTGCCACTTGCAGTATGCGCGACGCTCTAGTTCGTCGGCAGGTGGAATGATATAATCAATTTTAATGTTACCATTTTTTAATAATTCATCGAATATCTTATCACATTTGCCAACATTAAATGTAAACTTAATCTCCTCCTGCTGTTTCTTTTGAACTGGCTGCAAGGAGGAGCAAGTCGAAGATTTGGCCTGCTCAGGCCAAACTATTTCGGCAGTGTAAATTTCCTTTGGTTCACTGTCCGAACTACTTTGATTGTGTTCTACTATATGGACATTATGATGAACCGTTTTGACTAGTTCTTTGCTTCGGCTTTCACAAGCCGAAGCTTTCTGATGTAATTGTGCTAGCGTAAAGAACTGGATGCCTTCTAATTTCTCTTTTAAATAA
Organism: Zea luxurians; assembly: GCA_029449295.1. Lineage (NCBI taxonomy): Eukaryota > Viridiplantae > Streptophyta > Magnoliopsida > Poales > Poaceae > Zea > Zea luxurians. The sequence continues at coordinate 87,325,993 of JAOPSE010000004.1, read as the reverse complement.
TAACACAATCCATCAAAGGCTATTCCCACCAGTTGTTTATCTGTTAAATGAATTTGAAAGCATCGGTTTCTCGTATCCCGGAATCTCCGGATGTAATCACTAACCGATTCATCTTTTTCTTGTCGTAGGGCCACTAAATCTACCAAATCCAATTCATAGTCACCAGAGAAAAAATGATCATGAAATTTTTGTTCTAGATCCCCCCATGATGAAATGGAATTAGGAGGTAAAGTGGCGTACCATGCAAACGCAGTTCCTGTTAAAGATAATGAAAATAAACGTACGCGAAATGCCTCTGTGTCGGCCAACTCTCCTAATTGTGCTAGGAACTGTCCTACGTGTTCGCGCATGCTCTTTTCCTGGTCACCCGAAAATTTTGAGAACTCGGGTATCCTGGTTCCCTGTGGGTATGGGTGGTGATCAAATCGGCTGTCGTAAGGTTTCCGATATGATTGCCCCCCAGGATCATGCTTACTCCGAGCTTATCTCGGAACGCCCCAGCTATTTCTTCCCTCACTATATCAATGGCAGCCGGTGCGAGACCACCGGCTCTCTGGTCAAACATAGGTGGGGTTGGCTGGACATTAGCATGTTGTCTTTCCCCCCATTGGTTTGAGTTACGTGGTGCATTTCCATTTGCCCTATATGGGTCATAGGTTTGATCATTTGTTTCCGGCCTCCTAGGTGGGGCCGGAAAGCTTTCCTGGGCTCTAGATCTTGAATTAATGGGCTGGTGCATTGCATAGTGTGATGGGAAGTGTTGCTGGGACGGGTGAGGATTCATGTAATAATCCTCCTCAAAAGACTCATGCGCGGACTGTCCGAATATGTACCCGGACTGTCTGTGGTTATATGCGGACCGTCCGTCGTTGTATGCGGACCGTCCGACTGGGTAGTTTAGATTTTGTGCCATGTGTGGTGGCTCGGGCGCATATCTAGGTAACTCATTAAAAATAGACCCGACTGTTGCTGGCCCGGACGGTCCGGGCATGTGCAGATCGGCTGATTTGCTGCCGATTTGCGGTTGCTCAGGGTATGTGTCCATCGGCATCCCATAAAGGGGTCGTGACTGGTCGTGACAACCTGTAGCCGATGTATTACGCGTGTTACCCCCTAACTCAACCTCGTGCGAAGGAAAATTTGCGATATTAGATTTATCAAATGCACGTACTAGTCTCTTAAAATCGCTTTGCATACCCCCTATGATGTTCTGCATTTGTTCACGTTGCTCTTCTACATAATTTCTAAGAGATTGTAGCTCGTTGGTATTACTTACATTGGGGATATCTGGTGTGGGATGGAGCGAAGCCGGATCCGTCGCCCGATGTCGGACGACCTTGTTGTTCCTGTCCACTTTGAAGTCGGCCAAGAATTTTGCTTTTGCCTCCTGGATCATACGCTCCTTGTGCTCCTCGAATTGGAGCTGTTCGTCAGCCGGCAAGGTCTCCCAAGTCGACTCTATGATGTTGCTTGGGGAAATATCAGAGCTATCTCTTGAACCGGCCATTAAGGGCCGATTTGATGCGTCTATATTTTTCTTCCCTAGCGGAGTCGCCAAAAAGTATGTTGACACCTTTTTGGAGGCGTCAATCACTTCAAAAGAACCAGCGGCGGTGCTTTCTGGTCAGGCACGGATGGTCCGCGGCACAGGGCCGGACGGTCCGTGACCTGGCGCGAGGCGGCGGTGCTCTCTGGTCAGGCGCGGACGGTCCGCGGCACAGGGCCGGACGGTCCGCGACCTGGTGCAGGAGCTCGGGTTCCCTTCTTGACGGCCGGACGGTCCGTGCCCTAGGGCCGGACGGTCCGCGCTTACGCAGGGGCGGCGGAAGATCGCCGGCGGCGCCTAGATCTCGCTCCCGAGAGGGACCCCGTCGGGGAGGAGAGATCCTAGGAGTTGTCTAGACTCGGGCAGACCAACCTAAACTCCTCTAATCGACGTAGAGTCGAAGAGAAGCGGAAGATTTTGGGGATCGAGAGGCTAAACTAGAACTAGACTAGAACTACTCCTAATTGTACAGGAAATAAATGTGAAATAGAAGTTGTATTGATTCGATTGTTGATTACAAATCGGCCGTATACCTCTCTATTTATAGAGGGGGGGCTGGACCCTTTACAAACTAATTTCCAAGCTTTTCCCGTGATTTTAGCTAACAACCGTAGCACAAAACTCGGAACCCTAATCTGCTCTGCGCACGCGCGGACCGTCCGGCCCCCAGGCGCGGACTGTCCGGACCGCGGACCGTCCGGCCTCAGGGCCGGACCGTCCGCAAGGCTCAATTTGGTTCCAAACAGTCACGAGCATGCCCTAGGGGTCCCGGCGCGGCACCCAGACTAGCACGGAATCCCGACATTGCCATGCACCCGAATCAACCACGACGTCCCCTTCTTGAGAGCACCTAGAGGGGGGGGTGAATAGGTGATCCTGTGAAACTTAGACTTATAGCCACAAAAACTTGTTAAGTGTTTGCACAATAATTGCCAAGTGGCTAGAGAGGAGTCTCAACAAAACACAATACCATAAGAGATCAAACACAGAGATGACACAGTGGTTTATCCCGTGGTTCGGCCAAGACCAACGCTTGCCTACTCCACGTTGTGGCGTCCCAACGGACGAGGGTTGCAATCAACCCCTCTCAAGCGGTCCAAAGACCAACTTGAATACCACGGTGTTTTGTTTTGCCTTTCAATATCCCGTTTGCAAGGAATCTCCACAAATTAGAGTCTCTTGCCCTTACAAGTATATGATCACAAAGAAGCACAGAGTAAGGGAGGGAAGCAACACACAAATCCACAGCAAAATGCGCACACACACGGCCAAGAATCGAGCTCAAAAGACTATCTCAAAGTTCTCACTAGAACGGAGCTCGAATCACTTAGAATGACAAACGAATGCGCAAAGACTGAGTGTGGATGATCAAGAATGCTCTAAGGTTGCTTGTGTGTCTCCTCCATGCGCCTAGGGGTCCCTTTTATAGCCCCAAGGCAGCTAGGAGCCGTTGAGAGCAAATCTGGAAGGCTATCCTTGCCTTCTGTCGTCGGGGGCACCGGACAGTCCGGTGCACACCGGGCACTGTCCGGTGCCCGATTTCTTTCCTTAAACAGCGCTGCCGACCGTTGTAGACCGTTGCAGATCTGAGAGCCGTTGGCGCACCGGACATGTCCGGTGCCGTCTTCTAGCCGTTGGCTCGGCCACGTGTCCCGCGCTGATTGCGCGGCCGACCGTTGGCCCGGCCGACCGTTGGCTCACCGGACAGTCCGGTGCACACCGGACAGTCCGGTGAATTTTAGCCGTACGCCGTCGGCGAATTCCCGAGAGCGGCCTGTTCACGCCGAATCAGTCTGGCGCACCGGACACTGTCCGGTGCACACCGGACAGTCCGGTGTGCCAGACCGAGCTGAGTCTTGGCTGTACACAGCCAAGTCTTTTTCTCCTCTTTTCTTTTCTTCTTCTTTCTGTTTCTAACACTTAGACAAGTATATTAGTACACAAAACCAATGTACTAAGACTTAGAAACATACCTTTACTTCATGATTTGCACTTTGTTCATTCATGGACATAAATTCACATTTAAGCACTTGTGTTGGCACTCAATCACCAAAATACTTAGAAATGGCCCAAGGGCACATTTCCCTTTCAATCTCCCCCTTTTTGGTGATTTATGCCAACACAACATAAAGCAACTAGAACAAGTGCAAACTCACTTCAAACAAGACTCAAATTTATTTTGATTCAATTTTGGCATATATGAATCATCCTTTGCCACCACTTGGTTTGTTTTTGCAAATCAAACTCAAATCTCTATCTCTAAGTCAAACACACATGTTGAAGCATAAAGAGAGTCATTCCAAAAGAGATTGATCAAAGATTTCAAAAAACTCCCCCTTTTTCCCATAATTACTACTTCTCCCCATAAGAAGCCAAAAGAGACAATAAAAGAGTTTTGACAAACCAAAAGCTCTACTCTACTATTTTCAAATTTCTCAAGTGGTAGCTGATCCATTTATTGCTTTGGCCTTTATTTTCTCCCCCTTTGGCATCAAACACCAAAACGGGATCGATCTTGGCTCTGTAACCCCATTGCCTCACCAAAATCTTCAATTAAGAGCAAATGGCAATAAGAGTTCATGAGATGGACTTGGAATAAGTTACCCTCTCATCGGATTGCAGCGAAGTCTTTCATGGTCCAAGTCCACCTTTTCCCTTTCAATTCTCCTTCGAGACTAAATCAAACAAACTCAAGCATATGGTTAGTCTCAAAGGGTCAAGTTGTAACACATCTCCCCCTAAACATGTGCATCACTTTGCAACGGACTTGTGAGGTCCAGGGAGTGTTTGTACAACTTGAGCACCATAATAAGCAACAAAATGCAGAATGAACATCATCAAAGGCATAAACACATGTATGCTATATTTCAATCCAAGTTCCGCGAATCTAAGATATTTAGCTCACTACGCAGCCTGCAAAAGGTCTTCTCATCTAGAGGCTTGGTAAAGATATCGGCTAGCTGGTTCTCGGTACTAACATAAAATACTTCGATATCCCCCTTTTGCTGGTGGTCTCTCAAAAAGTGATGCCGGATGTCAATGTGCTTTGTGCGGCTGTGCTCAACAGGATTTTCCGCTATTCGGATAGCACTCTCATTATCACATAGGAGTGGGACTTTGCTCAGATTGTAGCCAAAGTCCCTGAGGGTTTGCCTCATCCAAAGCAGTTGCGCGCAACATTGTCCTGCGGCAACATACTCGGCCTCAGCGGTGGATAGGGCAACGGAGGTTTGTTTCTTAGAGTTCCATGACACCAGGGACCTTCCTAAGAATTGGCACGTCCCCGATGTACTCTTCCTATCGACCTTACATCCAGCATAGTCGGAATCTGAGTACCCAATCAAGTCAAAGTTAGACCCCTTTGGATACCAGATCCCGAAGCAAGGCGTAGCAACCAAATATCTAAGAATTCGCTTCACTGCCACTAAGTGACACTCCTTAGGATCGGATTGAAATCTAGCACACATGCATACGCTAAGCATAATATCCGGTCTACTAGCACATAAATAAAGCAAAGAACCTATCATGGACCGGTATGCTTTTTGATCAACGGACTTACCTCCTTTGTTGAGGTCGGTGTGTCCGTCGGTTCCCATCGGCGTCTTTGCGGGCTTGGCGTCCTTCATCCCAAACCTCTTTAGCAGATCTTGCGTGTACTTCGTTTGGGAGATGAAGGTGCCGTCCTTGAGTTGCTTCACTTGGAACCCAAGGAAGTAGTTCAACTCGCCCATCATCGACATCTCGAATTTCTGCGTCATCACCCTGCTAAACTCTTCACAAGACTTTTGGTTAGTAGAACCAAATATTATGTCATCGACATAAATTTGGCACACAAACAAATCACCATCACATGTCTTAGTGAAAAGAGTTGGATCGGCTTTCCCAACCTTGAAAGCATTAGCAATTAAAAAGTCTCTAAGGCATTCATACCATGCTCTTGGGGCTTGCTTAAGTCCATAGAGCGCCTTAGAGAGCTTACACACGTGGTCGGGGTACCGTTCATCCTCGAAGCCAGGGGGTTGCTCCACGTACACCTCCTCCTTTATTGGCCCGTTGAGGAAAGCGCTCTTCACATCCATTTGGTACAACCTGAAAGAATGGTGAGCGGCATACGCTAGCAAGATACGAATGGACTCTAGCCTAGCCACAGGAGCAAAAGTCTCCTCAAAGTCCAAACCTGCGACTTGGGCATAACCTTTTGCCACAAGTCGAGCCTTGTTCCTTGTCACCACTCCGTGCTCGTCTTGTTTGTTGTGGAACACCCACTTGGTTCCCACAACATTTTGCTTGGGACGAGGCACCAGCGTCCAAACTTCATTGCGCTTGAAGTTGTTCAGTTCCTCCTGTATGGCCAACACCCAATCCGGATCTAGCAAGGCCTCCTCTACCCTGAAAGGCTCAATAGAGGAGACAAAAGAGTAATGTTCACAAAAATTAACTAGTCGAGACCGAGTAGTTACTCCCTTGCTAATGTCACCCAGAATTTGGTCGACGGGATGATCCCTTTGAATCATCGCTCGAACTTGGGTTGGAGGTGCCGGTTGCACTTCTTCCTCCATCATATGATCATCTTGTGCTCCCCCTTGATCACACGCCTCCTTTTGATGAACTTGTTCATCGTCTTGAGTTGGGGGTTGCACCATTGTTGAGGAAGAAGGTTGATCTCGTTCATCTTGTTCCTGTGGCCGCACTTCTCCAATCGCCATGGTTCGTATAGCGGCCGTCGGAACATCTTCTTCATCTACATCATCACAATCAACAACTTGCTCTCTTGGAGAGCCATTAGTCTCATCAAATACAATGTCGCTAGAGACTTCAACCAAACTCGATGATTTGTTGAAGACCCTATACGCCTTTGTATTTGAATCATAACCTAATAAAAACCCTTCTACAGCTTTGGGAGCAAATTTTGAATTTCTACCCTTCTTCACTAGAATGTAGCACCTGCTCCCAAAAACATGAAAGTAAGATACATTGGGTTTGTTACCGGTTAGTAGCTCATACAACGTCTTCTTGAGGAGGCGGTGAAGGTAGACCCTGTTGATGGCGTGGCAAGCCGTGTTCACGGCTTCCGACCAAAAGCACTCGGGGGTCTTGAATTCTCCAAGCATAGTCCTCGCCATATCTATGAGCGTCCTGTTCTTCCTCTCTACCACACCATTTTGCTGTGGTGTGTAGGGAGCGGAGAACTCGTGCTTGATCCCTTCCTCCTCAAGGAACTCCTCCACTTGAAGGTTCTTGAACTCGGACCCGTTGTCGCTCCTTATCTTCTTCACTTTGAGCTCAAACTCATTTTGAGCTCTCCTGAGGAAGCGCTTGAGGGTCCCTTGGGTTTCAGACTTATCCTGCAAAAAGAACACCCAAGTGAAGCGGGAAAAGTCATCAACAATAACTAGACCATACTTACTTCCTCCTATGCTTAGATAGGCGACGGGTCCGAAGAGGTCCATATGCAGCAGCTCCAGAGGTCTTGACGTGGTCATCACATTCTTGCTGTGATGTGCTCCTCCCACTTGTTTACCTGCTTGACAAGCTGCACAAGGTCTATCTTTTTCGAAATAAACATTGGTTAGACCTATCACGTGTTCTCCCTTTAGAAGCTTGTGGAGGTTCTTCATCCCCACATGTGCTAAGCGGCGATGCCACAGCCAGCCCATGCAAGTCTTAGCCATTAAGCATGCATCTAGACCGGCCTCTTCTTTTGCAAAATCAACTAAGTAAAGCTTGCCGTCTAGTACACCCTTAAAAGCTAGTGAACCATCACATCTTCTAAAGACAGACACATCTACATTTGTAAATAAACAGTTATATCCCATATTGCATAATTGACTAACAGATAGCAAATTATATCCAAGAGACTCTACTAAAAACACATTAGAGATTGAGTGCTCATTAGAAATTGCAATTTTACCTAACCCTTTTACCTTGCCTTGATTCCCATCACCGAATATAATTGAATCTTGGGAATCTTTGTTTTTGACGTAGGAGGTGAACATCTTCTTCTCCCCCGTCATATGGTTTGTGCATCCGCTGTCGATAATCCAGCTTGAACCCCCGGATGCATAAACCTGCAAGGCAAATTTAGGCTTGGGTCTTAGGTACCCAACTCATGTTGGGTCCTACAAGGTTAGTGCAAATATCCTTAGGGACCCAAATGCAAGTTTTGTCTCCCTTGCATTTTGCCCCTAACTTCCTAGCAACTATTTTCCTATCCTTTCTACAAATAGCAAAGGAAGCATTTAAAGCACAGTAAATTGTAGAAGGTTCATTTACTACTTTCCTAGGAGCATGAATAATATTCTTCCTAGGCACATGATGAATAGCATTTCTTCTAGACATATTTCTACCATTCATATAGGAAGAACTAGAAGCAAACATAGCATGAGAGTCAAAATCATCATAAGCATTATAACTCCTATAAGCATTTCTAGTTTGTCTCCTATCATGGTACAAGAAGGCATGGTTCTTTTTAGCACTACTAGCCATAGGGGCCTTCCCTTTCTCCTTGACGAAGATGGGAGCCTTATGGCTTGTTAAGTTCTTGGCTTCCCTCTTGAAGCCAAGCCCATCCTTAATTGAGGGATGTCTTCCAATTGTGTAGGCATCCCTTGCAAATTTTAACTTATCAAATTCACTTTTGCTAGTCTTAAGTTGGGCATTAAGACTAGCCAATTCATCATTTAGTTTGGAAATTGAAACTAAGTGTTCACAACAAGCATTAATATCAACATCCTCACACCTAGTGCAAATTTCAACATGTTCAACACAAGAGTTAGATTTACTTGCTACTTCTAGTTTAGCATTTAAATCATTAATTTCACCTTTTAAAGAAGAAATGGTTTCATTACAAGTAGAAAGTTCACAAGAAAGCATTCCATTTCTTTTAACTTCTAGAGCAAGTGAATTTTGTGCACTAACAAATTTATCATGCTCTTCATATAAAAGATCTTCTTGTTTCTCTAAGATTCTATCCTTTTCATTCAAGGCATCAATCAATTCATTAATCTTAGCTATCTTAGTTCTATCCAATCCCTTGAATAAACTAGAATAATCTATTTCATCCTCACTAGACTCATCATCACTAGAAGAATCATAAGTATTATCATTACTAGTGATTACCTTCTTCTCCCTTGCCATGAGGCAAGTGTGATGCTCGTTTGGGAAGAGAGCCGATTTGTTGAAGGCAGTGGCGGCGAGTCCTTCGTCGTCGGAGTCGGACGAAGAGCAATCCGAATCCCACTCCTTTCCAAGGTGTGCTTCGCCTTTGGCCTTCTTGTAAACCTTCTTGTTCTCCCTCTTCCCATTCTTCCCTTGCTCCTGGTCACTATCATTTTCGGGACAGTTAGCAATAAAATGACCAACCTTACCACATTTGAAGCATGAGCGCTTCCCCTTTGTCTTGGTCTTCCTTGGTTGCCCCTTGCGACCATTTAGCGCCATCTTGAATCTCTTGATGATGAGAGCCATCTCTTCATCATTGAGCCCGGCCGCCTCAACTTGCGCCACCTTGCTGGGTAGCGGCTCCTTGCTCCTTGTTGCCTTGAGAGCAATGGGTTGAGGCTCGTGGAGTGGACCGTTCAACGCTTCGTCGACGTATCTCGCCTCCTTGATCATCATCCGCCCGCTTACGAATTTTCCGAGTACCTCCTCGGGTGTCATCATCATGTACCTGGGATTCTCACGAATATTGTTCACGAGATGAGGATCAAGAACGGTAAAGGACCTTAGCATTAGGCGGACGACGTCGTGGTCCGTCCATCGCGTGCTTCCGTAGCTCCTTATTTTGTTGATGAGGGTCTTGAGCCGGTTGTACGTTTGGGTTGGCTCCTCTCCCCTTATCATGGCGAATCGTCCAAGCTCGCCCTCCACCAACTCCATTTTGGTGAGCATGGTGATGTCATTCCCCTCGTGAGAGATCTTGAGGGTGTCCCATATTTGCTTGGCATTGTCCAAGCCGCTCACCTTGTTGTACTCTTCCCTGCACAAGGATGCTAAGAGAACAGTAGTAGCTTGTGCATTTCTATGGATTTGTTCATTTATGAGCATAGAGTTATCCGAGCTATCAAACTTCATTCCATTCTCTACAATCTCCCAAATGCTTGGATGGAGAGAGAATAAGTGACTACGCATTTTGTGACTCCAAAATCCGTAGTCCTCCCCATCGAAGTGTGGAGGTTTGCCAAGAGGAATAGAAAGCAAATGCGAATTCGAACTATGTTGAATACGAGAATAATCAAATGAAAAGTTCGAATTGACCGTCTTTTTGTAGTCGTTGTGGTCATCGTCCTTTTGGGAAGAAGTAGATTCATCGCTGTCGTCGTAGTAGACGATCTCCTTGATGCGCCTTGTCTTCTTCTTCTTCCCTTCCTTCCGTCTATGACCCGAGCCGGAGTCGGTAGGCTTGTCGTCCTTCGGCTCGTTGATGAAGGATTCCTTCTCTTTGTCGTTGATCACGATACCCTTCCCCTTAGGATCCATCTCTTCGGGCGATTAGTCCCTTTGTGAAGAGAACGGCTCTGATACCAATTGAGAGCACCTAGAGGGGGGGGGTGAATAGGTGATCCTGTGAAACTTAGACTTATAGCCACAAAAACTTGTTAAGTGTTAGCACAATAATTGCCAAGTGGCTAGAGAGGAGTCTCAACAAAACACAATACCACAAGAGATCAAACACAGAGATGACACAGTGGTTTATCCCGTGGTTCGGCCAAGACCAACGCTTGCCTACTCCACGTTGTGGCATCCCAACGGACGAGGGTTGCAATCAACCCCTCTCAAGCGGTCCAAAGACCAACTTGAATACCATGGTGTTTTGTTTTGCCTTTCAATATCCCGTTTGCAAGGAATCTCCACAAATTGGAGTCTCTTGCCCTTACAAGTATATGATCACAAAGAAGCACAGAGTAAGGGAGGGAAGCAACACACACAAATCCACAGCAAAATGCGCACACACACGGCCAAGAATCGAGCTCAAAAGACTATCTCAAAGTTCTCACTAGAACGGAGCTCGAATCACTTAGAATGACAAACAAATGCGCAAAGACTGAGTGTGGATGATCAAGAATGCTCTAAGGTTGCTTGTGTGTCTCCTCCATGCGCCTAGGGGTCCCTTTTATAGCCCCAAGGCAGCTAGGAGCCGTTGAGAGCAAATCTGGAAGGCTATCCTTGCCTTCTGTCGTCGGGGGCACCGGACAGTCCGGTGCACACCGGACACTGTCCGGTGCCCGATTTCTTTCCTTAAACAGCGCTGCCGACCGTTGTAGGCCGTTGCAGATCTGAGAGCCGTTGGCGCACCGGACAGTCCGGTGCCGTCTTCTAGCCGTTGGCTCGGCCACGTGTCCCGCGCTGATTGCGCGGCCGACCGTTGGCCCGGCCGACCGTTGGCTCACCGGACAGTCCGGTGCACACCGGACAGTCCGGTGAATTTTAGCCGTACGCCGTCAGCGAATTCCCGAGAGCGGTTTGTTCACGCCGAATCAGTCTGGCGCACCGGACACTGTCCGGTGCACACCGGACAGTCCGGTGTGCCAGACCGAGCTGAGTCTTGGCTGTACACAGCCAAGTCTTTTTCTCCTCTTTTCTTTTCTTCTTCTTTCTGTTTCTAACACTTAGACAAGTATATTAGTACACAAAACCAATGTACTAAGACTTAGAAACATACCTTTACTTCATGATTTGCACTTTGTTCATTCATGGACATAAATTCACATTTAAGCACTTGTGTTGGCACTCAATCACCAAAATACTTAGAAATGGCCCAAGGGCACATTTCCCTTTCACTTCTTCGTTCTCTATCCCTCTCGGTGATGGCGGTGGAACGCATGATGCTCTTCGATGAGGAGCCGAGAGGCATGGCGAACGACTTTATACCCCACGTGGGTGAGGCGGCAGAGCCATTGGGCTGGTTATGTCAGCTGGAGATTCCTACGGATATCTTGCGCTCGTTCGGTTTGAGTTCGAGCCCACGCTCAGGGAAGAAAGGAGGCCTGACGAGCAGGGCCCACCGGTAGCGACAAAGCGTTGATGAGTAGGCACGGACGCACGGGTCCGTCCTGCCAGCCACCTGGCTTGAGTCTGCATGGATTTGGAGGTTGGGCCACCAGTGGGGTGAGTCGGGCCGAGCGAGTGGAGAGGCAGCCCAGTTGGCGCATGGTGGAAGGGAAGGTGGGCCGATAGGGGAAGCAGTGCACCGAGCCATGAGTGTTGGATGGCCCAGGTAGCAGGTGAGTTTTTCTTTTCCCTTTCTATTTCTTGTTTTATTTTATTTTCAAACTTTAAGTTTAGAATTCCAATTTCAAATTTGCAAACAGTATGCAAGAATCAAAAATTACCCAGCGTGAAAGAAACATTATTAATTTATTATTTATTATCCTATTGAAGCCAATGATTTTAAGTATGCCACTTATATATAAAAAATAGACATTTTAAAGATGTAATTCCTAGTGGATAGAATCCTTTAGAGAGAAATTTTAAATACTTAATTTAACAAGGAAATAATTAAGTTCACATATAGACCCTTTTACACCTTTATTAGGTAACATATTTTCATTTAGGAGATGTGACCTTAAGGTAAGGGAATTTTTATTGAAATGCATCTTAATTCAAAATCTTTTTTGTGAATTTTTTATACATCCCTAAATAAAATTTTGTGTGTTACAAATTCTACCTCCCTTAAAAATAATATCATCCTCGAGATTACTAAAAAAAGGATGCAACAAGTTTGGTTTGAAATTTTGTTTCCCATTTTGTTTAGGAATGAAAAGTTTTGTTTCAAGTTTTAAATACTAATTAGTAGATGATTAGGAAAATATGGATCTAGTATGTCTAGCCATCTATAGGGTTATGGCAAGGATAGGTTGTGGCAAGAAAGGTTGGGCAAGGAAAGACTTCATCTCGGATGGTGAATCTTGATTCATCTAAAGTTCTGATTCTTTTCACATCCTTCCTTGTTGAGGTTGACCTTCTTCTTTTCTTTGGTCTTGGTGTGATCATCTGAGTTAGGGACATGTAGTTAAGATAATTGTGGGTAGGATAGATTTCATGAGGTGGGTTGGTCAGAACCTCTGTTTTGTTGTTAGGTTGAAACAAAGGGGTTATGCAACCATCTGATGGGAAAGGTAGATGCATATGGTCAGGTAGTTGTATATGGTCAAGTTAGTCTCGGGCACCAATTTAGGTTAAATCCTATTTATAGGAGTAAGGTCTAATCTATTTTAACAGTATTAACTAATCCTTTAGGTAACTCATTTTAGATCAGATCATGTCTGTTATTCTAGGATGGGATAAGTATACTCATTAGGACAAGATGAATCCTTTAAAGTAAGAGAGAATCTTTTGAGATCAGATAGATCTATTAGGATAAGATAGAATCTTGTTAAGGTAAAATGGGTCTATAAGATAGATCTATTTGTTTTGTTATATGGGGGATAATCTATCTTTCTAAATATATTTTTATGCCTATATGTATTTAGATGCAATTGTGGACATTACTCCAGAACTCATCACTCTCAATAAAAGAACCAAATCAGACAATTATCATAAAAACAAGGATTCAAGTGCATAGATACCTACAAAAAAATAGTTTTGTTTTTGTTCCTAAGAGTAAGTCTCCTATTCCTAAGGGTCACTTTAGGTACAGGATTTCAAAGTGTGAAATCCACTTTTGTCTTTAGAAGAGAAAAGGTAAGAGTAATCAGAGTAAAGCAGTAATAGAAGAGATTAAGGAAAGTTTAGAAAGAATCAGAGTAGCAAAGGTAAGTAGGTAAGGGTTATCCGATTCTATCTAGGTTGCTTCCTACAGTCAACATTCCTCTGCTACCGCTTCTGTCGCACCCGGATTTAAGGGCAAATCTAGGCGTGAATCAAATGTGTGCTAGGATCAAGTCTCACACATATGGTGACTCATGGTACAGAAACGAATGTCACATCATTACTATATAATAGGAGTTCTGTACAAAATAGCTATATAATTACATCATACGAAGATGACGATCCAGCAACCATAGTTGACTGCGAGACGACGACCTAGACCTCTCACCAACTCATCGCGACATCCTGATGCTCTTGGGGGGATGTGAGTACAGCAAGGATGAGCTCACATACGTTCATCGCTCAACAACTTGTGGGGAATAATGTGCATGAGCTCACTTATAGTGGGGCTCATGTGAAGTGTAAGGCTTACCAAAGGAGATGGTTAAGGCTATGCATTGCTTTTAAAGTTGGTCAAAGTTTTATTAGCAGTTACTAAGTATAAGTAGACACCAACCTAAATAAATAAGAGATCAAATTAATAATAACACCCACAATGCAATGCAAATGACAAATTAAGTTTAGTTCCATAAATTAATCATGCGAGATTCCTGAGTCGCTCTTGACCGTGAGCATGACTGATATACCAGTTTTACACTCTGCAGAGGTTGCACCCTTTACCCACAAGTCATGTTACCCATTTGCCAAGGAATTGTAACTTCCCATTCATCTCTATCATGGAGACGAGTGAAAGGGAAATGTGCCATTGGGCCATTTCTATAAATGTTTTGGTGATTAGATGCCCAACACATATTGTTTTCATGAATATGTGCTAAAGTGCTAAAGAGATGCAAATCAAGAATCAAGGTATGTCTCTAGCCTTAGTGAATTGTTTTTGGTACTAACATATTCTTCTAAGTGCTAGGAACCTTGTAAAATAAAATGAGATTGGATTGGAGAAGGTTGGGAGTGCCCAGCCAGACTTGCTCCAGCCTGCGGGTTCACCAGACTGTTTGGTGTGCACCAGACTGTCTGGTGTGCACCAGACTGTCTGGTGTGCACCAGACAGTGTCTGGTGCCTAGGCTGCTGCGCTGACGAACTCACTACTCTCGGGAATTGTTGGGGATGCTGCGGCTAAAATTCACCGGACTGTCCGGTGAACCAGCAGCGCCCACGCTAATGGTCGGTAGCGAAATCAGCGCAATCAACGGGTGACACGTGGCCAGTGCCAACGATCACCAGGCTGCACCGGACTGTCCGGTGTGCCAAAGGGACTTTGGCTACAACGATCGGCTTCGCCATATCAGTAAGGAGATCACACATTGTTCACTGTCCAGTACGCCCACGGACAGAAGGCAACCAGAGCCTTCCAAATGGAACTCCAACGGCTCCTAGCTGCCTTAGGGCTATAAAAGGGACCCCTAGGTGCATGGAGCAGTAGACCAAGCACCTCCTAAACATTATAAGACACCGAGACCTCGCATTCGCGCATTTGATTCACTGTGTTAGAGATTTGAGCACTTTTCTAAGTTGTAACTCCGCTGTGCTGCTTTCGTGTGCTCGTTCTCGTCTTGTGTGCGTGTTAGTGCAGCGACTCTCGCTTTTTTGTGTGTTGCTTTTTCCTCCTTACTTCTATGCTCATTTGAGATCTTCTGTGTATGGTGTGAGAGACTCCAACTTGTGGAGATTCCTCACAAAAGGGGATAAACTTGTGATAAAGAGAACCGTGGTATTCAAGTGGATCATTGTATCACTTTAAAGGGGTTGAGTGCAACCCTCGTCCGTTGGGACGCCACATCATGGACTAGGCAAGTGTTCCACTTGGCCGAACCACGGGATAAAGCTTGTCGTGTCAACTGTCCTTATTCTTGTGCGATTGTCCTTACTTATATTTCACTTAATAATTGTTCTAAGTTTAATACTCATCTTGTAAAGAGCAATTGGGTGAAGAAGTTGTCTCCCTCTCTAGTCATAGAATCTTGGTTTTGACTTCACTAACTTTTCATAAACCAAGTTTGTGTTGTTTAGTCTTGATTTTTACAGGATCACCTATTCACCCCCCCCTCTAGGTGCTCACAACGAGGTAGGGTAGCACTACGAGGCCTTTACAAAGTTCCACTAGCTTTAGAAAACTCGCTACGGTTTCTAAGGGGAGCGATATAGGAATCCCTAGTCTGAAAAGCCATCACAGCATGATCAATCCAAGAACCTCCCTATACTGACAACTCTCCTACCGCCCTTTCCCCTTTCGGGTAAGGTAGTCCTCCACTAGCTTTCCTAATTATTCAGCCAAGGGCGTCCCATACCACCCTTGTGGTAGCACTGTTATCTCAAGTTAAGCTCCATATTCCAATTAACACAATGATCTTGTCATGAACAATAATTAAAACAATAGCAAAATTGGAACATTATCATAATTCAAATGTAACATTAATCCCAAAACCAGGTAGAACAATCGCAAGTCTACCCAATAATTCATTTGTCTGCAAGGGGTGGGGTAAACAATACTAGGGAAACCTATTAGGTCCCATCAAATTATCTTGAGCATGTCACAGTGATTAACAAGAACATTATTGGGTAAAGAAGAGTGATCAAGGGCACAACTTGCCTGTGACTTGAGATTCCATGTACTTCACCAATTGGTCTTCGGGTTTCTCGTGACCTCATCGCAATTTGTAGTAGTACATATAAATAGATAAGATGTACATAAAAATAACTTTACACCAAACATGAGAACAATCAACTGCGTAACAATATTCTACACGCTGCTACGAGATCGTAGGTTCGAGAAACACTAAGATCGGAGTTACAGTTAAAAAGATATGATTTTCTAAAGATTTACATGGTTAAATAATAAAACTATGTTACTTTGATCATGTGAGAAAGATATTTTAAGGAATTCACTAATTTAACCTCACTATAAGTTATAAATTGATTAGAGATTATATTTTAATTAGATTATAACTATAACTAGATTAACTTTGGTTGGAAAAGATTAACCTAATACACATAAACAATATCTATTTATAAGAGTTATGTGACATGAAAATACTGTTGTTATTGCAAAGTAGATATTTATACAAAGCTAACACAATTTGAACGAGTCAAATCGCAATTAGAACGTCGGTACAGATTTTATGACGGCTATATTTCATCTTATCCGTGTGATCCATGTGACGGAACCTCCTAAGTCATTAGGCCCACCTACAGTTGTCCTTGTCCAATGGACCTCAGACAACCCTGCAGGTGCCCCTGAATCACTTGACAAGTTCGGTATCTGCTTTTCTTACCTTTCCCAAGAGCGTTTCACCCGTCACGCAGACATTACAAATCATCGAAGATGCGGAAGTGCGGAAGCAGTTACAATATCTTAGTTTTATTTAAAAGTAAGAGAGAGTTAAATATTTACAGACCAGGATAAAATATACGAGTGCAGAGTATTATTATTATTACAAACCATGGGAGGCAAAAACTCCTCCCAAATAGATAGTAAAAAGTTTTTAATGGAGGGCCTTCCCTCCCGCAGCTCTAGTCTTGTTGTTCAACTTTGGGTACCACCTTTGAACAGAAGCAATAAAAGTTTGTTGCTTCTTCACCTAAAACAACATGGGACAAAGCCCTGAGTACGAAGTGTACTTTCGCAAGACTTACCCGACAAAGTAAAAGACTCTCAAGGATATGCTGGCTTTAAGGGAGTCAAGGTAAGGCTTATCAATAATCAATGACTCTGTTTGCAGAAATGCTTACTAAAGTGGATCCTTAAAAATCCAATTTTAATTTGTCAGGTTAAGTACGATTACCTGCAACTAGAGTTCTTTCTACCCTAGTTCAAACACTTGACCTGCACTAGCCGATTTCTTAACAACCCTTCATCTTTACTGGATTTCTACGTATAAGTCAGTGACCAAGTCTTCATAACCGCGAAGGTACGGCGATCCAAATCGATTATACTCAGCTAAGGATCTCCAATCACACAACATATGTAACACTTAACCCTTGCATATGTAAACTCGCCACCGGGGTTCTTAAGACCAGATCAGGTTCACGCCAACCGAGAGCACAGATACACCACCGTCCAGCCTCTTGCCACGGAGGGTACACGCTACTCTCACCATCTCTCCATGCCCATTGCATGTTATCTTATTTTGGTATTAGTCTACCCAAGGCAAAGCTTACCCATGACGAGGCATGTGACCAGTTAAAGGATCCTCGGTCAGCAGGCCTACATCGGCACGGTCCTTAATCGACTCAAATGGAGAAACTACACCGAGACTCCTTTCTCGTGCAAGTCACCCGCTCGATCTCAGCTTAATTATTTCAAACCCAAAGTTTGGTACCTGGCAGAGGTACATCTTTTCCGATGTTGAACCCATCACGGCCATGATGGATTCACCATCAAGTTTTGTTTTTAAAAAACATCCCACCCACTTTGCCACATCATCTTTTGTGAAAACAAAACATTTTGTTTTTCTAGAGCAGGGCTAAGCATAGGGAAAACCTTTTGTAAAACAGGGATTCCAAGGAAGGTAATCAAATTCAAGGAAGGTAATGCAGGAATTGTTTTAGCACTCAACTGCTATCACCTAATGCATCAAGCAAGTGAGAAAGGTTTTAAAAGAAATCAAGGAGGTGGCAGATGCACCGGGGCTTGCCTTGGTTTACACGTGAATCAGGCTCGGTCCCGCAGATGTCAAAATAAAAACAGCTGCCTGCCTGATGTCCCTAAGGTGGTGGTGGTGGTGATTCTTCCTCGTTTTCTAAATATAACCAAACATAATAATGAATGCTCATGTAATGCTCATGAGAGTGCAAAGATAATAAAGGTTTAATATCTAAAGTCTTGAATACAATTTTCTTTCACGGATCTCCGAGAACTTAGGATTTCTGGAGTCAATAGTGAAGTTCATAGGGCAGGGGGTAGGGTTTTGGGTTCTAAGTATCAAACAAGGTCTAAATCATACCAAACTCTACCCAAGGCTTCTAAATATTATATAAAGGTCATCTAAAAAGTTTGGGGATTTTTAAAATTATTATCTATTTTCTAAAAATCCAGAAACAAGGTTTTGGGCTATTTTAAATGCTCCAAAATTCTCTATTTAATCTAAAAATCATGAAACTATTTTTATTAAATTCTATGAAAAATTAGGAATCTAGGAAAATTGGTTTGACATTTTTACAATTTTTCTACAATTTTCTACAGATTTCCAAAGTTTCATAGAAAAAGAAAAGGAAAAAGCTGGAACAGTGTTAGGCCGGAAGCAGCCCAACCGGCCCAATTCTAGGGGAAAGCGCGCGCCCGCGCCTGCGCTGCAGACATTGCATGGAGGTCCCTGGCGTTCTGGTTAACTCAAAGTGGGTTCTTTTACTGTTGCCCTGAGTCACTGACGGTTTCTAAAAAGACTCCCCAGGTTCTATTCCCTTCCAAGTCGAGGTCCCCGATGGTGCGCCGCATAGGGAGCCAAGCTCCGGTGAGCTAGACTGGCAGGAGGGAGCCAAGACCGGTGCTCCCGAGTGACTGACACTGAATTGAACCCCTCCCGAGCATTTCCCCAACTTAATTCCAAGAATGGCGATCTAATTTGCTCTGACCACGGTGACAGCGCGGATGATCAAAGGAACAACGTGTTCCCGACGATCCATGGCGGTCTAATTCAATCAGAGGAGTCGAGGAGCTTGAGAGGGACCTTAGAACACTAGAACAAACGATCAAGGCATTGGGACTGACTTGGAATAGGCTGGCCGCAGTGAGGTCTCTCCTACGGTGTTCTTGAGCAGATTTGGGGGAAGTTCAAAATTCACGCTCCCTAGTGAACAATTGAGGCTGATTCTTGGTGGCTGGATGCTTGACTACCTTACGGAGCTCACGGTGGCTTCAATTTATACTGAGCGAGAGCGGTGGCCGAGAATTGCAGAGATGACGCGCGGCGGTTGGAGAAGGGGGAATTCACTGGCGCGCGTGATTGGTGGCAAACCTCGTGGCATCTACTCCAGTGATCAACGGAGAGCTAAAGCAGGACACGGTGATGCGGTGGAAATGCCTAGACACACAGCACAAGGCCGAAAGGTGGCGGTCAACGGCGTGCTTATCAGGTCCCACCGCGGCGAGCTTTGTACGGTGGCCGGAATACTTTACTGGCCAGAACTTATCCACGGCGGCGTAACTCTGAGCGTTATCTGATCATCCCGAGCACGAATCGAGACAGTGGTGGCACGAATCGTGGCGGAGATCGTCGGCGGTGAGCTGAGCGTTTGATCTGATCTTATTCAGATACTGTACCATGGGAGCCATCATCAGAGTGCATGACAGTCCATTTTCAGGTCCAGATTTCTCCAAATTTTATATGGTACCAAGCCCAAACACCTATAGCAAAGTTGTTCCTCTACAATGGCTCTATAACTTTGCTATATTGACTCGAGACAAATTCTTTGAAGTTCTTGATCCGCAGAGCTCCCAAGATGACTCAGTACCACTGTTAGTCTGAATTTCACACATCAAACAGCCTGACAGCCCGACTTTGTGTTTGATTATCTCCAATTTTTTGTGTAACAACCAAAGAGGATGTCTGCATCAAAGTTGTTCTACTACAATAGGCCTACAAAATTGATGTGGTGACCTAGGGCAAAATCCTCCTTGTTTGAAAGTTACAAGGTCACAAAGATGAGCTCAAAACACTGAATTTCAGACTTAGCTTTAGAACTCAAATAGGGTCCTTTTGCAAAGAGGTCCAAAATTCAGGGTTTAGCTTTTCAATCTTCATGATTGTGAACCATATGACTTAAGATGCTTTAACTTCATAGTTTTTGCACTTTAATCCAAAAGTGCACTAATTTTGCACTTAGCCCCCTACGGTTTTGGTTTAGGGTTTTCCAAGGTCCTTATTAGGGTTTTTGGTATTTCAGGGGTGTGAATGTAATTCAAGTCTATTCTTAGTAACATTTTATAACTATTTTACTTAAGCTTTAGGGTTTTCTCTATTTGGGTTTTGTTTTACCCCTTCTAAATCTTATTTAGGGTTAAGTACCTTACTCCAGGGTTTTATTTGCAAAATGCCATAGCAATACAACTTGTTTGAGATTTTGCCTAGTGAATGCACTCTAGGTGTATCAAACATATGAAATGTTAATGCTTATGATGTTATGCTCAAGTTTTAGTGACAATAACACCAGGGGTGTTACATCCTTCCCCCCATAAAAGAATCTCGTCCCGAGATTAAAAGTCCTAGTGCAAGTAATGGAAAAGGAAACACGACATGCCTTTATTTCTTTATTCTTGGTACAAGGCAGGGGTGGTTTGGGGCTCACTCCTTTTAACAATTGTATACACTTTACAAATTACATGAGGCTAAAAAGCCTAGGAAATTATTTTCTATAAAGTCCTGAGTTTCCCATGTAGCCTCATCTTCTGAATGCTGGTTCCACTATATCTTGTAAAACTTGAGAGTTTTTCTTCGGGTAATTCTGTCCTTTTGATCCAAGACTCGAATAGGGTGCTCAGAATATGTCAAGTCTGGTTCTAGGGCAACATTCATTACGTCAATGGTTCGATCAGAAACTCGAAGAAACTTCTTCAATTGAGACACGTGGAACACATTATGTACTGCAGACAAGGTTTCAGGTAACTGAAGTCGGTATGCCACTGGTCCATATTGTTCAAGAACAGGAAAAGGACCAATGTACCGAGGTGCAAGCTTTCCTTTTACCCTGAAACGTGTTACACCCTTCATTGGGGAGACCTTCAGATAAACATAATCTCCCACCAGAAAATACAAGGGCATTCATCATTTGTCTGCATAAGTTTTCTGACGAGCGTGAGCTTTCTTCAAATGATGAATTATTCGTTGAACCTTTTCTTCGGTCTCTTTTACCATATCAGGCCTAAAGAAGTACCTTTCACCTGGTTCAGACCAATTTAGCGGAGTATGACATCGTCGTGCATATAAAGCTTTAAAGGGTGCCATCTTAATACTTTCTTGATAGCTATTATTATATGAGAACTCTGATAATGGTAAACAATCATCCCATTTCTGTGGGAACTCTAGAACACATGCTCGCAACATATCTTCGAGTATCTGATTCACCCTCTCAGTTTGCCCACTGGTTTGCGGATGATAGGCCGAACTATGGAGCAACTTAGTACCTAAGGATTTGTGAAGTGCTTCCCAAAACTTGGCTACAAATTGAGGTCCACGATCCAACAGTATAGTCTTCGGAATACCGTGCAAACTGAGAATACGAGCAATGTACAATTGGGCATAAACAGCAACTGGGTGATCTGTCTTGACTGGCAGAAAATGAGCAATTTTCGTGAGCCGATCAACAATAACCCAGATAGAATCATAGCCTTTTGCTGTTCTGGGCAATCCTACAATAAAGTCTATACTAATATCTTCCCATTTCCATGTTGGTATGGGTAGAGATTGTAATGGACCGGCAGTCTTCATATGTATGGCTTTGACACGTCTGCAAGTGTCACATCTTGCCACATAGCGTGCGATTTCAATCTTCATCTTTGTCTACCAATAATGTTGTTTTAGATCATGATACATCTTAGTGCTTCTGGGATGAATAGAATAGCGACTAAGATGTGCTTCATCTAATATTTGTTGGCGGATTTCTTCATTCTTTGGCACAACTATGCGGTTATTAAACCATACAATGCCTTGATCATCCATTCTGAAACATTTGGCTTTTTCGGCCTCTATTTTCTCATGGATGTGTTTCATACCCTCATTATCCCTTTGAGCATCCATTATCCTTTGTAAAAGGACTGACTCAAGCTTTAGTTGACTTAAGGCTCCTTGTTGGATCATTCCCAGGTTTAACTTCTCCATCTCCTGGCATAGTGTATTGTCAGAGGTCTTCACCATAAGATAGTGACATGAAACCTTATGGCTAAGTGCATCTGCCACTACATTAGCCTTGCCTGAGTGATAATGAATTTCCAATTGATAGTCCTTAATAAGCTCAAGCCATCGCCTTTGTCTCATGTTCAACTCTGACTGGGTGAAGATATACTTCAAGCTTTTATGGTCTGTATAGATATGACAGACATTTCCCAGTAGATAATGACGCCAAATTTTTAGGGCATGAACCACTGCAGCTAACTCCAGATCATGAGTTGGGTAATGTTCCTCATGCCGACGCAACTGCCTTGAAGCATAAGCTATTACTCGGCCTTCTTGCATTAATACACAGCCGAGACCACTGCCTGATGCGTCACAATACACATCAAAGGGCTTCTTAATATCCGGTTGAGCCAATACCGGAGCAGTGCTTAATAATACTTTCAATTGTTCAAAAGCTCCATTACATTTTGAAGACCAATTGAATTTAATATCATTCTTCAATAAACTCGTGATTGGTTTCACAAGCTTAGAAAAATCCGGTATGAATCGGCGATAATAACCAGCCAGCCCAAGGAAACTTCGGACTTGATGTACAGTGGTTGGGGGTTTCCACTCCAAAATATCCTTGACCTTGCTGGGATCTAGCGCAATCCCCTTGGCAGATAATACATGTCCCAGAAATTGAATTTCTTCTAGCCAGAACGTGCATTTACTGAACTTGGCATATAACTGATGTTCTCTCAAGCGTGTTAATACAATCCGCAAGTGCTGAGCATGCACCTCTTCATTCTTGGAGTATATTAAGATATCATCGATGAAGACCACCACAAACTTATCCAACTCGGGCATAAATACCGAGTTCATTAGATAGGTGAAGTGGGCAGGAGCATTCGTCAGTCCGAAAGACATAACCAAATATTCAAATAGTCCATACCGCATGGTGAATGAGGTCTTTGGTATATCCTCGGGCCTGATACGGATCTGATGATAGCTCGACCTGAGGTCAATCTTGGAGAATACCCTTGCTCCAGTCAGTTGATCAAATAGAATGTCAATCCGTGGAAGAGGGTACTTATTTTTTATAGTGACCTCATTAAGGGGTCTATAATCCACACACGTTCGAAGTGTTTGGTCCTTCTTCTTGATGAAGATGGCTGGACAACCCCATGGTGACGAGCTTGGCCGGATGAATCCCTTCTCTAGTAGATCTTGCAATTAGGTCTTGAGTTCTGCCAGTTCATTTGGAGGCATTCGGTACGACCTTCTAGAAATAGGAGCCGTACCGGGCTTCAACTCAATTACAAATTCTACATCTCTTTCGGGTGGCAATCTAGGCAAATCTTCTGGAAAGACGTCTGGGAACTCACATACTACCGGAATATCTTTGATCTCCGGTATGATGGCTTCATACACTCTGCCAGTTGGTCTAGCTAGAATAGCTACGAGGATAGACAAAAGAATTTCTTCTTGGCCTTAACTCAACCTGATTGTTCTCATATCAGTATTGAGAATAGCTTTATGTTGGACTAACCAATTCATGCCCAAAATTACATCTATGTCTTGGCCTTTCAGAACAATCATATTAGTAGGAAAGTCCCGTTCAGCCAAGGTTACAGGCACTTGGTAAGCCACTTCTTATCACTTTCGGTAGCTTCGCTGTTGGGTGTAGGAGACCATTGATCGACCAAATTCATTGAAGGAGGGGGCCTGAAAAGGTCCAGTTCTCCTCCAAAGGCTTCTCCTGCTATTCCAGATGGTACAGCTCCCATCTCGACAGGATCCGCGGGAACGTTCGGGTGTAATTGTGAATACAACACATGAACTTCTTCATGTAATGTATTACAATATACCTGCAAGTTATCAACAACTGAGCTAAGCTCTTCTATGCGGGCTTGAGCTCAAGCTTCCTTTGCCTAGGCTAGTGAACGAGAGCTCACAACCCAGTCAAGTGCTAGATCCCGATCCGCTAGCTGGTCTTGCAGGTGGCGGATTTCTGTCCTCAAATCATTGATTCTTTCGCCATCCGCAACCCAAAGATCGTTCCGATGTCAGAGTTCTGCTCGAAGCTGATCAACTTGTGCTTCAAGATCCCCGATCGGATCATTACTACCACTACTGCTACCTTCATGTTGTGGGGCAAGTTGATGACGGGGCACACCAAACGGCCCGATTGACTTGCGCGCGGTCTTTCTCGTGCGCGACGACATTTTTCTAAGGGGGAAATCTTATTAGCATAGTTTTTAGCATGATGCATGTGTAATTACAGAATCAACCTTAGTTGATTCACACCTTCTATACATTGCACTCTTACTATCTGTTCTTTAAAATAAACTCTTCAGAAATACTTAGGTAAGAAGGGAAGAAATTTTCTAGATAAGTCTTTAGAAAATTCTTTTTGAAGATGCCTCATAATATCTGCAGAGATGGGCTTCGCTCTGATACCAGCTGTGATGGAACCTCCCAAGTCATTAGGCCCACCTACAGTTGTCCTTGTCCAACGGACCTCAGACAACCCTGCAGGTGCCCCTGAATCACTTGACAAGTTCGGTATCTACTTTTCTTACCTTTCCCAAGAGTGTTTCACCCATCATGCAGACATTACAAATCATCGGAGATGCGGAAGTGCGGAAGAAGTTACAATATCTTAGTTTTATTTAAAAGCAAGAGAGAGTTAAATATTTACAGACCAGGATAAAATATACGAGTGCAGAGTATTATTATTATTACAAACCATGGGAGGCAAAAACTCCTCCCAAATAGATAGTAAAAAGTTTTCAATGGAGGGCCTTCCCTCCCGCAGCTCTAGTCTTGTTGTTCAACTTTGGGTACCACCTTTGAACAGAAGCAATAAAAGTTTGTTGCTTCTTCACCTACAACAACATGGGACAAAGCCCTGAGTACGAAGTGTACTTTCGCAAGACTTACCCGACAAAGTAAAAGACTCTCAAGGATATGCTGGCTTTAAGGGAGTCAAGGTAAGGCTTATCAATAATCAATGACTCTATTTGCAGAAATGCTTACTAAAGTGGATCCTTAAAAATCCAATTTTAATTTGTCAGGTTAAGTACGATTATCTGCAACTAGAGTTCTTTCTACCCTAGTTCAAACACTTGACCTACACTAGCCGATTTCTTAACAACCCTTCATCTTTACTGGATTTCTACGTATAAGTCAGTGACCAAGTCTTCATAACCGCAAAGGTACGGTGATCCGAATCGATTATACTCAGCTGAGGATCTCCAATCTCACGACATATGTAGCACTTAACCCTTGCATATGTCAACTCGCCACCGGGGTTCTTAAGACCAGATCAGGTTCACGCCAACCGAGAGCACAGATACACCACCGTCCAGCCTCTTGCCACAGAGGGTACACACTACTCTCGCCATCTCTCCACGCCCATTGCGTGTTATCTTATTCTGGTATTAGTCTGCCCGAGGCAAAGCTTACCCATGATGAGGCATGTGACCAGTTAAAGGGTCCTCGGTCAGCAGGCCTACATCGGCACGGTCCTTAATCGACTCAGACGGAGACACAACACCGAGACTCCTTTCTCGTGCAAGTCACCCGCCCGGTCTTAGCTTAATTATTTCAAACCCAAAGTTTGGTATCTGGCAGAGGTACATCTTTTCCGATGTTGAACCCATCACGGCCATGATGGATTCACCATCAAGTTTTGTTTTGGAAAAACATCCCACCCACTTTGCCACATCATCTTTTGTGAAAACAAAACATTTTGTTTTTCTAGAGCACGGCTAAGCATAGGGAAAACCTTTTGTAAAACAGGGATTCCAAGGAAGGTAATCAAATTCAAGGAAGGTAATGCAGGAATTGTTTTAGCACTCAACTCCTATCACCTAATGCATCAAGCAAGTGAGAAAGATTTTAAAAGAAATCAAGGAGGTGGCAAATGCACCGGGCTTGCCTTGGTTTACAGGTGAATCAGGCTCAGTCCCGCAGATGTCAAAATAAAAATAGCTGCCTACCTGGTGTCCCTCACGTGGTGGTGGTGGTGAAGTCTTCTCTTCTTCTACTTCAACTTCTTCCTCGTTTTCTAAATATAACCATACATAATAATGAATGCTCATGTAATGCTCATCAGAGTGCAAAGATAATAAAGGTTTATTATCTAAAGTCTTGAATACAATTTTCTTTCACGGATCTCCGAGAACTTAGGATTTCTGGAGTCTATAGTGAAGTTCATAGGGCAGGGGGTAGGGTTTTGGGTTCTAAGTACCAAACAAGGTCCAAATCATACCAAACTCTACCCAAGGCTTCTAAGTATTATATAAAGGTCATCTAAAAAGTTTGGGGATTTTTGGAATTATTATCTATTTTCTAAAAATCTAGAAACTAGGTTTTGGGCTATTTTAAATGCTCCAAAATTCCCTATTTGATCTAAAAATCATGAAGCTATTTTTATTAAATTCTATGGAAAATTAGGAATCTAGGAAAATTGGTTTGACATTTTTACCATTTTTCTACAATTTTCTACAGATTTCCAAAGTTTCATAGAAAAAGAAAAGGAAAAAGCTGGAACAGTGCTGGGTTGGAAGCAGCCCAAGCGGCCCAATTCCAGGGGAAAGCGCGCGCCCGCGCTGCAGACTTTACACGGAGGTCCCTGGCGTTCTGGTTAACTCAAAGTGGGTTCTTTTACTGTTGCCCTGAGTCACTGACGGTTTCTAAAAAGACTCCCCAGGTTCTATTCCCTTCCAAGTCGAGGTCCCCGACGGTGCGCCGCATAGGGAGCCAAGCTCCGGCGAGCTAGACTGGCTGAAGGGAGCCAAGACCGGTGCTCCCGAGTGACTGACACCGAATTGAACCCCTCCCGAGCATTTCCCCCAACTTAATTCCAAGAATGGCGACCTAATTTGCTCTGGCCACGGTGATAGCGCGGATGATCAAAGGAACAGCGTGTTCCCGACGATCCATGGCGGTCTAATTCAATCAGAGGAGTCGAGGAGCTTGAGGGGGACCTTAGAACGCTAGAACAAATGATCAAGGCGCTGGGACTGACCTGGAATAGGCTAACCGCAGTGAGGTCTCTCCTACAGTGTTCTTGAGCAGATTTGGGGGAAGTTCAAAATTTACGCTCCCTGGTGAACAATTGAGGCTGATTCTTGGTGGCTGAATGCTTGACTACCTTACGGAGCTCACGGTGGCTTCAATTTATACTGAGCGAGAGCGGTGGCTGGGAATTGCAGAGATGACGCGCAGCGGTTGGAGAAGGGGGAATTCACTGGCGCGCGTGATTGGTGGCAAACCTTGTGGCATCTACTCCGGTGATCAACGAAGAGCTAAAGCAGGACACGGTGATGCGGTGGAAATGCCTAGACACGCGGCACAAGGCCAGAAGGCGGCGGTCACCGGCGTGCTTATTAGGTCCCACCACGGCGAGCTTTGTACGGTGACCGGAATACTTTACTGGCCAGAACTTATCCACGGCGGCGTAACTCTGAGCGTTATCTGATCATCCCGAGCACCAATCGAGACAACGGTGGCACGAATCGCGGCGGAGATCGTCGGCGGTGAGCTGAGCGTTTGATCTGATCTTATTCAGATACTGTACCATGGAAGCCATCATCAGAGTGCGTGACAGTCCATTTTCAGGTCCAGATTTCTCCAAATTTTATATGGTACCAAGCCCAAACACCTATAGCAAAGTTGTTCCTCTACAATGGCTCTATAACATTGCTATATTGACTCGGGACAAATTCTTTGAAGTTCTTGATCTGCAGAGCTCCCAAGATGACTCAGTACCATTGTTAGTCTGAATTTCAGACATCAAACAGCCTGACAGCCTGACTTTGTGTTTGATTATTACCAATTTTTTGTGTAACAACCAAAGAGGATGTCTGCATCAAAGTTGTTCTCCTACAATAGGCCTACAAAATTGATGTGGTGACCTAGGGCAAAATCCTCCTTGTTTGAAAGTTACAAGGTCACAAAGATGAGCTCAAAACACTAAATTTCAGACTTAGCTTTAGAACTCAAATAGGGTCCTTTTGCAAAGAGGACCAAAATTCAGGGTTTAGCTTGCAAATCTTCATGATTGTGAACCATATGACTTAAGATGCTTTAACTTCATAGTTTTTGCACTTTAATCCAAAAGTGCACTAATTTTGCACTTAGCCCCCTAGGGTTTTGGTTTAGGGTTTTCCAAGGTCCTTATTAGGGTTTTTGGTATTTCAGGGGTGCGAATGTAATTCAAGTCTATTCTTAGTAACATTTTATAACTATTTTACTTAAGCTTTAGGGTTTTCTCTATTTGGGTTTTGTTTTACCCCTTCTAAATCTTATTTAGGGTTAAGTACCCTACTCCAGGGTTTTATTTGCAAAATGCCATAGCAATACAACTTGTTTGAGATTTTGCCTAGTGAATGCACTCTAGGTGTATCAAACATATGAAATGCTAATGCTTATGATGTTATGCTCAAGTTTTAGTGACAGTAACACCAGGGGTGTTACAATCCAATCCTACGACTTGGATTTAACACGCTGAAGGGGTATTCTATCGTTTAATCATGACCGCCCAACCCTGGTTCGATGGCCGAGAAGAGCCCAGGCCGAACCGGTACACTAGTTCTAATCTACATCGTCCAACAAAATCTGGTGGTCACCGGCTTGTCTTCCTCCCACCAGACAACCCGTGGCGGAGGCGCCCTAATTCCTCTATGGCACAGCTCGCCGGAGCGCGGTGATACAATGCTTGGTGCACTACACCCTACTTCGCACGGGTCTAGACAAAGACTAGATAACGATGAACTTGGTTAGGGACACCATACCGTTGACTATGCTATGACAACCCCCACCCATGGAGCAGCGCGGTTCCACGGCGGCGTCCCTGCTCCGTCGAGCAATTCCTCTTCCCTAACCGCTTTCCCCCGTACACTAGGAACCCCAGCACGTGTGGTAGCATCTGGTGATTGTATATTCTCGCTTGTAAGGGCCAAATCATTGGTTAGCAGCTATCTCTCAGGTGAAAAACTGCGGCCGCCCAGAAACAAAGATTGGTGAGGTAGGGCCGTGAAATCCTGACGAGTCTAGTGGTTTCTCGCGTCCGAGAAGGCCACGAGCATGCCCCCGGGGTCCCTGCGCAGCACCTAGACTAGCACAGAATCCCGACATCGCCATGCACTCGAATCAACCACGGTGGCCCCTTCTTCATTCTCTCTCCCTCTCGATGATGGCGGTGGAACACACGATGCTCTTCGATGAGGAGCCGAGAGGCATGGGGTACGACTTTATACCCCGCGTGGGTGAGGCGGTAGAGCCATTGGGAGATCTTTTTCTCGTTCGGTTTGAGTTTGAGCCCACGCTCAGGGAAGAAAGGAGGCCTCACGAGCAGGGCCCACCAGCAGCGGCAAGGCGTTGATGAGTAGGCACTTACGTGCGGGTCCATCATGCCAGACACCCGACTTGAGTCTGCGCGGATTTGGAGGTTGGGCCACCAGCGAGGTGAGTTGGATCGAGTGAGTGGAGAGGCAGCCCAGTTGGCGCACGGTGGAAGGTAAGGTGGGCATAGGGAAGCAGTGCACTGAGCCGCGAGTGTGGGATGGCACAGGTAGCAGGTGAGTTTTTCTTTTCCCTTTATATATCTTGTTTTATTTTATTTTCAAACTTTAAGTTCAGAATTCCAATTTCAAATTTGCAAACAATATGTAACAATCAAAAATTACCCAGCATAAAAGAAATATTATTAATTTATTATTTATTATCCTATTGAAGCCAATGATTTTAAGTATGCCACTTATACATACAAAAATAGACATTTTAAAGATGTAATTCCTAGTGGATAGAATCCTTTAGAGAGAAATTTTAAATACTTAATTTAACAAGTAAATAATTAAGTTCACATATAGACCCTTTTACACCTTTAGTAGGTAACATATTTTCATTTAGGATATGTGACCTCAAGGTAAGGGAATTCTTATTGAAATACATCTTAATTCAAAACCTTTTTGGTGAATTTTTTTATACATCCCTTAAATCGGTGAGGACGTAAGCGGATTCCATAAGACCTGGTGAAGCCTCTCAGCCAGTCTGAGGGCCCAACACCGATGAACACACGAATCGCCTGCAACGGCTCTCTCCCTCGATCTTTGTCTCGCTCGACGACGCTCTTGTTCGATGGGACACTGCGCTTGCTCATGAAAGATGTTGGATGGCGAGATGGATGCGGTGCTCGCATTTTTATAGGCCATGGGCGGAATCCGTTCTGGTGGCGCCCGACCACACGAACCCGGTAAACACGGTGAAGACGTTGGAGCCGTTATGGGGAAAGAGATGATGCTGACAGCTCAGTCCCACAAGTTGATGAAGGGCGCCGGAGGGCGAGCAGGGGCTGCCCTATGGGCCCACGCAGATGGAGCTTGCGCGCACGTTCTATGCTAGGGTTATCTAGGCCGCGCGAGCTGGCAAAGTGGTGGAGGAGTATAAATGGGCTAGGGGAAATTCAGGCCAGGCAAGCTCTTTTCATTCTCCTTTTTGAATTCCTATTTATGTTTTCTATTAGTTTTAAATATTCAAATTTAAATGAGTTGCAAATTCAAATATGGATGCAACAAACAAACCAAGAGTGCTATCATGGCTCTGGCTTCATAAATAGCTTTAGAGACTTGGTGCCTAGCAACCTTATCTGAAATATGGGCAAGAGGGCACGTTAGTGGTTTGATGGCAGCTCACGTTAATATGGGCTGGTAGTCTTGGCTAAGGTGCCTTACCAAGAGGGTCACCAATACTGACGTTGAAACCTTAGTTGGTGGCTTTGTACTAAGGGTATTTTGTGAAAGCCACATAGTGGATCCCTATCCATTCACCTAGGAACTGTTTACGAGTTCGATCAAACCAGGCTAGAGGGGATACACGACTTATGGGTAAAGTGGTACCACCTCTGCATAGTTTAAAACTGATATATCAGTCGTGCTCACAGTTAAAAGCAGCCTCGACCCTCACATGATAATTAAACTTTAAGATGAATATTAAATCATGATCTTTTGGGGTAAAGCAATTTGATTAAGTGTTTTCACTTAAGTATTTTTGGATATATTTATTTATGCTCATATTTAATTTTGGGATGGGATACACTTATACTTGTTAATCAGATGCTGATAATAAAATATTGACCAACTAAAATGCTAACTGCACTAAACCTTAGGCTTACCTTGTTAACTTTACATATTCCTCCCATTTGTTGAGCCCCCACCATAAGTGATGAAAGGGAAATAGGCTTAATCATTTCCTATAATCGATTTTGGTGGTTGACGTCCATCACAAACCACATGGACTAATTAGTTTGCCAAGATGTCATTTATCTCAGGTGCATAAGATTCAACACAAACCAAGAAAGAAATTCAGTTGGGGACTCAAACAATTTTGGAGCAAAAGGACTTGAGAGTGTGCTGGCAGTGGCGCACCGGACAGTGTCCGGTGCACCAGGCCAAGCACCAAGCGAACCAGCCACTCTCGGGAATTTCTAGGGCGCGCTCCTCTATAATTCATCGGACTGTCCGGTGTGCACCGGACATGTCCGGTGAGCCAATGGAGCAACGACTACCTAGCGCCAACGGTCGACTGCAAAAGTGAACAGTTGTGAACAATACACGGCAGAAGTCAGAGCGCAGAAGTCAGAGCACATCGGACATGTCCGGTGTGGCACCAGACTGTCCGGTGCAACTACAAGACAAGGGTTCCAACGGTCAAGTCGCTCTAAACCCCAACGAGCGTGCTGACGTGGCGTGCACCGGACAGTGAACAGTGGATGTTCGATGCGCCATCGGACTGTCCAGTGTGCCCATCGCCAGCAAAAACAACCAACGGCTAGAAAGAGGTTGGAGGCTATAAATACCCCCCAACCACCTCCTTCATGGCATCCAAATTTTCTGAACTCAATATTCATTGCAAGAGCAAAGCCAAACACTCTAAGACACATTCAAAGCATTCAATCCACTCCAAGTTCCCAAAATCAACTCTATTGTTTAGAGGCTTGTGAGAGGATTATTTGTGTTCATTTGTTGCTCTTGTTGCTTGGATTGCTTTCTCCTTCCCCATTCTTATTCTCATAAGTGCTTTGTAAACCTAGCAAGAGACACCTAAGTGTGTGGTGGTCCTTGCGGGGTCTTAGTGACCCAATTGATTAAGGAGAAGGCTCATCCGGTCTAAGTGACCGTTTAAGAGAGCGAAAGGGTTGAAATAGACCCGGCCTCTGTGGCCTCCTCAATGGGGACTAGGTTCTTTGGAACTGAACCTCGGTAAAACAAATCACCATGTTCACTCGTGTTGATTTCCATTTGATTTGTTTTCCCTCTCTAGAAGTTCTCTTGCTCATATTGAATTGAGTTGGCTCCCAAAGTTATCCGCATTGATTGAGCAACTCTAAGCAAGGAGAACAATCTTTCTAACTCTGATTTAATTCTAACGCTAACCCCGGCCCTAGTACAAGTTTAAGTTTATAAATTTCAGGTTTCGCCTATTCACCCCCTCTAGGCGACTTTCAATTGGTATCAGAGCCAGTGCTTCATTAAGAGTCTAACAAATTCGAAGTGATGTCTGGAGATCACGCCAAGAGGGAGATTGTCACGGGCAATAAGGCCATGGGCTCGAGGAGGACTCTATCGAGGGAGCCTGGTGACAAATACAAGGAGGAATCCTCTTCCTCCATCAAGTCACTAAGGAAGGGTGACAAGAAGAAAAAGAAAATGAAGAAGGTGGTCTACTACGAGACCGACTCTTCATCACCTTCCACATCCGGCACCAAGTCTACAATTTCGACACGCCACGAGTGTAAGAAGTATAGTAAGATGTCTCTTCGCTACCCTCGCATTCCAAAGCGTGCTTCTCTACTTTTGGTACCCTAGGCAAACCACCATATTTTGATGGTGAAGATTATTGTATGTGAAGTCATAAAATGAGGCACCATCTAACCTCACTCCATGAAAGCATATGGGATATTGTTGAGTTTGGAGCGCAGGCACCACAGGTGGGCGACGAGGATTATGAATCGGACGAGGCCACCCAAATTAGGCATTTTAACTCCTAAGCAACTTCTATACTCCTCGCCTCCTTATGTCGAGAGGAGTATAATAAGGTGTAAGGGTTAAAAAATGCCAAAGAAATTTGGGACGTACTCAAAACAGCGCACGAAGGGGACGAGGTGACCAGAATCACCAAACGCAAGACGATCGAAGGAGAACTCGGTCGATTCGTCCTCAACAAAGGAGAAGAGCCGCAAGCGATGTACAGTCGGCTCAAGATCATGGTCAATCAAGTGCGCAACCTCGGGAGCACCAAGTGGGATGACCATGAGATGGTCAAGGTTGTTCTAAGATCCCTCGTTTTTCGTAATCCTACTCAAGTTCAATTAATTCATGGGGATCCTAGATACAAACAGATGTCTCCCAAGGAAGTGATTGGCAAGTTTGTGAGCTTTGAATTTATGATCAAAAACTCCAAACACATTGTCAACTTGGAGCAAGGCGCCACCTCCACACCCGAGGTGCAACCCGTTGCATTCAAAGCAACAGAAGAGAAGAAGGATGAGTCTACACCAAGTAGACTTCCAATTGACGCCTCCAAGCTCGACAATGAGGAAATGGCTCTTATCATCAAGAGCTTCCGGCAAATCCTCAAGCAAAGGAAGGGGAAGGACTACAAACCCCGCTCCAAGAGTGTTTGCTACTGGTGTGGTAAGTCCGGTCATTTTATCGCTAAATGTCCATATAAAAGTGATAGTGACAGGGACAATGACAAGAAGGGGAAGAAAAAGATGGAGAAGAATAAGTATTACAAGAAGAAGGGTGGCAAGGCGCACATAGAGCGGGAATGGGACTCCGACGAGAGCTCCACCGACTCCTCCTCCGACGAGGACGCCGCCAACATCGCCATCAACAAAGGTCTTCTCTTCCCTAACGTCGACCACAAGTGTCTCATGGCTAAGGACGGCAAGAAGAAGGTACACTCTAGAGATACCCCCAAATACACTGCATCTTATGATGAGGGTGGCTCTAGGGATAATGAAGATGATTTAGTTTCTCTCTTTGCCAACCTTACCATGGACTAAAAGAAAAAATTAAATGAATTAATAGAAACCATTAACGAGAAGGATGATCTCTTTGAATGCCAAGAGTACTTGCTCGTTAAAGAAAATAAAAATTTGTTAAATTGAAAATTGCTTAGGCTCTAGAGGTAGAAAAATGTGAAAATTTATCTAAAGAGCTTAGCATGTGCAATGATTCAATTTCCTGCCTTAGAAATGAGAATGCTAGTTTAAATGCTAAGATAGAAGAATTGAATGTTTGTAAACCCTCTAATCTACTGTTGAAGTCACTATTTGTACTAGATGTAGAGATGTTAATATTGAAGCTATTGATGATCACCTTGCCATGATTAAACAACAAAATGATCACATAGCTAAATTAACTGCTAAAATTGCCGAGCATGAATTATAAAATGAAAATTTTAAATTTCTAGAAGCATGCTCTATAATGGGAGACGCCCTGGCATTAAGGACGGTATTGGCTTCCAACAAGGGAGTCAAAGCAACACCAAACTTAATGCCTGCAAGAAACTGTCTGATTTTGTTAAGGGTAAGGCTCCCATGGTTCAGGATAGAGAGGGTTACATTTTGTATCCTAAGAACTATCTTGAGCACAAAATTAGGAAAACCCATGCTAGAAAACCTCATACCGTATCTTATCATGCTTATTTGTATAGTCATGAGGCATCCAGCTCTAGGCAACCACTCATATCAAAATGCCTAAAAAGAAAATTTCTAATGCATCAAATGAGCATAACATTTCATTTAAAACTTTTGATGCTTCTTATGTACTCACTAACAAATCAGGCAAAGTAGTTGCCAAATATTTTGGGGGCAAAGAGTCCCAAGACTTGTGTTTAGGTACCTAAGGTGCTTGTTTCTAATGTAAAAGGACCCAAGACCGTTTGGGTACCTAAGAATAAGGCCTAAACTTGTTTTGCAGGTTTATGCATCCGGTGAATCAAGTTGGATAGTCGATAGCGGGTGCACAAACCACATGACAGGGGAGAAAAGGATGTTCTCCTGATATGAGAAAAATGAAGATCCTCAAAGAGCTATAACATTCGAGGATGGAAATCAAGGTTTGGTCAAAGGATTGGGTAAAATTGCTATATCTCCTTACAATTCCATTTCCAATGTTTTTCTTGTAGATTCTTTAGATACAATTTGCTTTCTGTTTCT
Source organism: Zea luxurians (assembly GCA_029449295.1). Lineage (NCBI taxonomy): Eukaryota > Viridiplantae > Streptophyta > Magnoliopsida > Poales > Poaceae > Zea > Zea luxurians. The sequence continues at coordinate 87,290,636 of JAOPSE010000004.1, read as the reverse complement.
CAATTATGTAAAATGGGCTACAATTGTCATTTTACTGATATAGGTGTTACTGTCTTTAGAAGAAGTGATGATTCAATAGCATTTAAGGGAGTGTTAGATGGTCAACTATATTTAGTTGATTTTAATAATAACAAGGCTGAACTAGACACTTGCTTAATTGCTAAGACTAATATGGGCTGGCTCTGGCATCGCCGACTTGCCCATGTTGGGATGAAGAATCATCACAAGCTTCTAAAGGGAGAACACATTTTAGGACTAACAAATGTTCATTTTGAGAAAGACATGATTTGTAGCGCATGCCAAGCAGGAAAGCAAGTTGGAGTCCATCATCCACATAAGAACATCATGACGACCGACAGGCCGCTTGAGCTACTCCACATGGATCTAGTCGGCCCGGTCGCTTATATAAGCATCGGCGGGAGTAAGTATTGTCTTGTAATTGTGGATGACTATTCTCGCTTCACTTGGGTATTCTTTTGCAGGAAAAATCTCAAACCCAAGAGACCCTAAAAAGATTCTTGAGAAGAGCTCAAAATGAGTTTGGATTGAGAATCAAAAAGATTAGAAGCGACAGTGGAATAGAGTTCAAGAACTCTCAAATTGAAGGATTTCTTGAGGAAGAGGGCATCAAGCATGAGTTCTCTTCTTCCTACACACCTCAACAAAATGGTGTAGTGGAGAGGAAGAATAGAATTTTATTGGACATGGCAAGGACCATGCTTGATGAGTACAAGACATCGGATCGGTTTTGGGCTGAGGCAATTAACACCGCCTGCTATTCCATCAACCGTTTATATCTACGCCGAATCCTCAAGAAAACATCGTATGAACTCCTTACTGGTAAAAAGCCCAATGTTTCTTATTTTAGAGTTTTTGGGAGTAAATGCTTTATTCTTATCAAGAGAGGTTTCATTACATGTTGGTTCGACAGCCTCCAGCCATTTTTCATCTAGCTCACCAAATTGGCTCATGTATCGATATGTATACTTCAAATTCACTAAACCACATGTCCTCGCCCCTTGTTCAGAGGCGTTGTCCTCTTCAACCTTCAGCATTTCCCATTCATTCACAACGGGCCATACCCTAAAGGTTGTGTTCCTGGACTAGATCTCTAGAACAAATGTAGTTGCACACAACATTAAAGCCACCAGGCAGGCTTGAGCTCATTCCATATCTACAATTAATGGCCTCTTTATACCGAAGCGAGACATAAAAGGCCTCTAAATAATCTATCTAATGTATTCTCTCTTTTCTAAGTTATTTTCACATAAAACTATTGTTTCGTCCAAGAAGCTGGCCACTGTCTTGGCATGCCAAAACAGGGCATCAAGCGTCCGAGCAATATATGAAGGTGTAGCAAACAAAATTATTATGAAGCTTCTTTTTTTCGGTTGCTTTTGTTTGATAATGAAGCTCATGAATATTGCAGAAGCAATCAGCACTAGGCTCTATGCCTTGGTTTCTCACTTTCCAGATAAAAACTCTTACCCTCATCAAAGCGTTAGGGGTTAGCTGATGGAGATTGGAGATAGATATCAAAAATCTTCAGAACCTCTACCAACATCTTATGAAGAGAAAATTGAAGCCCAACCTTCATAAAGCTTTGATAAACCACCACTTCATCTTTCTCAGGAAGCGAGACAGTGGCCTCCCCACTAGGCCTCACAATGGAAATATCATGGAAATATTTACCCTTAATTGCTTCAATATGTCCCTTCGTTATGGTTGATTTGCCGAAGATAACATGGCTGAGTTTCCAAGGTTGCTCTTCGGCATCATCTACATCCTCTTCAAAATCAAAATCCTCACTATCTTCATAGTCATCCAATTGCCTGCCAGCATCTCATTAGTGATTTTCTCAATGTTAGCCCTCTTCATAGGCTCTCAAAACTCGACAAGGGCAAGCTATGAGAGCAAGCTTTGGGTTTTTAGCAAAGGAACAAAACTATTTGACAAAAGCAAGTGAATGTTGTGATTGATGTGCGCGGGTCTCAGTCCATTTTATACAAGAGATGCACGACGAACGCGGGAAAAAGGAAATTTAAAATTTAACTTATCACTACAAGTGGATCCCCTTTCGTAGGTTCTCACGAAGCATTTTTGTTTTTCGCTAACAAGCTTAGGAAAGGTGTTTTTCTGGCATTCGGCATAAAGCTTTGTTTGTTTCGCGATCTGAGCTCGTTGCAAAGAAATGAACTAATACCACGACGGGCTACTGATGGGGGGTTTCTTCTTCCGAAGGTCTTCAAAACACCAAGATAATAGCTATTTTCTTGCCTCATTTCTAAATGTTACATGTATTCGTATAAAGAGCACATTTGGATGAAACAGCCACAAACGAAGGTACAAGCTTCAGTGCAGTAACACAGGGGCATGAATGACGAAGCTCGAAAGAACTGAAGGAGGTCCTCAAGGGTTTGGCCACCAGGATGGCAGGAGAAAAACACACCATTACCCTCCCCATACTTAATAGTTCAAATGTATAGGCTTGAGAACAAAATTGTAAATTCACCAAAACTGTACCACACGCCTATAAATAGAGAAACAATGTCATGCATTTGTGAATCTTCTAGATCAGAGAAAGAGCGCATAGCCCTTATATTGGTGTAAAGCCTAAAATTGGAAATAATAATAATAGTAGAATAAATAAGCTAATATATTTATCATGGTAATTTGGGAATTGTTGAAACCTTTGAAAATTTAATTAGGATCCTTCCTTATTATGATCTATCAATAATATTGAAATAGTGGAGCAATCAGTAAACAAACAAAGATGGATGAATCTCTTATTTATAATTTTGTGTGAGGCACTTTATCAACACCATAACATAAATTAAACTTCCAATTTTAAATAAAGACATAACATGAGATAAGGGGAATGGGAATTTTAATGAGGTCATTTATTTCTTCCATAAATAAATAATAGGGAAAATAATAAATATTAATATTATAAACAATAGATATTATGTTCATATTAAGATTATTTTTGACACTTGAAAATTTAAGTTCGAAACCAGTGTTTAAAAGAAGAAAAAAAGTCAGTTTGAACTTTTGAAATTTGAATCTGAGTTAAAGATAAAAAAAAGGGAAAGACCAACCAATGCTCGCATGGGCCGAATTCCAAGCCCTTGGCCCACTCATCCTTTTTCCCCCTCTGCATGGCTGCTTGGGCTGAAAGCTTTCCCCGCCGGCCCACCTCCTCCTGTGAACGTTTAATCAGTCGGCCACCTCCATGTGGACCCCACTAGTCGGGTATCCACCCGCGCAACCGGTATCACTTACGCGTGGGCCCCTAAAGTCAGTTCCATCCCTACCAACAGAACGCGACCGAGAGCCATGAATCGCGCAAGATCCGTTCGGTCGGTCCGATTGTTACGGGGGGAAAGTCTCGGTCATCTGGGGGTATAAAATACAGACCTCTTCCCTCTCCCTACGTCCACCGCTTCCTCTTTCCCTCTGCAACCGCGACGGAGCACTAGGAGCCCAGCGACGGAATCCAGGGTGGCAGCTGCCGGTGTGATCTGCGATTCACCGTCAATAATACCCCGGCATCGGGTCTAGGGACTTCACCAAGTCGCAACGAACCTGACCGCGACCTCACCTGGACAGATTACATCCCGCTCGACCCGAAATTACTCACCGGCGATAAGGCTCCACCGCGGACCACAAATCCTCCGTGGGCGGGCCTCTGCACGTCGTTACTGCCGGTAAGAACCCCTCCATTGAATTCGCCACCCTCTCCGCACTGCGTAGCCTGCGTTTAAATTGAAGTTGGGCATCGGGGTCGTCTCTCGGCATGCTCCGGTCATGGCGTCGCCGCTGCTGGGAGTGCGCCGCCGGTGTCGGTGTTGCCTGGGATGGGGGCGAGGTTGTGGCCGTCGATTTCTGCGTCATCGACTAGGATTGGGCCGTGCATACCTCTTTAGCTAGATTAAATCTTGGTCGTTGGATCGGATCTGAGGGGTGAGCGTGGTTGATCGCGTGGACATGCTTCGGTCGTAGATCTCCGATCCTGCGGCAGGGAGCCCTTACCAGTGTATAAAGTTTGGAGATCTAATCGCAGTCGTCGATCATGTATCGGGCGGCTGAAATCTGCCCGTACCCCTTCGGCTGGACTGTTTAGCTATTAGGCCCCTTTGTTCTATAGTAATCAACCCGCGGTCCGTAGAGTTGTTTTCTGTGTCTCAGGAAAACTTACCCCGAGACCCCTGCGTTTTCCAGAAAATGAGGCCCAGTCCAGAGTATTATAAAACAGAGAAAATAATTTATAAATGGATTTTTAATAGATAAATAAATGCTAGAACTTATTTAATTCATAGAAAATCCATTCTAGCTCCAAATTAATTCATTCCAGTTCCTATAATTTTATAATATTATTGTTTATCTTATAGTGTCTCTGTTTTGACATGAAAACCATATTAACATGTATATCTCAATTAATCTTATATCAAATACATAAAACCTTAGAAAAGTCATAACTCCTTCGTTTTAACTCTGATTTGATCCGTTCAAGTTGCGTTACTCTCGTACAAGCGCGTAGATTATTATTACTCAGTTTGTACTTATGTTTGGTGTAATGTTAATTTTGCCTATACAATGTTTGTTTGTATTGCTACGACTAGAGCAAGGTCACGTGTTATCTGAAGAGCAAGTTGGTACCTGGATTCTCAAGGCCCAGGCAAGTTGTGCCCTTGATCACTTCTTTTTACCCACTCATGTTCTAATTAATCATAATGATCTGCATAGGTTAATTTTGATGGGACCCAATAGGTTACCCTAGTTTGCCTATCTTTATACCTTGTTTACCACTGAACCTTTTGGGTAGTACTTGCTAGTGCTTTATGTGGTTTTGGGTATGAAGGTATATTATTCATGATCACACTTTTATTATATGTTTATTATTACTGTTCATGATAAGATCATTATGTTAATTGGAACATGGAGCGACCACCCGGGAAAACAGTGCTACCACAAGGGAGGAATGGGACCCCTTGGCTGATTAATTAGGAAAGCTAGTGGAAGACTACCTTACCCGAAAGGGGCAAGGGCAGTAGGGAAGTGGTCAGTGTAGGGAGGCCCTCGGGAGGATTTTGCTGCGATGGCGGTCCTGCAAGGGATTCCTGCATTGGAACTTCCTATAAACTGTAGCGGGTTTTCGGAAGCTAGTGGAACTTTGTAAAGGCCTCGTAGTGGATCCCTAGCCATTCACCTCGGTAGTGTCTAAGGGCCTTGCAAACCCTGGCGACATGGGATACACGACTTGTGGGTAAAGATGCGCAACCTCTGCAGAGTGTAAAACTAGTATACTAGCCGTGCTCACGGTCAAGAGCGGCTCGGACCCTCACATGATTAAATTATGGAACTTAAACTCAATTTGTCATATGCATTGCATCGCAGGTGAAGTTGTTACTTTTGTTCTACTATTTAACTGGGTTGGTATTTACTTATACTTAGTAACTGCTAATAAAATTTTGACCAACTTTAAAAGCAATGCTCAGCTCTAACCATCTTCTTTGGTAAGCCTTACACTTCACGTGAGCTCCCACCTTTGGCGGGTTCATGCACATTATTCCCCACAACTTGTTGAGCGATGAACGTATGTGAGCTCACTCTTGCTGTCTCACACCCCCCCCCCCCACAGGTCAAGAACAGGTACCGCAGGATGAAGCGCTTGGAGGATGCTGTGATGAGTTCGTGAGTGGTCTAGGCCGTCGTCTCCCAGTCAACTTTAGGTTGCTGGACCGTTGTCTCCTTATAATGTAATTATTTATTTTGTATAGAACTTCTGTTATATAGTAAAGATGTGACATTCGATCCTGTGCCATGATTCATCATATGTGTGAGACTTGGTCCCAGCACACCTGTTGATGTTCGCGCCCGGGTCTTGGTGCCCCTAAAACCCGGGTGTGACAGAAGTGGTATCAGAGGAATGTTGACTGTAGGACGAAACCTAGATAGAACTGGACAACCATTATTTACTTACCTTACTCTGATTCTTTTCTAAACTTATCTTAATCTTCTTCTCAACTATTTCCGCTTTACTCTGATTATTCTTATCTTTTCTTTCTAAAGACAAATGTGGATTTCACACTTTGAAATCTTGTGACTGAAGTGACCTTTAGGAATAGGAGACCTAATCTTAGGAACAAAAACAAAACTATTTTTATAAGTGTCTATGTATTTGAATGTTTGTTCTTATGATATCTGTCTGATTTGGATCTTTGTTTGAGTGTGATGGGTTGTGGAGTAATGTCCACAATTACATCTGCATATACATCTAGGCATAAAGGATAGCATTTGTAAGATAACTAGACAATCTGGATTATCCCCTTAGAAAATATATGTATATATAGTATTCCGTATCTATCCCATCTTGACATATTCTATCTTACCTTTGGACATTCACCTCGTACAACTAATTACCCTAGTCTTGACATAAAATATCTGGTCAAGCCCTGCCAAGGAAAGTTTTAGTACATAACCAACTATTAGCTTATTCATTTTGCCTACCAAATGATTCCCTTGCAAAGCTATTGTACCATATGCTTCTAACTTAGATGGTCAATACCAGGCAGGGTGGTGGAATTGATTTACCTCCTAATCGACACACTCGGTGGATATATCGACAACCCCAACCACAGCCAGCAGAGATGAATCCTCCTAATCCCCCACCAGGCGGAGTCGATCCACTAATTGCAGCTCAAATGAGGATGATGCAGCAAATGGCTGACACTATGGCAGATATGCGCACCCAAATGCAGCAAGAGCGCCAGGAAATGCACCAGGAAAGAGAGGATGCACGTCGGGAAATGCGCCAAGAGCGGGAAGAGATACGCCAGGAGAGAAGGGTACAACAACAGCAGCTGCAGCAACAACTTCAACAACAGCAGCAACAACAACAAGTGCCATTGCCTCCACCTCCACCACCAGTTCCACCCCGAGATAAGCATCGGGAATTCATGAGCCACAAACCACCAACCTTCTCCAACTCCACGGATCCACTGCAAGCTGACGACTGGATAAAGTCTATAGAGAAGATGCTCAACATAGCTCAGTGCTCGGACCGAGAGAAAGTACTCTACGCATCAGGTCGTCTTGCTGGTCCTGCTGCGGATTGGTGGGATGCGTACTGCGCTGCTCATGTTGCTGTCGATACAATTACCTGGGCAGAATTCTCCACACAATTCAGGAATTACCATATTCCTGCTGGGCTCATGAAGATTAAGAGAAAGGAGTTTCTCTCCCTCAAGCAAGGAAGTATGTCCGTGAGTGAATATAGGGACAAATTCATCCAGTTATCTCGATATGCTCCCAGAGATGTTGAGGATGATGAGCAAAAGCAGGAGCTTTTTCTGGACGGGTTAATTGGACCCTTGCAATATCAGCTGGTATCACACACATTCCCATCCTTCCAAAGGCTACTTGACAAAGCTATTGCTGTAGAAAACAAGAGGAGTATATTTGGAGAGAAAAGAAAGGCTGTCAACCAAGGGCAGGCTGGAAGTAGTTCCCGTCCTCGCTATACTACCACTCCAAGTACACCAGCTAGTGGCAGTTCTGGACAACAAACTCATCAGGCACCAACTGCTCCTCCAAAAGCAAGCACTCCAATAGGAACCGTTGCTCCTAACACAACCGCCATCAGGGCATGCTTCAAGTGTGGACAACCGGGACACTACGCCAACTACTGTCCCAACAGAGCTGCCTACACTACACCGGCTCCGATGAAGCAAGGACAAGCCTCGGCAGGAAAGAGTCAGCCCCTATCTATCAACCGGGGACATGCCCATCATGCAGAAGTAGAAGCTGAACCCGGTTTACTTGAAATTCAAGAAGAAGAGCCAGTTGAAGATGAAGTAGTCGGTGAAGAAGTCAACGAGCAACAAGAATAGAGATAAACATAGATATAGATACATATATATATATATATTTTACTATTTGTAAGACCTAAATATTAGTTTAGCTATTAGTTAGTATTATTACTATTTTAGTGATAATAGTAAGGTCTATTAAACCTATGTTTTGTTAAAGGATTATGCATCATGCCGAGATTTCTTTGTTTGGGCATATGTTCCGAGAACAATATGAGCATACATCCCTTTTATCACTAATCTCAAGGACGAGATTATTTTTAAGGGGGGTAGGATTTGTAAAGCCTAAAATTGGAAATAATAATAATAGTAGAATAAATAAGCTAATATATTTATCATGGTAATTTGGGAATTGTTGAAACCTTTGAAAATTTAATTAGGATCCTTCCTTATTATGATCTATCAATAATATTGAAATAGTGGAGCAATCAGTAAACAAACAAAGATGGATGAATCTCTTATTTATAATTTTGTGTGAGGCACTTTATCAACACCATAACATAAATTAAACTTCCAATTTTAAATAAAGACATAACATGAGATAAGGGGAATGGGAATTTTAATGAGGTCATTTATTTCTTCCATAAATAAATAATAGGGAAAATAATAAATATTAATATTATAAACAATAGATATTATGTTCATATTAAGATTATTTTTGACACTTGAAAATTTAAGTTCGAAACCAGTGTTTAAAAGAAGAAAAAAAGTCAGTTTGAACTTTTGAAATTTGAATCTGAGTTAAAGATAAAAAAAAGGGAAAGACCAACCAATGCTCGCATGGGCCGAATTCCAAGCCCTTGGCCCACTCATCCTTTTTCCCCCTCTGCATGGCTGCTTGGGCTGAAAGCTTTCCCCGCCGGCCCACCTCCTCCTGTGAACGTTTAATCAGTCGGCCACCTCCATGTGGACCCCACTAGTCGGGTATCCACCCGCGCAACCGGTATCACTTACGTGTGGGCCCCTAAAGTCAGTTCCATCCCTACCAACAGAACGCGACCGAGAGCCATGAATCGCGCAAGATCCGTTCGGTCGGTCCGATTGTTACGGGGGGAAAGTCTCGGTCATCTGGGGGTATAAAATACAGACCCCTTCCCTCTCCCTACGTCCACCGCTTCCTCTTTCCCTCTGCAACCGCGACGGAGCACTGGGAGCCCAGCGACGGAATCCAGGGTGGCAGCTGCCGGTGTGATCTGCGATTCACCGTCAATAATACCCCGGCATCGGGTCTAGGGACTTCACCAAGTCGCGACGAACCTGACCGCGACCTCACCTGGACAGATTACATCCCGCTCGACCCGAAATTACTCACCGGCGATAAGGCTCCACCGCGGACCACAAATCCTCCGTGGGCGGGCCTCTGCACGTCGTTACTGCCGGTAAGAACCCCTCCATTGAATTCGCCACCCTCTCCGCACTGCGTAGCCTGCGTTTAAATTGAAGTTGGGCATCAGGGTCGTCTCTCGGCATGCTCCGGTCATGGCGTCGCCGCTGCTGGGAGTGCGCCGCCGGTGTCGGTGTTGCCTGGGATGGGGGCGAGGCTGTGGCCGTCGATTTCTGCGTCAACGACTAGGATTGGGCCGTGCATACCTCTTTAGCTAGATTAAATCTTGGTCGTTGGATCGGATCTGAGGGGTGAGCGTGGTTGATCGCGTGGACATGCTTCGGTCGTAGATCTCCGATCCTGCGGCAGGGAGCCCTTACAAGTGTATAAAGTTTGGAGATCTAATCGCAGTCGTCGATCATGTATCGGGCGGCTGAAATCTGCCCGTACCCCTTCGGCTGGACTGTTTAGCTATTAGGCCCCTTTGTTCTATAGTAATCAACCCGCGGTCCGTAGAGTTGTTTTCTGTGTCTCAGGAAAACTTACCCCGAGACCCCTGCGTTTTCCAGAAAATGAGGCCCAGTCCAGAGTATTATAAAACAGAGAAAATAATTTATAAATGGATTTTTAATAGATAAATAAATGCTAGAACTTATTTAATTCATAGAAAATCCATTCTAGCTCCAAATTAATTCATTCCAGTTCCTATAATTTTATAATATTATTGTTTATCTTATAGTGTCTCTGTTTTGACATGAAAACCATATTAACATGTATATCTCAATTAATCTTATATCAAATACATAAAACCTTAGAAAAGTCATAACTCCTTCGTTTTAACTCTGATTTGATCCGTTCAAGTTGCGTTAGTCTCGTACAAGCGCGTAGATTATTATTACTCAGTTTGTACTTATGTTTGGTGTAATGTTAATTTTGCCTATACAATGTTTGTTTGTATTGCTACGACTAGAGCAAGGTCACGTGTCATCTGAAGAGCAAGTTGGTACCTGGATTCTCAAGGCCCAGGCAAGTTGTGCCCTTGATCACTTCTTTTTACCCACTCATGTTCTAATTAATCATAATGATCTCCATAGGTTAATTTTGATGGGACCCAATAGGTTACCCTAGTTTGCCTAACTTTATACCTTGTTTACCACTGAACCTTTTGGGTAGTACTTGCTAGTGCTTTATGTGGTTTTGGGTATGAAGGTATATTATTCATGATCACACTTTTATTATATGTTTATTATTACTGTTCATGATAAGATCATTATGTTAATTGGAACATGGAGCGACCACCCGGGAAAACAGTGCTACCACAAGGGAGGAATGGGACCCCTTGGCTGATTAATTAGGAAAGCTAGTGGAAGACTACCTTACCCGAAAGGGGCAAGGGCAGTAGGGAAGTGGTCAGTGTAGGGAGGCCCTCGGGAGGATTTTGCTGCGATGGCGGTCCTGCAAGGGATTCCTGCATTGGAACTTCCTATAAACTGTAGCGGGTTTTCGGAAGCTAGTGGAACTTTGTAAAGGCCTCGTAGTGGATCCCTAGCCATTCACCTCGGTAGTGTCTAAGGGCCTTGCAAACCCTGGCGACATGGGATACACGACTTGTGGGTAAAGATGCGCAACCTCTGCAGAGTGTAAAACTAGTATACTAGCCGTGCTCACGGTCAAGAGCGGCTCGGACCCTCACATGATTAAATTATGGAACTTAAACTCAATTTGTCATATGCATTGCATCGCAGGTGAAGTTGTTACTTTTGTTCTACTATTTAACTGGGTTGGTATTTACTTATACTTAGTAACTGCTAATAAAATTTTGACCAACTTTAAAAGCAATGCTCAGCTCTAACCATCTTCTTTGGTAAGCCTTACACTTCACGTGAGCTCCCACCTTTGGCGGGTTCATGCACATTATTCCCCACAACTTGTTGAGCGATGAACGTATGTGAGCTCACTCTTGCTGTCTCACACCCCCCCCACAGGTCAAGAACAGGTACCGCAGGATGAAGCGCTTGGAGGATGCTGTGATGAGTTCGTGAGTGGTCTAGGCCGTCGTCTCCCAGTCAACTTTGGGTTGCTGGACCGTTGTCTCCTTATAATGTAATTATTTATTTTGTATAGAACTTCTGTTATATAGTAAAGATGTGACATTCGATCCTGTGCCATGATTCATCATATGTGTGAGACTTGGTCCCAGCACACCTGGTGATGTTCGCGCCCGGGTCTTGGTGCCCCTAAAACCCGGGTGTGACAATTGGGACCTATAATTCTCCCTTCCCTTCGTAAGCCTCGCTAAGCTGATGGTATAAATGTAATATCTAATTTAATACTGAGAAAAGCCAAAAGGAGTAAGCAATGATTACAAGATTGCATGATATATTTGACGTCTATGTTTTATGTGCTTTACTTTCTACTCTATTAGTCTATTTACATTTTCCTTATTAAATTCAAATCATACCTGAATCTTTTACTCTATCTTCTTGAAGAAGAATGAGTTTAAAGATGAAGGTAACCCTAATTTCATCGTGTTGCCTTGTTTTTTATACCCAAAAGAATCGAAAATAGGTGACCAACACCAACACATTGTTAGGAATAAACTCGGCACCGTGTATTAGTGCGTGATTGCCGAGTAGATGCGTGTGCGTGCGTGTGTTGTGTCTGAGTCGTGCAGCGACTATAGGAGTGATAGTCGCCTAGAGGGGGGGTGAATAGGGCGAAACTGAAATTTACAAATATAAACACAACTACAAGCAAGGTTAGCGTTAGAAATATGAACGAGTCCGCGAGAGAGGGCGCAAAACAAATCGCAAGCAAATAAAAGTGTGACACGCGGATTTGTTTTACCGAGGTTCGGTTCTCGCAAACCTACTCCCCGTTGAGGAGGCCACAAAGGTCGGGTCTTTTTCAACCCTTCCCTCTCTCAAACGATCCCACGGATCGAGTGAGCTTTCTCTTCTTCTCAATCAAATGGGAACAAAGCTTCCCCCTTTTTGGTTACAATTGAGTTTGATCACAAGAACAAGTGAGGAAGAAGGAAAGCGATCCAAGCGCAAGAGCTCAAAAGAACACGACAAATCTCTCTCTCTAGTCACTAAAGGCTTGAGTGGAATTGAAGAGGATTTGATCTCTTTGTATGTGTCTAGAATTGAATGCCTAGCTCTTGTAAGTGGTTGAGAGTTGGAAAACTTGGATAGCAATGAATGTGGGGTGGTTGGGGTATTTATAGCCCCAACCACCAAACATGACCGTTGGCTGGAGGCCTCTGTTCGATGGCGCACCGGACAGTCCGGTGCACACCGGACAGTCCGGTGCCCCTGCCACGTCATCACTGCCGTTGGATTCTGACCGTTGGAGCTCCTGACTTCTGGGCCCTCCTGGGTATCCGGTGCACACCGGACATGTACTGTTTGATGTCCGGTGCACCGGTATGGGCAATCCTGATGACTGCGCGCGCTGCGCGCGCATTAAATGCACCGCAGGTAGCCGTTGGCGCCGAAATAGCCGTTGCTCCGCTGGTACACCGGACAGTCCGGTGCACACCGGACAGTCCGGTGAATTTTAGCGGAGCGGCTGCCGCGCGAACCCGAGGCTGGCGAGTTCCGGAGACCGCGTTTCCTTGGAGCACCGGACATGTCCGGTGCACACCGGACAGTCCGGTGAATTATAGCGCGCCGGTCTTCCGAGAATTCCCGAGGGCGAAGAGTTTGAGTTGGAGTCCTCTGGGCGCACCGGACACTGTCCGGTGCACACCGGACAGTCCGGTGCCTCCAGCCAGAGGTGCCCTCGGTTGCCTCATTGCTCCTTAGTTGAATCCAAAACTTGATCTTTTTATTGGCTAAGTGTGAACCTTTTGCACCTGTATAACTTATGCACTAGAGCAAACTAGTTAGTCCAATATTTGTGTTGGGCAATTCAACCACCAAAATTATTTAGGAACTAGGTGAAAGCCTAATTCCCTTTCAATCTCCCCCTTTTTGGTGATTGATGCCAACACAAACCAAAGCAAATATAGAAGTGCATAATTGAACTAGCTTACATAATGTAAGTGCAAAGGTTGCTTGGAATTGAGCCAATATAAATACTTCATGAATGCGCATGGATTGTTTTCTTTGTTTTTGACATATTGGACCTCATTTGCACCATAAGTTTTGTTTTTGCAAATTCTTTTGTAAATTCTTTTCAAAATCATTTTGCAAGATAGTCAAAGGTAAATGAATAAGATTTTGCAAAGCATTTTCAAGATTTGAAATTTTCTTCCTTTGTTCAAATGCTTTTTCCTTTGACTAAACAAAACTCCCCCTCAAATAAGGTCTCCTCTTAGTGTTCAAGAGGGTTTTACGACATCAATTTTGAAAATACTAGTTGCTGCCCCTTTAGAACACAAAGAGATACCAATTTTGAAATTTACCAATTTAAAATCATCAAATTTATAAAATTAGGTGGTGGTGCGGTCCTTTTGCTTTGGGCTCATATTTTCTCCCCCTTTGGCATGAATCGCCAAAAACGGAATCATTAGAGCCCAATGAAGTACTTTCTCCCCCTTTGGTCATGAAATGAAGGAGTGAAGATTATACCAAAGTTGGAGAGATGATGCGGAGCGACGGCGAAGAATGAGTAGTAGAGTGGAGTGGAAGCCTTGTCTTCGCCGAAGACTCCAATTCCCTTTCAATATACCTATGACTTGGTTTGAAATACACTTGAAAACACATTAGTCATAGCATATATAAAAGAGACATGATCAAAGGTATATTTATGAGCTATGTGTGCAAGATTAGCAAAAGAAATTTCTAGAATCAAGAATATTAAGCTCATGCCTAAGTCGGGTAAAAGATTGTTCATCAAGTGGCTTGGTAAAGATATCGGCTAATTGATCTTTAGTGTTAATGTATGAAATCTCGATATCCCCCTTTTGTTGGTGATCCCGAAGAAAATGATACCGAATGGCTATGTGTTTAGTGCGGCTATGCTCGACGGGATTGTCGGCCATTTTGATTGCACTCTCATTATCACATAGCAAAGGGACTTTGGTTAATTTGTAACCGTAGTCCCGCAGGGTTTGCCTCATCCAAAGCAATTGCACGCAACAATGGCCTGCGGCAATATACTCGGCTTCGGCGGTGGAAAGAGCGACCGAATTTTGCTTCTTTGAAGCCCAAGACACCAAGGATCTTCCCAAGAACTGGCAAGTCCCCGATGTGCTCTTCCTATTAATCCTACACCCCGCCCAATCGGCATCCGAATACCCAATCAAATCAAAAGTGGATCCCCGAGGGTACCAAAGCCCAAACTTAGGAGTATAAGCCAAATATCTCAAGATTCGTTTCACGGCCGTAAGGTGTGATTCCTTAGGGTCGGCTTGGAATCTTGCACACATGCAAACGGAAAGCATAATGTCCGGTCGAGATGCACATAAATAAAGCAATGAACCAATCATCGACCGGTATACCTTTTGATCCACGGACTTACCTCCCGTGTCGAGGTCGAGATGCCCATTAGTCCCCATGGGAGTCTTGATGGGCTTGGCATCCTTCATTCCAAACTTGCTTAGAATGTCTTGAGTATACTTTGTTTGGCTAATGAAGGTGCCCTCTTGGAGTTGCTTCACTTGGAATCCTAGAAAATACTTCAACTCCCCCATCATCGACATCTCGAATTTTTGTGTCATGATCCTACTAAATTCTTCACATGTAGATTTGTTAGTAGACCCAAATATGATATCATCAACATAAATTTGGCATACAAACAAATCATTGTCAAGAGTCTTAGTGAATAAAGTAGGATCGGCCTTGCCGACTTTGAAGCCATTTGCAATAAGGAAATCTCTAAGGCATTCATACCATGCTCTTGGGGCTTGCTCGAGCCCATAAAGCGCCTTAGAGAGCCTATAAACATGGTTAGGATACTCACTGTCTTCAAAGCCGGGAGGTTGCTCAACATAGACCTCCTCCTTGATTGGTCCATTGAGGAAGGCACTCTTCACGTCCATTTGATAAAGCTTGAAGCCATGGTAAGTAGCATAGGCCAATAATATACGAATTGACTCAAGCCTAGCTACGGGTGCATAGGTTTCACCAAAATCCAAACCTTCGACTTGTGAATATCCCTTGGCCACGAGTCGAGCTTTGTTCCTTGTCACCACACCATGCTCGTCTTGCTTGTTGCGGAAGACCCACTTGGTTCCTACAACATTTTGATTAGGACGTGGAACCAAATGCCATACCCCATTCCTTGTGAAATTGTTGAGTTCCTCTTGCATTGCCATCACCCAATCCGAATCTTGGAGTGCTTCCTCTACCCTGTGTGGCTCAATAGAGGAAACAAACGAGTAATGTTCACAAAAATGTGCAACACGAGATCGAGTAGTTACCCCCTTATGAATGTCGCCGAGGATGGTGTCGACGGGGTGATCTCGTTGTATTGCTTGGTGGACTCTTGGGTGTGGCGGTCTTGGTTGTTCATCCTCCTTGTCTTCATCATTTGTATCTCCCCCTTGATCGTTGCCGTCATTTTGAGGTGGCTCATCTTCTTGATCTTCTTGTTCAACATCTTGAGCCTCATCCTCAATTTGAGTTGGTGGAGATGCTTGCATGGAGGAGGATGGTTGATCTTGTGCACTTGAAGGCTCTTCGGAATCCTTAGGACACACATCCCCAATGGACATGTTCCTTAGCGCTATGCATGGAGCCTGTTCTTCACCTATCTCATCAAGATCAACTTGCTCTATTTGAGAGCCGTTAGTCTCATCAAACACAACGTCACAAGAAACTTCAACAAGTCCTGAGGACTCATTAAAGACTCTATATGCCCTTGTGTTTGAGTCATATCCTAGTAAAAAGCCTTCTACAGTTTTAGGAGCAAATTTAGTTTTTCTACCTCTCTTAACAAGAATAAAGCATTTGCTACCAAAAACTCTAAAATATGAAATGTTTGGCTTTTTACCGGTTAGGAGTTCATAAGATGTCTTCTTGAGGATTCGGTGAAGATATAATCGGTTGATGGCGTAGCAGGCGGTGTTGACCGCCTCGGCCCAAAACCGATCCGGTGTCTTGTACTCATCAAGCATGGTTCTTGCCATGTCCAATAGAGTTCGATTCTTCCTCTCCACTACACCATTTTGTTGTGGAGTGTAGGGAGAAGAGAACCCATGCTTGATGCCCTCCTCCTCAAGAAAGCCTTCAATTTGAGAATTCTTGAACTCCGTTCCATTGTCGCTTCTAATTTTCTTGATCCTTAAGCCGAACTCATTTTGAGCCTGTCTCAAGAATCCCTTTAAGGTCTCTTGGGTATAAGATTTGTCCTGTAAAAAGAACACCCAAGTGAAGCGAGAATAATCATCCACAATTACAAGACAATACTTACTACCGCCGATGCTTATGTAAGCGATCGGGCCGAATAAATCCATGTGTAGGAGCTCCAGTGGCCTGTCGGTAGTCATGATGTTTTTGTGTGGATGATGGACACCAACTTGCTTCCCGGCTTGGCACGCGCTACAAATCCTGTCTTTCTCAAAATGAACATTGGTTAGTCCTAAGATGTGCTCTCCCTTTAGAAGCTTGTGAAGATTCTTCATTCCAACATGTGCTAGTCGGCGGTGCCAGAGCCAACCCAAGTTAGTCTTAGCAACTAAGCAAGTGTCGAGTTCAGCTCTATCAAAATCTACCAAGTATAGCTGACCCTCTAACACTCCCTTAAATGCTATTGAATCATCACTTCTTCTAAAGACAGTAACACCAATATTAGTGAAAAGACAGTTGTAGCCCATTTTACATAATTGGGATACGGAAAGCAAATTGTAATCTAAAGAATCTACAAGAAAAACATTGGAAATAGTATGGTCAGGTGATATAGCAATTTTACCCAATCCTTTGACCAAACCTTGATTTCCATCCCCGAATGTGATAGCTCGTTGGGGATCTTGGTTTTTCTCATAGGAGGAGAACATCCTTTTCTCCCCTGTCATATGGTTTGTGCACCCGCTGTCGAGTATCCAACTTGAGCCCCCGGATGCATAGACCTACAAAACAAGTTTAGTTCTTTGTTTTAGGTACCCAAACGGTTTTGGGTCCTTTGGCATTAGAAACGAGAACTTTGGGTACCCAAACACAAGTCTTGGAGCCCTTGTGTTTGCCCCCAACAATCTTGGCAACTACCTTGCCGGATTTGTTAGTTAAGACATATGATGCATCAAAGGTTTTGAATGAAATGGCATGATCATTTGATGCATTAGGAGTTTTCTTTCTAGGCAACTTGGCATGGGTTGGGTGCCTAGATCTAGATGTCTCACCCTTATACATAAAAGCATGATTAGGGCCAGAGTGAGACTTCCTAGAGTGAATTTTCCTAATCTTGCTCTCAGGATAGCCGGCAGGATACAAAATGTAACCCTCGTTATCCTGAGGCATGGGAGCCTTGCCCTTAACAAAGTTAGATAAGTTCTTTGGAGGGGCATTAATTTTGACATTGTCTCCCCTTTGGAAGCCAATGCCATCCTTGATGCCAGGGCGTCTCCCATTATAGAGCATGCTTCTAGCAAGTTTAAATTTTTCATTTTCTAAGTCATGCTCTCTAATCTTAGCATTTAGTTGAGCTATGTGATCATTTTGTTTTTTAATTAAGGCTAGGTGATCATGAATAGCATCAACATTAATATCTCTACATCTAGTACAAATGGAAATATGCTCAGTAGATGTAGAAGGTTTGCAAGATTTTAGTTCAACAACCTTAGCATGCAACATATCATTTTTAGTTCTAAGGTCGGAAATAGTAGCATTGCAAACATCAAAATCCTTAGCCTTAGCAATTAGTTTCTCATTCTCATTTCTAAGGCTAGTGATAGAAACATTCAACTCATCAATCCTAGCAAGCAAATCAACATTATCATTTCTAGGATCAATGCAAACATGAGAATCAACCTTAGCAATTAATTTAACATTTTCATTTCTAAGGTTGGCAATAGTGTCATGGCATGTGCTTAGCTCACTAGATAATTTGTTACATTTTTCTACCTCTAGAGCATAAGCATTTTTAACCTTAACATGTTTCTTGTTTTCCTTGATTAGGAAGTCCTCTTGGGAGTCCAAGAGATCATCCTTTTCATGGATGGCACTAATTAGCTCATTTAATTTTTCCTTTTGTTCCATGTTAAGGTTGGCAAAAAGAATACGCAAATTATCCTCCTCATTTTTATCATCATCCTCATCACTAGATGTTTCATATTTAGTGGAGGACCTTGATTTTACCTTCTTTTTGCCGTTCTTGGCCATGAGACACTTGTGGCCGACGTTGGGGAAGAGGAGGCCCTTGGTGACGGCGATGTTGGCGGCGTCCTCGTCGTCGGAGGAGTCGCTTGAGCTTTCGTCGGAGTCCCACTCCCGACAAACATGGGCATCGCCGCCCTTCTTCTTGTAGTACTTCTTCTTTTCTCTCCTCTTTCCCTTCTTGTCGTCGCCCCTGTCACTGTCACTAGACATAGGACATTTTGCAATAAAATGACCGGGCTTACCACACTTGTAGCAAACCTTCTTGGAACGGGATTTGTAATCCTTCCCCTTCCGTTGCTTGAGGATTTGCCGAAAGCTCTTGATGATTAGGGACATCTCCTCGTTGTCGAGCTTGGAGGCGTCAATTGGTTGTCTACTTGGTGTAGACTCCTCCTTCTTCTCCTCCGTTGCCTTGAAGGCCACGGGTTGCGCCTCGGATGTAGAAGGTTCGTCAAGCTCGTTGATCTTCTTTGAGCCCTTAATCATGCATTCAAAACTCACAAAATTCCCGATGACTTCCTCGGGGGTCATTAGTGGATATCTAGGATTACCACGAATTAATTGTACTTGAGTGGGGTTAAGGAAAATAAGGGCTCTTAGAATAACCTTAACCACTTCGTGGTCATCCCATTTTGCGCTCCCGAGGTTGCGCACTTGGTTCACCAAGGTCTTGAGCCGGTTGTACATGTCTTGAGGCTCCTCCCCTTGGCGAAGACGGAAGCGACCGAGCTCCCCCTCGATCGTTTCCCGCTTGGTGATCTTGGTGAGTTCATCACCCTCGTGCGCCGTCTTGAGTAGGTCCCAAATCTCCTTTGCGTTCTTCAACCCTTGCACTTTGTTGTATTCCTCCTTGCTTAGTGAGGCAAGGAGAATGGTTGCGGCTTGGGAGTTGAAGTGCTCGATTTGGGCCACTTCGTCCGTGTCGTAGTCCTCATCCCCTATAGATGGTACCTGTACACCATACTCAACAACATCCCATATACTTTTGTGGAGAGAGGTTAGATGAAATCGCATTAAATTACTCCACATAGCATAATCTTCACCATTAAAAGTTGGTGGTTTGCCTAATGGGACGGAAAGTAAAGGTGTATGTTTAGGAATGCGAGGGTAGCGTAGGGGAATCTTACTATACTTCTTACGCTCTTGGCGTTTAGAAGTGACGGACGCCGCGTCGGAGCCAGAGGTAGATGTTGATGAAGTGTCGGTCTCGTAGTAGACCACCTTCCTCATCCTTTTGTGCTTGTCCCCACTCCGATGCGGTTTGTGAGAAGAAGATTTTTCCTTCTTCTCCTTGTGGTGAGAAGAGGAAGATCTTTTCTCCTTCCGCTTGGAGGAGTTCTTCTTCTTCTCCCTTCTCTTGGTGCGGGACTCTTCCGATGAAGTGCTCTCTTGGCTTATAGTGGGCTTGTTATCGCCGGTCTCCATCTCCCTCTTGGTGTGATCTCCCGACATCACTTCGAGCGGTTAGGCTCTAATGAAGCACCGGGCTTTGATACCAATTGATAGTCGCCTAGAGGGGGGGGTGAATAGGGCGAAACTGAAATTTACAAATATAAACACAACTACAAGCAAGGTTAGCGTTAGAAATATGAACGAGTCCGCGAGAGAGGGCGCAAAACAAATCGCAAGCAAATAAAAGTGTGACACGCGGATTTGTTTTACCGAGGTTCGGTTCTCGCAAACCTACTCCCCGTTGAGGAGGCCACAAAGGCCGGGTCTTTTTCAACCCTTCCCTCTCTCAAACGATCCCACGGATCGAGTGAGCTTTCTCTTCTTCTCAATCAAATGGGAACAAAGCTTCCACCTTTTTGGTTACAATTGAGTTTGATCACAAGAACAAGTGAGGAAGAAGGAAAGCGATCCAAGCGCAAGAGCTCAAAAGAACACGACAAATCTCTCTCTCTAGTCACTAAAGGCTTGAGTGGAATTGAAGAGGATTTGATCTCTTTGTATGTGTCTAGAATTGAATGCCTAGCTCTTGTAAGTGGTTGAGAGTTGGAAAACTTGGATAGCAATGAATGTGGGGTGGTTGGGGTATTTATAGCCCCAACCACCAAACATGACCGTTGGCTGGAGGCCTCTGTTCGATGGCGCACCGGACAGTCCGGTGCACACCGGACAGTCCGGTGCCCCTGCCACGTCATCACTGCCGTTGGATTCTGACCGTTGGAGCTCCTGACTTCTGGGCCCTCCTGGGTGTCCGGTGCACACCGGACATGTACTGTTTGATGTCTGGTGCACCGGTATGGGCAATCCTAATGACTGCGCGCGCTGCGCGCGCATTAAATGCACCGCAGGTAGCCGTTGGCGCCGAAATAGCCGTTGCTCCGCTGGTACACCGGACAGTCCGGTGCACACCGGACAGTCCGGTGAATTTTAGCGGAGCGGCTGCCGCGCGAACCCGAGGCTGGCGAGTTCCGGAGACCGCGTTTCCTTGGAGCACCGGACATGTCCGGTGCACACCGGACAGTCCGGTGAATTATAGCGCGCCGGTCTTCCGAGAATTCCCGAGGGCGAAGAGTTTGAGTTGGAGTTCTCTGGGCGCACCGGACACTGTCCGGTGCACACCGGACAGTCCGGTGCCTCCAGCCAGAGGTGCCCTCGGTTGCCTCATTGCTCCTTAGTTGAATCCAAAACTTGATCTTTTTATTGGCTAAGTGTGAACCTTTTGCACCTGTATAACTTATGCACTAGAGCAAACTAGTTAGTCCAATATTTGTGTTGGGCAATTCAACCACCAAAATTATTTAGGAACTAGGTGAAAGCCTAATTCCCTTTCAAGGAGCAGTTAGTGCATGGGTGTGCGCTGTATTGCATGTGTGTGCATGTGAGCGTGGAATGAGTCAAGGTGCATGCGACGTGTGAGGCTGCATGCTGCTGTTAGGAGATCTCGTGACTTGGTCCTGCGGCTGGCCACGTCTTGCGCACGTAGACGCATCGTGCGTATGGCCGTATGATACGGATCGAGGCCGTTATCTCAGCAGACGTGGAGTGAGTGCTCCACCGTGCATCCTGAGGTCTTTATATTCTCATGTACTACTCAGTTCGTGTTACGGCAAGGAATAGAAAAGCTGGTGTTGGAGCACCAGGCGTTCGGGCGCCATTGCCTTGTCTCTAAGTTGCTGTTTATTCGTCTTCCTCCTCCCAACGTCCATTGTTCTTGAGCGCTAGTGAGTTCCAACACACATAACTCCTTAAATTACATATATGGCTCATTATATATACCTCATAACTGGAAAATAGGAAACTTTAGCACTCTGTATTTCCCCCCTCTCTCTCAAGTATATTATAATGAGGCTGCCGTATCCCCTCACCTCTCTCGATCTCCATGTCAAGTATATTGCAATGAGGCTGCACTATCTTTTCCTTTGACATGGGAGGCCTTGATCGCACTAATTCGGCTGGCTGCTTCTCTCATGGTCATCCGCTCACTTGGGAACTGACGTGTACAAGACAGTGCTACTTCTACTAGAAATAACAAGCATTGGTGAACTGTTGTTGAGGCCGGCTTGCATTCATCCTGCAGTGAAGCGTCAATCACTTGCAGTATGTGATTTGGGAAGCTCCTCTCGACCAAGTTAGTAATGCTGAGTCCGTTTTCAAACATAGGGTCCGTTGGTCTCTTCCCAGTCAACATCTCTAAAAGTAAAACTCCAAAACTGTATACATCACCGCATGTTGATGGGCGCCCACCTCCAGCGTACTCTGAAAAAGAAGATATATTTGTATGTAAGTTCATGTATGTATATATGTATGTATGTATGTAATTTTGATAGGATGAGTCAATAAAGCATGCAAAGGTCGGTACCTGGAGCAATATACCCTATAGTTCCCTTCACACCAAGTGAAGTAGTGCTGTATGGGTCTCGTCCAGTCGTCGTTGTGATACGATAGAAGCTTGCAATGCCGAAGTCCCCTAGACGAGCATTCATGTCATCATCGAGGAGGACATTACTCGGTTTCACATCACAGTGGACGATAGGCTTCCCACTGTCATTGTGTATGTAGTCTAAAGCATCAGCTATGTTGAGTGCTATGCATATTCTTTGAGCTAAGCTCAGATGGTTTGGACCTGCTGCTCCCCCATCTCCTTTTCTATGCAGCCATGTGTCCAGATTTCCATTAGGCATGTATCCATAAACTAGAGCTTTGAATTCGTCTCCGGCTTGAACCGTGGAGCATGCTGTTATTATAGGAACTATGTTACGATGCTGAATGCTTCCCAATGCTTCGCACTCTGATAAGAAGCTTTTCTCTGCTCCCCGTATGTCGAGATCAAGAACCTTGACAGCCACTTCTAGTTTAGTGCTATCTTGCATCAGATTCCCTCTGTATACTGAACCGTAGCTTCCTCTTCCAATCAGGTTAGATTCAGAGAAGTTCTTGGTGGCTTCAGCTAAATCATTGTAAGACACTTTAAGGAATTTATCGCTGAAGGGAGGCGGTGCCGAATGCACTCTTCTGTCCTTTATCTCAGCTATAAAAAAATAGCCCAGGACTGCAAGAGACATGATACCAAATATTGGAATCAGTATCTTGATCAGGTAATAATACCTTCTTTCTCTTCTTCCCCGGGAGACAGTCGTAGGGCATGTAGGCAAATGTAAATCTGATACTCCACCACAAAGTCCTCGGTTCTCGACGAGTGAGACCGACGTAGCATTCGCGAACACTCCAGCTGTCGGTACCACACCTTGTAGATTGTTGTATGACAGATCCAGCTGGGTCAGATGCTGAAGCTGGCTTAAATCTGCAGGGATGGAGCCTGACAGATTGTTGTGTGAAAGGTTGAGCGTACTCAAGCTCTTCAAATCGCCCAGAGACGACACTGAAAAGTTTCCTGTCAGAAAGTTACGGTCCATTCTGAGGACAAATAGCCCTACACAGCTTCCCAAAGCACGAGGGATCTCCCCAGTAAGTTTGTTGGATGAAAACTCGAGGTCGGTAACCTGTAGAAGGTTACCGATCTCCTGAGGTATCGGTCCTTGCAGATTATTGTAGGACAAGTCACATGTGACCATGATGGAGCCAGAACGGAACATCTCCTTAGGAACGGAACCTTCTAGACTATTGTAACTAAGGTTCAACACTGAAAGAGTAGAGATGTTCCCAAGGCTAGCAGGTATAGGACCTTCAAATCTGTTATCCGATAAAGTGAGAGATAACAACTGAGTAAGATCCCCAATAGATGAAGGGATTGGCCCAGTTAAGCTATTGCTCTCAAGAGACAGCTTCTGTAGGTTCTTTAGCCTCCCGCACCATTCTCCTATATAGTGCCATTCAGATTGTTGGTAGCTAGTTGAAGTGTCATTAAGCTACTGAGGTTCCCTATGCTTGTGGGAATTGCGCCTGATAAGCGGTTTGTTTGTAGCACTAGTTGTGTTAGACTAGTGGACAGGTTGCCGATTGTATCTGGTATAGCTCCCTGCAGATCATTTGCATCCAGATGGAGCTCTTCCAAACTCCTACACTGGGACAGCTTGTCTATGAACTCCCAGCTCTGGCTATCTCTTGCCTCGAGATTGTTTTCCCCCAGGTTTAGATAGGTCAGTGCCTCAAGATTGCCAAGAGAAGCAGGGATTTTCCCTGTAAACTTGTTATGTGACAGATCTAGCTCGATTAGGTTTGAAGAATTGCCAAAGGCAGGTGGAATATCCCCCTCGAACAGGTTGGAGTCCATGTGAATCGCCAAAAGACTAGAGGGGAGTCTATAGTAAGGCGGGAACTGTATGTGGCCGCCTAGCATGTTCACAGCAACGTCTAGTACCCCAAGAGAAGACATGTTGAAGAGGGTGCCCGGGATTCCACCTGACAACAAATTCCCACCGAGAAATAAGTATACCAAACTCGAGAGCTCCCCGAGCTCACTAGGAATGCTTCCTGTCAGGTTGTTGTTTGCAAGATTGAGGACTTTTAGCTGGCTGGCGTTTTTCAGGTTTGGTGGGATACTTCCGGTAAGAGCATTGTTGTCGAGTTGGATGAAGATTAGCTTCTTGAACAGAAGCAACAGACTAGAAGGAACCTCACCTGTTATAAAGTTTTCAGACAGGTCGAATGCCAGGAGATTATCGGGAGGCAAGTTTGTGATGGCATCGGACATGGTGCTTTGGAGCTGGTTGTTTCTCAGGTCGACGATCTGAAGCCGCCGTAGACGGTTGAGGGGAGGCAGCCCGCCCGAGAAGTAGTTTGTGGATAGGGTCAGGTTGCTAAGAAAGGTTAGGTTTCCGAGGGAGGCTGGAATCGGCCCGGACAGGCCGTGGTTAGCCAGGTCCAGCGCCGTGACTCGACCTGGGTGGTTTGGACGATGACTGCAGCTCACGCCGCTCCATTGGCAGTAGGGGGTGGTCGTGTTCCACGACGTCAAGGCTCCATTCGGATCCAACGTGGCCCTCTTGAAATCGAGCAGGGCGAGCTTGTCTGTTTCATTCCCGGCGGCCTGCTCGAGCTCTAATAAGAAGCAGTGGGTGCGATCTACTCCATAAAGCAGCATAAGCAACGATGCAAGAAGAATAGGCATGGAACTAAGTTCCGCTGTTGATGGTTTGGCGGACATCGATCCACCTGCAATATATATAGTAATCAAGAGTAAAACATTTGCAAGGTAGTTACTTACAGTAGGAGAAAAGAATATATTTTTCCTGCCATCAGAATATATTTTTCCTCTTAATTTCTTCTTTTGTTTTCTCTCAATCCCCACCCCAAGCTAGGTACTTACAGTAGGAGAAAAGAAGACGGCACCCCCGGAGGCTGGAGCACGCAACTTGATTGATTCTGTTCTGTCCGAAGGTGAGGAAGAACTTCGTGTTGGTTTGGCTGGTCAGCCGAATGAGGCGCCTTTGGGGTTTAAATAGAGGCGGCGGAATGAACAAGCTTTGAATGAATTATGAATCACTTTAAAAAGACCGTGCTGCTATATATGGCGTGCCCTCCGACGCGTCACGGCCCAAGTTTTACAGCCTCCAAATACTGCACTGTCGACCATTACTTATTATCTTCGTAGCTTGACCGGCATCGCGGCCCAACCGCCCAAGACCCAGAGTCCGTCAATCCCAGCAGTTTCCTGCGCTCGAATCTTCTCCACCATATATGAACAAAAGGCATCGCTATATGAGCTGGACAGGGTTGTTGCTTGCCTCCAATCTCAGACTTCTACCGTTTTGTCCACTTCTTCACCTTTCACTATGTAATGGGACACTTGACTCATACGGTTCCAATACAAACAATTCTCAGTTCAATGGAACGGTTGTGTGGGCTACCAGCTAGGTTGTTCTTGGAATGTACTATCGTTTGGGCTACCAACGGGGCTATCAGATCCGAAAGAGAGGATCGAAATCGAAAGCCTCACCCCGTAAATTTAGTTGAAAGCCTATTGAACACCAAATTTAATTGCACCGGTGCTGCCAGATGGTCCACGGGCAAGTCCGGACGATCAGGCCCCTGGACACTCTTGCTTGTTAGCCCAGACCATTAGGAATTAAATCATTTCGAGCGAGAATCTTGATTTGTTGCAAGATCTTCCTCGTTTCTTGCGATATAATCTTCGTAGCTTGAACGACAATTGGCTCATGAAATTGATGTAACATGGCCTCCCAAATATGGTGTTGTAGACCCAGGGATGTCCACCACCTCGAAGCGTAATGGCTCGGTGCAGAAGTTGGAGGGGTTGCCAAACGTGACTAGCAACGTGATTCGCCCGAGCAGGTGAGCCCCTCGACCGGGCGTGATGTGGTGGATCAGCTCCATGCATGTCACACCCGAGTTTAAGGGGTACAAAACCCGGGTGCGAAATAATCACCAAGTGTGAAAGGACCAAGTCTTACATATGTGATAACTCATGATACAAAAACGAATATCACATCTTTACTATATAATCGGGTTCTATACAAAAATAAATAAATAATTACATCATATGAAGACAACGATTCAGCAACCCAAAGTTGACTGGGAGACGATGGCCTAGACCACTCACGAACTCAGCGTAGCTGTAACACCCCAGGTGTTTATATTTCGCTCGACAACGAGTATGGATTTAAGCGCGGGATATCAGTAAATAAAATGGACACTAAGTTCTAATTATCTTCGTCTATCACGATTTTGATATCATGTATGTCTCCATCTGTCTAAATTGTGCTAATTTATTTTGCAAAATTCAGACTTTAGTAATCTTCCGAAACATTGAATCCAATATCATTTGGGTGGAGCTATCGACGTCTTGCCCAAACTCTAATCCTTGAAATCGGATCTAGTTCCTTAAACTTCGTTTAAAATTCTTTCACGCTTGCGTTGCATGTGTCTCTCTGTGGCCTGGCATCGTGGCATGTGGCAGGTGCTAACCGGTGTTTAGACAGCGCATAGCCTCTCGCCCACGTGAACGATGTGTGACGTCGCTTCCGAAATGATCACACTTTCGATGCCGTATCGATCTCGCGTATTTATTTCGTGAAATGTCGAGTCTTGTGTCCGTTTAAAATTTATGGATTAAGAAAACAATGAATTTGGAATCCCGACCCACTCTTGTGATTGTTGTCCTAAGCAAATATTATTAGAACTCGACGACAATAATATTGATACAAAATTAAATCGGACCAAGATAACTAGAACCGAACTGAGTATTCGTAATTAATTTGTTTCACTGTCTACAACTGTGGAAATTTGTCTGGTCCCAAAAATACCTCCCATTGTAAGCGCAGTCAAAAACATCAAAATTTATATTATTTTGATTGGTCTGTTTACATCTTATTTGAATTTAAATCCTAGAACTAAATTATCTATATGTTCTTTTGTGAAATGTTGGAAAATGAAAAATCTGAATTTTTCTCTTATCTTCTCCACCGCCTAACTCCCTCAACATTATCCCCACGTAAACCATCTCCCTCATGTGGTGTTCCCAGCCGCCCTCTCTAGCCCCTTCTCCAGGCCGTCCCTGGCCTCTCCCATGGTGAGCTCGCCCATGGTGGTTCCCTCTGCTCGGTGCCCAGCCCCAGCTTGCCCCAGCCCTCAGCCATGGCGCCTGGCCACCGCTGCCCCTCTTTCCATGGCGACACTTCCTGCTTCCTGGTGGCCGGCGCCCTCCCCAACCTCTTCTCTGCTGTTGGTCATCTCCAGCCCCTCCCATGGCGCCTAGTCTTCTTCCCATGGCGAGCTCTGCCATCGATCTGCGCAGCCGTCCCGGCATCGTCGTGCAGCGAGCTCCGCCGTCGATCTGCGCAGCCATTCCGGCATCATCGTGCAGCAAGCTCCGCCGTCGATCTGCGCAACCCCTGTCTGGTTGTCGTTCCGCCTCCGTCGACCACCTCCATGCACGTCGCGTGCGCCGATCCAATCGACGCAGCCCCAACGCGTCGACGTCGTCTCCATTTTGGGCAGCCCCAACGTGACGTCGCACACCCTTGTGAGCACCTCACTATTCTTATTATCCCGCACTCGATGTGTTCGACAAAATGTCGCAGCGAGCTCCACCTCAATCTATGCAGTCTCAGTCACGTTGTCGTTTGCCCCGGTAAGGACCAACTGTTCTCCTTATGTTATTCATCACCAGTACCTGTAACCGGCATCGATTTATTAGATGCTAATTGTGTGTATATGTATGTGCTTATGTGCGAGATGTGAGGAGAAATCTCATACATGTGAAGCGAGACAAGTCGCACGACGATTATTGGGCGTTTAGTGTTATGCTCAAACCAGGAATCGTCATCATGCGTATACATATCGTTTTGATTTGTGATATGGTGAGCTCTATCGCTATTCTTGCTAATTAATTTGATTGATGGATTGATTAGAGATGTGACCAATGATTTTCTTGTTCTAGCATAGGTGCATTGAACTTATTAGGTCTAGGTTTGTTGCCATGCCTTTGCTATTTTATAGTGTCGTGTAGGATAGGGTCCTCCTCTCGATCCTTTACAAAAATTGTGATAGTTTTAGATGCTTGTTTGAATAT
Organism: Zea luxurians; assembly: GCA_029449295.1. Classification (NCBI taxonomy): domain Eukaryota; kingdom Viridiplantae; phylum Streptophyta; class Magnoliopsida; order Poales; family Poaceae; genus Zea; species Zea luxurians. The sequence goes on along the minus strand of JAOPSE010000004.1, from coordinate 87,262,238 downwards.
CTAGTTGTGCGATGATGTGATGGCATTCTTAATTATGTAATAGATGTGTTATGTGCATATGGTGAATTATTTAGTGTCATGTCGTGAAATAGAGGCGTTGGTGTTCATGAAGTCGAAGTTTGCGTAATGTGAGGTATAGGTTTAAACCGCAAGTTATATGAAGTGATTGTATTCCCGATGGTGAGGTAGATGTATCCTATATCTGATTAAGTAATTTCTATGTATGCGGAGGGTGGTGTTTGTTTAGGAAAAGAGTGCTTTGGAAGATAAGTTAATGAGGCGTGGTCAAGTTAATTATGCAAAGGGAATGTTTAGTACTTATAGCGCTTTGCCGATAAGATCTATTAGAGGTTGAACGAATTCCTAATGTATGGTGACATGAATGCCTTATTGTATTATGTTGTTCTACTTTAAGTTAAGGTGTTAGAATATTTTAAGTACCTAGCACATGAGAATTGTAGAAGTTAATTAGGAGTTAACTTAAAATTATTACTGTTTGGGACTACATGACCAGTTTTAGTTATGCAGCTAGTTCAATGAAGTAAACCATGTTTTCTGTAGAAATGTTATATAGGAAAGTTGTAGATCACTTCTTTATCTTACTTGTGTAAAAATTTCATGACTATAATCTTAGCAGTTTAGAAGTTATGCTTCTTTGAAGTTCAGTATCAGAATCTGTCTAGATTCCGTACAGATTTTGAAAATGACCTTGTTTGCCCAAGTTAAACTTAGAATCAGTTCTTATAAATTATGAAGAATTTGTAGTACGTTTCTTAAGCTTTCCAACAAATTTTGTATCACCTTTTTTTGTGATCTATAGGTTAAGTTACAGCTGTTGGAAGTGTGATCTCTGAAACTGTCCAAATTTGGATAGCAAAGCCTTTCTCATGTCTTTTGACCTTTATATGTATTGAATTAACCTGAGATGTTTATAAATGAATTGTAGACAATTCTATTATCTTTCTAAAAAGTTTAGAATCACCTGATTTGGGTGCCTGAGACTCCAGTTATGAATTTTTGAAGTGAGTAGTCGAATTTTGTCTAAATCTGGACAGAATTTACATTTAGCTCTGTTTGACCTTTCTAAGTGTCAAATCTTGTTGTGATGGTAATACAAAGGTTATAGAGGACTTTATAAGCTTTCCAAAAAGTCTCAGTTTACTATTTTTAGATGAATATCGTGTGAGTTATGAATAAAACAACTGACTGTTGTACTGCTGTCCAAAATCAGCATGTATTAAGTTGATTTATGAAGTTACTCTTGTTTGGCTAAGTAAGTTTAGTTGATTCTTGATTGGTGAAGTCTTGAAGTAGCTAACCTCAATTGAACATGTGTCCCATGCTTAATGTGTTATGCAAGTAATCTAAAGAAATGTAAAGCCCAAAATGTGTATAAAAAATATAAATAATAATAATAATATGAATAAAAAAATATAATTATGTAGTGTTGTGGTATTATGGAACCTTAGAGAGCATTTGATTTTCTTTTATTTGCCATATTCATTTAATGAAATTATATTGGTCAAATAACAAATAAATAAATATAGAAATATGTATATCATGCTGGAGTTCTTCTGTTGTTGCATTTGTATTCAAGTTGTGAGAGTTAAAAACAAATGTAGAACTTGAAAATAGAAAAAAAAAGAGAATCAAATGGAAATGGAAAAGAATATACAAATAAAAATATATATATGTACTTATAATTCTTCATACTAGAATTTTATTTGAGGATTTAACCTGTTTTGTAAACTCACAAACAAGTTTGAACTTAAATACTAGAGTTTGAAATCTAGGGGAGAGAATGAAAACAGAAATAAATAATAATAATAAAAAACTCCACTTGGCGCAATGGGCCATATCCTACTCGTACTGGCCCATTGACAAACTTGCGCAGAACTGTTCTGCCTGGCGGGGCCCACCGTTCGGTCGACTTGTGCGCTTGCCGTTGGCTTGACCTGGAGAAACTGCCATCTGGGGCCGGAATGTCAGAATCGCCCCCAACCCCGCATGGACGCAAACAGAATCGACCGGCTCCCTCCTGGCGCGCGTATGCTTCGGGGATGGTTTGGACTCGCCTGGGGCTGTTGGGACTTTGCGGGCTCGGCCAACGGATCCACGGCCGCTTCACCAGCTCCGGCCGAGGTCTTCTCTAAGCTGCCGACCAAATCCTCCTCTTCTCTGTGCGGCTGGGCAGGGAATCCCCTCCTTCCTCGCCCTCATCCCTATCTCCTCTCCGCTTCGTGCGCTGGTGGTTGAAGGGACGGACTCCGCGCAGACCCTGGCCAGCTGACAACCTCTCCACCGGTGTCGCCATGTTTCTCGGCCGCGCGAAGTGCGGAGCCCCTCGACCGAACTCCATGGCGGACTCCGCCCTTACCTCTATAAAACCGGGAGCCGTACCCTCTCCGTCGTCACCTTAATGGGTGCCACTCCTCCCTGCACGCCATTGACGGTGGAGGGAGGGTGAACTCATGCCACCGTGGGCCTGATGTGCCTACATCGTCGCCCACCAACTCGCAGGAATACACTAATGGCGCTCGGGTCCTCGACGAGTGTTCTCGGTGCCGAGGAACCCGGAACCTTCTCGCCAGAGTAAGTTGCTCCGCCGTGAAGCCTTGTGGATCGTGGTCAGGATGTTTGGTCGCGCAAATCACGGTGAGTACCTCTCCAAATGTTTCACTATAGCTTGTACATCATTTAACAACAATGGGATTCGTGTTCGGGCTGCTGTTGCGTCGTGCCACTAGGGGCCAGCAATGGCGCCGCCTTGGCCACACCTGCGCCACCGTATTTTGGCAGCTAGAGGATAGGGTCGCGGCCGTAGCGTTAGATGGGGAGTGCTGCCTCGACCGTCGATCTTGTAGTGGGCAAATCAGATTAAAAGAAATATACCCCCTTCATGTATTGAACGTAGACCGTGGATGGGAGATTGAGTGGTGAGGATTGAATCCGACTTTATTGAATCTGGACCATGGATCTGGGATCCAACGGTCCACTGCGCATACCGGTTGGGTGATATGCCCTTCTGATCCATGCCATAAATTGCGGATCCAACGGCCTAGATTGGGTACCGGTTCGATTTAGTTAACTTCTAATCTGGGCCACTGGTTTTGGATCGGACGGATCACAGTGCCTCGTACCCCTTCAGCGTGACTGTTTTACAAAAGAGACCCTACACTTGGGTATAATCAACCCGCAGTACACATGCCGTATAAAGTATTTACGCTGTGACCCAGAATTCTTATAGAATACCCCCTGCACTCCTCTGATTTAATGCGCGCAGTCCAAGGGAATAGAAAATCCGGTAAAATGAAATATAAAATGATTTTTGATACAAAAATAATTCCAGAAACTTGTTTAATTCATAGAAAATTCATTTTAACTCCAAATTGAGTCATTCCAGTTGCAATAATTTTGTATTAATATTTTTTATCATTTAGTGCCACTATTTGGACATAAAAGCCATATTAAAATTGATATCCTAATTAATCTTGTACAAAGCACCTAGAATCGTTGGAAATCCATAACTTAAAATCTACAACTCCAAATTAATAATTCTTTTTCCTATGATCTTATTTTAATATGTAGATTATTAATATGTATTTTGCATATATGTTTGTTGTGATGTTAAATTTTCCTATACCATGTTTGTTTGTATTGCTACGATTAGCAGCGAGGTTACGAATCTTGAAGATCATCCTGGTACCTGGAATCTCAAGTCCCAGGCAAGTTGTGCCCTTGATCACTTCTTTTTACCCACTCATGTTCTAATTAATCATAATGATTTGCATAGGTTAATTTTGATGGGACCCAATAGGTTACCCTAGTTTGTCTATCTTTATACCTTGTTTATCACTGAACTTTTTGGGTAGTACTTGCTAGTGCTTATGTGGTTTTGGGTATGAAGATACATTATTCATGATCACACTTTTGTTATCAGTTTATTATTACTGTTCACGATAAGATCATTGTGTTAATTGGAACATGGAGCGACCACCCGGGAAAATAGTGCTACCACAAGGGTTTAATGTGACGCCCTTGGCTGATTAATTAGGAAAGCTAGTGGAAGACTACCTTACCCGAAAGGGGCAAGGGCAGTAGGGGAGTGGTCAGTGTAGGGAGGTCCTTGGTTGATTTTGCTGCGATGGCGGTCAGGCAAGAACCCTGCATTGGAGCTTCCTATAAACTGTAGCGGGTTTTCTGAAGCTAGTGGAACTTTGTAAAGGCCTCGTAGTGTTACCCTGCCTCGCCTCCTCGGTAGAGGTGTATGGGAAGTCGCGATCCCTTGGCAGATGGGTAACATGACTTGTGGGTAAATATGCGCAACCTCTGCAGAGTGTAAAACTGGTATACTAGCCGTGCTCACGGTCATGAGCAGCTCGGACCCTCACATGATTAAATTATGGAACTAAATTCAATTTGTCATATGCATTGCATCGCAGGTGATGTTGTTACTCCTTTTGTTCTACTACTTAATTGGGTTGATATTTACTTATACTTAGTAATTGCTAATAAAATTTTGACCAACTTCAAAAGCAATGCTCAACTCTAACCATCCTCTTTGGTAAGCCTTACACTTCACGTGAGCTCCCGCCTTTTGGCGAGTTCATGCACATTATTCCCCACAACTTGTTGAGCTATGAACGTATTTGACCTCACTCTTGCTGTCTCACACCCTCCACAGGTCAAGAACAGGTACTTGAAAGTCACCTAGAGGGGGGGGTGAATAGGGCAAAACTGAAATTTTCTCAAAAATAATCACAACTACAAGCCGGGTTAGCGTTAGAAATATAATAGAGTCCGCGAGAGAGGGTGCAAAACAAATCGCAAGCGAATAATGAAGTGAGACACGTGGATTTGTTTTACCGAGGTTCGGTTCTCTCAAACCTACTCCCCGTTGAGGAGGCCACAAAGGCCGGGTCTCTTTCAACCCTTACCCTCTCTCAAATGGTCCCTCGAACCGAGTGAGCTTTTTCTTCTCAATCACTTGGAACACAAAGTTCCCACAAGGACCACCACAAGATTGGTGTCTCTTGTCTCAATTACAAGTGAGTTTGATCGCAAGAAAGAATCAAGAAAGAAGAAAGCAATCCAAGCGCAAGAGCTCGAAAGAACACAAGCAAATCTCTCTCTTTAGTCACTAAGGCTTTGTGTGGAATTTGGGAGAGGATTTGATCTCTTGAGTGTGTCTAGAATTGAATGCTAGAGCTCTTGTAAGTAGTTGAGAAGTGGAAAACTTGGATGCAATGAATGGGGGGTGGTTGGGGGTATTTATAGCCCCAACCACCAAACTAGTCGTTTGGTGAGGCTGTCTGTTCGATGGCGCACCAGACAGTCCGGTGCACACCGGACATGTCCGGTGCGACAGCCACGTCACCAAAGCCGTTGGGATTCGACCGTTGGAGCTCTGTCTTCTGGGCCCGCCTTGATGTCCGGTGGCGCACCGGACATGAACTGTAGAGTGTCCGGTGCGCCAGCATGGGCGTGCCTGACCTCTGCGCGCGCAGCGCGCGCATTTAATGCGTCGCAGGTAGCCGTTGGCGCCGAAATAGCCATTGCCCCGCTGTTACACCGGACAGTCCGGTGCACATCGGACAGTCCGGTGAATTATAGCGAAGCAGCCGAAGTGAATTCCCGAGGCTGGCGAGTTCCGGAGGCCGCTCTTCCTTGGAGCACCGGACATGTCCGGTGTACACCGGACAGTCCGGTGAATTATAGCGGAGTTGCCTCTGGAAATTCCTGAAGGTGACAAGTTTGAAGTCGGAGTCCTCTGGTGCACCGGACATGTCCGGTGGCACACCGGACAGTCCGGTGCGCCAGACCAGAGGTGCCTTCGGTCGTCCCTTTGCTCTTTGGTTGAACCTAATACTTTGTCTTTTTATTGGCTAAGTGTGAACCTTTAGCACCTGTATAACTTATACACTAGAGCAAACTAGTTAGTCCAAATATTTGTGTTGGGCAATTCAACCACCAAAATTAATTAGGGACTAGGTGTAAGCCTAATTCCCTTTCAATCTCCCCTTTTTGGTGATTGATGCCAACACAAACCAAAGCAAATATAAAAGTGCATAATTGAACTAGTTTGCATAATGTAAGTGCAAAGGTTGCTTGGAATTGAGCCAATAAAAATACTTACATGATGTGCATGGATTGTTTCTTTGTTTTTAACATATTGGACCACATTTGCACCACATGTTTTGTTTTTGCAAATCCTTTTGTAAATTCTTTTCAAAGTCCTTTTGCAAGATAGTCAAAGGTAAATAAATAAGATTTTAAGAAGCTTTTTCAAGTTTTGAAATTTTTCTCCCTTTGATCCAAATGCTTTTCCTTTGACTAAACAAAACTCCCCCTAAATGAGATCCTCCTCTTAGTGTTCAAGAGGGTTTTGATATATCATTTTTGAAATACTACTTCCTCCCCCTTTAGAACATAATAAGATACCAATTTGAAATTGACTAATTGAAAATCTCCAAATTTTTTAAAATTAGGTGGTGGTGCGGTCCTTTTGCTTTGGGCTCATATTTTCTCCCCCTTTGGCATGAATCGCCAAAAACGGAATCATTAGAGCCCAACGAAGTACTTTCTCCTCCTTTGGTCATAAAATAAATGAGTGAAGATTATACCAAAGTTGGAGAGATGCTCGGAGTGACGACGAAGGATGAGTGGTAGAGTGGAGTGGAAGCCTTTGTCTTCGCCGAAGACTCCAATTCCCTTTCAATATACCTATGACTTGGTTTGAAATACACTTGAAAACATATTATTCATAGCATATATAAGAGAGACATGATCAAAGGTATACTTGTGTGCTATGTGTGCAAATTAGCAAAAGAAATTTCTAGAATCAAGAATATTGAGCTCATGCCTAAGTCTGGTAAAAGATTGTTCATCAAGTGGCTTGGTAAAGATATCGGCTAATTGATCTTTAGTGTTAATGTATGAAATTTCGATATCCCCCTTTTGTTGGTGCTCCCTAAGAAAATGGTACCGAATGACTATGTGTTTAGTGCGGCTATGCTCAACGGGATTATCCGCCATGCGGATTGCACTCTCATTATCACATAGAAGAGGAACTTTGGTTAATTTGTAACCATAGTCCCGCAGGGTTTGCCTCATCCAAAGCAATTGCGCGCAACAATGGCCTGCGGCAATATACTCGGCTTCGGCGGTAGAAAGAGCGACCGAATTTTGCTTCTTTGAAGCCCAAGACACCAAGGATCTTCCCAAGAACTGGCAAGTCCCCGATGTGCTCTTCCTATTAATTTTACACCCCGCCCAATCGGCTTTTGAATAACCAATCAAATCAAATGTGGATCCCCGAGGGTACCAAAGCCCAAACTTAGGAGTATAAGCCAAATATCTCAAGATTCGTTTTACGGCTGTAAGGTGGGATTCCTTAGGGTCGGATTGGAATGTTGCACACATGCAAACGGAAAGTATAATGTCCGGTCGAGATGCACATAAATAAAGCAATGAACCAATCATCGACCGGTATACCTTTTGATCGACGGATTTACCTCCCGTGTCGAGGTCGAGATGCCCATTGGTTCCCATGGGTGTCTTGATGGGCTTGGCATCCTTCATTCCAAACTTGGTTAGAATGTCTTGAGTGTACTTCGTTTGGCTAATGAAGGTGCCCTCTTGGAGTTGCTTGACTTGAAATCCTAAGAAATACTTCAACTCCCCCATCATAGACATCTCGAATTTTTGTGTCATGATCCTACTAAATTCTTCACAAGTAGATTCGTTAGTAGACCCAAATATGATATCATCAACATAAATTTGGCATACAAACAAATCACTGTCAAGAGTTTTAGTGAATAAAGTAGGATCGGCCTTGCCGACTTTGAAGTCATTAGTAATAAGGAAATCTCTAAGGCATTCATACCATGCTCTTGGGGCTTGCTTGAGCCCATAAAGCGCCTTAGAGAGCCTATAAATATGGTTAGGGTACTCACTATCTTCAAAGCCGGGAGGTTGCTCAACATAGACCTCCTCCTTGATTGGTCCATTGAGGAAGGCACTCTTCACGTCCATTTGATAAAGCTTGAAGCCATGGTAAGTAGCATAGGCTAATAATATACGAATGGACTCAAGCCTAGCTACGGGTGCATAGGTTTCACCATAATCCAAACCTTCGACTTGTGAATACCCCTTGGCCACGAGTCGAGCTTTGTTCCTTGTCACCACACCATGCTCGTCTTGCTTGTTGCGGAAGACCCACTTGGTTCCTACAACATTTTGATTAGGACGTGGAACTAAATGCCATACCTCATTCCTAGTGAAGTTGTTGAGCTCCTCTTGCATCGCCATCACCCAATCCGAATCTTGAAGTGCTTTCTCTACCCTGTGTGGCTCAATAGAGGAAACAAAAGAGTAATGTTCACAAAAATGTGCAACTCGAGATCGAGTGGTTACCCCCTTATGAATGTCACCGAGGATGGTGTCGACGGGGTGATCTCGTTGTATTGCTTGGTGGACTCTTGGGTGTGGCGGCCTTGGTTGTTCATCCTCCTTGTCTTGATCATTTGCATCTCTCCCTTGATCATTGCCGCCATCTTGAGGTGGCTCATCATTTTGATCTTCTCCTTTATCAACTTGAGCCTCGTCCTCATTTTGGGTTGGTGGAGATGCTTGTGTGGAGGAGGATGGTTGATCTTGTGCATGTGGAGGCTCTTCGGATTCCTTAGGACACACATCCCCAATGGACATGTTCCTTAGCGCTATGCATGGAGCCTGTTCTTCACCTATCTCATCAAGATCAACTTGCTCTACTTGAGAGCCGTTAGTCTCATCAAACACAACGTCACAAGAAACTTCAACTAGTCCTGAGGACTTGCTAAAGACTCTATATGCCCTTGTGTTTGAGTCATATCCTAGTAAAAAGCCTTCTACAGTTTTAGGAGCAAATTTAGATTTTCTACCTCTTTTAACAAGAATAAAACATTTGCTACCAAAAACTCTAAAATATGAAATATTGGGCTTTTTACCGGTTAGGAGTTCATAGGATGTCTTCTTGAGGATTCGGTGAAGATATAACCGGTTGATGGCGTAGCAGGCGGTGTTGACCGCCTCAGCCCAAAACCGATCCGGTGTCTTGTACTCATCAAGCATGGTTCTTGCCATGTCCAATAGAGTTCGATTCTTCCTCTCCACTACACCATTTTGTTGTGGGGTGTAGGGAGAAGAAAACTCATGCTTGATGCCCTCCTCCTCAAGGAAGCCCTCTATTCGTGCGTTCTTGAACTCCGTCCCATTGTCGCTTCTAATTTTCTTGATCCTTAAGCCAAACTCATTTTGAGCCCGTCTCAAGAATCCCTTTAAGGTCTCTTGGGTATGAGATTTTTCCTGCAAAAAGAACATCCAAGTGAAGCGAGAATAATCATCCACAATAACTAGACAGTACTTACTCCCGCCGATGCTTATGTAAGCGATCGGGCCGAATAGATCCATGTGTAGGAGCTCCAGTGGCCTGTCACTAGTCATAATGTTCTTGTGTGGATGATGGGTGCCAACTTGCTTTCCTGCTTGGCATGCGCTACAAATCATGTCTTTCTCAAAATGAACATTTGTTAGTCCTAAAATGTGCTCTCCCTTTAGAAGCTTATGAAGATTCTTCATCCCAACGTGGGCTAGTCGGCGATGCCAGAGCCAACCCATGTTAGTCTTAGCAATTAAGCATGTGTCGAGTTCAGCTCTATCAAAATCTACCAAGTATAGCTGACCCTCTAACACACCCTTAAATGCTATTGAATCATCACTTCTTCTAAAGACAGTGACACCTACATCAGTAAAGAGACAGTTGTAGCCCATTTGACATAATTGAGATACAGAAAGCAAATTGTAATCTAAAGAGTCAACAAGAAAAACATTGGAAATAGTATGGTCAGGTGATATAGCAATTTTACCCAATCCTTTGACCAAACCTTGATTTCTATCCCCGAATGTGATAGCTCGTTGGGGATCTTGGTTTTTCTCATATGAGGAGAACATCTTCTTCTCCCCTATCATGTGGTTTGTGCACCCGCTGTCGAGTATCCAACTTGAGCCCCCGGATGCATAAACCTACAAAACAATTTTAGTTCTTGACTTTAGGTACCCAAACGGCCTTGGGTCCTTTGGCAATAGAAACAAGAACTTTGGGTACCCAAACACAAGTCTTGGAGCCCTTGTGTTTGCCCCCAACAAACTTGGCAACTACCTTGCCGGATTTGTTAGTAAGCACATATGATGCATCAAAAGTTTTGAATGAAATAGCATGATCATTTGATGCACTAGGAGTTTTCTTTCTAGGCAACTTAGCACGGGTTGGTTGCCTAGAGCTAGATGTCTCACCCTTATACATAAAAGCATGATTAGGGCCAGAGTGAGACTTCCTAGAATGAGTTCTCCTAATTATACTCTCGGGATAACCGGCAGGGTACAAAATGTAACCCTCGTTATCCTGAGGCATGGGAGTCTTGCCCTTAACAAAGTTAGACAAGTTTTTAGGAGGGGCATTAAGTTTGACATTGTCTCCCCTTTGGAAGCCAATGTCATCCTTGATGCCAGGGCGTCTCCCATTATAGAGCATACTTCTAGCAAATTTAAACTTTTCATTTTCTAAGTTATGCTCGGCAATTTTAGCATCTAATATTGCTATATGATCATTTTGTTGTTTAATTAAGGCCATGTGATCATGAATAGCATTAATATCAACATCTCTACATCTAGTACAAATAGAAGTGTGCTCAATGGTAGATGTAGAGGGTTTGCAAGATTTTAGTTCTACAACCTTAGCATGCAACATATCATTCTTAGTTCTAAGGTCGGAAATAGTAGTATTGCAAACATCTAATTCTTTAGCCTTAGCAATCAATTTCTCATTCTCATTTCTAAGGCTAGCACTAGAGACATTCAACTCATCAATCCTAGCAAGTAAATCAACATTATCATTTGTAGGATTGGAAGTTGAATCAATACAAACATGAGAATCAGTCTTAGCAATTAATTTTGCATTTTCATTTCTAAGGTTGGCAATAGTGTCATGACATGTGCTTAGCTCACTAGATAATTTTTCACATTTTTCTACCTCTAGAGCATAAGCATTTTTAACCTTAACATGTTTCTTGTTTTCTTTAATTAGAAAATCCTCTTGGGAATCCAAAAGGTCATCTTTTTCATGAATGGCACTAATCAATTCATTTAACTTTTCTTTTTGTTCCATGTTAAGGTTGGCAAAAAGGGTACGCAAATTATTTTCCTCATCACTAGCATTATCATCACTAGAGGACTCATATTTAGTGGAGGATTTAGATTTAACCTTCTTCCTTTTGCCGTCCTTTGCCATGAGGCACTTGTGGCCGACGTTGGGGAAGAGGAGTCCCTTGGTGACGGCGATGTTGGCGGCGTCCTCGTCGTCGGAGGAGGAGTCGGTGGAGCTCTCGTCGGAGTTCCACTCGCGGCACACGTGGGCATCGCCGCCCCTCTTCTTGTGGTACCTCTTCTTTTCTCTCCTCTTGCCCTTCTTGTTGTTATCCCTGTCACTATCACTTGATAATGGACATTTAGCAATAAAGTGACCGGGCTTACCACACTTGTAGCAAACCTTCTTGGAACGGGATTTGTAGTCCTTCCCCTTCCGTTGCTTGAGGATTTGGCGAAAGCTTTTGATGATTAAGGCCATCTCCTCATTGTCGAGCTTGGAGGCGTCGATTGGTTGTCTACTCGGTGTAGACTCCTTCTTCTCTTCTGTTGCCTTGAATGCCACCGGTTGTGCTTCGGACGTGGAGGGTTCATCAAGCTCGTTGATCTTCTTTGAGCCCTTGATCATACATTCAAAGCTCACAAAATTCCCGATTACTTCCTCGGGAGTCATTAGTGTGTATCTAGGATTACCACGAATTAATTGAACTTGAGTGGGGTTAAGGAAAATAAGTGATCTCAAAATAACCTTAACCACCTCGTGGTCATCCCATTTCTTGCTCCCGAGGTTGCGCACTTGGTTCACCAAGGTTTTGAGCCGGTTGTACATATCTTGTGGCTCCTCCCCTTGGCGAAGACGAAAACGACCGAGCTCCCCCTCGATCGTTTCCCGCTTGGTGATCTTGGTGAGTTCATCACCCTCGTGCGCGGTCTTGAGAAAGTCCCAAATCTCCTTTGCATTCTTCAACCCTTGCACTTTGTTGTATTCCTCCTTGCTTAGAGAGGCGAGGAGTATGGTTGTGGCTTGGGAGTTGAAGTGCTCGATTTGGGCCACTTCGTCCGTATCATAGTCTTCATCCCCTACGGATGGTACCTGTGCTCCAAACTCAACAACATTCCATATACTTTTGTGGAGTGAGGTTAGATGAAATTTCATTAAATCACTCCACCTAGCATAATCTTCGCCATCAAAGGTTGGCGGTTTGCCTAATGGAACGGAAAGTAATGGATTAGGTCTAGATGTACGAGGATAGTGTAGGGGGATCTTACTAAACTTCTTGCGCTCTTGGGGCTTAGAAGTTACGGACGGCGCATCGGAGTCGGAGGTCGACGTTGATGAAGTGTCGGTCTCGTAGTAGACCACTTTCCTCATCCTCTTGTGCTTGTCGCCTTTCCGATGCGACTTGTGGGAAGAAGATTTTTCCTTCTTCTCTTTGTGGTGAGAAGAAGAAGATCTTTTCTCCTTCCGTTTGGAGGAGTCCTTCTTCTTCTCCTTCCTCTTGGTGCGGGACTCTTCCGATGAAGTGCTCCCTTGGCTCGTAGTGGGCTTGTCGCCGGTCTCCATCTCCCTCTTGGTGTGATCTCCCGACATCACTTCGAGTGGTTAGGCTCTAATGAAGCACCGGGCTTTGATACCAATTGAAAGTCGCCTAGAGGGGGGTGAATAGGGCAAAACTGAAATTCTCAAAAATAATCACAACTACAAGCCGGGTTAGCGTTAGAAATATAATAGAGTCCGCGAGAGAGGGTGCAAAACAAATCGCAAGCGAATAATGAAGTGAGACACGTGGATTTGTTTTACCGAGGTTCGGTTCTCTCAAACCTACTCCCCGTTGAGGAGGCCACAAAGGCCGGGTCTCTTTCAACCCTTACCCTCTCTCAAACGGTCCCTCGAACCGAGTGAGCTTTTTCTTCTCAATCACTTGGAACACAAAGTTCCCACAAGGACCACCACAAGATTGGTGTCTCTTGTCTCAATTACAAGTGAGTTTGATCGCAAGAAAGAATCAAGAAAGAAGAAAGCAATCCAAGCGCAAGAGCTCGAAAGAACACAAGCAAATCTCTCTCTTTAGTCACTAAGGCTTTGTGTGGAATTTGGGAGAGGATTTGATCTCTTGAGTGTGTCTAGAATTGAATGCTAGAGCTCTTGTAAGTAGTTGATAAGTGGAAAACTTGGATGCAATGAATGGGGGGTGGTTGGGGGTATTTATAGCCCCAACCACCAAACTAGCCGTTTGGTGAGGCTGTCTGTTCGATGGCGCACCGGACAGTCCGGTGCACATCGGACATGTCCGGTGCGACAGCCACATCACCAAAGCCGTTGGGATTCGACCGTTGGAGCTCTGTCTTCTGGGCCCGCCTTGATGTCCGGTGGCGCACCGGACATGAACTGTAGAGTGTCCGGTGCGCCAGCATGGGCGTGCCTGACCTCTGCGCGCGCAGCGCGCGCATTTAATGCGTCGCAGGTAGCCGTTGGCGCCGAAATAGTCGTTGCCCCGCTGTTACACCGGACAGTCCGGTGCACACCGGACAGTCCGGTGAATTATAGCGAAGCAATCCTTGGAGCACCGGACATGTCCGGTGTACACCGGACAGTCCGGTGAATTATAGCGGAGTAGCCTCTGGAAATTCCTGAAGGTGACGAGTTTGAAGTCGGAGTCCTCTGGTGCACCGGACATGTCCGGTGGCACACCGGACAGTCCAGTGCGCTAGACCAGAGGTGCCTTCGGTCGTCCCTTTGCTCTTTGGTTGAACCCAATACTTTGTCTTTTTATTGGCTAAGTGTGAACCTTTAGCACCTGTATAACTTATACATTAGAGCAAACTAGTTAGTCTAAATATTTGTGTTGGGCAATTCAACCACCAAAATTAATTAGGGACTAGGTGTAAGCCTAATTCCCTTTCAGTACCACAGGATGAGGCGCTGGGAGGATGCTGTGATGTGTTCGTGAGAGGTCTAGGCCGTCGTCTCCCAGTCAACTTTGGGTTGCTGGACCGTTGTCTCCTTATAATGTAATTATTTATTTATTTTGCATAGAACTCTTATTATATAGTAAAGATGTGACATTCGATCCTGTGCCATGATTCATCATATGTGTGAGACTTGGTCCCAGCACACCTGGTGATTATGTTCGCGCCCGGGTCTTGGTGCCCCGAAACCCGGGTGTGACAGAAGTGGTATCGGAGGAATGTTGACTGTAAGACGAAACCTAGATAGAACTGGACAACCCTTACCTACTTACCTTACTCTAATTCTTCTATACTTTTCTTGATCATGTCTCAGCTTCTACTGTTCTACTCTGATTAACCTTACCTTTGCTACTCTGATTCTTTTCTAAACTTCTCTTTTCTCATCTATTTCCGCTTACTCTGATTATTCTTACCTTTTCTTTCTAAAGACAAATGTGGATTTCACACTTTGAAATCACGTACCTTAAGTGACCTTTAGGAATAGAAGACCTAATCTTAGGAACAAAAACAAAACTATTTTTATAAGTGTCTATGTATTTGAATGTTTGTTCTTATGATACTTGTCTGATTTGGATCTTTGATTGAGTGTGATGAGTTGTGGAGTAATGTCCATAATTGCATCTGCATATACACCTAGGTATAAAAAAATATTTATAAAATAACTAGACAACCTAGATTATCCCCATTGGAATATATCTGCCTTAAGAGATTTATCTTATCCTAGAAGATCTCATTCTAACCAATTCATCTTATCTTAAAAGATCCTCATTTATCTTAATAGATTCATCTTATCTTAAAAAGATTTTATCTCATCTTAATAGATCTAACTAATCTCAAAAGATTCTATTCATCTTGTCCTAATAAGCATACCTATCCCAACCAATTTGCTTATCTCATTATAGTGCAACGACCAGGATCTAATCTAAAATAATGAGGTCTTATCTAGTAGAAGCTAGTCATACCCAAATTTGATCTAATGTGACAGGTTAATCTAACCTAACGAAGTCTAACCTTAAGTTGAGCTAATCTAATGTAAGTTACTTAAACAAGTTAGTTAATATTGGTAACATAAATTAGATCATATTCCTATAAATGGGTACTAAACCTAAATTGGTGTCTTAGACCAACTTGACTGTGGAACCACCACAACCTAGCCTATGTTATAGGTTGCCCAACCCATTTATCCCAAAAGCAAAGTAAACCTTGTTGGGCCTACCCATCCCAAGCACCGACAACTATCTTAACCATATGTCCTTAACAAGGATGGCAAATCTAAGGGTGAAGGCCAAAGAAGATCAACCTCGTTAGGGAAGGAGAGGAGTCAGACTCAACCTTCAGATGCATTACCACCCAGCATGAAGTTCTTCCTCACCACAAACTTCTTCACCTCTAGCTATTCATGCCCTAACCTATCCATCTTTTACCCCACATAATAAGTAGTTGGATAACTATGCTCTACTAATCACCCACCATTGACTATATGAGACTCTGGATTTTTTTGAACCAATTATAGACTAAAAGTTGAACTACAAACCAATCCTTCTTTATCCCTTTTCTTACAAATCTCGAGGACGAGATTTCTGTTAAGGGGGTAGGATTTGTAAAGCCCAAAATGTGTATAAAAAATATAAATAATAATAATAATATGAATAAATAAATATAATTATGTAGTGTTGTGGTATTATGGAACCTTAGAGAGCATTTGATTTTCTTTTATTTGCCATATTCATTTAATGAAATTATATTGGTCAAATAACAAATACATAAATATAGAAATATGTATATCATGCTGGAGTTCTTCTGTTGTTGCATTTGTATTCAAGTTGTGAGAGTTAAAAACAAATGTAGAACTTGAAAATAGAAAAAAAAGAGAATCAAATAGAAATGGAAAAGAATATACAAATAAAAATATATATATATACTTATAATTCTTCATACTAGAATTTTATTTGAGGATTTAACCTGTTTTGTAAACTCACAAACAAGTTTGAATTTAAATACTAGAGTTTGAAATCTAGGGGAGAGAATGAAAACAGAAATAAATAATAATAAAAAAAACTCCACTTGGCGCAATGGGCCATATCCTACTCGTACTGGCCCATTGACAAACTTGCGCAGAACTGTTCTGCCTGGCGGGGCCCACCGTTCGGTCGGCTTGTGCGCTTGCCGTTGGCTTGACCTGGAGAAACTGCCATCTGGGGCCAGAATGTCAGAATCGCCCCCAACCCCGCATGGACGCAAACAGAATCGACCGGCTCCCTCCTGGCGCGCGTATGCTTCGGGGATGGTTTGGACTCGCCCGGGGCTGTTGGGACTTTGCGGGCTCGGCCAACGGATCCACGGCCGCTTCACCACCTCCGGTCGAGGTCTTCTCTAAGCTGCCGACCAAATCCTCCTCTTCTCTGTGCGGCTGGGCAGGGAATCCCCTCCTTCCTCGCCCTCATCCCTATCTCCTCTCCGCTTCGTGCGCTGGTGGTTGAAGGGACGGACTCCGCGTAGACCCTGGCCAGCTGACAACCTCTCCACCGGTGTCGCCATGTTTCTCGGCCGCGCGAAGTGCGGAGCCCCTCGACCGAACTCCATGGCGGACTCCGCCCTTACCTCTATAAAACCGAGAGCCGTACCCTCTCCGTCGTCACCTTACTGGGTGCCACTCCTCCCTGCACGCCATTGACGGTGGAGGGAGGGTGAACTCATGCCACCGTGGGCCTGATGTGCCTACATCGTCGCCCACCAACTCACCGGAATACGCTAATGGCGCTCGGGTCCTCGACGAGTGTTCTCGGTGCCGAGGAACCCGGAACCTTCTCGCCAGAGTAAGTTGCTCCGCCGTGAAGCCTTGTGGATCGTGGTCAGGATGTTTGGTCGCGCAAATCACGGGGAGTACCTCTCCAAATGTTTCACTATAGCTTGTACATCATTTAACAACAATGGGATTCGTGTTCGGGCTGCTGTTGCGTCGTGCCACTAGGGGCCGGCAATGGCGCCGCCTTGGCCACACCTGCGCCACCGTATTTTGGCAGCTAGAGGATAGGGTCGCGGTCGTAGGGTTAGATGGGGAGTGCTGCCTCGACCGTCGATCTTGCAGTGGGCGAATCAGATTAAAAGAAACATACCCCCTTCGTGAATTGAACGTAGACTGTGGATGGGAGATTGAGTGGTGAGGATTGAATCCGACTTTATTGAATCTGGACCGTGGATCTGGGATCCCACGGTCCACTGCGCATACCGGTTGGGTGATATGCCCTTCTGATCCATGCCATAAATTGCGGATCCAACGGCCTGGATTGGGTACCGGTTCGATTTAGTTAACTTCTAATCTGGGCCACTGGTTTTGGATCGGACGGATCACAGTGCCTCGTACCCCTTCAGTGCGACTGTTTTACAAAAGAGACCCTACACTTGGGTATAATCAACCCGCAGTACACATGCCGTATAAAGTATTTACGCTGTGACCCAGAATTCTTATAGAATACCCCCTGCACTCCTCTGATTTAATGCGCGCAGTCCAAGGGAATAGAAAATCCGGTAAAATGAAATATAAAATGATTTTTGATACAAAAATAATTCCAGAAACTTGTTTAATTCATAGAAAATTCATTTTAACTCCAAATTGAGTCATTCCAGTTGCAATAATTTTGTATTAATATTTTTTATCATTTAGTGCCACTGTTTGGACATAAAAGCCATATTAAAATTGATATCCTAATTAATCTTGTACAAAGCACCTAGAATCGTTGGAAATCCATAACTTAAAATCTACAACTCCAAATTAATAATTCTTTTTCCTATGATCTTATTTTAATATGTAGATTATTAATATGTATTTTGCATATATGTTTGTTGTGATGTTAAATTTTCCTATACCATGGTTGTTTGTATTGCTACGATTAGCAGCGAGGTTACGAATCTTGAAGATCATCCTGGTACCTGGAATCTCAAGTCCCAGGCAAGTTGTGCCCTTGATCACTTCTTTTTACCCACTCATGTTCTAATTAATCATAATGATCTGCATAGGTTAATTTTGATGGGACCCAATAGGTTACCCTAGTTTGTCTATCTTTATACCTTGTTTACCACTGAACTTTTTGGGTAGTACTTGCTAGTGCTTATGTGGTTTTGGGTATGAAGATACATTATTCATGATCACACTTTTGTTATCAGTTTATTATTACTGTTCACGATAAGATCATTGTGTTAATTGGAACATGGAGCGACCACCCGGGAAAACAGTGCTACCACAAGGGTTTAATGGGACGCCCTTGGCTAATTAATTAGGAAAGCTAGTGGAAGACTACCTTACCCGAAAGGGGCAAGGGCAGTAGGGGAGTGGTCAGTGTAGGGAGGTCCTTGGTTGATTTTGCTGCGATGGCGGTCAGGCAAGAAACCTACATTGGAGCTTCCTATAAACTGTAGCGGGTTTTCTGAAGCTAGTGGAACTTTGTAAAGGCCTCGTAGTGTTATCCTGCCTCGCCTCCTCGGTAGAGGTGTATGGGAAGTCGCGATCCCTTGGCAGATGCGTAACATGACTTGTGGGTAAAGATGCGCAACCTCTGCAGAGTGTAAAACTGGTATACTAGTCGTGCTCACGGTCATGAGCAGCTCGGACCCTCACATGATTAAATTATGGAACTAAATTCAATTTGTCATATGCATTGCATCGCAGGTGATGTTGTTACTCCTTTTGTTCTACTACTTAATTGGGTTGATATTTACTTATACTTAGTAATTGCTAATAAAATTTTGACCAACTTCAAAAGCAATGCTCAGCTCTAACCATCCTCCATGGTAAGCCTTACACTTCACGTGAGCTCCCGCCTTTGGCGAGTTCATGCACATTATTCCCCACAACTTGTTGAGCTATGAACGTATGTGAGCTCACTCTTGCTGTCTCACACCCTCCACAGGTCAAGAACAGGTACCACAGGATGAGGCGCTGGGAGGATGCTGTGATGTGTTCGTGAGAGGTCTAGGCCGTCGTCTCCCAGTCAACTTTGGGTTGCTGGACCGTTGTCTCTTTATAATGTAATTATTTATTTATTTTGCATAGAACTCTTATTATATAGTAAAGATGTGACATTCGATCCTGTGCCATGATTCATCATATGTGTGAGACTTGGTCCCAGCACACCTGGTGATTATGTTCGCGCCCGGGTCTTGGTGCCCCGAAACCCGGGTGTGACAAGAAATGATCTATAAAGCTAGTGGAATAGATTGTACTCATATTCTAGTATTAGGTGTGCTTTGGTGGAAAACCTAATTGTATTAGTCCGCCTTTAATACTATTTCAGTTTTAGGTGTCTGATAAAAGTGAACCTAATAATGTTAATCCTTTGGTAGTGTACTCTAGCCCATGAAGTTCAGATTTATCTGCAGCCTTATTGTTGCCTAATGTTTGAATTAGGTCTGATTAACTCGAGGATCATGATTGTGTAGAGTCAAAGGTATCTAGTGTTTGCCTACGAGTTGTAATGCTTTACAAGTAATATCTTACCCTCTTCGGCATAGTGTTATTATCTTGTATTGTTTATGCTTATTCTCATCCATATGCATTATGCATATCATATAGGTACGATAATTGGTCACAAAATACAGACACGGGACGGATTAATCTCAAGTGAAGCTGATGAATGAACCTAAAGCATGGATGATCTGATCAAGTACCAGAATGAGATATGCTCACCAAGTGATCGTCATCTAACAACACTAACTTAGTGTTATCCCAGGCAAGCCCCGGTGCATTTGCCACTTCCTTGTTATTTAAATGCTTTATCACCTTGTACGATACATTAGGTGATAGGAGTTGTGTGATAAACAATGATGCATTACCTTTCCTTGGAATTTGATTACTATTCCTTGATACCTATTTTATAAAAAGAACTAATAACACTTATCCCTGCTTAGAAACTGAAAAGTCCTTTGTTTTAAAAAAATAATGATGTGGAACACTGTTATGGGCTTTTTGTTTCAAAAATCAAAGCAAATTTATGGTGATGATTTCACTTCGGTCGGAGTGAGTTCATCATTCGGAAAAGAGTACCCCTGCAGGGTACCAAAAATGGGAAAATGGTTGGAATAAATCTAGACCAGACGCTGAGCAGGAAAGGTCGCTCGTCTGTGTCGTTTAAGGACTGCAACAATTGTAGGCTTGCTGATCTAGAACCCTTTAACTGGCCACATGCCTCATCATGGGTAAGCTTACACTACAAGAAACTGGTTAAAGAACGTGGGTGAAAAACCGTCGAACTTACTGTAATAGGCCGTCGAACTTAACATAAGAACGTGGGTTTACCCACGAACATAGCCGACGGCGTTTTTTCGACGAACTTAAAGAAGTAAGTTCGACGGCCCCCACATTCTTAAGGTTAAGAACGTGGGTACCGTCGAACTTAAGGTTAAGAACGTGGGTACCGTCGAACTTAAGTTTAAGAACGTGGGTTTTTAAGTTCGACGGGGCCGTTGAATTTTCTTCCATAAGTTCGACGGCACCCACGTTTTTAACTTTAAGTTCGACGGTGCCACGTGGCCGTCGAACTTATGGGTCGTGCCTGGGTCGGCGAGGGCTGCCCATTAAGTTCGACGGTACCCACGTTCTTAACCTTAAGAACGTGGGTACCCACGTTCTTAACTCTTTTCCAGAAAAAAATAAAAAATTCCGAAATGAAAAAATAGACACACATAATATCACATGCAACACAGAATATCACATACAATACAGATTTCAAACACATGGATATATGTTCATATCACAAATTCACACAAGTCCAAATATAAGTTCACAAATTCACATAATTAAGTCCAAATACATAAGTTCACATCCATAGTTCACATTTGTAGTTCACAAGTTCAAATACACAAGTTCAAACATTCGCTCCATCGCTCTCGATCAGGACATCGGATTGTTGTTCGTAGCTCCACCACTAGAATTGAGACATTTGTCCGCAAAGTTATCGTGAGGGGGAGGAGTCACTTGATGAGAGCCGGAATCCTACAAAATAAACCAAAATTCTTATAAATATGCATGATGTCCTCAATCATTTTACATGTTCAATCCATGTCAAAGAAACAAATGAAGTACTAAACAGAGAACCATCTCAAACTTGTGTACCACTCATGATCATAGCAGAGAACCATCTCAAACTTGAAGTACTACAAATGAAGTACTAAACAGAGAACCATCTCAAACTTGAAGTACTAAACAGAGAACCATCTAAGCAGTACTAAGTATATTCGAAAAATCAATTAGCATTGAAAGAAACTAGCATTAAATTCAGGAACGTACTGCTGATGACGGAAGTGGCTGTGTTGGCCATGGGGGGCGTCCCCAAGGCGCCATTGGATGTGTAGGATATCCCCATGGTGGTGGCGGCCAATATCCCATACCTGGTTGTGGAGGAGGAAGAATCTGTCCTCTAGGGGGCATCGACCACTGTATGTCCATCTGTGGATTTCCTTGTCCGGTCTCAGAACCCTATAACCAAATAAAACAATGCATGATTATAATTGTAAATGAAAGTAAATATACTACAAAACTATACCTGTGTTTCATTGGTGTTTGGTGTCTTTCCAGATTGTGACGGACGGGTGAACTGGGGTCCCATTTGAGTTCCCATCTGAGCACTATATATCTGCAAATACAATAAGCTTATATTATTCTACTGTGTTACTATGTGCTAATCTTGATTCCAGCACCTACATCTCGAACATCAGTGGGGTATGTGTTGCAGTGGGGTCCATTTTCAAAACACAACCACTAATAGAAATTTGCAGTGGGGTCCATTTTCAAGGGCTGCTGGTGCAGCTAGTGCCACTGCATCGTCTGCTGCTGCTGCTCAATATGCTAATGTAGTTCATCAGACATATGAAAAAGTTAGGAGGGAGAGGGAGGAAGCACAAGCAGCGGCAAGAAGGGAATGATGGTGGACCCAATTGGAAACCCAGGCCTCTGATCCACTTAAGGCTGGCTCCAACAGGCCAGGTATTTGGCCAGGCAAAGCCAATTTAGCTGGCCGGTTTGTACTGTAGCGGCTCCAAAGAGCCAGCAATCCAGCCCAGGCAAATTAGATGGAAGGAAAGAGAACTGGTAAACTAGCTGGTCTCGGCACGCCAGCCATTTCAGTTGGACCAATAGGATGCGTTGGTTTTTTGGCGCCAAAACGAACTGAACTAAGGCCACAGCCAGTTTGCCTGCTTCGTTGGAAACAGAAGGTTATTGCTGGCCAGGTATAATACTGAGGGCATGTAAACTGTGAAATGGCTGGGCAATAATATAGCTGCTCGTTGTTGGAGTTAGCCTAAGTTTAGCCAAGACCTTCTCTCAGATGGATCTTAGGGGACTTTTGCTGGAAAAAACGAAAACTGAGCTTAAAAACAAGCTAACAGTAATAAAAAGTAAAACATCCCAAGTTGCAGATGAAAAAGGCGATCAAGAAAATTGCTACTGCTCTGTTCCTCTATTTATACACCGGCTAGCTGGTATATGGTGTGGTCTTGTGACCATACGTGTAGCAGTATATTCCTTCTTCCTACCCATGATACTTTAGTTACGGATTGAAAGTTTCTCCACATGGACTGGATCGGATGCATGCCAGATCACTTCCAATGAAAACTAGTTACTATATGCCTTGCACCAAATGAGCATCCGATCAGTATGTTAATCAGTAGGATATATAGAGATACACATCCCTTTCATTATTGCTTAAACTAGATTTCCTCCAACAGATGCGTGCCAGTTTTTCCCATGCATGTGCGGTGTCTAACTGACGACGATGTGCTGTTCCTGCAGCTTCGCCTTCATGTCCAAATGGTAAAAAGCAGCCACAGTAACAGAAAAAGGGTACAAAGGGAAAGGATTTGAAACTCTGGACATGTAGGGAAAACATGTTTAGTCAAGGGTAAATAAGGGATGGCGTCCAAAAACAAGGGCAAATAAAGGATTAACTCAAAAAAGTATGGGCAGATTCTGAGATTGGTCAGATTCTGAGCGGATTACTAAAATTATTACCTGCATCAGCATTCCGTGCATCATCTGAACTTGTTGAGATAGTTGTTGAACTTGTTGTTGTTGCTGTCTTAGTTGCTCATCAAGCTCTGATTCCCTCGAAGTTGAAGTTCGAGATCTACTCCCCACCGAGGAAACAGACCGACGACCAAAGCTATCGCGACTCACAACCCCATCACCGATCCCCAACCTAGAAACATCACAAGTTATGAACCAATAGTTTTTATATATCAAAATTTTGATCTTATCATACCTCCCATGTGGTAGCCCACCACCAGCAACATATGCTGCATCCGGATCGAAAGGTGCCTCCCTCCAATCTAGATCATCGTCTCCTGCTTTCCTCCTAACCTCCTCGGCATAACGAGTCTACAAAACAATTTATGTTAATTATAAATGAGTCACAAGTTAATTAAGAATAGATAGTTATTATTTACACCTACCAGCTTTTCTGTCGCGCTGTCATCACATAAAACTTCTGGATGATCTGGATCTGGACCTCAGTGTCCCTCCATGTAAACGTCAATGAATCGGGGTTCAACACCATCACGAGCCTCCTGCAGTAAGAGACATAATAAAATATACAAATTTGTCTGAGGGAAAAAGACTAAATGTTACTTAGCTCATCATACCATTCGTTGTGATTTCCCAATAAATCCATCTGCTCCAAATCGATGGAGGCCCGGTTTGCTCTTCCGGTTCAAACGATTTCTATCTGAAATCACTTTGTACTCATCTGAGGCCCAGTACTCGCAGAGCTTGACCCAAGCTTCAGGATGAGCAGTGAGCCAGTCCACTTCACTTTGTTTGTACTCCTCAGCTGTCAAGTGGATTTCACATGCCTGCTTGTTGGTCATTCTTTGACCCTTCACTTTCTTGAAGTACACGGTAATAGCTTTGACCCTTGCATCTGACATTGAACCATTTATAACTTTTCTAGCAGCATTGTGGAATACACGTTTTGCATGGTCTTCGTTCGCTGTTTCGTCCAATCTAAATTGTTCCTGCAAAATGAAGAAGCAATTAAATTCATTTATAGACGCCCACGGTAAGTAAATTTAAAATACATAATAAACTCACCCAAAATGATGACCACACTGCGTCTTGGTGAGTACGGTCGGGTCCATATGGTTTGAGGCCCCAGTGAGCCCAGTGATACGCCCCTGTCTCTGCCCCGTTGAATTGTACCACCCCTGGATAGTGAAAACGAGCTATAGATCCCAGCACTGTGTTAACTGGTGTCCGGTGACCTTTGCCACTCCATGCCACCTCCACCCAGCTCCTCTCTCCTGCAGGGTTTATGACCCTACGTTGGTCCAAGGGTTGTGTCGGTGGAACTCTAAGAGACCGCCGAAACCTACAAAATTGTAAATTGTGCACTGGTAATAATATCAATCCAACAAAAAATAGAACTCATCATCAAAATAAAATTACCTGAAGTTCGTTGCCTGTGTCGTTGTAACAACCTCGTCATCGGCCTCTCCATCGGCCTCTCCATCGTAGTCCTCCCCATAGTCATCATCATCACGCATTGGTGAACCTTGGCGTGCTAGCTCGTCCTCCTGCCTAGGTGCATTGTGGTCTGTCGCCTCGCGCGCTTGCTCAAATGCATTGTGGTCCTGCTCTAGCATAGGTCCACTTGAGCCTATCGCCTCACGCTCCGGCTCAAGTGCATTGTGGCATGCCACCTCGCGCTCTTGCCCAGGTGCACTATGGCCTGCTACCTCGCGCTCTTGCCCAGGTGCACTATGGCCTGCCACTTCGCGACCCTGCTCCTCCATGCAACCAAGGAGCTGCTCTAGCCGTTGCCTTGACGCTGTAGAGCCCTACAAACATAATCAACAATGAGATATATCAAGTGCTCAAAAATAAGGTGATAATACTATTACATACATAGAAGAAAAGAAAATAAAACAAATTAAATACCTGGAACAACATAGAGGATGTATCCCCACCACCTGAACCCCTAGTCGACCGTGACCTCGAGGAGTCACCACGATCTCCGTGCTTCTTCCCTTTGAGCTTGTCCATGACCCTCATCATCTGCACAAATTTCATTACAAGAATTTAATTATATATACTTTTAGTATTGAAATAGGAATGCATATACAAGAATTTAAATATATACTTTTCAAAAATCATCGGCATCAGAATCTGCTTCAGCAATGCGCTGCTCAATTATTTCAAGTCTTTGTTGTTTTTCAAGAATTCTCTGTGACCTACGAGTCCTTGCCCTAGAAGGACCTGGTTCTTCTGCCATCAAATCTATGGCGAGACTAGCTACTTCATTGAGCCCTAAATCCTCAGATATAGTAAATTCTCTATTTTCTGACTGGTCGCCTTCTTCTTGATAAATATTAACAGAATCATCATCTTCGTTATTTGTGTTGTAATAATCATATCGTAACGGATGGACTTCAGGATTAATTTTGTATACAACCCAACAAGACTTCAAGTTTTCATGAGGATATGTTAGATAGTACACCTGTTGTGCTTGATGTGCAAGCACAACATTGCTATAATCGCTGCCTTTAAACCGTGATTCATGCTTTACCTCCACAATTCCAAATTCATCCTCTCGCGTTTGTTGAGGATCAAACCATTCACAATCAAATAACACAAACATGAACTCTTTGGCCCCACCAAGAGTGTACTCTGTTATGTCTTGAAGAACACCATAATAGTCATGAGTGCATCCGTCTGCATTTGTGGCAGTTGCTACTACTCCACTGTTTGTCGTGGCTGCCTGCGGGCGGATTTTTTCTAATTTTGATGTTCGAAAACGGTATCCATTAATATCATAGCGGCTATATTTTCTTGCTTTCAACTGACCATGTGATATCTGTCGCAAATCATCCGAGACTAGAGAGTCAAGTTTCTTACACTACATAGAGCAGAAAAAAGATATAGGTAAATAGCAAGTCGTATGTGCAAACTAAGTACACAAAGGAAAATTATAAAGAGATAATTACATGCTCGTGGAACCATTCAACGAAACATGGACCTCCGTCCATCCCTTTCATATGTAGATTATCCAGTTCCTTTGGTGTAGGTTTGTGGCCAGCTAAATATATGGAATCAAACATTTCAAAGTATGGATCAAGTTCCTCCATGTTGGTGTACAAGTAGAGCATGGTGAAATTACGCTCTCTTATGTCAACATAATGTGCAGTAGAAGCCCCGACTCCTTTCCCCTTCCAGAGAAAAACACTAAGGTCGGTCGAAGGACCTTCTTCTTCAGTATGATACCGTGTTGACTGAGCATTCACGTTGTTAGTGTGTGATAAATACTGACTTGAGAAGATTGTGATCTCTTTAGCTGCAAAGGCCTCTGCGATTGAAAGGGAAATGTGCCCTTGGGCCATTTCTAAGTATTTTGGTGATTGAGTGCCAACACATGTGTTTAATTGTGAAGTTATATACATGGATGAACAAGGTGCAAATCATGAGATAAAGGTATGTTTCTAAGCCTTAGTACATTGGTTTTGTGGACTAACATATTTGTCTAAGTGTTAGAAACAGAAAGTAGAAGAGAAGAAAAGAGGAGACAAAGACTTGGCTGTGTGCAGCCAAGACCCAGCTCGGTCTGGAGCACCGGACTGTCCGGTGTGCACCGGACAGTGTCCGGTGCGCCAGGCTGACTCGGCTCGAACTGGCCGCTCTCGGGAATTCGCCGACGGCGTACGGCTAAAATTCACCGGACTGTCCGGTGTACACCGGACTGTCCGGTGAGCCAACGGTCGGCCAGGGCCAACGGTCGGCCGCGCAATCCGCGCGGGACACGTGGCCGAGCCAACGGTCGGAAGACGGCACCGGACTGTCCGGTGTGCACCGGACTGTCCGGTGCGCCAACGGCTCGCAGATCTCCAACGGGCTGCAACGGTCGGCAGCGCCAGTTAAGGAAACAAATCGGGCACCGGACACTGTCCGGTGTGCACCGGACTGTCCGGTGCCCCCGACGACAGAAGGCAAGGATGGCCTTCCAGATTTGTTCTCAACGGCTCCTAGCTGCCTTGGGGCTATAAAAGGGGCCCCTAGGCGCATGGAAGAGGATACCAAGCATTCCTACAACACTTCTAAGCACCAAGACATCGATCTCACGCATTCGTTTCATTGTGACAGCATATAGAGCTCTTGTGGAGTTGTGAACTCTTTGTGTTGCGTTGCGAGCTCTTGTTGCGACTTGTGTGCGTGTTGTTGCTCTGATTTCCGAGTCTTGTGTGCGTTGCTCATTCCCACCTTACTCCGTACTTCTTTGTGAATCTTAAGTGTAAGGGCGAGAGGCTCCAAGTTGTGGAGATTCCTCGCAAACGGGATATTGAGGAGAAAAGCATAACACTGTGGTATTCAAGTTGATCATTGGATCACTTGAGAGGAGTTGAGTGCAACTCTCGTCCGTTGGGACGCCACAACGTGGAGTAGGCAAGTTTTGTACTTGGCCGAACCACGGGATAAATCACCGTGTCATCTCTGTGTTGAACTTCTTGTGATTATCATCTTCGCTCTAGCCACTTGGCATTAACTGTGCTAACACTTAATCAAAGTTTTGTGGCTTAAGTTTTTGAAGTTTACAGGATCACCTATTCACCCCCCCCCCCTCTAGGTGCTCTCAATTGGTATCGGAGCCGTTCTATTCACAAAGGGACTAACCGCCCGAATAGATGGATCCTAAGGGGAAGGGTATAGTGATCAACGACAAAGAAAAGGAGACCTTCGTCAACGAGCCGAAGGACGACAAGCCTACCGACTCCGGCTCGGGCCAAAGATGGAAGGAAGGGAAGAAGAAGAAGACACGGCGCATCAAGGAGATCGTCTACTACGACAGCGACGAGTCTACTTCTTCCCAAAAGGACGACCACAGCGACTACGAGAGGAAGAAATCGGTTAATTCGAACTTTTCTTTTGACTACTCTCGTATTCCGCAAAGTTCACATTCACATTTGCTCTCCATTCCACTCGGCAAGCCCTTACACTTTGATGGAGAGGACTACGGATTTTGGAGCCACAAAATGCGTAGTCACCTATTCTCTCTCCATCCTAGTATTTGGGAGATTGTAGAGAGTGGAATGCATTTTGATAGTTCGGATAGTCCCATGTTCATTAATGAACAAATTCATAAGAATGCACAAGCTACTACTGTTCTTCTAGCTTCCTTGTGCAGGGATGAATACCATAAAGTGAGCGGCTTGGATAACGCCAAGCAAATCTGGGACACCCTCAAGATTTCTCATGAGGGGAACGACGTCACCTTGCTCACCAAGATGGAGTTGGTGGAGGGAGAGCTTGGACGGTTCGCGATGATAAGGGGCGAGGAGCCGACGCAAACATACAACTGGCTCAAGACCCTTATCAACAAGATAAGAAGCTACGGGAGCACGCGATGGACGGACCACGACGTCGTCCGCCTAATGCTCAGGTCATTTACCGTTCTCGATCCTCACTTGGTGAACAATATACGTGAAAATCCCAGGTACACCAAGATGTCGCCCGAAGAAGTTCTTGGGAAATTCGTTAGCGGGCGAATGATGATCAAGGAGGCGAGATATGTGGACGACGCCTTGAATGGTCCGATCAACGAGCCGCAACCCCTTGCTCTCAAGGCAACACGAAGCAAGGAGGCGCTACCTAGCAAGGTGGCACAGATTGAAGCGGCTGGCCTTAATGATGAAGAGATGGCTCTCATCATCAAAAGATTCAAGACGGTGCTTAAAGGTCACAAGGGACAACCAAGCAAGACCAAAGCCAAGGGGAAGCGCTCATGCTTCAAATGCGGTAAGCTTGGTCATTTCATTGCTAACTGTCCCGATAATGAAAGTGACCAGGAAAAGGGGAACAAAAGAGAGAAGAAGAAGCAATACAAGAAGGCAAAGGGCGAGGCGCATCTAGGAAAGGAGTGGGACTCGGATTGCTCCTCCTCCGACTCCGACAACGAAGGACTCGCCGCCACTGCCTTCAACAAATCGGCTCTCTTCCCCAACGAGCGTCTCACTTGCCTTATGGCAAGGGAGAAGAAGGTGAGTACTCAAGACTCCACTTATGCTTCTTCTAGTGATAGTGAGTCTAGTGATGATGATGACATAGATTATTCATGCTTGTTTAAGGGCTTAGATAGATCTAAGATAGATAAAATCAATGAATTGATTGATGCATTGAATGAAAAGGATAAGCTTTTAGAAAAACAGGAGGATTTATTGTATGATGAACATGATAAATTTGTAGAGGCACAAAAATCATATGCTTTAGAAGTGAAAAGAAATGAAGTGCTTTCTAGTGAATTATCCTCTTGTCATGAAACCATTGCTACTTTACGAAATGTTAATAATGATTTAAGTGCTAAACTAGAAGTAGCTAGTAAATCAAATTCCTGTGTTGAAAATGTTACAATTTGCACTAGGTGTAAGGATTTTGATGTTAATGCCTGTAGTGAACACTTAGTTTCAATTTCTAAACTAAGTGATGAATTGGCTAGTCTTAATGCACAACTTAAGACTAGCAAAAGTGAATTTGACAAGTTAAAATTTGCAAGGGATGCCTATACAATTGGAAGATATCCCTCAATTAAGGATGGGCTTGGCTTCAAGAAGGAGGCCAAGAACTTAACAAGCCATAAGGCTCCCATCTTCGTCAAGGAGAAGGGGAAGGCTCCTATGGCTAGTAGTGCGAAAAAGAACCATGCTTTTATGTATTATGATAGGAGAAATGCTAGAAATGCTTATAATGATTTTGATTCACATGTTTATGATTCTCATGCCATGTTTGCTTCTAGTTCTTCTTATAAGCATGATAGGGATATGTGTAGGAGAAATGTTGTACATATGCCTAGGAGAGATATTGCTCATGTTCCTAGAAAGAATGTTATTCATGCTCCTAGGAAAGTAGTGAATGAACCTTCTACCATTTATTATGCTTGTAATGCTCCCTTTGCTATTTGTAGAAAGGGTAAGAAGGTAATTGCTAGGAAGTTAGGGGCAAGATGCAAGGGAGATAAAACTTGCATCTGGGTCCCTAAGAATATTTGTGCTAACCTTGCAGGACCCAACATGAGTTGGGTACCTAAGACCCAAGCCTAAATTTGCCTTGCAGGTTTATGCATCCGGGGGTTCAAGCTGGATTATCGACAGCGGATGCACAAACCATATGACGGGGGAGAAGAAGATGTTCACCTCCTACGTCAAGAATAAGGATTCCCAAGATTCAATTATATTCGGTGATGGGAATCAAGGCAAGGTAAAAGGGTTAGGTAAAATTGCAATTTCTAATGAGCATTCGATATCAAATGTATTCCTAGTGGAGAGTCTTGGATATAATTTGCTATCTGTTAGTCAATTATGTCAAATGGGATATAATTGTTTATTTACAAATGTAGATGTGTCTGTCTTTAGAAGATGTGATGGTTCACTAGCTTTTAAGGGTGTACTAGACGGCAAGCTTTACTTAGTAGATTTTGCAAAAGAAGAGGCTGGTCTAGATGCATGCTTAATGGCTAAGACTTGCATGGGCTGGCTGTGGCATCGCCGCTTAGCACATGTGGGGATGAAGAATCTCCACAAGCTTCTAAAGGGAGAACACGTGATAGGTCTAACCAATGTTTATTTCGAAAAAGATAGACCTTGTGCAGCTTGTCAGGCAGGTAAACAAGTTGGAGGAGCACATCACAGCAAGAATGTGATGACCACGTCAAGACCCCTGGAGCTGCTGCATATGGACCTCTTCGGACCCGTCGCCTATCTAAGCATAGGAGGAAGTAAGTATGGTTTAGTTATTGTTGATGACTTTTCCCGCTTCACTTGGGTGTTCTTTTTGCAGGATAAGTCTGAAACCCAAGGGACCCTCAAGCGCTTCCTCAGGAGAGCTCAAAATGAGTTTGAGCTCAAGGTGAAGAAGATAAGGAGCGACAACGGGTCCGAGTTCAAGAACCTTCAAGTGGAGGAGTTCCTTGAGGAGGAAGGGATCAAGCACGAGTTCTCCGCTCCCTACACACCACAGCAAAATGGTGTGGTAGAGAGGAAGAACAGGACGCTAATCGATATGGCGAGGACGATGCTTGGAGAATTCAAGACCCCCGAGTGCTTTTGGTCGGAAGCCGTGAACACGGCTTGCCACGCCATCAACAGGGACAACGGGTCCGAGTTCAAGAACCTTCAAGTGGAGGAGTTCCTTGAGGAGGAAGGGATCAAGCACGAGTTCTCCGCTCCCTACACACCACAGCAAAATGGTGTGGTAGAGAGGAAGAACAGGACGCTAATCGATATGGCGAGGACGATGCTTGGAGAATTCAAGACCCCCGAGTGCTTTTGGTCGGAAGCCGTGAACACGGCTTGCCACGCCATCAACAGGGTCTACCTTCACCGCCTCCTCAAGAAGACGTCGTATGAGCTACTAACCGGTAACAAACCCAATGTATCGTACTTTCGTGTATTTGGGAGCAAATGCTACATTCTAGTGAAGAAGGGTAGAAATTCTAAGTTTGCTCCCAAAGCTGTAGAAGGGTTTTTATTAGGTTATGATTCAAATACAAAGGCGTATAGGGTCTTCAACAAATCGTCGGGTTTGGTTGAAGTCTCTAGCGATGTTGTATTTGATGAGACTAATGGCTCTCCAAGAGAGCAAGTTGTTGATTGTGATGATGTAGATGAAGAAGATGTTCCAACGGCCGCTATACGAACCATGGCGATTGGAGACGTACGGCCACAGGAACAAGATGAACGAGATCAACCTTCTTCCTCAACAACGGTGCATCCCCCAACTCAAGACGACGAACAGGTTCATCAAAAGGAGGCGTGTGATCAAGGGGGAGCACAAGATGATCATGTGATGGAGGAAGAAGCGCAACCGGCACCTCCAACCCAAGTCCGGGCGATGATTCAAAGGGATCATCCCGTCGACCAAATTCTGGGTGACATTAGCAAGGGAGTAACTACTCGGTCTCGACTAGTTAATTTTTGTGAACATTACTCCTTTGTCTCCTCTATTGAGCCTTTCAGGGTAGAGGAGGCCTTGCTAGATCCGGATTGGGTGTTGGCCATGCAGGAGGAACTTAATAACTTCAAGCGCAACGAAGTTTGGACGCTGGTGCCTCGTCCCAAGCAAAATGTTGTGGGAACCAAGTGGGTTTTTTCGCAACAAACAGGACGAGCACGGGGTGGTGACGAGGAACAAGGCTCGACTTGTGGCAAAAGGTTATGCCCAAGTCGCAGGTTTGGACTTTGAGGAGACTTTTGCTCCTGTGGCTAGGCTAGAATCAATTCGTATCTTGCTAGCATATGCCGCTCACCATTCTTTCAGGTTGTACCAAATGGATGTGAAGAGCGCGTTCCTCAATGGGCCAATAAAGGAGGAGGTGTACGTAGAGCAACCCCCTGGCTTCGAGGATGAACGGTACCCCGACCACGTGTGTAAGCTCTCTAAGGCGCTCTATGGACTTAAACAAGCCCCAAGAGCATGGTATGAATGCCTTAGAGATTTCTTAATTGCTAATGCTTTCAAGGTTGGGAAAGCCGATCCAACTCTTTTCACTAAGACTTGTGATGGTGATCTGTTTGTGTGCCAAATTTATGTCGATGACATAATATTTGGTTCTACTAATCAAAAGTCTTGTGAAGAGTTTAGCAGGGTGATGACGCAGAAATTCGAGATGTCGATGATGGGCGAGTTGAACTACTTCCTTGGATTCCAAGTGAAGCAACTCAAGGACGGCACCTTCATCTCCCAAACGAAGTACACTCAAGACTTGCTGAAGCGGTTTGGGATGAAGGACGCCAAGCCCGCAAAGACTCCGATGGGAACTGACGGACACACCGACCTCAACAAAGGAGGTAAGTCTGTTGATCAAAAAGCATACCGGTCCATGATAGGTTCTTTGCTTTACTTATGTGCTAGTAGACCGGATATTATGCTTAGCGTATGCATGTGTGCTAGATTTCAATCCGATCCTAAGGAGTGTCACTTGGTGGCGGTGAAGCGAATTCTTAGATATTTAGTCGCTACGCCTTGCTTCGGGATCTGGTATCCAAAGGGGTCTAACTTTGACTTGATTGGGTACTCAGATTCCGACTATGCTGGATGTAAGGTCGATAGGAAGAGTACATCAGGGACGTGCCAATTCTTAGGAAGGTCCCTGGTGTCATGGAATTCTAAGAAACAAACCTCCGTTGCCCTATCCACCGCTGAGGCCGAGTACGTTGCCGCAGGTCAGTGTTGCGCGCAACTACTTTGGATGAAGCAAACCCTCAGGGACTTTGGCTACAATCTGAGCAAAGTCCCACTCCTATGTGATAATGAGAGTGCTATCCGAATAGCGGAAAATCCTGTTGAGCACAGCCGCACAAAGCACATAGACATCCGGCATCACTTTTTGAGAGACCACCAGCAAAAGGGAGATATCGAAGTGTTTTATGTTAGCACCGAGAACCAGCTAGCCGATATCTTTACCAAGCCTCTAGATGAGAAGACCTTTTGCAGGCTGCGTAGTGAGCTAAATGTCTTAGATTCGCGGAACTTGGATTGAATTGTAGCATACATGTATTTATGCCTTTGATCATGTTCATTCTGCATTTTGTTGCTTATTATGGTGCTCAAGTTGTACAAACACTCCCTGGACCTCACAAGTCCGTTGCAAAGTGATGCACATGTTTAGGGGGAGCTGTGTTACAACTTGACCCTTTGAGACTAACCATATGTTTGAGTTTGCTCGTTTTAGTCACAAAGGAGAATTGAAAGGAAATAGGTGGACTTGGACCATGAAAGACTTCCACTGCACTCCGATGAGGGGTAACTTATTCCAAGTTCATCTCATTAACTCTTATTGCCATTTGCTCTTAATTGAAGATTTTGGTGAGGCAATGGGGTTAAAGGGCCACGATTAATTCCGTTTTGGTGCTTGATGCCAAAGGGGGAGAAAATAAAGGCCAAAGTGATAAATGGATCAGCTACCACTTGAGAGATTTTGAAAATAGTAGAATAGAGCTTTTGGTTTGTCAAAACTCTTTTGTTGTCTCTCTTGTCAAAAGTTGGCTTCTTGTGGGGAGAAGTATTGATTATGGGAAAAAGGGGGAGTTTTTGATCAAACTTTTTTTGGAATGACTCTCTTTATGCTTCAACATGTGTGTTTGACTTAGAGATAGAGATTTGAGTTTGATTTGCAAAAACAAACCAAGTGGTGGCAAAGGATGATCCATATATGCCAAAATTGATTCAAAATAAATTTGAGTTATTATTTGAAGTGTTTTTGTACTTGTTCAACTTGCTTTATGTTGTGTTGGCATAAATCACCAAAAAGGGGGAGATTGAAAGGGAAATGTGCCCTTGGGCCATTTCTAAGTATTTTGGTGATTGAGTGCCAACACATGTGTTTAATTGTGAAGTTATATACATGGATGAACAAGGTGCAAATCATGAGATAAAGGTATGTTTCTAAGCCTTAGTACATTGGTTTTGTGGACTAACATATTTGTCTAAGTGTTAGAAACAGAAAGTAGAAGAGAAGAAAAGAGGAGACAAAGACTTGGCTGTGTGCAGCCAAGACCCAGCTCGGTCTAGAGCACCGGACTGTCCGGTGTGCACCGGACAGTGTCCGGTGCGCCAGGCTGACTCGGCTCGAACTGGCCGCTCTCGGGAATTCGCCGACGGCGTACGGCTAAAATTCACCGGACTGTCCGGTGTACACCGGACTGTCCGGTGAGCCAACGGTCGGCCAGGGCCAACGGTCGGCCGCGCAATCCGCGCGGGACACGTGGCTGAGCCAACGGTCGGAAGACGGCACCGGACTGTCCGGTGTGCACCGGACTGTCCGGTGCGCCAACGGCTCGCAGATCTCCAACGGGCTGCAACGGTCGGCAGCGCCAGTTAAGGAAACAAATCGGGCACCGGACACTGTCCGGTGTGCACCGGACTGTCCGGTGCCCCCGACGACAGAAGGCAAGGATGGCCTTCCAGATTTGTTCTCAACGGCTCCTAGCTGCCTTGGGGCTATAAAAGGGGCCCCTAGGCGCATGGAAGAGGATACCAAGCATTCCTACAACACTTCTAAGCACCAAGACATCGATCTCACGCATTCGTTTCATTGTGACAGCATATAGAGCTCTTGTGGAGTTGTGAACTCTTTGTGTTGCGTTGCGAGCTCTTGTTGCGACTTGTGTGCGTGTTGTTGCTCTGATTTCCGAGTCTTGTGTGCGTTGCTCATTCCCACCTTACTCCGTACTTCTTTGTGAATCTTAAGTGTAAGGGCGAGAGGCTCCAAGTTGTGGAGATTCCTCGCAAACGGGATATTGAGGAGAAAAGCATAACACTGTGGTATTCAAGTTGATCATTGGATCACTTGAGAGGAGTTGAGTGCAACTCTCGTCCGTTGGGACGCCACAACGTGGAGTAGGCAAGTTTTGTACTTGGCCGAACCACGGGATAAATCACCGTGTCATCTCTGTGTTGAACTTCTTGTGATTATCATCTTCGCTCTAGCCACTTGGCATTAACTGTGCTAACACTTAATCAAAGTTTTGTGGCTTAAGTTTTTGAAGTTTACAGGATCACCTATTCACCCCCCCCCTCTAGGTGCTCTCAGCGATACACCCCTCAACCCTTGCTTTGTTCCGCACAGTAGCTCTAAGTTTTTTCAATTCTCTTTCTTGACTATACATCCATCGGAACTGCACTGGTCCTCCTACCAATGCTTCATAAGGTAAGTGCACTAGCAAATGTTGCATCACATTCATAAATCCAGGCGGAAATACTTTTTCCATCTTGCATACAAGCACCGCGATTTGTTTCTCAAATTGAATCATCAATTTCTTTGAGATATGCTTAGCACATATATGTCTATATATGTAACTAAGTTCAGCAATCATCTTCCACAGAGGAGGCTTCAAATAGCCACGGAACATTACCGGCATAAGTCTTTCCATCAAAATATGATAATCGTGAGCCTTCATACCATTTAATTTATTAGTGTCGAGGTTAACAGTACGTTTTATGTTAGCTGCATAGCGGTCTGGAAACTTCAACATTTTCAACCATCGAAATACTTCTTTTCGCTCTTCCGGCTTTAGACAGTATGGAGCTCGTGGTGTCCTCTCCTTTCCATTAGGATTTAATTTGACCTCAAGGCTAGGGCGATCGCAAAGATTAGCTAAATCTTTCCTGGCATTGATGTTATCTTTTGTTTTACCCTTAATGTTTAGACACATGCTTATGATGCTTTCAGCAACATTGCGCTCTTGGTGCATCAAATCTATGTTGTGTGGTAAAATCAATACCTTCGCATACGGAAGTTCCCAGAGAAAAGAAATATGAGTCCAGTTGTGATCTTGACCATAGCCTTCAAACTCATGACCTTCTGCAGCCCTTTGAAGGGCACGATGTTGTATCAGGATATCTTCACCCATTAAACGTTTTGGTGGACCATCTTTAACTTGTATGCCTCTTCTAAATGACTTTGTATCATTTCGAAACGGGTGATTGGATGGAAGAAACCGTCGATGACAATCAAAGAATGAGACCTTTTTACCATGCTCCAATCGATATGCTTGTGTGTCCCCCATGCATATGGGACAACACAGTCGACCGTGGACACACCAGCCAGACCAAATACCATATGCAGGCAAATCATGAATTGACCACAAATATACAGCACGTAAGGTAAATTCACGTTTCAGATGACCATCATAAGCCTTTACCCCTACCCATAGCTCTTTGAACTCTTCAATCAACGGTTGCATGAATACATTGATCTTCTTTCCAGGATGTTTAGGCCCTGGAATAATAAGGGCAAGAAATATGAACCCTTCTTTCATGCATTTGTTGGGAGGGGGGTTGTAGGGCATGATGAAAACCGGCCAACAAGAGTATGAAGTTGAACTGTTGTCG
Source organism: Zea luxurians (assembly GCA_029449295.1). Lineage (NCBI taxonomy): Eukaryota > Viridiplantae > Streptophyta > Magnoliopsida > Poales > Poaceae > Zea > Zea luxurians. Next base: position 87,225,226 of record JAOPSE010000004.1, on the reverse strand, counting down.
TAAGGAGTGAAACCATCAGTGGACAAGCCTAGACGAACACTCCTAGCGTCTCTTGCAAATTCTGGGTCAAAACGATCCAGAGCCTTCCAAGCATCGCCATCTGATGGATGCATCATAATGTCTGGATCTTGGCTCTCACGTTCTCCTTCCTTATGCCACAACATTAGCTTCGCAGTTTCTGGGGTTAAAAACAGACGTTTAAGCCTTGGGGTGATGGGCATATATCGAAGCTGTTTAACTGCCACTTTTGTAGCAAAAGTAGCTCCATCCTCTTTTAGTACCTCCGCATATCTTGATTTACCGCATATCTGACAATGGGTGGCCGCTTCATATTCCTTCCAGAACAACATGCAATTGTCTTCGCACACATCAATCTTCTTATACTTCATCCCAAGACCGGACACGATCTTTTTAGACTGGTATAAGTCTTTTGGCATCTTATGGTTCGATGGGATGAGATCAATAATCAGATTGATTATATCGTTATAGCAGTTATTCGAGAAGTTATACTTTGCCTTCATTGCCATAAGACGTGTAACCACCTGCAACACGGTCACAGTGGTGTCATCATGCACTTTTTCCTCTGACGCGTGAAGAAGCTTATAAAACTCCTGCACTTCCTCTGGTGTACCCTGTTCCGAGGCCAATGTTGGATACTCTCTACTAATATCAGCCACCAAGTCATCCATCCGATCCTCCTCCTCATCATCAATTCTTTCTGACTCTGTGATATTCTGCTCTACTTCTCCATGTGAGCGCCACACAAGATAGTTAGGCATAAACCCATTCTTGCAAAGGTGATGCTCCAGTTCTTCGATCTTTCTCACATACTTAAAATTCCGACACTTGGTACACGGACACTTCACCACACGAGGTCCACCGGAAAATGCGAGATCCACGAATTGTTTTGCAACCCTAACCCATTCCTTTGAGTGACCTAGAGTCACGATATTGAATCCATCATACATCGCCCTTCTTCTATTGCCATCCATTTCCAAAACTAAATAACCCAATGTATAAAAAAAAGTGTAAATAAACATCATTAAGCATATAAACATAAATAAAAAATGTGTAAATAAACATCATTAAGCATACAAACATAAATAAAAAATGTGTAAATAAACATCATTAAGCCCTTCTTCTATTAGGAAGGATCACTAGACATAAAAAACATTTAACCAAACATTGAACCTAACATTGATTAATTTACAATGAACAAGAAATTATGCATCAATTGTAACAACTAGCCAAAATCATGCATCAAATTTTAACTAACAAACTAATTCTAATAATATGCATCAAAGAAAGAAGAAAAATACCTTCACGGAGACCGTCAAGGTGGTGATGGTCGAGGAGACGCGGGCCGACTGTAGTTAGAGTGGAGAGAGAGACCGGAGACTAGAGTCAAATGGGCCTACAATTAGATGGAAACACGGCTTTAGGTTTCATAAAAAATGCAACAGTCGTCATCAGTTGAAGAACTTAATTTGTTTAAATAGGAGAACCACTTTTCTCGGAAAATCGGCTCCCATAGAGAATCCAGAGCCGTAGGAACTCTAGAAAATAAGCCCACAAGTTAACTTCCTCCAATCATAGATCCTTTGTATTTTCCAGATAAGTTTTAAACTAGCCCTCCTCTTTAGTTTTGAATAGAAGGGCAATAGTTAAAAGTTCGCAGATATATCTGACTATGGCAATAGAATAAACCTTGTTGGTATACCGATCAAGTGAAGCTCCTTGAGTTTGACATCATGTCGGTAAAAGTAGTGGAGAGCATCATGGGGGATGGGGGATTTGGCCCCTGCCATTAATAATTTAAACACAACACGGAAACCTTGGTACTGCAGGAATTATAGTTTAACTGCCTTTATCCAAATCAATTACAATGTGCATCGGACAGTTGAAAAAAGAGAGATAAAGAACTCATGTTTGCTTTAAAAACTTAGACCTGGCGAATCAAACTAAGCACACAAAACAACAGAATTTTGGTGCCTTCTGCAGAGGTCTATCAATATTAAAAAATAAAGATGGAGACTGATATAGTTCTCTAGATTCTGTCTACCTAATAATCCTGAAGATGTTCATTAAATTGGTACTTCTTGCAACCTGAAGGTAATAAAGTGTGACATCTTACAGCAGGAGCGATTCTTGTGCTTGTGAGAGGGAAAAATAAATTTTGTATTGTTGTATTCTAAGTGACTGATATGGAATATAATTGAGTATTGAGTCCACACTCTTGTTATTAAAATAAAAAACATATGGATATATCATGAGTACTTTTCTATGGGGAATATAGTTGAGCAATCTTTTTCCAGGAATATAATGACTGTTTGCGTAGAAGTATATACGATGAAGTCAAAATCCTATGAAGCTCTTATTAAACATATAGAGAAGCGGCATGATGATCCATACATTATAAAAAGAAAATGGCGAGGCCTACATTATTGGTGGCACTTGTGACAACAAAACAACCATAGAATAATATACTTGCAGTAAGAATATACAGGCATGCTCCCCTAGATTCAATACTGGGGAGATTCATTAGTAAACTCTTGCTAGAAAAGTTTGTTTATGATTGTTTTTTTAGATTGCTTTCTCGTAGACCTTTTGCTTCCATAAGGTTTAACAAAACAGGAAGCTAAACTGAATTTAGTTCATACACCATACAGTGAGATAGCAACAATCCAGATTATACCAATTAGACAAATAACAATCCAGATTATACCAATTATAACAATCCAGAATACTAGTAGCTGAATGTCAGTAACATATCCACGAACGGAGTAGTTCCCCAAGGCAGACACACGCACACGCAGCTCGTCAAATTTGTTCGGATCTCGATCGATCGGGAAATGCGGCATGAAGCAGGAGACGAGCGAGAGGAGGGGAGAGATCGATGCAAGTGAAGTGAAATGAAATTAAATGAATGGAGCCGGAGAGGAGAGGTTTCTACCTGGTAGCTAAACTGAATCCTTAGCCAGCAAGGGGAGGGGAGCACGCGTGCAGTGCTGAGCTCTCCTCCTCTCCTAGTCTCCTGCCTGCTTGCCTGCTGGGCTTATCCGCCTGCCGGTGCTGGAGCAACACGTAGCTGGGCTAGAGTGGAATGGGAGCGGACAACGGAGTACACGAGCCGGCGCGCGGGGGGCACGCGGGGTGGCGGCGGGGCGCTGGCGGCGAGCGCGCGGCTGGCAGGTAGCGGTGGGCGCGCGGGGTGGCGGCGGGGCGCTGGCGGCGAGCGCGCGGCTGGCAGGTAGCGGTGGGCGCGCGGGGCGCTGGCGGCGAGCGCGCGGCTGGCAAGTAGCGGTGGGCGCGCGCGGTAGACAGAGGGAAAGAAGAGAGACACACCGGCGGGTTAGGGATTTAGGTCTTCGGTTAAGTTCGACGGTGTCCACGTGGCCCACGAATTTAACTTAAGAACGTGGGTACCCACGTTCCTAATACAATAAGTTCGACGGTTCTAGCACGGGCCCACGAATTTAATTTTAGAACGTGTGTACCCACGTTCTTAAATTAACCCACGAACATAACTCAATTAAGAACGTCGGTACCCACGTTCTTAAATTAACCCACGAACATTTATTAGTTTCTTGTAGTGTTAGCCTCGGCCAGACCAATGCCAGAACAGCTCGCACGCACTGGGAGTAGAGAGATGGTGGGAGTAACGTGTGCCCACCTGGCAAGTGGCTAGATGGTGGGGTATTGTGCTCTCGGGTCGTGTGAACCTGTTCTGGTCTTGAGAAACCTGGGTGCAATTTAACATATACAAGGGTTAAGTGCTACATATGTCGTGTGGTTGGAGATCCCCAGCTGGGTATTATCGATTCAGATCGCCGTTACGTCTCGGATATGAAGACTGGATCACTACCCTGCATCGTAGATAACAAGTGAAACTAAAGACGCTAAAATGAAGCTAGTGTAGGACAAGTGAATGCTCTAGATTAGGCAAATCTAGATTCAGGAAAAGTACTTAACTTGTGAAGTAAAAGTTTGGTATAAGGATCCACTACTAGTAAGCTTTTCTGCAAAAATGAGCCTTTGAAATGTGATAAGCTTTACCTTGATTCCCAACAAGCCAGCATACCCTTAAGAGTCTTTTCTTTAGTCGAAAAAGTCTTGCTGAGTAATTGCGTACTCAGGGTTTTATTCCCTGTTATTTTTTATATTATAATTTTGTTTTGTTGTGGATGGTGCTAAGTGCCGGTGGGCTCGGCCTTCTTATATAGGTGTATCCCATCTTTGGCTTCTTTATTGAGGATTGTCACTTAACCTAGGCTGTATTTTAAAACTTATAAATGTTTTATACATTCAAATTGTAATATTTTTGAATCAATTTCTTTTGTAATAAACTCCGATGATATATATTGAAATTTTGTTATAACTTGTAAATGTTGTAACTTGTAACCATTTTGTAATAAAGAAATTTCCACTGCAAATGTTGGTGTGTGATTTGTGTTTACTTAATCCTGCGATCTTGGCGATAAGTGGATTATCTGAGGTCCTTGGGACACTCGGACAGAACCTGTTAAATTGTTTGGTGCACATGCATAGCCGTCTGAGGTCTTTGAGACAAGGACATGTGCATGTGGGCCCGATAACTTAGGAGGTTCTGTGACAGTAGCATCCTTCATGCGCCTGTAAAGCCCAAAAATTGTATAAGAAAAAATAATAAAATAAATAAAGAAAGAAATAAAATAGTAAATTTAGATATCTCAAATTATATTGAATTTTGAAACCAAGAATTAATTTAGAAAAAAAGTAATGGAAAGGTTTTCTATTCAACTAAATGATTATTCATTTCATTAAATGATACACTATAAGCATTTATTTAAATGAGTATTGATATATAAGGATAGTATTAAATTTAGATGTCTCAAATCTAGATAGGACTTTTAAAATTAATCTTTAAACTCAGAAAAATAAATAAATTGGAGGATTTTCTATTTATTTGAGTAAATACCCCCTTCATCAATATTATATTTAGAGGCATTAATTAAAGTAATACATAAAGAAGTAAAAGAAACTTTACACCCATGCTGAGATTTTGGTTTGTGCATTTAAATTGGCTTGAAGTTTTAATTACATTAATAGGTAATTCGAAATTTAAATTCAAACCTATCACACCCGGTCTCAAGGGACAAAGCCGGGTGCATCTCATACATGCGCCAAAGAAGACAACATATATAATAACAGAGTGTATAGAGATAAATGTCACAATAACATTAGAGTACTTATTACATAGCGGAAGTCTTACAAAATAAAATATAAATATAACAGGATCTAAAATCCATCCTTGGCGTCGGAAAGTCAACTGGGAGACACCACCTAGATCGAATCAAACTCCTCATTGTGTGGCCCCTCCTGAACCATATGTTCTTCTCCTGTAGGGAGGGTGTGAGACAGCAAGGGTGAGCTCACACATGTTCATCGCTCAACAAGTTGTGGGGAATAATGTGCATGAACTCACCAAGTTGTGGGGAGTTCATGTGATGTGTAAGGCTGATCAACAATAGGGGTTAAAGCTGAGCATTGCTTTTAATAAGTTGGTCAAATTTTATTAGCAGTTACTAAATGTAAGTAAATACCAAACCATAATAAAAGTAATAGAACAAAATTAATAAATAATTCCATGCAAATGCAAATGACAAATTGAGTTTAGGTTCCATAATTTAATCATGCGAGAGTCATGAGCTGCTCTTGACCGTGAGCTCGGCTAGTATACCAGTTTTACACTCTGCAGAGGTTGTACCCTTTATCCACAAGTTGTATTTCCCATGTCGCCAGGGTTTGCAAGGCCCTTAGACACTACCGAGGTGAATGGCTAGGGATCCACTACGAGGCCTTTACAAAGTTCCACTAGCTTCCGAAAACCCACTACAGTTTATGGGAGAGCACTTGCAAGAATCCCCCGTCTGACCGCCATCGCAGCAAAATCAACCCGAGAACCTCCTTGCATGCAACTACCCTACTGCCCTTGCCCCTTTCGGGTAAGGTAGTCTTCCACTAGCTTTTCTAATTAGTTAGCCAAGGGGTCCCATTCCTCCCTTGTGGTGGCACATGTTTCTCAAGTTAAGCTCCATGTTCCAATTAACAATAATATAATGATCTTGACATGAACATAAATAAAATAATAGAATAATTGGAACATGGACATAATATAGTATTAATCCCAAAATCATGTAAAGCAATAGCAAAAACTACCCATGTGATTCAGGGGTAAACAAGGTAAACAGGGTAAACAGACTGGGGTGACCTATTGGGTCCCATCAAAATTAAACCTATGCATTGAATAGTGATAATAAAGAACATTATTGGGTAACAAAAGTGATCAAGGGCACAACTTGCCTGGCACTTGAGATTCCAGGTACCAACTTTCTATTTAGATGACCCACGTCCTCGCTGCTAAACGTAGCAATACAAACAGGCATGGTATAGATAAAATTAACATCACACCAAACATAAGTACAAGTTGAATAATAATGATCTACGTGAAGCTACGAGATCGTGGGTTCGAGAACTACTAAGATCGGAGTCGTGCTCATCAAGTTATGATGTGATTAAAGGATTAAAACTAGGTTTTATTTCATAATTCCAGAGAAAAGATAACCAACAATAGTAATTAATTCAAATTTAGTCTAAATTATAAATTGACTATAGATCATATTTTAGTAGATAATGATGAGCAGATTAACAAGACTAACCAACATCAGTTAAATACAGATCTAATTATAAAATAATGAGACATAGTATAATAAGTGTTGTTACTGTGTAGTAAATATTTATACGAAGCTAACGCAACTGGAACGGATCAAATCGGAGTTAAAACGGAGGAGTTATGAATTTCCTAAGGTTTTATGTTTTTGATATAAGATTAATTAGGAAATAAATTTTAAAGTGGCTTTCATGTAAAAACAGTGGCACTATTTGATAAACAATAATATTATAAAATTATAGGAACTAGAATGAATTAATTTGGAGCTAGAATGAATTTTTTATGAATTAAATAAGTTTCTAGAATTATTTTAACACTAAAAATCATGTTCTAATTGAATTTCTGAATTTTCCTATGATTCTGGACTACGCGCATAAAAATAGAGGAGTGCAGGGGCGACCTCACAAAATTCCCGAGAAACAGCCAACAGTGCACGGGATGGCGGGTTATATTTTGTAATGATCCAGGGTCTCTCACGCAATTTTACAGGGCCGAAGGGGTATGGCGACCCATCGCCCATTTGATCCAAAATCTATGCACCAGATTAGTCTCGCGCTAGTTACTCCACCGCGCTCTCCCCTAGCCACCCGATCTAGATCTTACGGACTGGATTAATCCCGCGAAGGACTATTCCCTTGATCCATCCGTAGCCGTTAGATGTGGATCCAACGGCGCAAACATGATTACCCTGAGATCTAATCGTGACCGTTGACTACGGTCCAATGGCCCGACCATCGTCTTCTTCCCGTGCCACGCTGCGGTCAAGCAAGCCCCACGACGGTAAACCAATCCCGCGCACAGGTGTACACCGACGAGCTCGCCAGGCCCCAAATCGCAACGGCAATCCTCCCCAATTCCTGCTAAATGAAAGAGAACGTGAGGGAGATGAGGGACTAGGTGAGTGGATACTCACCAGCTTTTATGGAAACAGGCCCCCAACCACGCTCATGGGTGGAGCTGCGACGTCTGCACACGGCCAGGAACGAGTTGGCGATAAACTCCGGCAAGAGGTCATCATGCTTCGCCGCCCGGTATTCTGACTATTTGTCTCGACGAGCACACTTGACACCACAGCGAAGGTCCAACGGAGACGTACGTGCGGGGCTACGCCGGCAGCAGACCTCACGCGGGTAGCGCTATTCCATACGGCAAGGTGCAGGCATGAGATATGGCGCGCGGCAGGGTCATGGCGTGCAGGTGGAAGTGGCTCCTAGGCAATCCGCGGTGACTCATCCGCTGGACGAGCAGGACGGGCACGAGGAACATCGAGGGAGGTAGTAGATGGGGTGCGTGGTGGTTCAAGGCGTACATGTGGCAGAACCGCCCGAATTATTCCAGCTTAAGTGCCCAAGTAACGCCTCAGAGGCCGCAACACACTTAAATCGGAATAACCCGTCAGTCCCTCAGATCTAGTCTGATAAAGCCACTTATCCAAGATCAAATACCACGAGCCCACTCGAAGGTGAGTCACAGAGGAAATACAATAAAACAGGAAACCTCAAATTAAAGTACTGGAGTTATTACATGAATCGGAGTTTTCAAGTAAACTGAAACAAGATCATAAGGTAAATTGCAGCAAATAATCAATATCGTCGAAAGATGAGGAATAGGGCAAGGCCTAGCCCGCTACTCCTCCAGCTCCTCTCCTGTCGGAGCAGCATCCCACTCGACCATCCAACCTAGTGGTAGGGTGGTAGGCCAAGTCACACCATCAACCATATCCTAAAGTGTACATGCAAAAAATTATGCCACAAGCAAGGCTGAGTATACTAATACTCAGCTAGACTTACCCGGTGTGAGGAGTCTACTTCTCTACCTCTAGACCATGAAGTTGTTTGGCTGAGGGGTTTGGTTTGCCAAAAGCACTAGCTGAGTCTAAAATAAATTTTAGCTTTTCCAGTTCTAGCGTAATTAAATTAGCTAGGTTTGCTCCTTTCTAAACATTCATGGTAACAATCATTTAGTGCAATCAACATGTTATCTCAAGTAAACCTCATTTCACTTCTTAATCAATGTAGTACAAGGGGTCGAGCAGTCTCATTAGCTACGAGAAGCAGACGATTCGAATCGAGTTTTTGAACCTTGCAAGGTAAACCTAAACACATGACATGTAGGGGCACTCCGTCCCCATCGATTCCCCGTTCGCGGCCAGGACTCACCGCCTTGGCATATAATGCTCCACTGACCCCGGCTGCTGCCGTGCAGTGACCGCACTTGTACCCACCATAGCTAGCATGGGAGACCCAGTCTCAGGACGAGTGAGGGGTAAAGTCCGTGCCCGACTTCACTCAGGTACTAGGTTTACCGGTTACCATATTTCCCGACATGTATTTAGTACGTTCAAATGCTTGACTCAGGTATCCACACCTTAATCCTTAGTTCCTTTTCTCGTCTCATGGACAAGGCATCGACCCTGGATTCAAGTCCATAGACTATCATAGATCCCGTTATCAAGATGAATACAATCAATTTCCTGACCTCGCGCGAGTGCTAGAAAAATCACTCGACTTCTACCGAGATCCTATTTAGCAAAGCAGCTATTCGACCTAGCATACTAGTATTCATCTCAAAAAGGAATCCTAAGTTCATGCAACTAAGGGTTTCAAGTAACTCCTACACTTAAGTGCATATTACAAGCCTACAACATTAAGTGTAGTAAAATAGCATATACATATAAACAGGTTATGCATAAAACCGGGGCTTGCCTTCAAATACTGGGGCTGCGGGGAGATCCTCGATGGCAGGCTCGGGAGCTGGCTCCTGATCTTCCTCGTGGACAGCTCCTTGCTCAGGAATGAGCACGTACTCTCCGTCAGCGAGGTTGTAATCTAGTGAATGCAATGAGTAAGATATATGCATGGCATGATATGCAGTTTGACAATTATAAATGGATGGTGAATGATTAAATTCATAAGGTAAAGCTTAACCCTGCTACTAGACATTTTGGTGGTACACTTAGCCATTTAGGGTCAAGTTTGGTTAAGCTGAATGGTTAGATTATTTTAGTGTTCCACTGATTTTCCCTGTTATGTTTTAGTGATATTTTAACAAGATCCTTAGCTGAATTCATTGGGTTGAGATTCATTATTCTTTTTAATTTATTCCTTCTTTTCCTTTTCTTTTATGCCCTTAAGATGGGTTTGAACTACAAGCTAGTTTTATAAATTTCCAAAAATTCTGTAAAACTTACAGTGGCTTCTCACTGGTGTATAACTCTCTGTCTCAAAAATTGGGGGCTTAAAAAGTGAAGGGTTCTTTCTACACAAAATTATCAAATTTTAGGGCAATGGGGTGCTTTGGACTACAACTCTCCTCTAATAGTGGATTATTCCCTAAGGCTCTTTTTTGCTGGTATTTAGGTGTAATAACATGACTTTGTACCAAATTTTAGCCACTAATACTTATTGGTTATTTTACTATGATTTTCTAAAGTTTTTGGTCAATGGGGGTGCTCTCTACTACCACTATACTTGAAAAATGTCAAACAATAGATTTCTAATTTTTCCTATCTTCTTCTTTGCGCAAGAGCAATCATTCTAGCATTTGGCAACTTTTTGTTTAAGGGAAGAGGGGGTAGAAATTCTTGGATTTTATGACCTTTTCATGGGGTATGGGGTAATGGGTGTTACCTTATTTTTTAAATATGTTTTGTATTTTTCTCTGGTGTTCTACTTCATCAAGAGTTTGGTAAAAATTAATTTGCCTATTGTTGCACAAGTTTAGACTTTCTTAGGATTTATTTAGATCATGGCTAAAAATCAAGTTTTAATTATTCAGCCCACTTGTTATGATGGGTTGGGGTGTTCATTATATTTGTAGTGGTGTTCTAGTACTAAATTTTTCTTACCATTTTTGAAATGGTTCTTATATTTTTAGTCATGGTTTTCCTTGGTTCCTTGCTGCCTAATAAATTATTTAACTTTGGATTAGTCTTGGAATAGGGTTCTCTGTATTTTTCCTAGGTTCCTCATTGCTTAAGTAGGCTAAGAAAAATATGTTCATTCTCTGTAAATGCTAGGAAAAATATGTTCATTCTCTGTACATTAGTTTCTACTGCCTTTCTTAATTTTTAAGTTTTGGACAGATAAAGTTTTTAATAGGTAATCCCAAGTTAATCTTGTATACTGGGGTGCTCAGTATTTTTAAGAAGTGCCTAAGTTGGTTATTTATATCTATAAATTTTCTCAAGTCTAGTACAGAAGCATAACTATTTTTCCTTATTTTAATAAGGTTTGGGCAGTTTCCCTATTTAATTCCAAACTCTAAAAATTAATGCAGAAACCATATGGTTCAGTATTTTTGTTCAATGGTTCTTGTTAATTGGGATCCAGCAAAATTGGTTTGACTAAATTTGGTTAAATATTTCTCAAGTTATGAATTTCCTAAGTTCTCTGCTCATTAAAAAGAATATTCAGAAATGGTTAAATGGAAAACTAACTTGCATCGGAGTCTCTAGCGAAAGTTGCTAAGTTTCCTTACAGACTAGTCCTCGGGTTACTATTCACATGGGTATCTGATTACGCAGAAAACCCCCTGAGTGATTCTAAATTAACCCCGCAGTCCTTCCCCTAATGGAACAGTAACTGCGGAGGAGGAAAGGGTGGAGGGGCTTACCGGTGGCGAGATTGCTCCGGTGAAGTGGCCGAGGGCGTAGGGGAGGTCGTGACGGTCACGCCGATGTGCGGATCGTCTCCGGGGATGGTCGGAGGAGGTCGGTCTACGTGCGTAGGCGGGGAGATTGTCGGTGGCGTGGGCTCCGGCCTATCCAGGGCAGTAAAGTTCAATTGAACTGGTCAGTGAGCTTCACTAGGTGCTAAGGAAGGCGTATGCGTGAGGAATTTGACTATGGCTTACTGGTTAGTCGGGACCACGTGCACCGACGGGGAGAACAACTCCGATGAGGGTGGAACAGCTTCTTCGGTGAAGTAGCATCCAATTTCTTGCTTCCGGGAGCTCTACGGGGCTCTGGGGAAGCTAGCCGAGGCACAGGATTGAGTGGAGATGGCCGGGAGTGGTCTGGCCATGGTGGCCGAGTGCTCGGGCTGCTTGGCGGGTGGCGCAGTGCTCGCCGGAGCTAAGTGCTGGGCTTGGGGAGTCGAGTGAGGCATGGAGGGAGTACGGCCAAGGCTTCCCTGCTTTTATAGACGCGGGCGCGGTGCACGGGCGGGCGTGGACTAGCGCGGGCACGCGGGCGCACACGGCATGGCACGGGTGCATGGGCTGGCGTGCACCGAGCATGTCAGCCGCGGTCGAGCACGTGGCGCCATTGCTTCTGCCCGTGTTCTAACGCCAATAGGGCGCAGATCTTTGCGAATTTGGGCAAGATCACCATGTAAGATTTGTTCCCCCGACTAAGCTCTGTCGTTTGCGCGTGGAGCCGAGCGATTTCGGATCAAGGGTAGAGAGTTGTCGCCTCATCAATGTGCCAGTGTCACAAGGCCGAGTTCCAAGGTAAATCCCTGCCAAGATCATGTCAAACGGCCGAGTCTTGCTCCCAAATTTTTTGAAAAATAGAGAACACGGTTGATCTTTGAAAAGGGGCTGAAATTCAGATTTCTGAATTTCTGAATTTTTCCATAGGGCATTACTTCATGGGCTGGTTTGGGGATTTTGGAAATTTTAAATGACCAAACTTCCTTACTACATTTTGTAGGTTATTTAGTGCACTAAGACTTTGTTAATTGGTTCATATCAAAATTTTATATTTTTCCCAAGTCTTTTCTCCAATTTCCTTTATGTGCTTAACTGGCTCATTTGAAAGGTGTTAGGGTTTTAGATGTTTTTCTCACTTGAGGTGTAGGGTGTGTTTAGAGTGTGGCCCTTGAGATGAAAGAGACCTAACTTAGGTTTTAGTTCCTTAAGTATGATGTCTCTTGCTTAATTAAAATCACATATGATAATGGTCACAAGTTGGGGCACTAGGAAAACCCTAGGTAACACTGGGGTGTTACAGTACAGGGCCCGCGGCTTAACCTACGGCGGCTTCGCTTCTGTGAACTCCGGCAGCCTAGATTCGTTGGCTAGGGTGACTGCGAATTTATAGTAGCGTGAGCGAAAACCGAATTGCGGCGTTTGACCGGGCAACCCCGAACTCCATGCACGATTTGTTGCCGCAGTCAACCAGTCTGGGTAGGAGACGGATCTGCCGATAAGGCCCACGGCGTCAGTGAGAGAAAGTGGGTGTGCGCTTAGAGTCTGGCCGTGGTCACTGGCAGCAGTGGCCCACTGGGCAGTGAGTGGCGCGAGAAAGGTGGGTTGTGAGGCTGGCGGCTAGGGTTTGCCGCGTGGAGGCGCGCGCGGGGGGAGTGAAAGCGGGCCGGCGCGGGGAGGAAAGGAGTTTGGGCCAAAATGGGTGAAGTTGGCCTAGCTGCAGGATTTTCTTTTTTTCTTTTTTATTTTCCTCTTGCTTTTCCTTCTCTTCAATTTCTAGAATTCAAACTTGAATCCAATTTTAAATGTGAATTTGTATTCATTTTAAATGTACAATTTGAGCCCAATAATTTGGGAGGTCCAATTATTTTTATACATATTTCTTTATTTTGTATAGCATTTCCTCTCTTCTCTAAACTCTAATTCTAAAATTCCAAATTTAGAACTAAATTCCAAATTTGAACATTGACGTCTTTCTATAGATTTCTTTATTACTAATATATGCACACACAATTACACTCCAACATGATGCACTAGATATATGTCTATTTTAATTATTTTATTTGTTTGATAAATGTTTGAAGTATGAAACACACTCAAATTGTTTTATCTCTTTTTAGACAAAATATTATTTTGAATGTGAAATGAGAAGTAAAAGTTACTTCCAAATTAAATATTCATGTAAATAAAGGCTTATGGCGCATCATTTAATGATATGCATAATTATTTAGTTGAATAGAAAACTTTTCTATTACTTCTTTTCTAAAATAGTCCTTGGTTTTCCAAAATTAATCCTCAAATTTCAACACTCAAGTATAATTTGAGATATCTTAATTTATTATTTTATCTCTTCATATATTTATTTTATTTTTTTCTTATACACATTTTGGGTCTTACAAAACCTCAATTGAAATTAGGAAAGAAAATGAAAATAGAAATAAATAAAAAGAATAAGACTCCATTTGGCGCCTTGGGCCATATCCTCCTCATGCTGGCCCATCTTCCACAGTGCTGTCCTGCCAGTCGGTCCATTTATCCTTTCCCCGCGCCAACCCGCTCCAGCCCTTCAGCCACTGGTTTGTGGGACCTCAGCGTCATCCCCTCAACGTCTCACGGTGCACTTGAGTTCTCTGGCCGAAGAACGGGACCCACCGTTTGGTCTACTTGTGCGCTTGCCGTTGGCTTAACCTAGGCACCGGCGTGTGGGCCCTCTCTATCGGATCTATCCTCTCCCGGTCTCCCCACATCCAAACAGAATCACGCTGGGATTTGCAACCACCTCTCAGTCGTGCTCTGAACAGCTTTCGCGAGATCGTTGGGGGCTTGGGGCCGTCGTGTCCAACTCGCCAGCACCTCCGGGCCATAAAGGCATGCCCTCACGACCTCCTCCTTCCGTGGACCATGACACCAAAATCCCTCTCCGGGATCTCACGTCGGCAACCAGCGCTGGATGGCGTGTTGCCGCCGTCTCCAAATCAGTGGTCCGCAGGGTGAAGTCGGCTTCCACAGGATCTGGTTCTTGGGCGCGCTCGCAGAGCCCTTCACATCGGTCCACGTCCGCTCGCAGCCACCGCCCCTGTCGTCCTTGTCGCCCCTACGCCTGCTCGGCCTCACCGCGGCCGCGATCCGGACTGTGCTCTAGCCCAACCATGATTCCCCAGCGAATTCCTCCGGTGCATGGCCAGAACGTCCACCTCGCCTAGCCGCTGGCCATCGAACTTCTCTCTGGCACGCCATCGCCTTCCAAGGGCTCGCCGGTGGGTGCCAGACCATGCTCTAATCTCACATCCCAGCGCTCCAATCAAAGGTGAAAAGCATCTAGATCAGTTTGTCGTACTTCTCTCTTCATGGGACCTTCTCTTACTAATGGGTGGTCGCGAGAAAAAGTGGGTTGTGGGTCACCGGCGTGATTGTCGCCGCCACGGCCATGGCGCTGCCGGCTGGTTTCGTCGGGGCTAGTGAAAGAGAATCGTGGGTCGTTGATGCCAGAGGCAACGACTCCAATTAGAGTGTGATACATCTGTTAGGGGTGAGTGATCTGAGCCGTTGATCTATCTACATACGAATATGATTAGATCAGGTTAAGATAAAATCGAGATTGTTGTTTTTGATCCGATGTATAGGTTGCGTACCGCTTTGTGGTTTAATCCGAACCATAGATCTCTAAATCCATCGGTTGTAAGCGTACACCGGTTCATTCCCGATGTCGATCTAATCATGGTTTTTTGCTTGCAATCGGGCGACCAAGAATGTTGCGTACCCCTTTGGCTGTGCGTTTTACGTACGAGACCCTGTGCTTTTACAAAATAAACCCGTTGTCTGCAACAACATAAAGAACAACACAGATCAGTCCCGATATTTATGATTTGGACCCTAAACTTTCTAGTAATAACGTGCGCAACCCAGGGAATAGATAAAATTGAAAAAAATAGTATAGAAAATGAGTTAGGATATAGAAATAATTCTAGGAACTTGTAATTCCTATTTAATTCATTTTAACTCCGAATTGATCCATTCAAATTGTGTTAGCTTCGTAATAAAATTATCTACATATTAGTAGCCCTACTTTATCATGTAATATGTTTTTAAATAATTAATTTGTTATCCCTATGTTCATCGGATTAACTTCTCTAATTTAAAATTAAAGTAATATTTTTCAGTTCCTAGTTATAACTTAACTAAAATATGTTTTCTAATCAACTTATAACTTGGATTAAAATTAAATTAATGGTTTCTTAGGAATATATTTCTCACATGATTTATAATAATCAACATAGGACATAGATTTCCTGTTTAATCACATAAACCTTCGAAAAGTCACAGCTTTATAACGGTAACTCTAATTTTAGTGGTTCGTGAACCCACTAACTCGTAGCAACACGTAGACTATTATTATTCAGTCTGTTCTTATGTTTGGTGTGATATTAATTATGCCTATACCATGTTTGTTTGTATTTCTACGACTAATAGTGAGGTCACGAGAATCTGAAGATCATCCTAGTACCTAGAATCTCGAGTCCCAGGCAAGTTGTGACCTTGATCACTTTTATTTACCCAATAATGTTCTCTATAATCATTTTGGCATACATAGGCTTAGTTTTGATGGGACCCAATAGGTCACCCTAGTATGGTCATCATTACACCTTGTTTACCTCTGAATTTTTGGGTAGTCTTTGCTATTGCTCTATATGGTTTTGGGATTAATATTATATTATTATCATGTTCCAATTATACTGTTGTTTTACTTATTAATTGGAACATTGAGCTTAACTTGAGAAACATGTGCCACCACAAGGGTGCAATAGGACGCACTTAGTTGACTAATTAGGAAAAGTAGTGGAAGACTACCTTACCCGAAAGGGGCATGGGCAGTAGGGAGTAGGCGTGTAGGGAGGTTCTCTAGTTGATTTTGCTACGATGGCGGTCAGATGAGGGATTCCTGCATTGCTCTTCCTAGAAACTGTAGTGTGTTTTCGGAAGCTAGTGGGACTTTGTAAAGGCCTCATAGTGTTACCCTACCTCGCTTCCTTGGTAGAGGTGTATGGGGCCCGTACAACCCCGTGACAGATGGGTAACATGACTTGTGGGTAAAGGGTACCACCTCTGCAGAGTGTAAAACTGGTATACTAGTCGAGCTCGCGGTCATGAGCAGCTCAAGACTCTTGCATGATTAATTTATGGAACTAAATTCAATTTGTCATTTGCATTGCATTGTGGTTTATTATTAATTTGATCTATTATTACTCTGGTTTGGTATCTACTTATACTTAGTAACAGCTAATAAAATTTTGACCAACTTTAAAAGCAACGCTCAGCTTTAACCATCCTCTTTGGTTAGCCTTACACTTTACATGGGCTCCCACCTTTGGCGAGTTCATGCACATTATTCCCCACAACTTGTTGAGCGATGAATGTATGTGAGCTCACCCTTGCTGTCTCACACCCCCACAGGTCAAGAACAGGTACCATAGGATGAGGCGTATGGAGGATGCTGTGATGAGTTCGTGAGAAGTGTAACACCCTAGGTGTTTATCGTCTGCTCGACCACGAGTGCGGACATTAACACGTGATAGCTGCGAATGTAAAGGTCACTAAATTTTAATCATCCTCGTCTATCACGATTTTGATATCATGCATGTCTCCATCTGCCTAAATGTTCCTAATTTATTTTGCAAAAATTCAGACTTAGTAATTTTTGGAACATCGAATCCAATATCGTTTGGGTTGAGCCATCGACGTCTTGCCCAAACTCTAATCCTTGAAATTGAATCCGGTTTCTTAAACTTTGTTTGAAATTCTTTCACGCTTGCGTTGCACGTGTCTCTCTGTGGCACGTGGCAGGTGCTAACCGATGTCTGGACTGCACACAGCCTCTCGCCCACGTGAACGTTGCGTGACATCGCTTCCAAAAGGATCACAATTTCGATGCTGCATCGATCTCGCGTATTTATTTCACGGAATGTCGAGTCTGGTGTCTGTTTAAAATTTTACAGATTAAGAGAATATGAATTCGGGAGCGCGACCCACTCTTACGATTTTTATCCTAAGCAAATTAATTGGAACTCGATGATAGATGTGATGCAAAATTAAATCAGGTCGAGATAACTAGAACCAAACCGAGTATTCATAATTAATCTGTTCCATTTTCTACAACTATGGAAATTTGTCTGATCCCAAAAATACCTACCATTGTTAGCGTAGTCCAAAAATGTTAAAATCTATATTGTTTTGATGGGTCTGTTTACATCTCGCTCGGATTCAAATCCCATATTTTTTTACTTATTTGGGTATTCTATTTGTTAAAGATTGGAGAAAGAAAATTCTAAATTCTCCATTATCCTCCCACCGCCCTAGCTTCTTGTTGGGGACCTTCTTCCCTGCCGAAGGTCCTCTGAGCAGAAACACCTTCGGCAAGACCATATGCCGAAGCTACTATCAAGGAAGCTTCGGCACAGTGACGCGCTTGAGACGAAGGGTAGCACCGACTCAAAGAGGAAAGGACTGTCTAGTCCTTAATATTTTGTGTCATGAGTATGATTAGTTGTCAAGGACACGAATGTAATTTTGTCCGGGCTGTATCCTGTGCCTATAAATAGGTGAACAGTACCCCCGTACTGTTCACGCTGGCTTGTAATCGCTTGCACATCACTCTTGGATTTTCACCTTCTCTCAAGACGAAGGTATAAATGTGATTCAATTTCATTGATATCTGTTTGTGATTATGAAAATGTAAATAAGATTTAACATGATTATTCATGTTTTCTTTTATATTTCATATGCCTATGATTTCATTATTGCGTTGAAATAATGAAGGTTTGCCCTTCATAACCTTCGTCCAAAGGTTATTATCCCAAAGGAGATAATGCTTCGAAGGACCAAGGTCTTTAATTATTAACATTTGTGTTGCCTTGTTCTTAATTCATAGCATTCGAGAACAAGTAACCAACATTGGAGCCCACCTCGGGTGAACTCACTTCCACCGTTGAGACGATGGCTTCGTTCAACAATCAAGTTGTAGCACCTTCGTCCACGAAGTTGGTGCTCCCAATCTGAGAGCACCTAGAGGGGGGGGTGAATAGGTGATCCTGTGAAAACTTAAAACTTAAGCCACAAAAACTTGTTAAGTGTTAGCACAATGATTGCCAAGTGGCTAAAGAGAAGTCTCAACAAAACACAATACCACAAGAGATCAAGCACAGAGGTGACACAGTGGTTTATCCCGTGGTTCGGCCAAGACCAACGCTTGCCTACTCCACGTTGTGGCGTCCCAACGGACGAGGGTTGCAATCAACCCCTCTCAAGCGGTCCAAAGACCCACTTGAATACCACGGTGTTTTGTTTTGCCTTTCACTATCCCGTTTGCAAGGAATCTCCACAAATTGGAGTCTCTTGCCCTTACAAGTATATGATCACAACGAAGCACAGAGTAAGGGAGGGAAGCAACACACACAAATCCACAACGAAACGCGCACACACACGGCCAAGAATCGAGCTCACAAGAGTATCACAAGGTTCTCACTAGAACGGAGCTCGAAACACTTAGAATGACAAACGAATGCGCAAAGACTGAGTGTGGATGATCAAGAATGCTCAAAGGTTGCTTGTGTGTCTCCTCCATGCGCCTAGGGGCCCCTTTTATAGCCCCAAGGCAGCTAGGAGCCGTTGAGAGCAAATCCGGAAGGCCATCCTTGCCTTCTGTCGTCGGGGGCACCGGACAGTCCGGTGCACACCGGACACTGTCCGGTGCCCGATTTCTTTCCTTAACTGGCGCTGCCGACCGTTGCAGACCGTTGGAAGATCTGGAGTCGTTGGCGCACCGGACATGTCCGGTGCACACCGGACAGTCCGGTGACATCTTCCGACCGTTGGCTCCGCCACGTGTCCCGCGCAGATTGCGCGGCCGACCGTTGGCCCGGCCGACCGTTGGCTCACCGGACAGTCCGGTGCACACCGGACAGTCCGGTGAATTTTAGTCGTACGTCGTCGGCGAATTCCCGAGAGCGGCCACTTCGCGCGGAGTCAGCCTGGCGCACCGGACACTGTCCGGTGCACACCGGACAGTCCGGTGCTCCAGACCGAGCTGGGTCTTGGCTGCACACAGCCAAGTCTTTTTCCCTCTTTTCTTTTCTTCTTCTTTCTGTTTCTAACACTTAGACAAGTATATTAGTATACCAAACCAATGTACTAAAGCTTAGAAACATACCTTTACTTCATGATTTGCACCTTGTTCATCCAGGGACATAAATTCACAATTAAGCACATGTGTTGGCACTCAATCACCAAAATACTTAGAAATGGCCCAAGGGCACATTTCCCTTTCAATCTCCCCCTTTTTGGTGATTTATGCCAACACAACATAAAGCAACTAGAACAAGTGCAAACTCACTTCAAATAAAACTTAAATTTATTTTGAATCAATTTTTGGCATATATGGATCATCATTTGCCACCACTTGGTTTGTTTTTGCAAATCAAACTCAAATCTCTATCTCTAAGTCAAACACACATGTTGAATCATAAAGAGAGTCATTCCAAAAGAGATTGATCAAGGATTTCAAAAACTCCCCCTTTTTCCCATAATTACTACTTCTCCCCACAGGAAGCCAAAAGAGACAAGAAAAGAGTTTTGACAAACAAAAAGCTCTACTCTAAACCAAAAGCTCTACTCTACTATTTTCAAAATCTCTCAAGTGGTAGCTGATCCATTTATTGCTTTGGCCTTTATTTTCTCCCCCTTTGGCATCAAACACCAAAACGGGATCAATCTTGGCCCTTTAACCCCATTGCCTCACCAAAATCTTCAATTAAAAGCAAATGGCAATAAGAGTTCATGAGATGGACTTGGAATAAGTTACCCTCTCATCGGAGTGCAGTGGAAGTCTTGCATGATCCAAGTCCACCTTTTCCCTTTCAATTCTCCTTTGAGACTAAATCAAACAAACTCAAGCATATGGTTAGTCTCAAAGGGTCAAGTTGTAACACATCTCCCCCTAAACATGTGCATCACTTTGCAACGGACTTGTGAGGTCCCGGGAGTGTTTGTACAACTTGAGCACCATGATAAGCAAAAAAATGCAAAAAAGGAACATGATCAAAAGCATGAATACATGTATGCTACAATTCAATCCAAGTTCCGCGAATCTAAGACATTTAGCTCACTACGCAACCTGCAAAAGGTCTTCTCATCTAGAGGCTTGGTGAAGATATCGGCTAGCTGGTTCTCGGTGCTAACATGAAACACTTCGATATCTCCCTTTTGCTGGTGGTCTCTCAGAAAGTGATGCCGGATGTCAATGTGCTTTGTGCGGCTGTGCTCAACAGGATTTTCCGCTATTCGGATAGCACTCTCATTATCACATAGGAGTGGGACTTTGCTCAGATTGTAGCCAAAGTCCCTGAGGGTTTGCCTCATCCAAAGTAGTTGCGCGCAACACTGACCTGCGGCAACGTACTCGGCCTCAGCGGTGGATAGGGCAACAGATGTTTGTTTCTTAGAGTTCCATGACACCAGGGACCTTCCTAAGAATTGGCACGTCCCTGATGTACTCTTCCTATCGACCTTACATCCAGCATAGTCGGAATCTGAGTACCCAATCAAGTCAAAGTTAGACCCCTTTGGATACCAGATCCCGAAGCAAGGCGTAGCGACTAAATATCTAAGAATTCGCTTCACCGCCACCAAGTGACACTCCTTAGGATCGGATTGAAATCTAGCACACATGCATACGCTAAGCATAATATCCGGTCTACTAGCACATAAATAAAGTAAAGACCCTATCCTTGACCGGTATGCTTTTTGATCAACGGACTTACCTCCTTTGTTGAGGTCGGTGTGTCCGTCGGTTCCCATCGGAGTCTTTGCGGGCTTGGCGTCCTTCATCCCAAACCTCTTTAGCAGATCTTGCGTGTACTTCGTTTGGGAGATGAAAGTGCCGTCCTTGAGTTGCTTCACTTGGAACCCAAGGAAGTAGTTCAACTCGCCCATCATCGACATCTCGAATTTCTGCGTCATCACCCTGCTAAACTCTTCACAAGACTTTTGATTAGTAGAACCAAATATTATGTCATCGACATAAATTTGGCATACAAACAAATCACCATCACATGTCTTTGTGAAAAGAGTTGGATCGGCTTTCCCAACCTTGAAAGCATTAGCAATTAAAAAATCTCTAAGGCATTCATACCATGCTCTTGGGGCTTGTTTAAGTCCATAGAGCGCCTTAGAGAGCTTACACACGTGGTCGGGGTACCGCTCATCCTCGAAGCTAGGGGGTTGCTCTACGTACACCTCCTCCTTTATTGGCCCGTTGAGGAAAGCGCTCTTCACATCCATTTGGTACAACCTGAAAGAATGGTGAGCGGCATATGCTAGCAAGATACGAATTGATTCTAGCCTAGCCACAGGAGCAAAAGTTTCCTCAAAGTCCAAACCTGCGACTTGGGCATAACCTTTTGCCACAAGTCGAGCCTTGTTCCTCGTCACCACCCCGTGCTCGTCCTGTTTGTTGCGGAAAACCCACTTGGTTCCCACAACATTTTGCTTGGGACGAGGCACCAGCGTCCAAACTTCATTGCGCTTGAAGTTGTTAAGTTCCTCCTGCATGGCCAACACCCAATCCGGATCTAGCAAGGCCTCCTCTACCCTGAAAGGCTCAATAGAGGAGACAAAAGAGTAATGTTCACAAAAATTAACTAGTCGAGACCGAGTAGTTACTCCCTTGCTAATGTCACCCAGAATTTGGTCGACGGGATGATCCCTTTGAATCATCGCTCGAACTTGGGTTGGAGGTGCCGGTTGCGCTTCTTCCTCCATCACATGATCATCTTGTGCTCCCCCTTGATCACCCGCCTCCTGTTGATGAACCTGTTCATCGTCTTGAGTTGGGGGATGCACCGTTGTTGAGGAAGAAGGTTGATCTCGTTCATCTTGTTCCTGTGGCCGAACGTCTCCAATCGCCATGGTTCGTATAGCGGCCGTCGGAACATCTTCTTCATCTACATCATCACAATCAACAACTTTCTCTCTTGGAGAGCCATTAGTCTCATCAAATACAACGTCGCTAGAGACTTCAACCAAACCCGATGATTTGTTGAAGACCCTATACGCCTTTGTATTTGAATCATAACCTAATAAAAACCCTTCTACAGCTTTGGGAGCAAACTTAGAATTTCTACCCTTCTTCACTAAAATGTAGCACTTGCTCCCAAATACACGAAAGTACGATACATTGGGTTTGTTACCGGTTAGTAGCTCATACGAAGTCTTCTTGAGGAGGCGGTGAAGGTAGACCCTGTTGATGGCGTGGCAAGCCGTGTTCACGGCTTCCGACCAAAAGCACTCGGGGGTCTTGAATTCTCCAAGCATCGTCCTCGCCATATCGATTAGCGTCCTGTTCTTCCTCTCTACCACACCATTTTGTTGTGGTGTGTAGGGAGCGGAGAACTCGTGCTTGATCCCTTCCTCCTCAAGAAACTCCTCCACTTGAAGGTTCTTGAACTCGGACCCGTTGTCGCTCCTTATCTTCTTCACCTTGAGCTCAAACTCATTTTGAGCTCTCCTGAGGAAGCGCTTGAGGGTCCCTTGGGTTTCAGACTTATCCTGCAAAAAGAACACCCAAGTGAAGCGGGAAAAGTCATCAACAATAACTAAACCATACTTACTCCCTCCTATGCTTAGATAGGCGACGGGTCCGAAGAGGTCCATATGCAGCAGCTCCAGAGGTCTTGACGTGGTCATCACATTCTTGCTATGATGTGCTCCTCCCACTTGTTTACCTGCTTGACAAGCTGCACAAGGTCTATCTTTTTCGAAATAAACATTTGTTAGACCTATCACGTGTTCTCCCTTTAGAAGCTTGTGGAGGTTCTTCATCCCCACATGTGCTAAGCGGCGATGCCACAGCCAGCCCATGCAAGTCTTAGCCATTAAGCATGCATCTAGACCGGCCTCTTCTTTTGCAAAATCAACTAAGTAAAGCTTGCCGTCTAGTACACCCTTAAAAGCCAGTGAACCATCACATCTTCTAAAGACAGACACATCTACATTTGTAAATAAACAATTATATCCCATATTGCACAGTTGACTAACAGATAGCAAATTGTAACCAAGAGACTCAACTAAAAACACATTTGAGATTGAGTGCTCATTAGAAATTGCAATTTTACCTAACCCTTTTACCTTGCCTTGATTCCCATCACCGAATATAATTGAATCTTGGGAATCCTTATTTTTGACGTAGGAAGTGAACATCTTCTTCTCCCCCGTCATATGGTTTGTGCATCCGCTGTCGATAATCCAGCTTGAACCCCCGGATGCATAAACCTGCAAGGCAAATTTAGGCTTGGGTCTTAGGTACCCAACTCATGTTGGGTCCTGCAAGGTTAGCACAAATATCCTTAGGGACCCAAATGCAAGTTTTATCTCCCTTGCATCTTGCCCCTAATTTCCTAGCAATTACCTTCTTACCCTTTCTACAAATAGCAAAGGGAGTATTGCAAGCATAATAAATGGTAGAAGGTTTGTTCACAACTTTTCTAGGAACATGAGCAATATTTCTCCTAGGCATATGTACAACATTTCTCCTACACATATCTCTATCATGCTTATAGGAAGAACTAGAAGCAAACATGGCATGAGAATCATAAACATGTAAATCAAAATCATTATAAGCATTTCTAGCATGTCTCCTATCATTATACATAAAAGCATGGTTCTTTTTAGCACTACTAGCCATAGGGGCCTTCCCTTTCTCCTTGACGAAGATGGGAGCCTTATGGCTTGTTAAGTTCTTGGCCTCTCTCTTGAAGCCAAGACCATCCTTAATTGAGGGGTGTCTACCAACCGTGTAGGCATCCCTTGCAAATTTTATTTTATCAACTTCACTCTTGCTAGTCTTAAGTTGGGCATTAAGACTAGCCAATTCCACATTTAATTTGGAAATTAAAACTAGGTGTTTACTACAGGCATCAATATCGAAATCCTTACACCTAGTGCAAATCATAACATGTTCTACACAAGAATTAGATTTATTTGCTACTTCTAATTTAGCACTTAAATCATTGTTAACACCTTGTAAGGTAGAAATGGTTTCATGACAAGTAGATAGTTCACTAGAAAGTATTTCATTTCTTTTAATTTCTAGAGCAAGAGAATTTTGTGCACTAACAAATTTATCATGCTCCTCATATAAAAGATCCTCTTGTTTTTCTAGTAATCTATTTTTATCATTCAAAGCATCAATCAACTCATTAATTTTATCTATCTTAGATCTATCTAAGCCTTTGAACAAGCATGAATAATCTATGTCATCATCATCACTAGACTCATTATCACTAGAAGAAGCATAAGTGGAGTCTTGAGTACTCACCTTCTTCTCCCTTGCCATAAGGCATGTGAGACGCTCGTTGGGGAAGAGGGAAGACTTGTTGAAGGCAGTGGCAGCGAGTCCTTCATTGTCGGAGTCGGAGGAGGAGCAATCCGAGTCCCACTCCTTTCCTAGATGCGCCTCGCCCTTTGCCTTCTTGTATTGCTTCTTCTTCTCTCTTTTGTTCCCCTTTTCCTGGTCACTTTCATTATCGGGACAGTTAGCGATAAAATGACCAAGCTTACCGCATTTGAAGCATGAGCGCTTCCCCTTTGTCTTGGTCTTGCTTGGCTGCCCCTTGCGACCATTTAGCGCCGTCTTGAATCTCTTGATGATGAGAGCCATCTCTTCATCATTGAGTCCGGCCGCCTCAATCTGTGCCACCTTGCTAGGTAGCGCCTCCTTGCTTCGTGTTGCCTTGAGAGCAAGGGGTTGTGGCTCGTTGATCGGACCATTCAAGGCGTCGTCCACATACCTCGCCTCCTTGATCATCATTCGCCCGCTAACAAATTTCCCAAGAACTTCTTCGGGCGACATCTTGGTGTACCTGGGATTTTCACGTATATTGTTTACCAAATGAGGATCAAGAACGGTAAATGACCTTAGCATTAGGCGGACGACGTCATGGTCCGTCCATCGCGTGCTCCCGTAACTCCTTATCTTGTTGATAAGAGTCTTGAGCCGGTTGTATGTTTGCGTCGGCTCCTCGCCTCTTATCATTGCGAACCGTCCGAGCTCTCCCTCCACCAACTCCATCTTGGTGAGCAAGGTGACGTCGTTCCCCTCATGAGAAATCTTGAGGGTGTCCCAGATCTGCTTGGCGTTATCCAAGCCACTTACTTTATGGTATTCATCCCTGCACAAGGAAGCTAGAAGAACAGTAGTAGCTTGTGCATTCTTATGAATTTGTTCATTAATGAACATGGGACTATCCGAACTATCAAAGTGCATTCCACTCTCTACAATCTCCCATATACTAGGATGGAGAGAGAATAGGTGACTACGCATTTTGTGGCTCCAAAATCCGTAGTCCTCTCCATCAAAGTGTGGGGGCTTGCCGAGTGGAATGGAGAGCAAATGTGAATGTGAACTTTGCGGAATACGAGAGTAATCAAAAGAAAAGTTTGAATTAACCGGTTTCCTTCTCTCGTAGTCGTTGTGGTCCTCGTCCTTTTGGGAAGAAGTAGATTCATCGCTGTCGTCGTAGTAGACGATCTCCTTGATGCGCCTTGTCTTCTTCTTCTTCCCTTCCTTCCGTCTATGACCCGAGCCGGAGTCGGTAGGCTTGTCGTCCTTCGGCTCGTTGACGAAGGATTCCTTCTCTTTGTCGTTGATCACGATACCCTTCCCCTTAGGATCCATCTCTTCGGGCGGTTAGTCCCTTTGTGAAGAGAACGGCTCTGATACCAATTGAGAGCACCTAGAGGGGGGGGGGTGAATAGGTGATCCTGTGAAAACTTAAAACTTAAGCCACAAAAACTTGTTAAGTGTTAGCACAATGATTGCCAAGTGGCTAAAGAGAAGTCTCAACAAAACACAATACCACAAGAGATCAAGCACAGAGGTGACACAGTGGTTTATCCCGTGGTTCGGCCAAGACCAACGCTTGCCTACTCCACGTTGTGGCGTCCCAACGGACGAGGGTTGCAATCAACCCCTCTCAAGCGGTCCAAAGACCCACTTGAATACCACGGTGTTTTGTTTTGCCTTTCACTATCCCGTTTGCAAGGAATCTCCACAAATTGGAGTCTCTTGCCCTTACAAGTATATGATCACAACGAAGCACAGAGTAAGGGAGGGAAGCAACACACACAAATCCACAACGAAACGCGCACACACACGGCCAAGAATCGAGCTCACAAGAGTATCACAAGGTTCTCACTAGAACGGAGCTCGAAACACTTAGAATGACAAACGAATGCGCAAAGACTGAGTGTGGATGATCAAGAATGCTCAAAGGTTGCTTGTGTGTCTCCTCCATGCGCCTAGGGGCCCCTTTTATAGCCCCAAGGCAGCTAGGAGCCGTTGAGAGCAAATCCGGAAGGCCATCCTTGCCTTCTGTCGTCGGGGGCACCGGACAGTCCGGTGCACACCGGACACTGTCCGGTGCCCGATTTCTTTCCTTAACTGGCGCTGCCGACCGTTGCAGACCGTTGGAAGATCTGGAGTCGTTGGCGCACCGGACATGTCCGGTGCACACCGGACAGTCCGGTGACATCTTCCGACCGTTGGCTCCGCCACGTGTCCCGCGCAGATTGCGCGGCCGACCGTTGGCCCGGCCGACCGTTGGCTCACCGGACAGTCCGGTGCACACCGGACAGTCCGGTGAATTTTAGCCGTACGTCGTCGGCGAATTCCCGAGAGCGGCCACTTCGCGCGGAGTCAGCCTGGCGCACCGGACACTGTCCGGTGCACACCGGACAGTCCGGTGCTCCAGACCGAGCTGGGTCTTGGCTGCACACAGCCAAGTCTTTTTCCCTCTTTTCTTTTCTTCTTCTTTCTGTTTCTAACACTTAGACAAGTATATTAGTATACCAAACCAATGTACTAAAGCTTAGAAACATACCTTTACTTCATGATTTGCACCTTGTTCATCCAGGGACATAAATTCACAATTAAGCACATGTGTTGGCACTCAATCACCAAAATACTTAGAAATGGCCCAAGGGCACATTTCCCTTTCACAATCACAGGCGGTTCAAGGTCAAAGCTGGTTAACAAAAAGCAGAAGAAGGAAGCACAGAGGAGAGTACAACATGTTGGGGTACAGGGACCCTTCATCAAATCCAAGTGGTCTCACATCCGAATCACCTTCTCCCAGGAAGATCTTCAGCTAAAAGATTACCCTCATAATGATGCTATGGTTATATCTTGTGTCATCAAGGGGTTTCTGGTCCATAATGCTCTGGTTGACATAGGCAGTGCAGCAGGCATCATATTTGCAAAGGCCTTCAGACAGATGCAAGAGCCAGAGGACAAGATTCATGATGCTACACATCCTCTTTGCGGCTTTGGAGGAAGGCAGATTGACGCACTTGGTAAAATCACAATGTCAGTTACCTTCGGCTACGTCCACAACACAAGGTCTGAGCAGGTTATCTTTGACATTGTTGACATGGAATACCCATACAATGCAATCATTGGTCGAGGGACGCTCAATGCCTTCGAATCCATACTTCATCCAACATATTTATGCATGAAGATACCTTCGGAACAAGGGCCCATTGTTGTCAATGGAAGTCAAGAAGCTGCTAGAAGGGCTGAAGGAAGTTGGATAGACTCAAAGGCGATCTATAACATAGATGGAGCCGAAGCTTGTCAACAGTATAAGCACAAAAGAGAGAAGGTTGCTTCGGTAGATCAGCCGAAGCCTATGCTATTATGTGAAGATATAACAGATCAAAGGGTGTTGTTGGGATCTCAGTTATCTAATGAGCAAGAAAAGACTCTACTAAGATTTTTGTCCAAGAATAAAGATGTCTTCGCTTGGACAACCAATGATCTTTGTGGTGTCAATAGAGATGTTATTGAACATTCACTTGATGTAGATCCATCATTTAGGCCAAGGAAGCAAAGGCTTCGGAAAATGTCTGAGGATAAAGCTGAAGGTGCTCGGAATGAGGTGAAGAGACTTCTCAGTGCTGGTGTTATCAGAGAAGTAACATATCTAGAATGGCTAGCCAACACTGTTATGGTGAAAAAAGCTAATGGAAAATGGAGAATGTGTATTGATTTCATAGATCTCAACAAGGCATGTCCAAAGGACGAGTTTCCATTACCAAGAATAGACTCCCTTGTGGATGCAACAGCTTCTTCGGAGCTCATGAGCCTATTGGACTGCTACTCAGGCTATCATCAGATATGGATGAAGAAAGAAGATGAGCCAAAGACTAGCTTCATAACTCCCAGTGGCACCTATTGCTACCTTAGGATGCCCGAGGGGCTTAAGAATGCTGGAGGAAGCTTCAGCAGAATGACAGCCAAGGTCCTTCACTCTCAAATAGGCAGGAACGTGCTAACTTATGTTGATGACATCATAGTAAAAAAGACGAAGCAAGAAAATCATATTGCTGACTTGCAAGAGACGTTTGCCAATTTCAAGCAAGCTGGCCTTAAGTAAAATCCAGAAAAGTGTGTTTTGGAGTGAAAAAGGGCAAGTTCCTTGGTTGTCTAGTATCAACAAAGGGAATTGAAACCAACCCAAACAAAATCGAAGCTATCCTTCGGATGGAGCCACCAAATTCAAAAAAGGGGGCTCAATGATTGGCAGGAAGGCTGGCATCACTAAATAGATTCATATCAAGGTCAGCAGAGAGGAACCTGCCATTCTTTGAAATTCTAAAGTCAGCCGAAGTTTTTCAGTGGGGTCAGGCTCAGCAAAAGGCTTTTGAAGAGTTAAAGCAATACTTGATAGATCTAACAACTCTAACTCCACCTTCGCAAGGGGCTCCGTTACTCCTATATGTAGCAGCTTCTCACTCTGCAGTCAGTGCAGCGCTTGTACAGGAGAAGCAAGATGGCCAAATCAAAAGGCAAGCCTCGGTATACTTTGTCTCTGAAGTTCTAAGTTTATCAAAGAAAAACTATACAGAATTGGAGAAGGTGTTAGATGTTGTGTTAATGGCCTCCAGGAAGCTTCAGCATTATTTCCAAGCATATCACATAATTATTCCTTCATCACAGCCTTTGAAGGATATAATGAGGAACAGAGAAGCTACTGGAAGGATTGGAAAATGGGTTGCGGAGCTCAATGAATTCACTATTGACTATGTACATAGATCCTCAATTCAGTCCCAGGCGTTAGCAGACTTCATTGCTGATGGGACGCCAGGGGCTCAGGAAGAAGAAACAAATAAAGACGCCGAAGCCTGGATGGTATTCTGTGACGGTTCTTGGGGAACCTTTGGCGCAGGAGCGGCTGCTGTTCTAGTAGCACCCTCTAAAGTTAGAACATGCTACGCAGCAAGGCTTGACTTCAGTTGTACAAATAATATTGCTGAATACGAAGCCCTTCTGTTGGGGCTTCGGAAGTTAAAGGCAATGGGAATAAGAAGGGCAATCCTTAAAACTGACTCGCAAGTCATTTCTGGTCATGTAGACAAAAGCAGCAAGGCAAGAGATCCGAAGCTTGAAAAATATCTGGACACAGTTCGAAGGCTAGAGGCTTCTTTCGAAGGATTTTCTGTCAAGAATATTCCAAGAGGGGAAAATGAGCATGCAGACCTGTTAGCCAAGTCAGCGGCACAGGGGCTCCCTCTACCTTCGGATGTATTTTTTGAGACAATAAAAGCACCTTCGGTTGAACTTACGGAGAGAGCAGTGCTCACAATATCTCCTGTACATAGTGAAGATTGGAGGACTGAAATTATATCTTTTCTCCAAGGTAATTGTCTTTCAAATGATGAAGCTTATAATAAGAGGATGGAAGCAAGAACAAGACCATATGTGATAATAGAAGGGGAATAATATAAGCATGGAGTCTGTTCTCCACTCCTCAAGTGTTTATCCAGAACCGAAGGTATAGAGTTAATGAAGGAGATACATGCAGTGGCTCTCATATTGGGTCTAGGCCTTTGCTGGGAAAGGTTTTTAGACAAGGATTTTATTGGCCGAAGGCAGCTTCGGATGCAGCAGAGTTGGTTCAGAAGTGCGAAAATTGTCAAAAAAGTGCAAGAGACCAGAAGCAACCTTCATCTCTCACCCAGCTAATACAGCCTACTTGGTCGTTGCAAAGATGGGGCCTGGATTTGTTAGGTCCACTCCCACCAGCACAAGGTAACTTGAAATATATTGTGGTGGCGGTAGAATATTTCTCCAAATGGATTGAAGCAAAACCCCTGGCTACAATAACTTCAGCCAGAGTCCAAAAATTCTTCTAGCAGAATATTGTTTGTCGCTTCGGCGTGCTGAAGACAATAACTGTGGATAATGGAACACAGTTTGATGCCGAAACATTCAAAGATTTCTGTGATTGAATTGGAACGAAGATTCATTTTGCATCAGTAAGGCATCCAAAATAAAATGGGCTAGTAGAAAGAGAAAATGACATTATAATGATAGGAATAATGAAGCTAATATTCAACCAGCCTAGAGGAAAGTGGCCAGATGAATTGACTAAAGTGGTGTGGAGCCACAACACAACTATTTCAAGGTCAACAGGATTTACACCCTTCAAGCTCCTATTCGGTGACGAAGCAATAACACCAGAGGAAGCAAAGGCAGGGTCAATAAGAACAACAGCTTCAACAGAAGACGAAGCTGATTATCAAGTAATGAAAGATACTATAGAAGGGACTAGACTTCAAGCCATAGAACACATCAATACATATCAGGCTGAAACAATAAGGTGGCAGGATAGAAAAGATCGATTGAAGAACATTAAGCTAGGGCATCTCGTACTTCGGAGAGTGGCCAATCCTGATACAGCGGGAAAATTACAATTAAAGTGGGAAGGTCCTTTTCTAGTAGTATCTTCATCAAGACCCGGTTCTTATAGATTGAAGGATATGGACGGCAACGACATACCCAGATCTTGGAATGTGGGTGAGCTTCGGCGATACTATGTGTAATTTGATGCAATCTTTTTTTTATTTTTTTCTATGGCACCCTTTTCCTTTCAAGAGGGGAGAAAGGTTTTTAATGGGGCCATGGCTTGTAATTTTTCATTCTTATTTAGCCCTACGAGGGCCAAATCCCCCAAAGATGTAATATGTAAAATTTGAGCTGCACCATCGAGTGTAAAAAAGAAAAATAGGAAGAAGCTCAAAAGTCGTTCCTAAGGGAATGCAGAGCATGTCAAAGCTGCAAAAAAGTCGTTTCTAAGGGGATGCAGCTTAAGTTTTCTGCTCAAAAGTCATTCCTAAGGGAATGCAGAGCCAAAAGTTGATGAAGCTACAAAAAGTCGTTCCTAAGGGAGCGCAGCGTAAGTTTTCTGCTCAAAAGTCGTTCCAAAGGGAATGCAGAGCCAAATATCGGTGAAATATAAGGCAAAGAAGTTCAAAAGTCATTCCCAAGGGGATGCAGAACTTATGCCACCAAAATATAAGGTGAAGAAGCTCAAAAGTCGTTCCTAAGGGGACGCAGAGCTTAAAGACTCAAAAGTCGTTCCTAAGGGGATGCAGAGTCTGGGTTTGGCTTCGTGTGTGTGTTCGGGACATTCATTTGCACATTACATTACATCATTCATTGCATTCATACACAATTCATTTAGACATTTGTAGGATCATCATCATCATAAAATAAAGCACAAACAGAAATACTTCAGTTCTAACAAAGATGCTTCGATGAGTAGGAAGAAGCAAGGATATGCTTTGTTGTGTACGAAAAGAAGGGAAGGTGTTTTTCGCCTTCGGCTCAAAGGATGTAAGTTTCATCCACAGCAAAGCAATTAATACATGGATGGAAAGGTAAAAATATATTACAAGGTATGGATAAGTATACAAAAAATTGTTCAACTCTCAATTACAACTTCTTTTACAAATATAATGCAAAGTGCTTCTAAGCTTTATACAGGAAAATCTAAGGAGTAGCTTCGGCAGTCTTCGGTACATGCTTCGGGCCATTAATCTTCGGCACCATCATCCTACACACAACAAAAGCTGTATAAGGTAAAAAGTAATTACAAGAAAAGGTAAACAACAGGCATAAGTTTTATACCGACTTAAGTAAGCTTCGTGCCTCGTCACTAGCCAATTACCGACCACCCTTCGCCCTAATTTGTGTTATAAATCTGCTCCCTATGCTTCGGGCTTCGCTAGGACTATCAATCAAATCTGTTGAAGAAAGGCTGAATGTTGGTCTACTCACAATCTTCACGTGCATACAACCAGCCTTCAAAAATGTTGCAACTGTGCCACGAGAAGCTAGCAGGGCACAAAAGTCACCATGCCCCGCTATTACTTCATCAAGCGCTTCTACTTCGCCTTCAATGCGTTCGAAGGTGCTTGATATATTTTTGGCCAAAGGGGTAAACTTTTCAGCGCTGGCTCCAACTGAGTTAAAAACCTTTTTTAGTCGTTCTACGCAGCGGCCTCCAAAACCTAAACACATGTCCCGAAGCTCTTTCAAAGATTTCCGTAGCTTCGTGTTTTCAACAGTTTCAGCTTCGTACTTTGTCTGCAAGTTCTTCTTCTCTTGTTCGAAGCTTTCTAATTTTTGGAGAAGCTCTCCGTTTAATCTAGTATTTTCGGCTTGGGCTTCTACAAGGGAAGCCTCCATTGCCTGAAGTAAGAAATCTTTCTTCTCAAGAGAGGCTTCGTACTCTTTGATTTTGTTTTCTAAACCCTCGATTATGATTTCGTTCTTTTTTATCCTCGAGGTCTTGTTGCATTTGCAGCGCTTTGCTGAGCAGTATGCTCTGTACAAAATAAACCTTCGTCAGCAAATTTGCTCCATTAAAAATAAAAAAGTAAAATTTTGCTTCATCATAAAAATTTTTACCTTGAAGTTGGAATAAAACAAACTGCCGATGAGATGTTATCATCGGTAGCTGCTAATATCAGCTTCGAGCTTCGGAAAACCGACACTCTTTGATAGAGTGCCGATCACCTTTGCCTCGGTACGGTCGCAAACACATCCCAAGGCCTCTTCATCAATCCCACCAAAGAGCATGGCTCCTGGCTGGTAGCCACAGGAAATGCCATATTCCCGTAGCTCCTTCTTGGCCTCAGATAGTTCTTGTCCGACCAGGTTCTGAAGGTCGAAACTTTTCTCCTCCGAAGTAGTATCGGCAATCATCTTCCCTTTATCAAGCTCTGGGGCCATGACCTTTTCTGCGGCTGCAGCTATTTCTTTTGTAGGCATACCTAATATCAGTCTATCAATTTTAGATAATGTGCCCTCCAAGTTGGCAGCTTCGGTGGCAGCTGCAGCTTCGGCAGTTATGTTTGCTTCGGCAGCGACCTCGGCGCTTGCAGTAGGTGCTATTTTAGATGCCAAGGCCGATGGCGGTGTCCGTTCAATTGCTTCCATCATGGTGTCAATCCTTCGCTTTTTCTGCCCATCCACCTTTTTTGCAGCCGAAGGCTCCTCTTTCTTATGTAAAAGCTTCATCAGTTTCGGTCCTAGTGGACTTAGCAGCTTGATAGGTAGAGATTCAGTCATTACCTTTAAAATTTTTGCCACTTCGGCAGCAGGAGGTGTCGAGGGAGTCTCCTCTTCTACCTCCGTCACCTTCGGCTCTGGAGTTGCAGCTTTTCTTTTCCTTAAAGGCGCCACTTTCGGTTCGGGGCTGGATTTTTTCTTTAAAATTTTCTTATCTTCCTTTACCATTCTGGCAGCTTGTCTATTCAGAATAATAACAATCCTTTTCCTTTTTGTCCCTTCGGCGCCCATGTTGAGTTGCTCATAATTAGGGTATTCAAATTTTAGAGCGTCCATTACCTGGTTTTACCTTCATTTTGGCCGGGTGCCGAAGGCTGCTGTCATTAGCTAGTCTTCTTTTTTGGTATAATTTCCCAAAAATTCATTACACATAGTTTCAATCATTTCCAGCCACTCCTGGCAGGGCTGCTTGAATTGTTTTTCAAATTTGAAGTGATAGGGTAATTGAACAAGTTCATACTTCTTCTTTGTTCCCTTCATCTTCGGCATCACCCAGCCACTTGATGTTAGAAATGTTCGGTTGGCCAGGTATTCTTGCACCAAGTCCCTGGTGCTAATTTGTTCAACTACCAGCCTAAATTCCACTTCGGCCAGCTAGCATGCTGACCCTAGCTGCATGTTGCATAGGGGTCTGGTCATTCCGAAGTTGAGGGATAGCGGGCACATGACCATCGTCATCAGTTTCCCCTTCTTCTCATCAGCCTTGATATAAAACCATTCACCTTTCCAGCTGGTTGGCCATTTGGTGCGATAACTAAGGACCGGAGCCTTCGTATCCTTGCAATACACAAAATTGTAGCAGCCAAAATTTTCATGCAAGCCGTCTACCCTGGCCTTCATCTGGTAGTGCAATTCATGCACTCGATAGAATGCTTCAGCATCTGGGCTCATCCCTTGGCTTTAGAGGGCCCAGATGAAGACACTGAGCCTAACAATGCAATTAGGGGTCAGCTGATGAAGATATATCTCGAAATTTTTCAAAACTTCCCCTATCATCTCATTCAGAGGAAGTCATAGTCCTGCTCTGAAAAAACTCTTGAAAACTACTACTTCATCATCCTTAGGCACTGGGGTGGTTTCTTCGCCGGCAAATCGAACAAGTTTCTTTTCAGCCTCCCCAAAGTAGCCCAGCTTCATCATCATGGGCATGTCAACTTCGGATACAGTAGATTTCCCAAAATCTAGATGGCTGGGTTTTGTTGGGATCAGAATACTATAATCTTCTTCATCCTCTTCAACATCTTCTTCTTCAGCAACGATCTGTTCAGCTTCGACGACAGAAGTACCTTCGTTCGTGTTTCCCTCTGCCACAACTAGACCTGATTGTTTCATAATTTCGGAAATTGGTGCTGTTTCTATAACCTCAGCCTCTTCTCCCTCACGAGTCACCCTTGCAGTCGAACGCACTCTGGCCATTTTTGATGGATTTTCCACTGTTTGACAAAGCTAACATATTTTTTGCAGTTTGACGAATTCAGTCCGTTTGACGAAGCTAATCCTTTTGATGAAGCTAATCTCAGATGACGAAGCGCTTGCTCGAGAGAGCAATGAAAAAGCTTCGGCTGTGGTTAAATTTTCTAACAGCACAACAGTGTGATGGCAATGAATGCTGTGGTAACTCCTTGCCAACCCATCTGTTTATATAGTGTTGCAAGTCAAAAGGTGAACCGCCAGACCGCCTCTACACGATGAGTGGTGGGCCACCTGGCGCTCGGAGGCGCGAACCGTCAAATCGCCTGTATTCGCTGAACAGTGGACCACCTGAGGCCTGGAGTATTTTAATCGTTTCTCGGCATTCCGAAGCCTTCGTGTTTTTTGCAGATCGAGCTCGTTACAAAAAATGATCTAGCACCGCGAAGGGGCTACTATTGGGGGCCTTCTTCCCCGCCGAAGGTCCTCTAAGCAAAAACACCTTCGGCAAGACCATATGCCGAAGCTACTATCAAGGAAGCTTCGGCACAGTGACACACTTGAGACAAAGGGAAGCACCGACTCAAAGAAGAAAGGACTGTCTAGTCCTTAATATTTTGTGTCATGAGTATGATTAGTTGTCAAGGACACGAATGTAATTTTGTTCGGGCTGTATCCTATGCCTATAAATAGGTGAACAGTACCCCCGTACTGTTCACGCTGGCTTGTAATCGCTTGCACATCACTCTTGTATTTTCACCTTCTCTCAAGACGAAGGTATAAATGTGATTCAATTTCATTGATATCTGTTTGTGATTATGAAAATGTAAATAAGATTTAACATGATTATTCATGTTTTCTTTTATATTTCATATGCCTATGATTTCATATTGCGTTGAAATGATGAAGGTTTGCCCTTCATAACCTTCGTCCAAAGGTTATTATCCCAAAGGAGATAATGCTTCAAAGGACCTTCGTCTTAATTATTAACATTTGTGTTGCCTTGTTCTTAATTCATAGCATTCGAGAACAAGTAACCAACACTTCTTTTTCCCTTATCCCCTTCGTAATTGCTCCCAGCCAAATCATTCATGTATCCATCTTCAAGCTAGCCGTCTCCTTATCCCTACGACGCCGCTCACCTAGGCTCATCTTCCAGCCGCCCTCTCCGCCCAGTAGCAGAGCACACCATCCTCTCCACTCGGATCCCCAAGCCCTCGCCTCCAGCTCTTGCCACGGCATCCGTCCCCTGCTCGGACCTCCACCTGGCCGCGTCCTCGCTGGTGGCCAGCGCCGCTGCATCGCCCTTCCTACCGTCGACCTTGGCACCGCTTCCCCGAGCGCCCCAGTCGAGCTCGCCCATCCTCTACTCTAGCCCCTTCTCCACGCCGTCGCTGAGCTTGCCCCTCCCCTCAGCCATGGACACGACGACCTGCAGCCCTTCTTGGTGGCCGAGCCCATCTTCCTGCTCGCGCCCCCTCTTTTTCCACCTCTACGCGTATTAGCTCGTCCAACCCCCATGGTGTTTCCTCCCTCTCGGCTCCCTTGCTCCCTCCCCATGGCGTTCCCCCTGGATGCTGGTGATCTGTTCCCCACGGTGCAGGAAAATGTTCTTTCCCTCCCTGCAGCAGCACCTTGGTGGTTGTCGAGCAACACATCACACTTGTGCAGCCTCGGTCACGACGTTGTCCACCCTAGTGAGCCCCCTGTTGTCCCCGCTTGCTTGCATCCTTTGTATTCGTTGAAGGGACTGAATCGATAAGCTACTATCATTTCTCGCAGCTAACCATTGGTGTCATACCTCACGTGTCGTGTGTTCAATGAAATGCCTAAACATGTAGTCTGTCGTCGTCGTATCCACAGTCAATTTTAGTCATGGTGAGCCGATTTACTTTTGTTGTTAGTTGGTTTGTTGGTGAATTGAATATGTATTAGTCATGATGGTTTTCTTGTTCATAGCGTCAATGTGTTGTGTGACGATTTCTAGATCTGTAGCCATAGTTTTGTGCTAATTTCGTATGTGTGTAGTATGGGAGAGATATTCTAGGTGTTTAATAACTTGGGGGCATAGTCCTAGCGTGACGCTCCTCATGTGTTTGGTGATACACGTAAACCAGATAGCGTCGTTCATTTCATCATCTCAAGTCAAATTTAGTTTTGGTGTGCCATGAAGTAATCTCCTGATCTATAAGTGTTGCCTGTGTACTGATCCTCCACAACCTTTAGGTAAGTATGGGTCGAAAGTGACTAAATTGGTTCTATATGTTATAAGTGGTCTATCGGTGATGTGTAGGTTGGGTTTAATGTCTTAAGCAACTCACTGATAAGCTTTATTACTATTGATTACATTAAATGTATTGATTTTATGAAGCTGAAGTTCTGTCTTAGTCCTCATTGTCTTCTAGTGTTTGGTTTAGTTCTAGATTGCTTATGACTTTATTTTAGTCTAGCCGAGTATGACTACTCTTTCGTTTATTACACAAGTTCCTTAGTTAATTGGTAGGCAAGTGTGATGATATGTTGTATGAAATATGCTTGGTGAACGCATATGCATTGATATGATTGTGTTAATAAACCATGAAGGGTAGATTTTTGTTTATGGATAAATTACTTATACAAAGAACATGTTAACACTTGCTGTTTGGACTACAGGTATCGTTTTAGTTACGTAGGTAATTGAGTGAAGTAAACCATGTTTTCTGTAAACATATTATATAGAAAAGTAATAGATAACTCCTTTATCTTGCTTGTGCTAAAATTTCATGACCATAGGTCTAGTAGTTTAAAAGATATGATTTTCTTAAGTCCAGTTTCAGAATCTGTCCAAATTCTGTACAGGTTTCGAAAATTGGATTGTTTGGCTAAGATAAAATGAGAATCAGTCATTAGTAATTATAGGAGAATTGTAGTACTTTCCTTAAGCTTTCCAACAAATTTTGGATCACCCTTTTTGGTGATCTATAAATTAAGTTACAGCTGTTTGAGTTAGGATCTCTGAATCTGTCCCAATTTGAACAGCAGAGCCTTTCTCATGTTTTCTGACCTTGATATATATTGAATTAACCTGGGATGTTTATAAATGAATTGTAGACAATTCTACTAGCTTTCTAAAAAGTCTAGGATAACCTGATTTGGATGTCTGAAACTCCAGTTATGAATTTTGAAGTAAGTAGTCGAATTCTGTCCAAATCTGGACAGAATTTACGTCTAGCATTGTTTGACTATTCTAAGTGTCAAGTCTCAACGTGATGATAATATAAAAGTTGTAGAGGACTTCTTAAGCTTTCTAGAAAGTCTTAGTTCACGACTTTTGGATGAATATTTTGTAAGTTATGAGCAAAACCGCTGACTGTTGTACTGCTGTCCAAAATCAGCAAGTATTAAAATGGTTGTTTAGAGAAGTCGATGCTTTGCTCTAGTTGTCGTATTCTATATTGAGTGATTGGTTAAATCCCATAGATGAATATCGATCGTTTAGATTAATAATCCTGAATAGCTATTTATCGTGGTCCAAATCAGTTGAAGGTAAGCAGCATCGATTGGTCCGCTTTAGTTAAAATCCAAAAGCTATTTAGTGGTCATCATCCATTAGTATTTTAGGTCTTTAGATTTAAAAATTGTGGACTTGTCAAAACTCTACGTTATTTGATAAGGCTCTACTTGTTAGATTAAGTGGTGTGGTGCTTGATTTAGTCGATGTGCTATACCTGATAATCTAGATTAGTAACTCTAAAATCTAGT
Organism: Zea luxurians; assembly: GCA_029449295.1. Classification (NCBI taxonomy): domain Eukaryota; kingdom Viridiplantae; phylum Streptophyta; class Magnoliopsida; order Poales; family Poaceae; genus Zea; species Zea luxurians. The sequence goes on along the minus strand of JAOPSE010000004.1, from coordinate 87,186,251 downwards.
TAAAGTATTTCTATTCATCACTTTAAGTTATAGGTATCTATGGTTGTTGCGTCTAAGTATTGTAGCCTTCGGTGTTATGCTTTAACTAAGTAAAGCATAGATCTTGTGATAAATTATTGTTTCATGATGTTGAGTTAGATCCAGATGAGTTAGAGAAGCAAGATTATAGTGTTTAGTCATTTATCGATGTCTAGCGTTTACTTATGGGTGTTGTTTTGCACCTCGCCATTAAGTGTTTAGTTTTCTATTGTGTAGCATTATTTATTTTGTGCTATTCTTGCTCATATTCAATCATGTTCAACATGCATTTCAATTAGGTACGCTAGTTGATCACGTGATGCGAAAGTCGAGCTGAGTCGACCACAAGATGCTGTTAAGCGTGGGTTTCTTTGCAAAGTGATACTGATGAATGAACTTGAAGATTTCATGATCGGATCAAGCGCCAGGATGTGAGATGCTCGCCAAGTGGACGTCGTCTAACAACACTAGCGTAGTGTTTTATCCCAGGCAAGCCCCGGTGCATTTGCCACCTCCTTGGTGTTTTAAAAACTTTTATCACTTATCTGCTGCATTAGGTGATAGGAGTTGAGTGAATAAACAATTGATGCATTACCATTCTTTGGAATTTGATTCTCCTCCTTGCTACCTGTTTTATAAAGAGAACTAATGAGGCTTAGCCCTGCCTAGAAAATTAAAACTTGTTTCTTTTTAAAAGAATGTTGTGTAACACTAGATATGGGTTTTATGAAAAAGGAACTTGCGATAATGAAGTCATCACTCATGATGATGAATTCATTATTCAAGTGTTGTACCTCTGTCAGGTACATGGTTTTGGGTGATAAATAATAAGATGAGACCAGACGTTGAGTAGGAAAGGTCACCCGTCTGTGTCGATTAAGAACTGCACCAAAAGTAGGCTTGCTGATCTAGGACCCTTTAACTGGCCACATGCCTCATCATGGATAAGCTTAGCCTCGGTCGGACCAATACCAGAACAGTTCTGTAATACTCAAAGTTGTATACAAAGAGTAATGGAGAGAGAGCTCCTCATTTTGCGTGCCTCATTTGCATCATGAAAAGAGCATACACAGAATTTAGAGATGAATTAAAACAATGATAAAAAAAATATATATGCATCATGTTGGAATTTTGCTTGTGCATTCAATACAATAATAATAAAATGAATGGAAATATAAGATTGATAATGAGGTGAAGAATTAAAGGAAATGGGAAGAAAAGAAAAAAAAAGGGAGAATATATAATAAAAAGAGAAATTATATTTTCAGAATTGGTACTTCTTAATTCTACAATATAATTAAGAATAAATTTAGCACAAGTTTGAATTCAAATTGAACCTGGAAATATAGAAAAGAGAATAGAGGATAAAAAAAAGAAAAGAATAAAATGAACCAACCCAGCATGGGCCGGCTGCCACACTTCTCGGCCCATTCCGAATTCTCCCCGTGCGGCCCAGGATTCTTAACACCACGCGCGCCGCGGGCGCTAGCACCGGGTGGGGTCCGCCGGTCAGCCCCCATAATCTCCTTGCGCGCCTCTCGTTCGCTGCGGGTGGGTCCCAGGGGGGCAGACTCGTTCTACGCTGGCGCTCTCTCTCTCCGCTTATATGTGCCACTGGGAAGTCGGGCCGGGTTGTCAGTCGTCTCCCCGCAACGATTCCACCGCGTATGGTGGAGGCATGCCGGGATCCGCGGCCGACTTCGGTTCACCTAGCCGCTGACCTACCCATAAAATCGGAATCGCGTGCACCTAATAACCCCTCCGCTGGGCACCGTCACGGCATTGCTTTGCTTGGATTTCGATCGGAGCCGAACAGGGCGCGGCGGTGGACTGCTAGCGGGGTGCGCCGCTGGGGATTCTGGGCTTCTGCTTCGACCGAACCCTCGAGGTAAGCTCTGAGTCTTCCCAGAGACCGATAGGAAGTATTCAACGTTCCACCGCGTAGGAAGCACAACTAGTACCTCCGGGATTTCTCGCCGGAGATCTCCGGCCGCCATAAAACCGCGCTTCGCCGTGGATGGGAGTCCTGGTTGCACCACTACCGATAATAGGTTCACCTTAAAACTCGCGATCGATCGTATTTCCTGTGGAACTATTCGCATGGGAATCGAGTGCACGGGTGTGCTGGGGAGTGGTCTCCGGCGAACTTCGCCGCGCGGGCCGGTGGGTGCCGCCGGAGTGGGTAGGGAGGTAAGAGAGAGTTTGTGAGCCGTCGATCTGTGACGAACGGCTAGGATCAGATTAGACGTACCGGTTGGACATGTGGTCATCTCAACCGTCGATCGGCTAATGAGCGCATGAGAGTAGATCGTAGGATTTTTAAATCAGATCCATCGATGGGCGATCCGATGGCTGGAATCACCTATAGGTTAGGCGGGCAGTGGATCTAATATGATCCGTCAGATGGGATCGGACGGCCGATATCTTGTGATACCCCTTCGCCTTGGCATTTATGCTAAAGAGCCCTCGGGTTTCAGTAAAATAGAACCCGCCGTCCACCCTGGGTTTGGGCTGAGTCTGGGGAACATTTATGATTTCGCCCCCGTATGTTTACAGATTTAGTGCTCGGTCCAGATAGTTAGAAAATCAATAAATTCATTTGAAAAATACTTATTAATGCAAAAATAAATACAAAAGTGTGTTTAATTCATAGAAAATGCATACTTAGTCCAAATTTATTCATTCCAATTCCTATAATTTTGTAGTATTATTGTTTATCAATTAGTACCTCTGTTTTGACATGAATGTCACCACAAAATTTATTTCCTAATTAATCTTATATCAGATACATAAAACCTTAGGAAATTCATAACTCCTCCGTTTTAACTCCGATTTGATCCGTTCAAGTTGCGTTAGTCTCGTAGCAACGTGTAGATCATTATTATGCAGTATATTCTTATGTTTGGTGTGATGTTAATTTTGTATATACCATGTTTGCTTGTATTGCTACGTCTAGCGCGAGGACACGTGTCATCTGAAAAGCAAGTTGGTACCTGGAATCTCAAGTGCCAGGCAAGTTGTGCCCTTGATCACTTCTTTTACCCATTCATGTTCTTATTATTCATAATGGTCTGCATAGGATAATTTTGCTGGGACCCAATAGGATACCCTAGATTTGACTATCTTTATACCTTGCTTCACCACTGGTTTTACTACTAAAGTTTTGGGTAGTACATGCTATTGCTTTATGTGGATTTGGGTATAGAGATATTCATCACTCATTGTTATACTATTTATTGTTATCTGTTTTATTATTCCTTGTTCATGTTAAGATCATTATGTTAATGGGAACATGGAGCGACCACCCGGGAAAACAGTGCTACCACAAGGGTTTAATGGGACGCCCTTGGCTGATTAACTAGGAAAGCTAGGGGAGGGCTACCTTACCCGAAAGGGGCAAGGGCAGTAGGGGAGAGATCAGTGTAGGGAGGTCCCTGGTTGATTTTGCTGCGATGGCGGTCAGCCAGGAACCCTGCACTGGATCTTCCTATAAACTGTAGCGGGTAGTCTGAAGCTAGTGGAACTTTGTAAAGGCCTCGTAGTGTTACCCTGCCTCGCCTCCTCGGTAGAGGTGTATGGGATTGGCCATCTCTTGGCAGATGGGTAACATGACTTGTGGGTAAAGATGCGCAACCTCTGCAGAGTGTAAAACTAGTATACTAGCCGTGCTCACGGTCAAGAGCGGCTCGGACCCTCACATGATTAACTATGGAACCTAAATTTAATTGGACATTTGCATCGCATTTGGGATTATTTTACTATTACTGTTCTTTATTATTATTAAGGTTTGGTATTTACTTACACTTAGTAACTGCTAATAAAATTTTGACCAACTTATAAAAGCAATGCTCAGCTTCAGCCTTTATTCCATTGATCAGCCTTACACTTCATGAACTCCCACCTTTGGTGAGTTCATGCCACATTATTCCCCACGACTTGTTGAGCTATGATCGTATGTGAGCTCACTCTTGCTGTCTCACACCCCCCCCCCACAGGAGAAGATCAGGTGGTTGAAGAGGAGCCGCCTAACACTGAGGAGTTCGATCTGATCTAGGTAGCGTTTCTCAGTCGACATTGGCGCCAACGATCCTTAGTTCGTTTTATATTTACTATGTTATTTTGTAATAAGTCTTCCGCTATGTAATAAATACTCTGATGTTTTATGACATTTATCTCTATACACTCTGTTATTATATATGTTGTCTTCTTGGCGCATGTATGAGATGCACCTGGCTTTGTTCCTTAAAGCCGGGTGTTACAGAAGTGGTATCAGAGGAAATGTTGACTGTAGGACGAAACCTAGATAGAAATGGACAACCCTTACCTACTTATCTCATTTTGATTCATTCTATACTTATCCTACTCTGATTCATTCTATATTTATCTCACTCTGACTCTTTCTATACTTATCTTGATCCTGTCTCACCTTCTACTGTTCTACTCTGATCATTCTTACCTTTTCTACTCTTAGACAAGATGGATTTCACACCTTGGAATCCCTACCCCTATGACATTTTTAAGAGATAGGAAGCCTAAGACAAAAAAAAATCAAAACTATTTTCTCTATTTAAAAATGTTGGTTGATTGTTCTGATGATCAGTGCCTGATTTGCTTCTTTGATTGATTGAAATAGTATAGATGGGCATTTTAGCATGTACCACTATAAGGTATTGTATTAGCTTTAGTAGGTGACACACTAATCTACTTAGCTAATAAGTCCCCCAAAGTAACATGATTGTAATTATTGCCTTGTCTATTGCTCTTTCTTACCTTATGTATCTAACTCAGATGGTCAATACCAGGAAAGGAAAGATTATCACGCAACAGCAAACAGAAATGAATCCTCCAAATCCTCCACCTGTTGAAACCGATCAAGTGATTGCAACCCAAAGGCTGGTAATACAACAATTGACAGACATGATGACCGAAATGCAAAACCAGATAAGACAAGAACGCGAGGAAATACGTCAGGCCCGTCTGGAGATACATCAAGAAATAAGGCAATCACGGTTGGAGAGACAACGACAAGAGCAACCACCATCTCCACCACCACCAGCTCCACCAAGCTACATAAACATATATATAAATTACTACTATTTGTAAGATCTACATGTTCCTTTAGTTAGTATTCGGTATGATACCATTTTAGGAGGAATAAAAAGGTCTATTTGTCCCCATGTGTTGCTAATAAAATTATGCGTCATGCTGAGATTTTGGGTTTGTGCAAATGTGTTGGACAATATGAGAAAACCCATGAGAGTAATTACACCTAAAGGGCCTGTTGTGGTGAATCAAATGACATGTAGATTGACATTGACCATTATGGGTAGAGAATTTGGAGTTACTGCTATAATATTGGAGCCAAGCAGTATAGAATGTCCGTAGAGGAGTTGAAGGAACTGAAGAAGCAGTTGACGGAGTTACAAGAGCCAGGGTACTCTCGAAGATTGACCTTCGATCGGGATACCATCAGATGAAGATTGGACCATCAGATATTCCTAAGACGGCTTTCTCAACTCGATATGGATTATATGAGTTCATCGTTATGTCGTTTGGATTAACTAATGCACCAGCTTATTTTATGGATTTGATGAATAAGATGTTTTTGGAGTATTTGGACAGATTCGTCGTGGTGTTCATCGACGATATTCTTATCTATTCTAAGAATGAGAGTGACCATGAAGAACATCTAAAGTTGGTGCTACAGAAGCTTTAAGATAATTAACTCTACGCCAAGTACGGTAAATGCGAGTTTTGGATTGGCGAGGTGCCATTTCTTGGACATATCATTTCTAATGGAGGGATATCAGTGGATCCTGCTAAAGTCAAGGAGATAGTAGTGTGGAGCATACCCACTACGGTTGCGGAGGACCGAAGTTTCTTGGGACTTGCAGGATATTATCGGATATTTATTGAAGGATTTTCTAAGATTGCTAAGCTTATGACCTCGCTTTTGGTGAAGGAAAGAGAATTCAAGTGGGACGAGAAGTGCCAAGACAGCTTTGATCAATTGAAGAAGAGATGGATGTCACCACCAGTGTTGGTTATGCCAGATCTACAGAAAGGATTTGACATTTATTGTGATGCATGTGGCCAAGGCTTAGGATGTGTGCTCATGCAAGAAGGACATGTGATCGCTTACGCTTCTCGTCAGTTACGCAAACATGAGTTGAACTACCCCACGCATGACTTAGAATTGGCAGCCGTTGTGCATGCACTTAAGATTTGAAGACACTACATTATGGGAACTAAGTGTCAAGTGTACACGGATCACAAGAGTTTGAAGTATATATTCGCTCAGAAGGATCTCAACCTCAGGCAACGTCGTTGGTTGGAGCTTATTAAGGATTATGATTTGGAAATTCACTATCACCCGTGCAAGGCAAATTTGGTTGTAGATGCCTTGAGTCGAAAGGAGCATGTTCATTTAGCTGTTGTTGCCCAGCTACTCGATGAGATTGTTGAGAGTTTTAGGAGACTTAACCTGGGGATAGTTGCTCACACTGAAGGAGTTACTATTGAATTGGAACCTACCTTGGAGCAAGAGATCCGCAAAGGACAAATTGGTGATGCTAAAATACAAGAGATCAAGGATCTGATTATTGAGGGTCGAGGTCTGGAATTCATGGAGGATGAGCAAGGCACAATATGGTTCAAGGACAGGATATGTATTCCTAAGATTGATAGCCTTCATGAGACTATTTTAAAGGAGGCCCATGACTTGGATTATTCTATTCATCCTGGTAGTACCAAGATGTATCAGGATTCGAAGCAGAGATACTAGTGGTATGGATTGAAGAGAGATATGGCTACACATGTGGCTATGTGCGATGTGTGTCAAAGAGTTAAGGTCGAACACCAAAGACTAGCTGGACTACTGCATCCACTAAAGATACCCGAATGGAAGTGGGAAGAGATTGGAATGGACTTCATTACTGGATTGCCTCGCACCTCGAAAGGATACGATTCTATATGGGTTATTGTGGATAGACTGACCCAAGTGGCTCATTTTATTCCGGTCAAGACCATCTATAAGGGATCACAATTGGCTAAGTTATACACGTCTTGGATTGAGTCTCTACACGGTGTACTGAAGAAGATCGATTCAGATAGAGGATCACAGTTTACCTCTCGGTATTGGAAGAAGTTGCACGAGTCCTTGGATACTAGATTGAATTTTAGTTCGGCTTACCATCCCCAGACTGATGAGCAGACTGAGAGGACTAACCAAGTGCTGGAAGATATGTTAAGAGCTTGTGCTCTTAAACATGGTGGAAGTTGGGATAAGAGTTTGCCGTATACAGAGTTCTCCTATAATAATAGCTATCAGGCCAGTTTGAAGATGTCACTGTTTGAGGCTTTATATGGCAGAAAGTGCAGGACTCCACTATACTGGGATCAAACTAGTGAAAGGCAGTTGTTTGGGCCTGAGATCATACAAGAAGCAGAAGAACAAGTCCAGCAAATCAGGGAGAATTTGAGAACTGCACAGTCAAGGCAGAAAGGCTATGCTGATACCCGGAGAAGACTACTTGAGTTTAAAGAGGGAGATTATGTCTATTTGAAGGTGTCACCACTCCGGGGTATGAGGAGATTCAAAGTCAAGGGCAAATTGTCCCCTCGCTTTATTGGACCATTCTGAGTTTTTAGGCAAGTTGGAGAGATGGCCTATCAACTCGAGCTACCTGATAATCTATCTGATGTGCATAAAGTATTTCACGTATCTCAACTTAAGAAGTGTCTCCGTGTCCCTGAGGAACAGTTACCAATGGTAGAGTTAAGTGTTCAGGGTGATTTGACTTACACGGGGTATCCTATCAAGATTCTTGACAGATTGACTCGAGTTACAAGAAATACAGTTATTAAGATGTGCAAAGTGCAATGGAACCATCATGGTGAAGATGAAGCAACTTGGGAAAGAGAAGAAGAGCTTCGCATAGATTTTCTCCACCTTTTCCCTAGATCTGCTTAAATCTCGAGGACGAGATTATTTTTAAGGGGGGTAGGATTTGTAATACTCAAAGTTGTATACAAAGAGTAATGGAGAGAGAGCTCCTCATTTTGCGTGCCTCATTTGCATCATGAAAAGAGCATACACAGAATTTAGAGATGAATTAAAACAATGATAAAAAAAATATATATGCATCATGTTGGAATTTTGCTTGTGCATTCAATACAATAATAATAAAATGAATGGAAATATAAGATTGATAATGAGGTGAAGAATTAAAGGAAATGGGAAGAAAAGAAAAAAAAGGGAGAATATATAATAAAAAGAGAAATTATATTTTCAGAATTGGTACTTCTTAATTCTACAATATAATTAAGAATAAATTTAGCACAAGTTTGAATTCAAATTCGAATTCAAATTGAACCTGGAAATATAGAAAAGAGAATAGAGGATAAAAAAAAGAAAAGAATAAAATGAACCAACCCAGCATGGGCCGGCTGCCACACTTCTCGGCCCATTCCGAATTCTCCCCGTGCGGCCCAGGATTCTTAACACCACGCGCGCCGCGGGCGCTAGCACCGGGTGGGGTCCGCCGGTCAGCCCCCATAATCTCCTTGCGCGCCTCTCGTTTGCTGCGGGTGGGTCCCAGGGGGGCAGACTCGTTCTACGCTGGCGCTCTCTCTCTCCGCTTATATGTGCCACTGGGAAGTCGGGCCGGGTTGTCAGTCGTCTCCCCGCAACGATTCCACCGCGTATGGTGGAGGCATGCCGGGATCCGCGGCCGACTTCGGTTCACCTAGCCGCTGACCTACCCATAAAATCGGAATCGCGTGCACCTAATAACCCCTCCGCTGGGCACCGTCACGGCATTGCTTTGCTTGGATTTCGATCGGAGCCGAACAGGGCGCGGCGGTGGACTGCTAGCGGGGTGCGCCGCTGGGGATTCTGGGCTTCTGCTTCGACCGAACCCTCGAGGTAAGCTCTGAGTCTTCCCAGAGACCGATAGGAAGTATTCAACGTTCCACCGCGTAGGAAGCACAACTAGTACCTCCGGGATTTCTCGCCGGAGATCTCCGGCCGCCATAAAACCGCGCTTCACCGTGGATGGGAGTCCTGGTTGCACCACTACCGATAATAGGTTCACCTTAAAACTCGCGATCGATCGTATTTCCTGTGGAACTATTCGCATGGGAATCGAGTGCACGGGTGTGCTGGGGAGTGGTCTCCGGCGAACTTCGCCGCGCGGGCCGGTGGGTGCCGCCGGAGTGGGTAGGGAGGTAAGAGAGAGTTTGTGAGCCGTCGATCTGTGACAAACGGCTAGGATCAGATTAGACGTACCGGTTGGACATGTGGTCATCTCAACCGTCGATCGGCTAATGAGCGCATGAGAGTAGATCGTAGGATTTTTAAATCAGATCCATCGATGGGCGATCCGATGGCTGGAATCACCTATAGGTTAGGCGGGCAGTGGATCTAATATGATCCGTCAGATGGGATCGGACGGCCGATATCTTGTGATACCCCTTCGCCTTGGCATTTATGCTAAAGAGCCCTCGGGTTTCAGTAAAATAGAACCCGCCGTCCACCCTGGGTTTGGGCTGAGTCTGGGGAACATTTATGATTTCGCCCCCGTATGTTTACAGATTTAGTGCTCGGTCCAGATAGTTAGAAAATCAATAAATTCATTTGAAAAATACTTATTAATGCAAAAATAAATACAAAAGTGTGTTTAATTCATAGAAAATGCATACTTAGTCCAAATTTATTCATTCCAATTCCTATAATTTTGTAGTATTATTGTTTATCAATTAGTACCTCTGTTTTGACATGAATGTCACCACAAAATTTATTTCCTAATTAATCTTATATCAGATACATAAAACCTTAGGAAATTCATAACTCCTCCGTTTTAACTCCGATTTGATCCGTTCAAGTTGCGTTAGTCTCGTAGCAACGTGTAGATCATTATTATGCAGTATATTCTTATGTTTGGTGTGATGTTAATTTTGTATATACCATGTTTGCTTGTATTGCTACGTCTAGCGCGAGGACACGTGTCATCTGAAAAGCAAGTTGGTACCTGGAATCTCAAGTGCCAGGCAAGTTGTGCCCTTGATCACTTCTTTTACCCATTCATGTTCTTATTATTCATAATGGTCTGCATAGGATAATTTTGCTGGGACCCAATAGGATACCCTAGATTTGACTATCTTTATACCTTGCTTCACCACTGGTTTTACTACTAAAGTTTTGGGTAGTACATGCTATTGCTTTATGTGGATTTGGGTATAGAGATATTCATCACTCATTGTTATACTATTTATTGTTATCTGTTTTATTATTCCTTGTTCATGTTAAGATCATTATGTTAATGGGAACATGGAGCGACCACCCGGGAAAACAGTGCTACCACAAGGGTTTAATGGGACGCCCTTGGCTGATTAACTAGGAAAGCTAGGGGAGGGCTACCTTACCCGAAAGGGGCAAGGGCAGTAGGGGAGAGGTCAGTGTAGGGAGGTCCCTGGTTGATTTTGCTGCGATGGCGGTCAGCCATGAACCCTGCACTGGATCTTCCTATAAACTGTAGCGGGTAGTCTGAAGCTAGTGGAACTTTGTAAAGGCCTCGTAGTGTTACCCTGCCTCGCCTCCTCGGTAGAGGTGTATGGGATTGGCCATCTCTTGGCAGATGGGTAACATGACTTGTGGGTAAAGATGCGCAACCTCTGCAGAGTGTAAAACTAGTATACTAGCCGTGCTCACGGTCAAGAGCGGCTCGGACCCTCACATGATTAACTATGGAACCTAAATTTAATTGGACATTTGCATCGCATTTGGGATTATTTTACTATTACTGTTCTTTATTATTATTAAGGTTTGGTATTTACTTACACTTAGTAACTGCTAATAAAATTTTGACCAACTTATAAAAGCAATGCTCAGCTTCAGCCTTTATTCCATTGATCGGCCTTACACTTCATGAACTCCCACCTTTGGTGAGTTCATGCCACATTATTCCCCACGACTTGTTGAGCTATGATCGTATGTGAGCTCACTCTTGCTATCTCACACCCCCCCCCCACAGGAGAAGATCAGGTGGTTGAAGAGGAGCCGCCTAACACTGAGGAGTTCGATCTGATCTAGGTGGCGTTTCTCAGTCGACATTGGCGCCAACGATCCTTAGTTTGTTTTATATTTACTATGTTATTTTGTAATAAGTCTTCCGCTATGTAATAAATACTCTGATGTTTTATGACATTTATCTCTATACACTCTGTTATTATATATGTTGTCTTCTTGGCGCATGTATGAGATGCACCTGGCTTTGTTCCTTAAAGCCGGGTGTTACAAGTTCGCACACATTGGGAGTGGAGAGATGGCGAGAGTAACGTGTGCCCACCTGGCAAGTGGCTGGATGGTGGGGTGTTGTGCTCTCGGGTCGCGTGAACCTGTTCTGGTCTTGAGAAACCCGGTGGCGAGTTGACATATGCAAGGGTTAAGTGCTACATATGTCGTGTGGTTGGAGATCCTCAGCTGAGTATTAATCGATTCGGATCGTCGTTACTTCTCAGATATGAAGACTGGATCACTGCCCTGCATCATAGTTAACAAGTGAAACTAAAGCTGCTAAAATGAAGCTAGTGTAGGACAAGTGAATGCTATAGATTAGGCAAATCTAGATTAAGGAAAAGTACTTAACTTGTGAAGAAAAATTTTAGCATAAGGATCCACTACTAGTAAGCTTTTCTGCAAAAACGAGTCTTTGAAACTTGATGAGCCTTACCTTGAATCCTTTTAAATCCAGCATACCCTTGAGAGTCTTTTCTTTATTCGGGTAAGTCTTGCTGAATAATTGCGTACTCAGGGTTTTATTCCCTATTGTTTTTTAAGTTGTAATTTTGTTCTATTGTGGATGGTGCTAAGTGCCGGTGGGCTCGGCCTTCTTATATAAGTATATCCCATCTTTAGCTTCTTTATTGAGGATTGTCACTTAAGCTAGCATATATTTTCAAATTTACAAATATTTTATAACACTTCAAATTGTAATTCTTTTGAATCATTTTTTATCACTCCGGTGATGTATAATGAAATCTTGATGTAACTTGTAATCATTTTGTAATAAAGAATTTATTTCCGTTGCAAGTGTTTGTATGTGAGTTATGTTTACTTAATCCTGCGATCTTGGCGGTAAGTCGTTTATCCGTGGTCCTCGGGGCACTCGGACAGATCCTGTTAAGTAGTTTGGTGCACTTGCATAGCCGTCTGAGGTCTTCGAGAAAAGGACAGGTGCATGTGGGCCCGATAACTTGGGAGGTTCTACGACAAGAAGTCTAGGTTGTCGTCTCCCGGTCAACTTTGGGTTGCTGGATCATTGTCTCCATATGATGCAATTATCTATTTATTTTGTATCGAACTCTTATTATATAGTAAAGATGTGACATTCATTTCTGTACCATGAGTCATCATATGTGTGAGACTTGGTCCCAGCACACTTGGTGATTACGTTCGCGCCCGAGTTTTGGACCCTAGAATCCGGGTGTGACAGCGCCTCATCCTGCGGTACCTGTTCTTGACCTGTGGGGGGTGTGAGACAGCAAGGGTGAGCTCACATACGTTCATCGCTCAACAAGTTGTGGGGAATAATGTGCATGAACTCACCAAAGGTGAAAGCTCATCTGAAGTATAAGGCTTACCAAAGAGGATGTTAAAGCTGAGCATTGCTTTTAAAGTTGGTCAAAATTTTATTAGCAGTTACTAAGTATAAGTAGATACCAACCCAAATAAGTAATAGATCAAAATTGATAACAACACCCACGATGCAATGCATATGAAAAATTGAATTTAGTTCCATAAATTACTCATGTGAGGGTCTGAGCCGCTCATGACCGTGAGCACGGCTGATATACCAGTTTTACACTCTGCTGAGGTTGCGCATCTTTACCGACAAGTCATGTTACCCATCTGCCAATGGGTCATGAATCCCATAGACCTCTACCAAGGAGGCGAGGCAGGGAAACACTACGAGGCCTTTACAATGTTCCACTAGCTTTAGAAAACCCGCTACAGTTTCTAGGAAGCTCCAATGCAGGGATCCCTCGCTTGACCACCATCGTAGCAAAATCAACCCAAGGACCTCCCTACACTGATCACTCCCCTACTGCCCTTGCCCCTTTCGAGTAAGGTAGTCCTCCACTAGTTTTCCTAATTAGTCCGCCAAGGGCGTCCCGTACCACCCTTGTGGAAGCACTATTTTCCCGGGTGGTCGCTCCATGTTCCAATTAACATAATGATCTTATCATGAATAGTAAATAACAAACTGATAATAAAAGCATGATCATGAATAATGTGTATCTCAATGCCCAAATCCACATAAAGCATTAGCAAGTACTACCCAAAAGCTCAGTGGTAAACAAGGCATAAAGATAGTCAAACTAGGGTAACCTATTGGGTCCCATCAAAATTAACCTGTGCAGATCATAATGATTAAGAGGAACATTATTGGGTAAATAGAAGTGATTAAGGGCACAACTTGCCTGGGACTTGAGATTCCAACTACCAACTTGCTCTTTAGGTGACTCGTGACCTCATTGCTAAACGTAGCAATACAAACAAACATGGTATAGGTAAAATTAACATCACACCAAACATAAGAACAACTGCATAATAATGATCTACGCGTCATAACTAGATCCTAGGTTCGAGAACCACTATATTCGAAGCTACGGTTAGTAAGATATGGTTTTCGGAAGGCCTACGTGAGTAAGTAATTGAAACTAGGTTTTGTGTTGATTTTATAAACCATGAGATCAAGATAATCCAAAGAAATAATTAATTCCCTTTGATCTTAATTATAACTTGACTAGAGATCATATTTTAACCAAATTATAATTATGGACACGTTAGCTCTGATTAGAAGAGTTAATCTAGTAGATATATATTAAATAAATATCTAAGTATAAAAGTATGTGATATGGTATAACTAATGTTGTTACTGCATAGTAAATATTTTTACGAAGCTAACGCAACTTGAACGAGTCAAATCGGAGCTAAAATGAATTAATTATGAGTTAAACAAGGTTCTAGAATTATTCTTATACCTAAAAACCATTTCTAGATTTGGTTTATATATAATATAATCCCTAGTGGACGATGGCTTTAAATCCTGGAAAGGTTAGGGTGCTCTATGTAATATTTAGGACTTAAATTAAATTTTCTTACTGCCAGATAGGACGACAGGTTTATTTAAAACAAATTTGATGGTTCTTATGCAAACTCGGCACGACGCAGGAGTATTGTCACGCCATGGCCGCCCAGATTAGATCCCACGGTCAAGATTAAATCTGTCATAAACCGAATCGGTATGCTAAACAAGCCGTCAGATCCGAGATCTACGGTCGCGATTAAAATAGCTGAGATTCGATCTCACCCATACGATCCCGGATCAACGCGCGGAAATTGACAGACTCGCCGATTAGATCTCATTCGTCTGTCATCGATCAGCGGCTCAGATCACCCCGCGAAACGGTACGCACAGGCCTAATCTCGACTGTTCATCCCTTGGCCCACGATTAAGGCACCACTTCCTCGCCTGCCACGACCAGAGCAGTGGCGCTGCCACCCCGATACGGCGGCGCATCGCCAGTGATTGGCCCGTCGCCGATATGGTGCCCGGTATTCTAAGCGGAACACATCAAAACAAAGTTGGGCCCAAAGCGAATCTATGGGAGGTGTTGTTACCGGAAATCGCCATGCCGTGCTCAACGAATCCTGCCCGCGGCGGTGACGATGGCACGGAGACGGCCTTTGCCGGCCATCCGAGCCTCGAGCTTGGCAAGCCTCGATGAAGACAGATTGGAATTGGATGATAGGTGCTGCACAATGTCCTCCCCTTCGGCCGACATGCCCGACATTGCTACCAATTGCAACCAAACTGGATCGCGCGCTACGAAGCCTTCAGAACAAGGAACCAAAACCACGCGAGCCAGGCACTTCCTCTACTGCTCTCCGCATCACGGCGCGCATCCACACGAGCCGGCGGGGCGGCGGGCGGATCTATCTCCAAACCCCAGCCGTACATGCAACAGGGCGACGACAAACAAGCGGACGCAGCAGCGGGAACGGGAATGCTCCGGGCTCCGGCCAGTCGGTGCCCGGCAGACAGCGCTCATTCAGATTTTCCTCCACCGCACAGGAGCAGCCGCACACACGCCACTGCCATGCCGGCATCGCAGCAGCCACCCAGGAGCGACCCTGCCCGACCTCCCAACCCTGCTACGTAGGGCGCGCCGCGGTTAGGCCTCCAGCAGCGGCCCACGGCACCGCCTGTCTCACCGCTCGGTGCGCTGGCCAATGGATGAGGAGGGCATGCCACAGATTGCTTTATACCCGAGTGTGCGCACCAGCTATCCGATGATTACGGAATCTGTTAAGAGTTGGACAGGGTTATGGTGATCACGGTAAGACCGTAAGAGTCCGTTAAGATATCAAGCTTGCAGGAGATCCTGCCGTCCCTGGTGATTGGGTCCCACGTGTAGGTGGCTCCGGTGTGTTAGCGTGAAGGTGGGTGGCTGGGCCGGCGCGAGAGCAAGGGAGATGGGCCACATGTGGCAATTTTGGCCCAAGTGAGGTCTTTCTGTTTCTTTTTTTCTGGTTTATTTCTCCAATTTCAAACTTCAAGTTCAATTTAAATCTAGCTTTAAAATTCAAACTCTATTCAAATGCACCAACAAAAATTCAAGTATGCAAATGCAAAAATATATATTTGCTTATTTATTTACTTATTATTACTTCTCTTTAAGTAGATGCTCCAAATCATATAATAAAGATAAATTTACTTATTGTTTGTTCTTACTTACTTTGAGTGAAAGATATATATATATATATATATATATATATATATATATATATATATATATATATATATATATACTTTATATTGATTCACTCTTTGTTTACTATGTTCTGATAAGTGTTTGTATGCATGAAATTTAATAAGCATGAGATTTACCAAATAGAAGTATTTCATATAGGATATCTTACCATCATTTTTTGACTTAAGAATATAATTTAAGGATATAACCAAAATTTTATATTTACCATTTCTTAAATATTTAACTTTAGGGAAATTTCTTATTCCATCATGATACAGTTTTGGGCATTACACTCCATGCTTGGGTGTAGTGTGGAGTGTGAGATCCACATGTGGTCGAGAATCTCAACGTACAGGACGTTGAGGCCGCTTCCTCCATCCATGAGGACCTTGGAGAGGCGCTTCATGGCCACGATTGGTTCGACTATGAGGGGGTAGGTCCGGGGGTGCGGGACCTTGACCGGGTGGTGGATCTGATCGAAGGTGATTGGTAAATCTGACCACTGGAGGTGTCAGGGTTAGCGGGTCACACCAGATACACTTATTGCCCTTCATGTCGGCGCTTGTTGTCGGGCGCCCACCGACGGCTGACTTTGACCGTGTATCCTAACCATGGTGTCTCTCCCGCTTGCCGCTCGGTGTTGCCCATGGGCTGGCGGGAGCACCGCTCAGGGGCAGTGGGCCCCCTTTTCGCAATGTTGCCTCTCCACCTCACTCCTGGCGGAGCATTCAGGTTCCTTGCGCTCGGCGCTGGTTGCTCCAGGGCCGGCAAGGCGGAGCTCGCCGATGGCTGTGGCGAGGAAGTTGGAGGAGCCAAACGTGATGCTGCTTCGAGGGGTGAAGGTCCGCTCCCAGCAGGTGTTGATGAACTGGCCATCAGAGTGAAAAACCTTGTTTAGAACACTTGCAATCCCCTGCCTAGCGCGCCAACTGTCATGGTTTCGGAAACCAGGAGGACAATAGATTTGTGTTCGATAGGGATGCAAGTGTGGACTCACTCCGAATGGTGAATCGCAGAGATTCGAATTGAAGAGCTAAGACACAGGGGTTATACTGGTTCAGGCCAGGGCCCTAGTCCAGTGTAGTGCTGATCGTGGTATTGCTCTGAAGCATGTTACAACTGGTGTGCCTGTGTCCGAAAAGAGGAGAGCTTCCCTTTTATATCTTAAGGGATGAGCCTTACATCCATGAGAATGAGAGAGAGACTCGGTGGCCACTCCTGGCCCTTTGGGGGCTCCACGCTCGGTCGTACTCCCGATGTAGTACCGCTCGCCATCTGTAATACCTATCTTTGGAAAATAAAGAGAGGAATAAAAATTTATGTGTAATGCCTTCTCATTCATAAGAAGTATTAGGAGACATGTTTAAAATAAATAATATCTCAATAAAATGTGCACCATACTGGATTTTTTTTGCTTGTGCATTTAAATAACAATAACAATAATATTAGTAGAAATAAAATAATGACTTGAGATGTGGATTGAACCCCAAATTAAAAATTAGGGTTTGAAAATAGAGAAGGAAAGAGAGAAATGCTATACAGTACAAAATAAATTTATAAATCAATAAATTTATTTCATAATAATATGTTCAAATCATACATTCAAGATTTGAGTACAAAATTCTCCACAAAAGTTTGAATTCAAATCTAGAATCTAAAAGTAAAAAAAGAAAGAAAGAAAATAGAAAATAAGAAAGAAAAAAAACTCATCGAAGCCCTTACCTGCTGCCTGGCTCACGGACAACCCATAGAGCGTCTCCTGCATGGCCGGCTACCAGGAGAATTACCCACACACCACGCAGCCCACATTTGTTAATGTTTTTTATTCTTTATTTATTCATCTGGCCGGAGCTAACATCACACTGACCTCAACAATGAGTCAATGACGCCAGCTCTGTCTAAGTGACATATGGGGCCGTAGGTCAGCTCCAGCTACGGAACCCATGCTCTCGGTCTCTAAACTGCCTGACCGAGTTCCACGCTAGCTCACGTCCATCACCACCGTAACAACCGCGGCTGCGCGCTGAAACAGAAGCTCCGTAATCACCAACGGATCGCATGCTGAGGTTGGTTGCGATTCTAGTGGTAGATTGGATGGTCACCCAGCTCCGCCCGCAGATATACGTGTGCATCCACCAGGCCCCGCTCCATTATCTGCCGCCTAGAATCTAGCGTCCAAGAACTCAGAAGAGAGAGAAAAAAAGATGTGCGCGCGATGCCGTCGGCGGGGAGCTTGGCGTGTGGTGGCATGGCGCCCTCCGACGAGCTACCCGAGACAACCGCCGGGTTCCGTGATACCCAGGTGGGATCAGCAATGGAGTCACCGGGTATTGCTCGCCGGTATTTTTTTTCCTGGCACCGCGATGCCGCTGTGTGCCGCGGCCAGATCTCCTTGCTGTCTTCAATCGATGGTAAGTCTTCTCCTCTGGTTCGCGTGCGAGTCCTCTACGTTTCAAAGTCTGCTAGGGAGAAATTGGTGCTCGGGGCACGTATGGGATTTGTCGGCTGCCGCACCACCGTTGTGGCCGGGCTCCGTTGTAGCTCTGTGTCGGCGTCTGGGTAGCAGGCCGGAGGTAGAAGATGCTCGGGCGCCGTCTGATTTGGACTGATGGGGTGAGATTAGATCGTGCCCGTTTTCGATCTGGACCGTCAAGACTGAAGCGGACGGGTAGGATTAGGTGATAACATACCCTTCGCGAAATCGAATCCGAGCCGTAGATGCGAGCGCAGGCGGATCGGATGCCTCTGTGCTGTGGGCCGTGGATCCCAAATCCAGTGGCCGTGGTGGGATATAGGTTCAGTTGTGATCGAATCTAATTTGTGCCGTCCGTAGGGGATCGGGTGGCCAGTATTAAAGCATACCTCTTCGGCCAGACCAAATCACATAAGAGTCCTTCTGTTTTTACATATTCAACCCGCCGTCCTGGCGCCTGCAACTTGAGTCTAGGAAAACTTGCGCGCTAGCCCCCACACTTTCTGGTTTTTGGTGCGCAGTCCAGTCAGGGAATAACTATGGAAATTCATTTAGAAAATGATTTATAGTGCAAAAATTAATTCAAGAAACTTATTTAATTCCTAGAAAATACATTTTAACTCCTTTTTGACTCATTCCAGTTCCTATAATTTTATAATATTATTGTTTATCAAATAATGCCACTGATTTGACATGAAAGCCACTTTAAAATTTATTTCCTAATTAATCTTGTATCAAATACATAAAACCTTCGGAAATTCATAACTCCTTCGTTTTAACTCCGAATTGACTCGTTCAAGTTGCGTTAGTCTCATACAAGTATTAACTACACAGTAACAACATTGATTATGCATGTCTCATAATTTTATATTAGATATCTATTTATCCTAAGTTAATCAGGTTAATCTATGTCTATTGTATTAACTTATTTAATATTAATATATAGTGTTCTAATTTTATGGTTATAATTTAACTAAATCAAATAATGACTTAGCTTAAAGTTGAGATAATTATTTATAGAATAATTTCTCATATGATCTATACTAAACAATTTATGATATATTTAATATTTTAATCACAGATCTTCTATAAAATCATAGCTCCTTAATCATAACTCTGATCTTAGTAGTTCTCGATCCCACTCTCGTAGCAACACGTAGGTTATTATTATTCAGTTTGTACTTATGTTTGGTGTGATGTTGATTGTATCTATACCATGTTTGTTTGTATTGCTACGACTAGCGCGAGGTTTCGAGGATCTGAAGAATCACCCTGGTAACTGGAATCTCAAGTGCCAGGCAAGTTGTGCCCTTGATCCACTTTTGTTACCCAATAATGTTTCTTTATTATCACTATTCAATGCATAGGTTTAATTTTGATGGGACCCAATAGGTCACCCTAGTCTATTTATCATTTTCCATTGTTTATCCCTGAATCACTTGGGTAGTTATGCTATTGCTCTATATGGTTTTGGGATTAATATTTTATTACATCCATGTTCCAATTATTGTGTTATTTTATTTATGTTCATGATAAGATCATTATTTTAATTGGAACATGGAGCGACCACCCGGGAAAACAGTGCTATCACAAGGGTTTAATGGGACGCCCTTGGCTGATTAACTAGGGAAGCTAGTGGATGACTACCTTACCCGAAAGGGGCAAGGGCAGTAGGGGAGTGGTCAGTGTAGGGAGGTCCTTGGGTTGATTTTGCTGTGATGGCGGTCAGGCAAGGGATTCCTGCACTGGAGCTTCCTATAAACTGTAGCGGGTTTTCTGAAGCTAGTGGAACTTTGTAAAGGCCTTGTAGTGTTACCCTGTCTCACTTCCTTGGTAGAGGTGTATGGGATTCATGACCCCTTGGCAGATGGGTAACACGGCTTGTGGGTAAAGATGTGCAACCTCTGCAGAGTGTAAAACTGGTATACTAGCCGTGATCACGGTCATGAGCGGCTCGGACCCTCACATGATTAATTTATGGAACCTAAATTCAATTTGTCATATGCATTTGCATGGGATTATTTATTAATTTTGTTATATTATTTTTATTAAGGTTTGGTATCTACTTATACTTAGTAACTGCTAATAAAATTTTGACCAACTTATAAAAGCAATGCTCAGCTTCAACCTTTACTTTGTTGATCAGCCTTACACTTTACATGAACTCCCACCTTTGGTGAATTCATGCCACATTATTCACCACAACTTGTTGAGCGATGAACATGTGTGAGCTCACCCTTGCTGTGTCACGCCCCCCACAGAAGAAGAACAGGTGATTCAAGAGGAGCCATACAACGAGGAGTTCGATTCGATCTAGGTGGCGTCTCCCAGTTGACTTTCTGGCGCCAAGGATGGATTCTAGATCCTGTTATATTTATCTTTTATTTTGTAAGACTTCCGCTATGTAATAAATACTCTGATTATATTGTGACATTAATCTCTATACGCTCTGTTATTATATATGTTGTCTTCTTTGGCGCATGTATGAGATGCACCCGGCTTTGTTCCTTAAAACCGGGTGTGACACCATCCCTGTCCTTGTAGCGAGTCCGCAACTTACATCTCGTGCGATAGTGCGTAGCGGGCCCCCTGGGTCAGTCTCGGGGTATGCTCGTACGCGATATGGCTCCTCCTGGCGGGCCATGCACTGTCGTATTCTTGTCATGGCATTCTGTCTCGTTTAATTTGTCCAGCGTACGAGTCCATGTAGCTTGTTTGATGTCAATGTAGCGGTGCCTGATGGGTCCCGCATAGCATGTTCATGGTGAGGTTAAGGGTTGTATTCAGTATAGCTTCATCTTTCACCATGACCCTTGCGTCACCTTCCAGCATGTGTAGGCGTACACCCGGTCATGTCGCATTGTCCTGTCTCTTTTGGGTATGTGGATCACTGTTGAGGCTCTGGTGCTGAAGTCCCCCTCGGTACTATATGGATGACAATGAGAGAAGCAGCCAGCCGAATTAGTGCAATCACTAGCAGCATCCTACATTGTAATCGACATAGCACGGAGGTACATTAATCCAGGATGGCTGTGTGCGCACGATATCCAAATCTTCCTGGTCGTGAACCTATAGACGATGTACATTGTCCCAAAAAAATTTAGAGATGCAAAATCTTATTGGGATATTTACTCAATTCCAAACAGCATACCCTAAAATTTAACATATATATATATATATAAAAGGTAATGGAAGCCTTGGGCTTACATTAGTATGGGAAGCCCCAGTCAGATATACCCACACGCGTCCGATCGTGTGCTGGTTCTGGTTCGGGCGGATTCCAGCGTAAAACGCGAGCTAAAACAGCGTAAATGAGTACGAAATTTAGCATAAATTCAATATATGTTTTGTAACAGCAAACGGGGCCCAAAATTACGGCGTGAAAATCGCATGCAACCGATCGTGCGCGGGTTCTGGGTCGGGCGCATTCCAGCGTAAAACGTGAGCTAAAACAGTGTAAATGAGTACAAAATTTAGGGTAAATCCTATATCTATTTTGTAACAGCAAACGGGGCCCAAAATTACGACGTGAAAATCGCGTGCAGCCGATCATGTGCGGGTTTTGGCTCGAATGGATTTCAGCATAAATGTGAACCGAAATATCGTAAATTAGTATGAATGTTAGTGTAAATCGTATATCTATTTCGTAATGGCGAATGGAGCCGAAATTTACGGCGCGAAAATCACGCGTCACCGGTCATACGCGAGTTCTGGCTCGGACGGATTTATGCGTAAAACGTGAACCAAAACAACGTAAATGAGTACAAATTTTAGCATAAATCGTTCATCTGTTTCATAATAACGAATGTAGACGAATATATCTCTCTGCGCACGAGGTTGTCATAAAACGCATCAAGAAATATCGTAAATTGGTGTAAAATACAACAAGAAGTGATATGAGGTAATTGTAGCGTAAAATGCAAGCTAACCATCTATAGGATAACTGTTTTAGATTTTACAATAAGATATAAGAGATAATTATTCATGTACTCAACTATGATAATGTCGTATTTACATTTTAGTTGTTGGTACATACACACAAAACTATGTTTCACCATAACACCATTGTTAGCAAAAAAATTGAGTTCAAAAGGCTCTTCTAGCTTTCCTCATATGGAGAAAACCATCGCGTCCATATCTGCAAACGTAACATGAACTGTTAATCATTGAGAAATAACGAATTCTCCATTTTCAGACCATATGCATTATTCTGTCAGTAAGCATAAAAAACGATATCAATGTTCATAAATACATCCCATGCCAGATTATCCCATGGAAACCGAACATACAAAATAATAGAAGGTCAAATTCTATGCTAAGATTCACCAAAATAATTGGAGCGTATAAAGGATGAATTAAAACAAGATAACCAGGGTGTAAAAAAATTCAACTGTCATGGTGTACCTTGTCCATCATTCTGAAAAACATAGAAAACTGATTCACACCGAAAACTCTAGGACAACTCATGGATGATTTATTTGATATCGACAATTTTATATGCATACATCAGAATCTAGTTTGCCTTCTGGATACATGGGCGGTGGATCACAAAAACAAAGAGCATATACTTACTGGGGGTACTAGGCGTATATGTTGTATACTGCTCTAGAGTGTACTAGGTACTGGGGTGCATTGTTCTGAAAAGGACCAATTCAAATCATCGTAAAAGCATAAAAGGAAGAACAAAAACAATGTAGAATTGGTGGTCTACGTGTTTACAACACGGAGCGTACATAAGATCTGATAATTGAGCATAATAACACATTCGAATTAGCAGAAATAAGAATCATATCGGTGGATAAATGCGTGCTTGTTACAGTAAGTATAATGTGCTAACAAATTATAAAATGCTAACAAACATGTAATATTAATATTCAAACAAATAAGTATAAAGTGCTAACAAATTATAAAATGAAAATATTTTACCTTGCAGCCCATGAATGCGAGATAGCCATAATGTGAAAGCGAAATAGTAGATGGATCTAGAATGCCATTTTTGAGATCCAATATTTATTTTCAATGTACCTGACATTTAGGAATAGAGTTAAGTGGACATCTGAATTTCTAGTCCTGGATGGCTGGATGCAAAAAAGTTCGTTGGCTTCTAGTCCGCAGACGATAAGAAGATGTGCAACAGTTCTCGAGCCACCATCCAAGGAACTGATCGTCCACTTCGACCAGCGCGGCAGGTCCTCAACTTGATAAGTGATCCACCAGGTCCGCCCGATGTTCCAAAAGAACTTAGCCCATGTTTGGACACCCCTCCAATTATAATAATCAGATTATATGATCATATTTTGATCAAATAGGTTTGCTTATATGATGGATTATTGTAATAAAACTTCTTGATTACCATAATCCCATAATCTAGGTGAAACTAGGTTATAGATGCTGAAAGTCCAAATTGGCCCTAACTGATTATCCAACTTGCTGAAGTACAAAGGATAAAATAGGAATTTCTCATTTAAACAACCTAAAATCAATCACCATAATCCATTAAGCCAAACACTCTGATTATTACAATTCATAATCCCAATTATAATAATCGAACCATGATCCAAATAGGTGCTTAACTACCTTGCTGAAGTACTGCTGATGTAGGCACTCCTTCGCCAGCCCACACATGCCATAGTAAGATTATATATATGGACGTGCTACCAGAGCACTGCAAAAACAAACACAGGCAGTTAGTGATTTGATGGGCAGCTGACTCCATCAGAAGCAATATAATCCACAATCCCGCATCCATGTCCACCAGGCTCCACCACCATCTTCTCCAACTGATGTGCTCGCTGCTAATCTCCAGTAAGCCTGCTCTTGCGCGTCATCATCATCTGCTTCCGAACCCCTTGCTCTTTTCAACCAACATTCGATCTCATGTTACCTGTGCAGCGGAACTGGTAAGCGGAAACACCGGCGACGACGACATGGCGGTGCTCATCCAGCTCAAGGCCTTCCTGCGGGCGCACAACCAGATAAACCGAGGTGCATACGACGGATGGTCGGAGGCCTCGCCGTCACCGTGCGGTAGCTGGTGGGGAGTCGGGTGCATCGCGGATAGCCGCATGAGCTCCCTCGACCTCTCCAGCTCCAGCATATCGGGCCCGCTCTTCGACAACGCGAACGCGACTCGGTCCCAGCTCCGTAGCAGGAGTTCCTCCTTCCTGGCCGCCATCTCCCTCCGCTTGCGCGCGCTCTCCCTAGCCCCCACGGCCGCTCCCCCTCGGCGCGCCATGGCGGGGAACCCGCACTCCGTGAGCCTAGCCACGAGCTCCTCCCCCGCGCCCGGTGGCACCGGCGCCCACAAGCACACCGCGACGGACTCAGCAAGGAGGTTGACCGCCGCCATCTCCACCCGTAGGTTCGCCGCCATGATGGATCGCACCCGCGCCGCACATCATGCCGCTCACGTCGAGCAGCACAGTGGTGGCACCGGTGGCCCCCTCCCCGGCCGTCGCATCAAGCATGGACGACGGGTCAGCCGTGGCGTGGGGCCAGTCCGCGGGTGCGCCGCGGGTGGGGAGATGGAGGGGAGAGGTAGTCTGGCGAAGGCTAGGGTTTGGATTGGCGTGAGGGAGAGGGCGGTTGGCGATCTGGTGTGATCCCGTGGGCTGAATGGGCCTAGCGCTCGGGCTCTTCTAGCTGGGCCTGTGAAGGTTTGGGCCTCCATCACGCACGGGTCAGCTAGATCGAAAGGTATGGCCAGGGCTTCCTGTAGTTATAGGAAGCCCAGGGCTCTAAATACTATAACTATAAATATATATATATAGGGATGAGGTAATGGAAGCCCAGGGCTTCCATTAGTACCAGGAAGCCCCAGCCAGGTATAGCCATGTCCCGTGCCAGCGTGCGTCCCATCGGACACGGGTTCTTACTCAGACAGATTTTAGCGTAAAACGTGAACCAAAACAACGTAAATGATTACGAATTTTAGCGTAAATCATAGATCTATTTCGAAACGGCGAATGCGGCCCGAAAATTATGGCGTAAAATTCTCGCGCGTCTCATCATGATCGGGTTCTGACTCGTACAGATTTTAGCGTAAAACATGAACCAAAACAGCGTAAATGATTACGAATTTTAGGGTCAATCGTAGATTTGTTTCGAAACGGCGAATGCGGTCCGAAAATTACTGTGTAAAAATCTCGCGCGTCCCATCGTGATCGGGTTCTGACTCGTACAGATTTTAGCGTAAAACATGAACCAAAACAGCGTAAATGATTACGAATTTTAGCGTAAATCGTAGATCTGTTTTGAAACGGTGAATGTGGCCCGAAAATTACGGCGTAAAAATCTCGCGCGTCCCATCGTGATCGGGTTCTGATTCGGACAGATTTTAGCATAAAACATGAACCAAAATAGCGTAAATGATTACGAATTTTAGCGTAAATCGTAGATCTGTTTCGAAACAGCGAATGCGACCCGAAAATTACGGCGTAAAAATCTCGCGCGTCCCATCGTGATCGGGTTCTGACTCGGACAGATTTTAGCGTAAAACATGAACCAAAATAGCATAAATGATTACGAATTTTAGCGTAAATCGTATATCTATTTCGTAACGGCGAATGGGGCCCGAATATTACGACGTGAAAATCTCACGCGTCCGATCGTACACGAGTTCTGACTCGGGTAGATTTCAGCGTAAAACGTGAACCAAAATAGCATAAATCATCGATCTGTTTCGTAACGACAAATGAGGCCTAAATTACTGCGTGAAAATCGCACGCGTGCAATCATGCGCAAGTTCTGGCTCGGGCGAATTTAAACGTAAAACATGAACCAAAACAGCAAACATAAACTACTGCTAATAAATGCATATGACAATCTAGAGCCGGTATTTTATACCTCAATTATTAGCTCTACACTTGTACAACAAGCTTATCCATCTAAATGCTAGGATCTATGACCACTTATTACTGCAAACTTACGCGAATGGCCACTAGGAAAGCTCTTGCGCCCATCTTGTAAGAAGTTTTCTCACCATGGCAAATCACGTCACCAGTCACTTGATCGTATAACTGCACCCAATATATCATAGAAGCACTGTGTTAATTTGAGGATGAAAGTCATCTCTAGGAAAGAACTTTCTACACGCAAATGAATACAAGGAAGTATACCTGCTTTCCATCAGGAAAGCATCGCCAGTAGTCTATCCTTGTTCTCCCTACTGCAGTATTTATTAAATCAGTATGGTATAGTAAAATTGAATCCAGGTACTGCACTATGTTCTTTGTCAGATAGCAAAGCGTGAAGCAAATACTATTACTACAATAGTCTAACAAAAATTTATATGAACATTGCCTGATTTAACTGTATTGCCTTGTGCGTAGTATCTACAATTAATCAAAATTACTTCTCTTTGGCATCTCTCTTGCACTGAATTGGGAATTGCATTGTCCCTCTTAATTGAAATATCAAGGCAGGCTGAACCAAGAGACATCATTGGTGATAATTACACTACCATCGCTGAAAATTACACTACTGATTATATCTAATGTTAACAGTATATGAGAAACTTCATCAAATAAAGAATAAAATATGGAGGAACAGATAGACAAGCATGAAGAGTTGTTAAGTAATTGAAGCATGACATAACTAAGATTTTCAGTAAAGCGTTCTGCTGCTACTATTCCTACACAAGAAACTAAAAAATACATAACGGAAACAGGAAATTAGGAACAATATGCAGGTGTAAACATGACATTACACGCAAGATATCACAAGTAGATTCAGGTGTTGCATACATGAAAAAAACACATGCATTTTATTAACACAATATTCTTCCTAATTTGCTTATTTTCTCACCCAAGTCTGAAGTTGTTCAATGCTCTATTTTCTTTTCTTCTTTTCTGTTATTAGTTGAAGGCACACTTGCACACCCTTACTTGCATCACTTCATTACATAACTGATGAGCCAGTTTGCTCGATGCCCTTCAGGACAAGTCTGTTAATCCCCGGACAAAAAAAATTCAAGAATGATGATGGTATTGAGCTGATGATACCTGCACAAAATCCTGATTTGGTTCCTAACATCGTTTATCCATGGATCAAAAGTAAAGAAGTTGACATTAGAGTTAGTATGTTTCACATATTTATCTTTATCCCATCCTTTAAAATAAAATCTAACGTTTTTCCCAATAGATGTCACTGCTCAAAGTCGCCAACTCCAATTCTTAGAAATTGATTGAACATTAAAAAAATATACAGCAGTGGCTATCCATCGGCACACCATTGAACAAAACAACATGTAAACTGCAAATGGTACACTAATGCACAATATAAGGAAACATTGGGAGCCGATTATACCTCTTCCAGGCCCAAACAAAGCAGTTGTAGCAATGCCACATTTCACATAAGGATTATGCAACAGATCCAAAAACGTTCCTGAACCATAGGCAGACTGATAAGAGGGGCCCTTCACGCCAATATTAAACATCACTCTGTTATTCCAGAAAATCAGATCACACTATGAATGTCTCGTGGTAACTCACCGTGGCCGACATGGATACCAAGCGAGTGCAGGATGTGGGACGCATGCGAGCCTAGCTGCTAGTACAACCCCTCGGCATGTGCAGACTGTAGGTTTGCTCATCTCCTTCCCTACAACAGTGATCTCCAATCCTCAATTTCTAAGGTTGCTATTGCCATTTGTAAACCGTAGTTGTTGCTCTGTTAGCTTTAATTAGTTGTAAATAGGCAATGGATAATCTATGCAGCAACTTAGATGGCGTTGTTAATTGTTGTCTTGTTACTGATTGATTTACTATGACTTCATTTCTATTTACCGAGTTGGTTATTGAAATTTACTATAAAATTATATGTACTCTCTCTATCCAAAATTAAAATTCGTTTTAGGTAATTAATTGGTTCATACAATGTTTGTTGTATGTATTTTATATGTGTCTAGATTCATCGCTATACTATTTGAATATTGACATAAAAGCCAAGACACAGCATACAGCACTACCTCACTTGGATGTGTACAGTTTTGGAGTTTTACTTTTACAGATGTTGACCGGGAAGAGACCAACGGACCCTATGATTGAAAAGCATTACTAGCTTGGTCGAGAGGAGCTTCCCAGACGAGATACTGCTGCAAGTGATTGACGCTTCGCTACAGGATGCATGAGTGCAAGCCGGCCTCAACAACAGTTCACCCATGCTTCAGTGCTTGTTATCCCTAGTAGAAGTAGTTCTGTCTTGTACACGTCAGTTCCCAAGTGAGCGGACGACCATGAGAGAAGCAGCCTACATTAATTAAGCAAGTACATTGTAATAGACTTAGCAGTGGCTATCCATCGGCACACCACAATCCAGGATGGTCGTGAACCTGGACAATCTTCATTTTATGGCAACTTCTTCAGAATCTAGCACCAATAATACACCAACCTGAAGCACATAAAATTCAGATAATATAATATTTACTGGACGCCTTAAGCTAAGGCTAGCTAATGAAACAAGCGCTAGCACATAATACAGAGGTACCGCATCACCACTGATATGAACAAACCATGAGATTTCAGAAAACAGTACTGTACCAAATCACAGAGACTGTGCACTACAGTAGACATTAACGAAACGAGAAATTGTAGTCCCCTCTAATTATTAACGAAGAGATGGGAGGGGTTTTTTTACCACCGAAAAAAGGAAGAAAGTAATAAAAAGTATATTATCTCCTTTAATATGACATGCTTATGGCGACAGGGCCAGGTATTGCTGAGTCTTTTAAGCCACAATGGAAGAAGACCTGTGCTACAGAACCAATCACCCCTTATTCAGTGCAAACACATACCTATAGATGATGTACATTGTCCCAAAAAAAATTGAGATGCAAAATCCTCTTCTAAAACTTCATACAAGGATAATGCAAAAACCCGAGCAAACTCTATTTTTATTGATTCAATATACTATATAGTAGTGGCAGCAGTAAATAGCACTAGCTAGCAAGCAAGCTACATTAATTAAGCAAATTACATTGTAATAGGCTAATACTAGCACGGAGGTACATTAATCCAGTATGGCGGTGTGCGCACGATCTCCATATCTTCTTGGTCGTGAACCTGGACAATCTCCATGGATTGCTCCTGAATATCATAGATGCAGAGATTCCTGTGGCCAGCTACTAAGTGGCCTAGAAAGTAGAGGGAGTTCCCTTTCAGGTTATTCGTGCTTGCAGAGCACCAAGTTGCCATGTTGGTGCCCGTCAGGAGGAAAGCCCTGTCGCCAATATCATCCACCCGGTGCCAGGCCACGGGTTCCTCGTCGCAGATTTCCTCCATCTTGAAGATATGAGCGGCGCTAATGTTGGTGGGATCAAAATCGACATAGAAGATGCAGACAGCAAAAAGCTCATCCATGGACTCCAACAAGTGGATGCAGGCAGAGCACACGCCCTCGGGAAACTTGAGGTTGAACTCTTGAGAGACATCAAACTCGTAAAACTCCACGGCGGGAGTATGGCCATGGAAATCGAAGTCAAAGACGCCCATGAAGTCTTGGTCTGATTCGGTGAAGCAAAAATACAGCTTCCCTCCCAGCGCGGCGACGTCGTCGACAACATTCTTGGTGGGCGTGGAGGGAGTGCGGAACTCCTCGGGGAAGAAGTGGTCGCCAATGTCGTAGGCGTGCTGCACCCACATCCTGTCGGCCCCGCCATTCACCGGGCAGAACCACATGAGAGGATCGGTGACGTCGAGAAGCACGACGGCGCAGTCTGGGTGGGCGACGGAGCTGCGGGTGAGCAGACACTTGCAGCTATCGGGGATACGGTGGTCGCCGTGTATTGGTGGGAGCGTGATGGTCTCTCCGGTGAGCGGATGCCAGATCGAGGCCTCTGACGCTTGTCCAAGGATGACCAGCCATCCTTGAGGGGTGCTGAAGGATAAGTTACCCTCCATCATCATCATCTGGGGCCTACTGCTGTTGTGCGTGTAGACAATGCTCCGCTCGGGTAGGCTATATATGAGCATCCTTGTTGTGGCAGCAGCGGCATTGGGATGATCCTTGTATTCGTAGACCAGCAAGGGCAGGGAAGCAAGGACCTGCGGCCGTGGATGCATGCTAGTCCTGCTGCTGCTGCTGTCGTCGTTGTTCATCAACATGCCCATGACGGTACGGTACCTGTTGAATCACAAGCTAAGTGTAATAAGTATATCTAGAATTTAAGCAAAACAGGTGTAAAATGATGTTAGATGAAAGTAGATGGATGTCTCTGTCTATATAACAAGAATTGTATATACTGAATTGAATTGGGTTCAAGTCCGGCCGATGATTATTAGATGCAGACTGCTCCTTCCTGGTGCGCCCCGCCCAAACGACGGCCTAAGAAAGAAACTACCACAGGCCAATACGCACATAGATCGAACAAACTAGAAGCTGGACTATTGCAATTGCAAGCAAACGAACTCATACCGTGGTTCAAGAATAACAGCGGTGCTGGCTGTCCACGTCGCGGTGTGTGTGGAACGGCGGCGAGATAAAATTAATGTCCGGCGGCGTCGGCGAATTCTGGGTGCGGCGGCTCCCTCTCTCTCTCTCTCTCTCTGCAATGGCGATGGCCCGCAAGGTCTCTGCGACGAAGGCTCTAGTAGATGGATGAGGACGGCGAGAGGGTCTCGGTGGTCTACATATATACTCCGGAGTTCGGCAGTTTCCGTTTTTCCCGTTCGCGTGAACGCCGGCAACGATTCCGGGGTTTTCGTTTTGTCAGTTCGCGTGAACCCCGGCAACGGATCCTGCCATCTGTTTTCGAATATTTTAATTTAAAATTTTCAAATTCAAAAAAATCATAAAAAATCTATAAAAAACTATAGGTTCCCAAAAGTTTAAAAACATATTTGTTGTTCAAAAATTTATCTTTTGGTGTCAAATTAAATTCGGTTTATCGTACACCGGCCTGTTAACCGGAACCAAACCCATTAAGGCTTTGTTTGCTATATTCTATGGATCAATCTGATGCTAATTAGGAAGGATGCCTGCCTAGATGCCTGGCTAGATGACCGTCACTCAACTGGAGGTCCAGCTTCTGTGTGATTGATAATTGTTTATACCGCCTTGTGCTAGAATTGTGCATTGTTGGAAATTGTCTCCTTGCATTTCCGGGAAACTTAGATAGCAGCTGGGTTTGAATTTAACTACAATTCAGGTTTTCGGTTGCCTAAAGAAGTGTCATGTAAGTTGTAGCGTTAGATTCAGCCATTATTTAACACAAGGTAGCTATGGGTTCCATTCAGCACTCAAAATGGTGTTTCGAATTCCTCAGTTGAATTGGTTTGTTTGGTGAGGTTTGTGTCGATTGGGTTTTTGCTAAAGCAGCTCGTGTGCAGTTTTAGTGTTGATGCTTTCCTTCATGACAAACAAATGCAGTAGCTGGTGAGTTGAGGGACAGAGAATCTGATAAGGCTATACTCAAGTGTGCAATGTCCAGGCTTCACCCATTGGAGAATCTGATAAGGCTTTGGGCATTGTGAACTACAGATATACTCAAACGAGATACGGCATAAGGACCAACTTCAGGTAAACCAAATGAAAAAAACAGGTAACATCTAAGCATCGAGGTTGATGAGATTGAAAATAGAGTGTACAGGTAGCTACGTGCTACTACTACCTCTGTTTCAAACTGCTATCTTTATGAATAACACCTGGCTTTGGGCTGAAGAGCATAGTTCCTGCTACTATTCAGAAGCTAAGTTTTCGTTCCTTCGGTTTCCAGAATATATATATATATATATATATATATATATATATATATATATATATATATATATATATATTCCTCCTACTTTGACTTAACAAATCCAAGGAAAAAAAAGAAGAAATCAACTGACCTCTAACTCTGTTCCCAGCTTTTTATCCTTCTGTTTCTCTTAATCCTATAAACAGGATCAAACTGAACAAAAGGTCCAACTATATTTGTTTTACAGGCACTGAAAATTCTAGGTGTACTCAAAGGAAACATGGTAGTAAGAGCAGATTCACAGAAAACAAAGTGAATAAAATTTAGTTACTTTAGGAGCTAAAGATCCAAATAGAAAGAACTAAAAGTTACTAAAATGTTGGATTGTGACTACAATCCATATTTACGGTTGTTTCAAATGTTGGATTGCGTGAAGTTTTAGTGTTGATGCTTTCCTTCATGACAACTAAGCAAGGCCTTAAGATTGGCAAAACGTCGAGTGAGCGAGATGCTAATTAGGAAGGATGCATGCCTAGATGACCGTCACTCAACTGGAGGTTTTGCTATATTCTAAGGATCAATCTGATGCTAATTAGGAAGGATGCATGCCTAGATGACCGTCACTCAACTGGAGGCTTTGCTATTTTCTAAGGATCAATCTGATGCTAATTAGGAAGGATGCCTGCCTAGATGCCTGGCTAGATGACCGTGTCACTCAACTGGAGGTCCAGCTTCTGTGTGATTATTGATAATTGTTTATACCGCCTTGTGCTAGAATTGTGCATTGTTGGAAATTGTCTCCTTGCATTTCCGGGAAACTTAGATAGCAGCTGGGTTTGAATTTAACTACAATCCAGGTTTTCGGTTGCCTAAAGAAGTGTCATGTAAGTTGTAGCGTTAGATTCAGCCATTTAACAGAAGGCAGCTATGGGTTCCACTCAGCACTCAAAATGGTGTTTCGAATTCCTCAGTTGAATTGGTTTGTTTGGTGAGGTTTGTGTCGATTGGGGTTTTGCTAAAGCAGCTCGTGTGAAGTTTTAGTGTTGATGCTTTCCTTCATGACAAACAAATGCATCCAGTTTATGTAGTTTCAGACTCCATACTTGTTTCTATTTAGAGTTCCTGTTTTAGTGTTGAGGGACAGAGATCAATGAAAATGGTAAAGGCCTGCTTATGTAGTTTCAGACTCCATACTTGTTTCTATTTAGAGTTCCTGTGAAAATTACCTCATAAGCTGGAGCGTCTTAGGGCCTATCTGTCAGGTGCTAAATTGTTATTAAATGTTTTTTGGACTCAAAACTGAAGGGGTTCATCCTCCCATGTCCCAGCTATTACTGAAGTGAATAGAGGGCATCTGCTGTTCTCAATTGCTTTCACTCCATGAATTGCATGGGCGCATAGGCATAGATGGCATTAATTTCCTCTTCTTTTAGAAGATTTGTACCTGATATCCATTTTCATTTCTGCATTATCATCTTGTGCTAGTAAATTTAGCAGACTCATTTTGAACCCTGGTGTGGATTCCAGTCGAAGGATTACCCCTATGTCCTGTTGCACTGGCATGTGTTAGGCAATAAACACCAGGTAGGACACCCATGCGCTGTGTGTGTGCAGACTGCAGACATTGGGCACTAGCTAAGCACCAGAATCACATAAAGTGTAAACTGGGCAAACTCCATAAATTCTAGATTTCTAGCTACTAGTTTCCCTATAATACTAAATAAAGACCACTGTCAGCATATGCAAATTATTATTATTATTATTTTTATTTTTTTTAAAAAAGGAGTTCCATACATATTGATAATAGAGGAAGAATGAGTATAACCAAATCATGACTTTTGTGGCAACTTCTTCAAAATTTCGCACCAATACATCACCTGAAGCACATAAAATTCAGACAATATATATGTACTGAACGCCTTAAGCTAGCTAATAAAACATAATACAGAGGTACAGCATCACCACTGATGAAGACAAACCATGAGATTTCAGAGAACAATGCCCCCAAGCCAAGCATACTCTACGAAATCATGGCAATTAAATCTGCACAAACAAGGACTCGGAGGGGAATTTACCCAGATTGACGTGGAGCCGTGGTTGGCCCAAAAGGCCAAAACGGAGGGTGGCTGATTGGGCCAGTGCAATGCAAGAGCGTTGTTGGCCTGTTCGAAACCAGGCCCTCCCGATGAAGATGGAGTGCTTCCCTCCCTCCCCTCCGTGTCCGTGCAGCCTCCTCCACCGCAGCACCGTCATTCGGAACGGAGGCCTCCACCGCCGCCGAACCCACGCTTCTCCTCATCATTTTCCTCCTCTCCGCACCACCCGCCGCCACGCAGGCGCAGCAGCACAGACGACGGCGTCGTGATCACCCAGGGGCCTGCAGGCCATCATCAAGCACGACCTCTCGGACCCCTACGGCTTCCTGCGCTCCTGGAACGACAGCGGGCTCTCGCTGCCTGGGCGGGCGTCAAGTGCGAGCTGGGCAGCGTCGTGGCCATCACGCTCCCCTGGGGGCTCCCTCTCCGCGCGCGGCCACCTCGTGCGCCTCCACGACAATCCCATCGCTCGCCTTCCTCCTGGTCCTCGACCTCCGTGGCGTCTACCTCTTCAACAACTGCTTCTCCGGCGCCGTCCCGACCTCCATCGGAGGGTGCGTCGCGCTGCAGGAGTTCGACGCCAGCAACAACCGCCGTCGCCAACTCCACCACCAGGGTCATCCGCCTCAAACCTCAGCCTGAACGCGCTCGGTCCCCGCCGAGGTCGTCGCCTGTTCATCGACCTCTCCTACAACAACCTCTCAGCAGTCCCCGTCCCCGATGCCTTCGAAGCTCCTCAACAAGAAAGATTTGAAGCAGGGAACATGGTTTCAAATTCAAAGCATTCGGACAGAAAGATTCCAAGAACAGCAATGAATGTAGCACAAAATTGTGCAGCAACTGTTCTCAACAGTTCAGAATGAAAACGCCTTCTCTAACGCCGCCGGTGGGGCACCCATTCTAGCGCCGCTGCGGCTTGCGACGAGCCTTCGCCGCCACTTTCTTGGCTGCCATCTCTTTCTTCTTTTTCGCGGCGGCACACCATCGTGAGTGGGAGTTCATTGCCTCTACCGAGTAACCCGCATCGGTCCCACATCGGCTACAGATTACCTTGAACTTGCTGCCCTCGATGGGCTTTGGAACCGCGGCTGGCATCCCTTCTGCACATTCAAGAAACCACATTAAAAAGAAATGAGCTAGCGAAGCGCGACAGATTCTTGAGATTTCGCGACAGAAGAAGAGACGATGTAGAGATGAAGAAACGACCTGACGCTAGCGGGCGCCGAATGCCACAGGCCGGGGGGCTACGGCTATTCTATAATTCTTTTATATGTCCGCAACACACAGCGCACGCATTATTTATAACCGGGTTTACAAAGCTGGTTA
This sequence comes from Zea luxurians, assembly GCA_029449295.1. Classification (NCBI taxonomy): domain Eukaryota; kingdom Viridiplantae; phylum Streptophyta; class Magnoliopsida; order Poales; family Poaceae; genus Zea; species Zea luxurians. The sequence goes on along the minus strand of JAOPSE010000004.1, from coordinate 87,150,844 downwards.
AAAACCACTGTTCAAAACGGGTTTCTTAGCTAGGTTTTTTGTTTAAAATTTTGTTCAAACTTT